>OX421968.1:49621222-50857222 GCA_949128115.1 Anaspis maculata
GCGCTACTGAGACTCACGCACGTGAAGGCATACTCACTTGTTTTTTTACTTTCAATGAAAAGCGCGTAACTTCGAGGCTAGAACCTTTTTTTCGTGCTGTACATTTTTCCATCTACATAGCAAATATAAGAAGTATAGCCTCCTGAAGTTTAAGATCACAAACGTAAAGTGCGGGCAACGTGCGATTACATCTGTTCTCATATTTGTTGTACTTTCCGTGCGCTAGTTTTGATTTCATTATTTTCAGATGTAGATTTTAAAATGACCTTTCCTAATGACTTCGAAATGAAATCAAACGGACTTATCAATGACACCGCTTTTTTCCGCGAAATGCAATCACTCACCTATTTCGTGATAATGGTTGTCAGTAACGTCAACAGTAATAATTATTATACTGCTGAGACGTGCTAATATTTTGAAAAAGACCGCCTTATGATAATATTCTTTCCATGTGATGTAGAATTATCATAGTCGTCACATGTTATGCCATTATAATTAGTTGAATTTCAATAAAAATTTCAATTTGAAGTCCGTTTAGCAACGATAGTGAGAATCATTTTTTAAACCGTATACAGCTCTAAGCTAATAATTCAAAAGCTGATTGCTGTCAACTATTAATCCAATAGTTTTCCCTATGCAGCTGATTAGCAACATAGAGGGTAGGTAGAGAAAGAAAAAAGATAAGACTATAGCGTGTTCTAGTGCAACTAATAATTTATTGTCCGCCTGTACTTTATTATACAATATGGTCCGCACCTGGTCAGTGGACAAGCTAACTGGTCTGAGCAACTCTGTTCTAAAGGGCCATTTTCAGCTTTACACGTTATGCGTCTCTGTTCCAAAAATTATCAACCAAATGTATTACACTCCTAAAAATGTGAATTTTTCTACGTTTTAATCCGGTTTTAACATAGGTAAGAACTTATTAATCAAAATTCACTCTCTAACGCGTATGATTTTATAATAGTCTAAATATTCAAGTTAGTACCAAAACACGCTATCAGGCGTGACCTTTGGCGATATTTCGAAACTAGCGTGCGCGACATTTTTCCCAAAAAATCGGTAATATGCAATGTAGATTATACTTTTGACAAGTCAAAATTCAAAAATGAAACTTGCGGTTATCACACGCGATAACCAGTTCAATTTCGCTTGAATTATTGTTTAATGAGTCTATAAATAGGGTAATAATCAACAGCTGATGACATTTGTGCATTATTTGGATGCAATTACATAAATAAGTTTGTTGATGTTAAAGTGTTCGATTGATGAAAAAAAAAAGCTCTACGAAACTTATACCGACTCTTAGAAGGACAGTGGCCGTGCATGGACCAGGCTCGCTATGATAATATTGGATGTGCGACAATATGACAATTTCAGAGGGCTCGAAGACGGTATAGGTGCCTTTAAGAACCTGTAAATAAAAGGAAAACAGGTATCAAGAAACAATTGCCTTGCTTGCTAAGAAGTAAAGAAAACAAAGCGCACCAAAAAGCTATATAAGTGAAAGCCATTTGCAGGCGCCACTGGTCTTTTTAAAATGATCTTAAAACAAATTTACATATGCACACCAAAGATTTCAGCCGCGATGCCATTTGCATACATAATTTCGGTGTATAAGTAGGTATGCGCTTTACATTTCACTTCGCCCAATTTCTCAATATCAATAGGTATGTACTCAATTAGGTAGACATTGTTACCATACCTAGCTTCACGCAAATTTGTCATTCGATCTTCATCATCTTCAGGCTATATAATTAATTGCTCCTTTATTTTATGAAGAACGTGGTAGGTACTCCGAAATTTTGTTTACTTGCACAAATATTTCCGAGTCTCAAACGTACGTTGTTCTTAATAACAACAATACAATCACAGCCTGATGGAGATCAAACGGCAAAACGTGAAGTGACAATCATGACAAACACTCAAAAAAATTGGATCGTCAAAAATTTAGGCGGTGGCCGGAGATTCTCGAATTGCGTGGAAAATCATGACACGGGGATAACGATTTATCTTTGCGTTTCTCACATTAACAAGATAAGCATTTGTGGTCTAATGGACGGAGATCTTTATCAGAAGGACGCATTAGCGAGAATGTGGACGTAGCTTAATGTAGGCGGGGCATGGTTGCAATACATGTTCCAGTATGTACGGAGATTAAAACTGATAAGGTATTATGATAAAATGACAATTCTGTCATGTGCGACTCCACCTCTTCTCTTACTGGCACTCTATAGGAAACACTTTGCTCAAATGAGCAAATAAAAGCTCGGACAATCGCCTGGTATATTACGGTAGGTACATAAATGCGATTAATTTTTAATAGCAAACCTTGGAAAAAGAAATTACATGGATACTTAATTATTTTCGATGAATTTTTTTTTTAACGAGACGCATTCTCTGTTTCTGCGGCGCGCGGCGCGGCGCGGCGCTTAATTTATTGTCATTGAACTCTTTATCGTACAAAATGTATATTTAAAACGTTTTGCAGCTCGCACTGTATAGGTTGCAGCAGCATTATAGGATAAAGTAGTTTTTTGAACTAGTACGTAACTGCTAAATCTCATCTGGAAAAATTATTTTTGTACTTCACTAATGGAAGCACTCGACACATTATCAAGATTATTTGAGTGACACAGCCAGTATACACGTGCTTGATTCTGGGTGTAAAAATACACGGTTTTAGTTGCAGACAACATCACATATGTACTTTGTAAGTGCGATGCCATTAACCAAACATTAGCCATGTGACAAAAACATATTTGTATGGGGTCCTCTCCTTTCTGAAATATTGTATTTGGTTTTTCTTATAAGCTTCAATCTCGATAAAAATAGTTTACAATATTAAAAAGAAATCGATTAGGCAGCAAAAAGCAAATAGATTTTTCATAAACTAGGACTACGACTACACAATGGGATCTACTACAAATGTGATTTTTTATAGGGCATAAACATAATGGATCCCCTTCCGATGAGGACCTAATATGGGGGTTGGTACATAATTACTAAACCCCTCAAACCAAAAGGGTTAATAGAGACCGTAGGGTGGGAACCGCGCCATATTTGATCAATAATTGAGTTAAACAACTGATGAAGGATGTACTTACGATCAGCTCTCTCCCAACCGGTCAAACCAACCGTTCAGATGACAGTCTTTAATAATTACATATTATATAATTTCCAGCTTACGGGCAACCCAGATCGATCCGAACCAACCATTAAGTAAACGAAATCATTCGTAGTACGTAAATGCTTGTGATTACTGATTATAGACTGCATTATGCACCCGGGACAATTTGATTGTTTCACTGGGATTTGTCAGCAACATCATGGTTATTACGGCCGGAATCAATTCTGACAGCGATGGCAATTAATAGAATTGGCTTGTTATCAGCAAGTTCCACCGACAACAACTGCAAAAAATCGGAAAGCTACTTCAAGAAGTCGTCCCCGAGCTATTCGCCCCGGCAAGAAGAATGCATGGGTTTAGTTTCACTTCCACAGTCATCAATATGCACGGTAGGTAAAGTTGCTGTCTACATTAAAAAAATCATCAAAGAGCAAAAATGGAACTTGATGATGCGACTCATAACGTATATTTAATAATAGAAACATTTGATCAGATATTGGACATAAAAAATTCCATTAGCTTAGGGTTCGGACGCGTCTACAACGTCGAGACGACTGGTATATCTGACGTGTATACATACGAATACTTACATGTTATGCAATGGTTAACAGGCGCGCGACAACCGGCAATTTCCTTTCCATAAATGCCAGCCTCTTTTCATGTCACCTTACTCCACTCGACACGCAAGCATCCATGAATGCTGATGATTATTGTTAGTACTATTATTATTATTATTATTTTATGATCTTTTCTATTTTTAAGGGATGTTGCATTCGACACTTACAAACTAAGCCGACTTTTTTTGGGGGGGGATTTCCTTTTGCAATAGATGAAATTTCAGTGAGCGAAAAAAGATATATTTTTCCCAGAGAAAGATTCTCTTAATCAAATAAAAGTTATGCATAATGTGCATTTCACTCCATAACTAAAATAGATACAGGCTGTCGGAGTTATTTTTTTTCGTTTTTTGAACATCAGTAACAAAATAAGTCATGAACGGTTCAATGAAGCTTGCTCTAATTTAGCCTACCTCATTGCCTACCTGCTTGAAGAGTTTCAGTTGAATCAAATCCAACCAGTGACATCGGAGTTACCAGGGATCACAAATCAAGTCACTCTCCATTTTTTTCAGCAGTTTTCTCAAGTCACTGCCTCACTTTGCCACTGGTTGGATTTAACTGAACTTCGACAGGCAGGCAGACGGTGTCTGCGAACTAACCTCGGCTGAATTGGAGCGAATTTCATTGAACTGTGAATTATTGATGTTCAAAAGACGAATTTTTTTAACACTCCGATGTATCTTGTTGAGGAAGCGAGTGAGATGCGTATGTATATGTTATATTTTTTTGAGTCAGAAGGTCTGGAGAGACTTCAAAGTTTGATCGGGTAAAAGTGGGACACCTGATGATGTATTTTCATTGAAATCTTGTCGAATTATGCCGGACTGTAGTTTTTTTTTCACTAAAATAATTACCTACGTGTTCTTTTCAATTTTACTCATAAATCAAATCTGGCTTTCACGACCCTGGAGTTAGAATTCCATACTTTTAGGGATTGATGGTTGATGGATTTTCGCCCTGTAACCGCATACACCTTCGTACGCGTTGATAGCTCAGCCGGCGACTACTCGCGGTTCGCGGTGTAGGTATCTACAGGATTGAATGTCATGACATGACTTGAGGCTGTATACGCAGGGTATCAACATTTCTCTTTCAAAAATAAAAATGAAGAGGTATAGAAATTTTTATGGGATTCCATTAAATGTTTGTCCACTTTGTTCTCGTTTGGATTACCCCATATTTTTTTAGAAGCCGAATAGCCCTAATACGCTGGAAAAGTTTCTAAAAGATTGCTGGGACATTTTTGGACAAACGAAAAAATTATCAACTGTTTTATAATTATTGTAAGAGACGTAGAAAATTGAGTACAGAGTCGTTCTTTCTTTAAAGTTGTTAACAAAAAGGAAAAAAAATTATTGATTTTTCACATAATTGAAAAAACGTTTTGTATTGAATTTTTTAATACACTCAGCACACCGTAGGCCTGCTGAGAATACAGCCTGGAGTTAATAAGTAAACACGGAATACATAATAAAATCAGCAAATAAACGCAAATAGTTCTGTTTTAATTCGATTCTAATACAAAAGTTTATTCGACAGGTAATCTTTTATGTTATTTGTTGAGAGTAATAGGTATAGTTTTGGCGCCGCGTATACAGGGTGATTCATGAGTGACCTTACATAGGCTAATGGGAGATAGAAAACTTCGAGGCGAGTCAGGATCCACAGAAGAAATTTTGTTTTCTCCATTGGTTACGAAAATACAGGGTGTTTTGTGTGTTTTGTATGAAACCTTGATAAGCGATATTTCTGAAACGGCTAGAGACGGCTATATTTTGTTGAAGTTCACCAGTAATATTTCTCTATTGAAATTTATCCAGAAGCCATACCGAATAAGTCAAAATTCAGGGCCGGGCTGAAAAAAATGTGCCCCTTCGCTATTTGATCAAAAAGTACATTTTCTGATAGCTTTTCTGAAAAACTGCTATCGGATTCGAAAAGCTAAGAAAAAATGCTTCAAGAATCACTCTTCAATTTAGATGACACACCTAAACCGTTTCGACAATAAAATTAAAACTAAAATTTGTGGGTAAGTTTCCATTCTCGACCGGACATAATCGACTAATTATTTGACTGAATTCATTCAAATTCATTTTTTGGCTTGTCTCTGTTGGAGAGAAGGGCTTGGTTGAAAGAAAAATTCCAGAGCTGATCTTTTTTTTAATGACAAATTCGAGATGAAACACAGAATTAGACTCGATTTGGTCGTAAAAAAAAAGATCAGCTCTGGAATTTTTCTTTCAACCAAGTCCTTCTATTCCACAGTGACAAGCTAGAAAATGAATTTGAATGAATTCAATCAGACAATGAGTCGATTATGTCCTGAAAATTGATAATTACTGGACGATTTTTGGCATATATACTCATAGATATGCCCTAAACAGCAGACCAAAAGTCACAAGCCGTCACAGGTGGGATTCACCTAGGAGACTGGAAAAACTCCAGTATACCTGGAATTTCGATAGAACGCACATAGATAAAGAACGAAAAGTCGTAGAGACTTAATTTTTCGTGGGTTGTTCGTTATAAAGTCATCTGTCGTATAGAATGCGGTACGATTCTATGAATTACGTTTTGCTGTGGGAAACTGCGATTACGTTAGTTTTTTTAAACGCTCGCTGGAACCAAGCAAAACGTCTTGGGAGTGTCTGTAATTTTCCTCGATAACTGCCGAGCCATTGATCTGATTTAAAGCGTTTTAAAGCTCGAAAAGAGTACATTTCCAAGCTCGTGTAATCAGTCCGGTCTATGTCAAGTAGGCACGGCTGTACGCGGGTGAAACAGGACCTCTCGAAAAAAAATCAGTTTTTAAGACTTTCAAGTGCGTGCCGCGGTTAAGCCAGGCACGATATCGTTAGAAAAGAGTTCGAGCTTTTCATTCCTTACAAAATTTTCGCAAACGGTGTTTGGTAAAATTGAAAAAATTGCTGCTGAACAGGCGGGTAAGAATCATTCACTTTTTTGCTGGCAACATCTTCAAAAATGCTGTTATTGAAACTTTAATGCCATAAATGGGTTCAATGGATACGGGTTATTAGAAAACATAAAATACATGTTGCTCCATCGTTTTCTTGTGTGGAAAAACAATAAAATGTAATTTATCTCACCCGCACGAAGAAAACTTTTTTTTCAACAGTAAGACTGGCACAGAGATGATGACAGATGCTTCCAATATTTGCGTAAGAGTTGTACGTTTGCATTTAGGCAAATATAACGAAAAAGTACAAAGGTTTAACAGGTCTTTTTGCACTTTCGAGGCATCCTTTACCTTCGCGCAGATGTGGAGGAATCAGCACAACTCGTTTTTGGGCGGGAACTCAGTGGTAGATAACTACTGACCTTACGAAGAGTTTGACACCAGAAAAGCTTTGGTCGGAGTTTTTTTCCAGATTGTAGTGATTTTACCGACATACCGCCTGGCCTATCTGGAAAAACTGCAAATTTTCCAATGCTTTATCCCGTTAACAGATTTTCACTATTTTTTTCAAACAAAGGTGATTGAACATTTTCCAATATTTTTTCTTCAATTTCCCTGTTGAAAATGTATAACCGGTCTGGGTTATCGAGACCGGACTTGAATAATGGACCTTACCGGCAGGTTTTACCAGAAAATCCAAATTTTTAAAATTTTCAATTTCTTGCGAATTATTTCCAATCCTTCTAACTAATTCTGACTTATTACAGGGGAAAACAGAGACTTCCCGAAGAGACGTTCCAAACAAAAATTTTCATAGGTTCCTGGATACTAGTCGGGAAAGTTTTGGGGTGATATAACCGATTTTTTTCTATATATATAGTTGCTATTAAAAAGATATACCAAGGTTCTAAATACATTTTTAGGACGTTTTGTTAGGGTTCTGTAGCGCTACAAAAATATCAGGCTATTGATGATTTTTCCTTGCAAATACATCATTTACAGAGTTGTATCACATTCTCTAAGACAGATGACGTTATAACGAACAATTCACAAAAAAATCACGTCTCTACGACTTTCTGTTCTCTATTTATGTGCGTTCCAGCGGAATTCCAGGTATCCTGGAGTTTTTCCAGTCTCCCAAGTGAATCCCACCTGTGACGGCTTGTAACTTTTAGTATGATGTTTAGGACACGTCTTTGAATATGTATGCCAAAAATCGTCCAGTAATTATCAATTTCCAGGTTTCAGTAAAAAATTGCCTATCTGCCCCGTACTATTAGGACCACCTGACTTTTGGTTAATCATGACCTAGTATTGAAAAACCCCTCCTAGTCCTAGATGGCATTTTCTTGAAACGTAACAAAAAAGACAAAGACCGAGGCAATGGAAGAAGTCTGCGGAAAATTTGTATAGGCAGGGCCGGGCCTGGCCTATTTGCCGCCTGCGTGCCAGCGAAAAATTGCCACCCCCCCTCACAGGCAGCGGAGACCTTCCCCTAAATACGGGAATGAAAAGAATCCTTTGAAATTCAACTTCATTGTACAGGGTGGAAACTTTAACCTGTTTATATTCAGTAATTCAATAACTAAAACCATTTTACCAAAAACTTTGGACAGGTCGATTTTTGAATTCAAAATACCACATTTTGGTATTAGTTACGCGACCATGACAATGCCAGGGGCGGCGCAAGGTGCAGGAGCCCTTTTTTTAAATACAATGGCAGGTCAAAAAAAAGCATCTTAATTCGATCTATATCTTTGTTCGATTCTCTATCTAACCTATAAAAATAATTGAGATCCTGCTCAACAAAAAAAATGGCGGCGTTCAAAACTCAGTATCACGGTTCCTATCAAAAAGGTGGCATTTTCTTCCCATTTCGCCGCCATTGGTGTTGTCAAGGTCAATAGGTCACATTATCAGTGTGTTGAAAGCTAAGATGGCTCAACAGGTGGTACTTGCTTCAGATTTCAAAAAAATGCCACCTTTATGACAGGAACGAAGACCTTTTGAACGCCGCCATTTTTTTTTGTGAGGCAGGATTTTAATTGTTTTTCTAGGTTAGATAAAGAATCTAACGAAGATAAAAATGGCATTTTTTGACCCCTTCTGTCCCTTGCGCCGCCCCTGGCATTGTCAAGGTCACGTAGACGGTATCAAAATGTGGCATTTTAAACTTAAAAATCGACCTGTCTGAGGTCTTTGGCGAAATGTTTTTTGTTATTCAATTACTGAATTTGAACAGGTTAAAGTTTCCAGCCTGTATATTGCCGCCCTTATGACTTGCCGCCTGCGTGCAGGCACGCACTGTACGCCTGCTAGGCCCGGCCCTGTGTATAGGATGCGCGGAGGAGCCATGAACACAGCGTCAATACCAGCTCAGTATAAGAGAGAATATCTGGGCGCACATGAACAATTTCACTACCCTTAATTCTAATTTTTGATCGAAATTTTGAATAAAAATCTCACAACGAACAATACAAAACGAATTATGTACTTGACTTTTGTCAAAATGTGGATTCAATTTTTTTTTAATATAATCACTCCAAAATCGCCCGGCGGCTCGGAATTCAAACTATAGTCCGGAGGTTAGTGACCAAAAGTCAAGTGAACCCTGCACTTAGTGACAAAAGCACGAAAATTGGTAGGATGGCACAAAGGACCGTGCTGTTTCGATTGAGAAGGAGCGCTACGCAAATTTTTTCTCGGGGGGTCGCCAGGGAGGCCTTGAAATTCGAAAGGAGTGGTTCCAGTTGAACAGCATTTTTTTTTAATATTCTCAATCGATATCACTGATACCATTACTAGAGAAGAATAGGTTTGACTGTCCTCTAACAATATTTCAAGATTTTAAATGTAGAACCGCACGCAAAAATCCCGTAGACTAATTTTTATTGTGGGCGGTAAATTGCTTCTAGCACTGTGCGAATACGTATAGTCCGGATGCTAGTTGCATAAAATGGAATGAACCTTGCATTTTTTGATGAGAAGATGATACTTGGTGGAAATGTTCTTTGCATCATACTCTTCCGATTCAGAAAGGTGGCCATCAGCGCCATCCATGCCGGCGGCGTATACAGGGTGAAACAGAAAAAAAAAGTTGAAAAATTGTATTGAAATAACCCAAGCATGTGGAGACGTCTAATTTACCACATACATTAATTGTTTTATGCTTATGAAGTCACAGTAAACCGTTCTTGATTACCTTGAACCGTCTTTGAAATGTAGGAGAAAAACAGGAGAAAAACAAAAACACTCTTTTTTCCATAAATAAATGATTCTTAGAGATATTGACACATTACTTGGTATTTCTACAAAAAGTGATGTTAGAAATGATATGAGCTGGGTAGCCAGTTTCTAAGCCAACTATTTGCAGAAATACGATTGTCAACTTTTTTTTCCTCTTGAGACCCATCTTGAATCTGCCTTCTGAGGCATCGTTGAAAAAGTGATTTGTTATCATAAAAATGGTAACATGTAACCATTGAATCGTAAGAACAACCTCCTCATCATAATTTAGTGACCTCTTCGGCGGAAAAGAATTGCCATTGACGTATTTTTCGGCTCTTCAAAGCTTTAGTGCCCATGATGGCATTTGCAACACCTCAAATGGTAAAATATGTTACGCATTATGAACCTTGATGTACTTCAAGGTAGCCTACCAAGTTTGACCATCGTCAAATCAAGAGGTTGGTTTTTAAACGCTCTTTGAACAAAATTTGTGTCGTGTTTTTATGAAAAATTAAAAATATTGGATCTCTCACTCTTATTTGATCCCTCGTTAAGGAAAGTCTGAAACCGAAAGTCTCCGAAATTTGTATGATAATGGTTCAGTGAGAACTGCTCTTCAACGTGTAGTTGTCAAAAGTTTCATAGTTGCGTTCAGATTCCAGACAGAGAGCGACAAAGAAGTTCATGCAGTAAAAAAAGACACAAATTTTAATGCAACGGAGAAATTCCAGAAATGTCCCTTTTAGATAGGCTTCTCGCAATACACAGGTTCTGTAAGACTCTCAAGCGTGGGTAAAAGGCTTGAAACATTACTAACTTAAGGCTCTAACAGTGTACCAAATTGCACATTCATTTTATAGAAAGCAAGGTCTCCAGACAGCTTTCAGTCTAGCTCTGGACTAGTTTTTTCTAGACTATAATGTATGTCTTTTTTACTGCATCAACTTCTTTGTCGCTCTCTATCTGGAATCCGAACGCAACTATGCAATTTTTGACAACTAAACATTAAAGAGCACTTCCCACTGAACCATTATCATAAAAAATTCGGAGACTTTCGGTTTCAGGCTATCCTCAGTGAGGGATCAAGTAAGGGTGAAAGTCCCAATATTTTGTATTTTTCATAAAAAAAAGACACAAATTTTGTTCAAACAGCTTTTAAGAACAAACCTCTCAATTGATGATGATGAAACTTGATAGGCTACCTCAAAGTACATCAAGGTTCATAATGCGTAACATATTCCACCATTCCAGATGTTGCAAATGCCATCATGGACACTAAAGCTTTGAAGAGACAAAAAATACGTGAATGACAATTCTTTCCCGCCGAAGAGGTCACTAGATTATGATGAGAAGGTTGTTTTTGCGATGCAATGATTTCATGTTACCATTATTATAATAACCAATCACTTTTTCAACGATGCCTTACAGGGCAGATTCAAGATGGTGCTCAAGAGGAAAAAAAAGTTGATAATCGTATTTCTGGGAATATTTGGCTTAGAAATTGGCTACTCAGCTCATATAATTTCTAACATTACTTTTTGTAGAAATACCAAGTATTGTGTCAATATCTCGAAGAATTACTTATTTATGGAGAAAAGAGTGTTCTTGTTTTTTTTTTTTCTAGTTTTCTCCTACATTTCAAAGACGGTTCAAGGTAATCAAGAACTGTTTGCTGTGACTTCATAAGCATAAAATAGTCAATCAAATAATGTGGTGAGTAACACGTCTCCACATGTTCCGGTTAATTAAATATAATTTTTCAACTTTTTTTTCTGTATCACCCTGTATACGCCGCCGGCATGGATGGCGCTGATGGCTACCTTTCTAGATCGGAAGAGTAAGATGCAAAGAACATTTCCACCAAGTGGCATCTTCTCATCAAAAAATGCAAGGTACTTTCAACTAGCATCCGGACTATTTCTACTCCCGAAATGGGTACAAGTGAGAGCTAGAAACTTCTTTCCCGTTCTTGATAAATAAAATTCTACAGGATTTTCACAAGTGGTTTTGCATTCAAAATTTTGAAATATTGTCAAAGGACAGTCCAACCTATTTTTCCCTAGTAATGGTATCAGCAATATCGATTGAAAATACTAAAAAAACTCTGTTGAACTGAGCAGTGGAAATTACTCACTTTTTTGCTTGGGATTCTCCCAAAAATAGGTCTCTCGCATTTTTGACTTCATAAATAGAATAAGCTGATCCATTTGCTTATTCATGAAGCTGAAGTTTTCCAAGTTCTTGTAGGTGAAAGAAATTCAAACAAATTTCTTGCACTAGCCGAAGGCTTTATTTTTTTTTAACCGTGAAGAACGATAGCGACATGGTGACTGATGCTGTTAAGGTTTATGGTAGAGTTATACGTTTCCTTTTCATCGGGTATATAGCGATATCAAAAAGTGGTTCCGTAGGGGCGAGCCCCACCCCGTTCAAATTTCAAGGGCCCCCTGGCGACTCCCCGAGAAAAAAATCTGCGTGCTTCCTTATCAATCGAAAGAGCACGGTTCTTTGTGTCATCCTACCAATTTTCGTGCTTTAGTCACCAAGTGCAAGATTCATGTCACTAACCCCCGGACTAAACGGTGGTTTGGCATAATAGCTTATTCGTCTACCACCTTGGTATACAGGGCTTTCATTTCATTTTATTTCATTTTCATTCCCCGATTTTTCCTCTAAAAAATGTTTTCCAAAAAAATCTCGAAACAGGTCGATTCTAAATTTGGGGGACACATGAAGCATAATTTCAATTTTCTAGCTTCATCCCCTTAGGGAGGGTGACTGCCTTTTCAAAAATTTCAAATGTGAATATATCGCGCGGCGCATAAAAGTTGAATACACTATGGAGAAAATCTGAAAGAATCTCTGCACCAAGTCGCGCCATGGGTGCCTCACTTCGTATACAAACAATTAATTTGGAGTCATTTTCTGCGCCCTTTCACGATTAGGGACGACCACTTTCCTTTTGAAACGGTGCGACTAAGTATATCAATTTTAGTGAGCAATTTAAGGATATAAATGACAACCCCTGTGTTACATTTTCAAAAGCTATCCCAATGACAATGAGAACGGAATCGGCCGCGTCATCCTCTTGATTAGAAAAGAAGTGTCTCGTCCTTTACACCTTTCCATGATGTTGCACAATCGGCATTCACTCCTGAACAGGATAGATACTCACCAATAAAAACATGTGAGTGTCACTTTTTCTCAAGGGTTTTTCTAAAAATCACGTCGAGAGTCGATTTTGGGGAATTTCAATTCTTATACTCATATATGATGATGACGGCGCGGACAAAAAGATTTCGGTTGAATTGTCGATTACAAACTTGAGAGGTCAATATAACGAACAAAGAATGTTGACAGATGGCTTGCCTGATGCTCTTCATCCGCAATTGACTTATTATGGATTTTATTGTGCGATCCGCGGCGCGCAGTCGGTAGGTACCTAACGCTTTTTATATTTTGCGTTCGCCGAAAGGAATAAGGAATTGACACAAAACCGTTGATAATGAATTGTCTGTTTATCAAGACACCATCAAATGAAACTGAAGGTGAGGGACGTAACAAATTTTTTTTGAAAATTCTGGCTGAAACTTCACGTTACTATCTATGTAGGTCTCGATGTAGGTACTAAGAAAACGAGATAAAATTATTTTCATTTTTCTGATGAAACGTCTGAAATTTAAGGTCATGATAGATCATTTGCAAATATTTGGAAATATTTATTGACTAAAAATCGCATCCTCAAAAAACTTCAGGATTATCAAAATTTTCTTGACAGCTCAATGGTGCCAAGCATTTTTTTTTGCTATGATCATAGCATGTTTCTTAATATGAAAATGAATTTAAAAAACTTGCACACATACCTACCGTCTTTTTTTTTTAAAACAGCTTTGAAGTTTACATCATTTTCACCAAAATAAAACTTAAGAATTGGCATTTTACGGCGTTTTCGAGTTTTCACGAGGGGAAGGTCAAACTTGGGGGTGGAGGATAAAAAAAACGCCCAATTTTTGACATGTGACTTTTTTAAATTTCGATTTGAAATCGTGAAATTTCGATGTTTTCTACGAAAAGAACTATTTTGTGTTCAATCTCGACAGAACGCACCATTATCGAGTAAAATCGATTTTAACATTTCAATGAACGACGTAAAATGCCAATTTTTAAGCTTTATTTTGGTGAAAATGCTGTTTGCCTTGAGAAAGATCGTCTTAGTTATCACTATTATCAATAAGTTTTGTTGCTCATCTTGAACCGGGAATCAATTTGTTTTCAATGACATGGGGGCAAACAATGGCATTTTGCAATGCACTTACATTTCATAGCATTGTTGTAGTGAAATGTTGAAATGAATTTTTCTCGAAAACAGTGCATCTTATCGAAGTTGAACAGAAGTGTATTTTTTTTCGTAAAAAGCTCAAAAGTTTCACAATTTCACATCAAAATTGAAAAGAAAATACTATTGAAAAAAGTGGGGGTGATTTTTACCTCTAACACCCCCCCCCCCAGATTTAACCCCCCCTGGTGAAAATTTCAAAATAATTTAGGGCCTATCTTATTAAGCCTAAAAACATCAGTAAATGTGGTGAATTTTGTTCTCTTACTTTGAACAGTTCCGGAAATAATAGATAAAAACCTTCTTCTGTGCATGGGGCCATGAAAATAAGATCCTTTGCCCAAAATGAGTGAAAGCGGAGATAGACCGGATAATGCAGAATAATGCAGTCGATTACATAACACATAGTACCTACATGTTAACATATTATTATCTATTTTGTTTATACTACAGACTACAGTCTGTGTAGTTGAGAAACAATGAAATTATTTGTATTTTTATTGTAAAAACCTTCTTCGTTGCCTTGAGAAAGATCGGCTGAAGTTACATTTTTGCAATACTTACATTTCAGAGCAACTGCAACGAAAGTTTTCTAGCGAAAGGGTATACCTACACACCTACCGGCAACTATGTTGACGGCAAAATATTATTCAGGTCATTTTTGGTCGAAACTATTGCCGATGCCGGTTAGAAAAGTTTTTATCAAAAATGACCTGAATAATGTTTCTGCCGGTAGTTGCCGGTAGGTGTGTAGGTATACCCTTCCGCAAGAAAGCTTTTGACGGCAAAACATTATTCAGCATTCAGCTCATTTTTGGACGAAAACTTTCTGGCCGGCGGCCGGTAGGTGATTGAAAGCCCTTAGTATCATCCATCATGCACCAGCAGCAACCACATCAAAAAGCCACGAAGACGACAATCAGGTACGCATTGTTTTGAAGAAGGAGAAACTCATCAGTGAACGAATTTTCGAAATAGAGCGTCTGGGTCTTGAATTCCATGGCCCACTTCAATTGACAATCAGTGTAGAGTTTACTGTACAATAAGGTGATTCATTCTCTACGGAATTTCTCTGGAAAATCTTCGAATTTTTTTTCCAAATCAACCAAATTTGAAGGATTTGTGCATTTTGCGTTCAGTCCAAGAGCTAATGTAATAAAAAAACATTCCGTGGGATTTTGGGGTCCATATTCCGCAATCCACGGCGAAATCAGCCCACAACTCAAACGTCCCACCGGAAAAAGGTCCACGACGCATTTATCCCCGAGTTCTGCTACCGCGAAGACATCCACTGCTAAGACGATCCACCGGAAAAAGGTCCACAACGCATTCATCCCCGAGTTCTGACACCGCGAAGAATCCACTGCTCAAACGTCCCACCGGAAAGTCCACGACTCATTTTTCCCCGAGTTCTATCACCGCGAACATCCACTGCTAAAACGATCCACCGGAAAAAGATCCACCACGCATTTATCCACTGTCCGGACCCGCCCATAGTCTGTGGGTGTAGGCGGCATATGACAGTGGCTAAATGAGCGGTGGACTTTTTTCCGGGGGGACATTTTAGCCGTGGGATGATTCAACGGTGTGAAGACTCGGGGATAAATGCGTGGTGGACCTTTTTCCGGTGGATCGTTTGAGCAGCGGATGTCTTTGCGGTATCAGAATTCGGGGATAAATGCGTGGTGGACTTTTTTCCGGTGGATCGTCTCATCAGCAGATGTCTTCGCGGTGGGAGAACTCGGGGATAAATGAGTCGTGGACTTTTTTCCAGTGGGATGTTTGAGCTGTGGACTGATTTCGCTGTGGACCACTGAGTGGGCTCCCGGATTTTGAATGAAAGAGCAAAGCGACCATGTGAAATACATCCCTTGAAAGGCCAGCAGTCACACCTCGACGGGTGTTTTGCTTGAATTCCTTGCAGGGGATTTATACCGGGTGAAACAGGAAAAAAAGGTAAAAAAAATCATATACCGTTAACTATAGAGGGTGGAGCGGCACAAATCACCAGGTGGATGCTCAGCTTGATGCTTCTGGAGGTTTTTCTTGAAAAAATTGACATTCGTGGTAAATAGAACGAAAAATAAGAAAACTTCAAAATAAGATTCATTATTTTGAAAAAATCACGGTCGAAAACCCGAAACCGTGTCGAATTTGAATATGGGCCTACACGACGCCCTATGCAATCTACTTTCAATATCAGTTGACATTTTTCGAAAAGATCAATCCCCCACCAGGAAAGGACGGCCGAGTTCAATCCTGCACCAAACACGGGTCGTCCTGGTCAAAATCCGAGCTAGCGGCCGTCTCCTGTGATATTGGCCAGGAGAAAATTCAAAAACTCGTAACGTCCAACTGGGAATTCGTGGAAAGCTGCAACTGCGGGCTTAATTTGATTCTTTTGTTTTGTTGCTTCCTACCAAATTTGGTTCCAATTAGGGCATCCAATCCCGGGATCCCCCGGGATCCCGTTAGATTTCCAATCCCGAAAATCCCGGGATTTTTCCACGGAGATCCCGGGATTTTCGGGATTTTTCAAATGATGAATCTTTTCACCTCACTTGAATGAAAAATAGAGTTAATGGCGTTAATGCAAGAAACACAGATTATTCAAGGTGAGCACACTGAATTTGAAACCATTATTAGATCTTTTGTGCGTTACATGGAACATTACACTTGGAGCAGGTATTTTCACATCAGATACCTCCTTCCGGTTACCATACCATCAAACACCATAGTCCGGATGCTAGTTGCATAAAATGGAATGAACCTTGCATTTTTTGATGAGAAGATGATACTTGGTGGAAATGTTCTTTGCATCATACTCTTCCGATTCAGAAAGGTGGCCATCGGCGCCATCCATGCCGGCGGCGTATACAGGGTGAAACAGAAAAAAAAAGTTGAAAAATTGTATTGAAATAACCCAAGCATGTGGAGACGTCTAATTTACCACATACATTAATTGTTTTATGCTTATGAAGTCACAGTAAACCGTTCTTGATTACCTTGAACCGTCTTTGAAATGTAGGAGAAAAACAGGAGAAAAACAAAAACACTCTTTTTTCCATAAATAAGTGATTCTTAGAGATATTGACACATTACTTGGTATTTCTACAAAAAGTGATGTTAGAAATGATATGAGCTGGGTAGCCAGTTTCTAAGCCAACTATTTGCAGAAATACGATTGTCAACTTTTTTTTCCTCTTGAGACCCATCTTGAATCTGCCTTCTGAGGCATCGTTGAAAAAGTGATTTGTTATCATAAAAATGGTAACATGTAACCATTGAATCGTAAGAACAACCTCCTCATCATAATTTAGTGACCTCTTCGGCGGGAAAGAATTGCCATTGACGTATTTTTCGGCTCTTCAAAGCTTTAGTGCCCATGATGGCATTTGCAACACCTCGAATGGTAAAATATGTTACGCATTATGAACCTTGATGTACTTCAAGGTAGCCTACCAAGTTTGACCATCGTCAAATCAAGAGGTTGGTTTTTAAACGCTCTTTGAACAAAATTTGTGTCGTGTTTTTATGAAAAATTAAAAATATTGGATCTCTCACTCTTATTTGATCCCTCGTTAAGGAAAGCCTGAAACCGAAAGTCTCCGAAATTTGTATGATAATGGTTCAGTGAGAACTGCTCTTCAACGTGTAGTTGTCAAAAGTTTCATAGTTGCGTTCAGATTCCAGACAGAGAGCGACAAAGAAGTTCATGCAGTAAAAAAAGACACAAATTTTAATGCAACGGAGAAATTCCAGAAATGTCCCTTTTAGATAGGCTTCTCGCAATACACAGGTTCTGTAAGACTCTCAAGCGTGGGTAAAAGGCTTGAAACATTACTAACTTAAGGCTCTAACAGTGTACCAAATTGCACATTCATTTTATAGAAAGCAAGGTCTCCAGACAGCTTTCAGTCTAGCTCTGGACTAGTTTTTTCTAGACTATAATGTATGTCTTTTTTACTGCATCAACTTCTTTGTCGCTCTCTATCTGGAATCCGAACGCAACTATGCAATTTTTGACAACTAAACATTAAAGAGCACTTCCCACTGAACCATTATCATAAAAAATTCGGAGACTTTCGGTTTCAGGCTATCCTCAGTGAGGGATCAAGTAAGGGTGAAAGTCCCAATATTTTGTATTTTTCATAAAAAAAAGACACAAATTTTGTTCAAACAGCTTTTAAGAACAAACCTCTCAATTGATGATGATGAAACTTGATAGGCTACCTCAAAGTACATCAAGGTTCATAATGCGTAACATATTCCACCATTCCAGATGTTGCAAATGCCATCATGGACACTAAAGCTTTGAAGAGACAAAAAATACGTGAATGACAATTCTTTCCCGCCGAAGAGGTCACTAGATTATGATGAGAAGGTTGTTTTTGCGATGCAATGATTTCATGTTACCATTATTATAATAACCAATCACTTTTTCAACGATGCCTTACAGGGCAGATTCAAGATGGTGCTCAAGAGGAAAAAAAAGTTGATAATCGTATTTCTGGGAATATTTGGCTTAGAAATTGGCTACTCAGCTCATATAATTTCTAACATTACTTTTTGTAGAAATACCAAGTATTGTGTCAATATCTCGAAGAATTACTTATTTATGGAGAAAAGAGTGTTCTTGTTTTTTTTTTCTAGTTTTCTCCTACATTTCAAAGACGGTTCAAGGTAATCAAGAACTGTTTGCTGTGACTTCATAAGCATAAAATAGTCAATCAAATAATGTGGTGAGTAACACGTCTCCACATGTTCCGGTTAATTAAATATAATTTTTCAACTTTTTTTTCTGTATCACCCTGTATACGCCGCCGGCATGGATGGCGCTGATGGCTACCTTTCTAGATCGGAAGAGTAAGATGCAAAGAACATTTCCACCAAGTGGCATCTTCTCATCAAAAAATGCAAGGTACTTTCAACTAGCATCCGGACTACATGGCATTCAAGATCCAGGCAAAGTTATATGGAAATGAAAATAGAAAAATAGCCGCCCTTGAAAACTCAAGAACATATCCAAACACATGAAATATAACAAAACTGTGATTAAAAAAAAAACAATTTCTTTCGTCTTGGCAAGTAATTTTTGCTTCCTCGAAGAAAGCACGCATGATTGCAGTTCAACTGCAATGTTTTATTAATGCAAAATAAATACAATAAAATACCAATATTGGTGTCAAATGATGATGATTTACTTGCTTGAATGATCTGTATTTCTTGCTTTGACTCTGTTTTCCATTCAACTGCGGTGAAAAGCTGCATGGGGATTCAAAATTTTTATTCCCGAAATCCCGGGATTTCGTTCAAGTCTCGGGATCTGGATGCCCTAGTTCCAATCCATCGGATAGATGTTGAATAATTGAATGGCAAAGTTTTTTAGAGAAGATTACGGAGCTGTGGGTGTCTGTTGTATCTGTAATCTTCCACGATAACAGCCGTAACGTTAATCCGATCGACTTGAAACTCGGCATGCGGACATTTGTTTGGTTTTGCTTTCAAATTGGTTGCTATTACGTTTTGGTTGTCATCTGTCTAACGGAAATGTCACCGTCACCATCAAAAATGACAGAAAGCATATGTCACGAAACTTGACTTGCAATATGTCATTGAAAAGCCCTTGAAAAATTGTGTTCAAAACTGTTGAAATTATTTCTACGCATGTCATCCGTCAAATATTGAAAAATGTCAAAGTTCAAAGCTTTGTTATTCATTTCTCCAAAATTTATCCGATGGATTGGGACCAAATTCAGCAGAAATCAACGAATTAAATCAGGTATGCAATTTAAGCTTTCCACCTTTTTCCAGTCTGGAGCTACGAATTTTCATTTATTTTTTCTTTTTCACCCTGTATAAATCCCCTGCAAGAAATTCAAGCAAAACACTCACTGAGGTGTGATTGCTGGTCATCTAGGGAAATGTATCCCACATAGTCGCTATGCTCCTTCATTTAAAATCCCACGGGATTACATAAGCCCCTGGACTATAATGTAAACAATTCGAATGAGTCAATATTCGGTAATCCTGTTGGGAAAAAAATGGAAAATTTTGAAACCTGAAAAGATTTTTTTTTATTTTGGAAATGTCAATGAGCTCAAACCAAAGTACATCCTTGTAACTTTCGAAAGAGACCTGAATGGTAAATTGCGGTCAAGAAATAAAGTCACAGCGAGTGATTCCTCAATGCCTTAATCTTACCAATTTAACTCCATCCTCAAAATAAAATAATGCGTTGCGGAATCAATTCCAGCTGACCAGCGGGCTTATTCCTTGGCAGAAATTTACGATCAAGGTCTCTTTCGAAACTAAAAAAATGTACTTTGGTTTGAGTCTAGAGACATTTTCAAAATCCAAAAATATTTTTTCCAAATTTTGAGGAGCGCATTTCGCTAATAACTGTGCAACATTAACTAGAGTGGCTCAAAATCGCTTTGAATTCGCTCGTATGATTCACATTTCAAAAACGAATCAAATTTGTATTATAAGCAAGCCATTAATCATCTGAAAAAAGCGTGGTAAGGATGATTAATAAAAACCTAGTTTTGAAACGTACACCCAATACAAAAAAAGCAGGCAAATTAGTAAATATCCGATATAATATGTAATATAGCAAATGTCCTCACACTAATAGCCACATTTTTCAAGTCGTTGGGTGCCAGCGTTTACATCCATATTTAATAATATATGTATAACTCGAGTGTCAAATGCAGAGCTGTAAAAGTTCGGTTGATAGATATTAGATTTGCCGTGAAATAAACAGGTTCCTATTATTAATGTGTACATGGGGCCTCCAATACTTGATGTTTCTCGACAAAGACACGGACCTCATTTAAAATAATTATTATACAATGGGATTTTTCACCTGCGTAATATGTCAACGGAATTTGACAATTGCCGACAGGATAACCTACTGAAAATACGGAGAATGAATCTTTGGGTTCTTTTTCTGGTGTCACATGGCATAACATCATTACCTTAGGTTATGCCACTCCTGTAAAAAGTTCCCTTTTTCAGTTACGAGGTACTTGAAGCCCTCGAAATCCAACTCCATCCGTAACATGCAAAATGTCGTAAGTTCACTTTTAGTGAAAAAAAAAGACTTTCGGTTCCATAGTGTGAAATGATACTATCGACTTCAGGGTTCAGGGTCCGATCCAGAGGCTCCAGCTCTTGAATTGTTATTTCGAGGCATGTAGAACAAGTACTCGTAAGTGTAACCAAACCAAGCGGCATGTCCTGTCACAAAGTGCAAGGTTGAATAGTTTTTTGGCTCTCCTGCAAAATTTCCATTTTGTGACTTAACGATATTTGCACACGAAAGTAACGATTAGACCTCTGCGAAAGGGTACTCGCACGGCTTATTGGGAATTGGTATTCGTGGTGGTGCATGATGGTGCAATAAAATAAATGTTTACATGAGATCATATTTTCCTGTCGCTAAGTTAATTTTGAGATATGTTTTGGTCTGGGCATGAATTTATAGAAACGGCCTATCTATTTTTCGACAGTTATTCAATGTTTGTTTATGTTTCGCGGTATATAACCAGATCTCTCTACGCAATTTTAAGTTACCTGTCCAATGTTCACCGTCAACCAATGCGACTCATGTCTATTTTCTCAAGTATAGCAAACGTAAACAGTATACAAAATAATAAAATTGAGGTTACATGGAGGACGAATCCGCGCGATATGTTTATATGTAATACTTCAGCAATGACATCGATATTGTTCATGGCAAATGCATATGAGATAAAGAATTGATCATCCATCCTGTTCTAGTGTTTCACTCGTTTGAGCAGTATACAGGTGATTCTTTCAAAAGGACCCACCCCAGATTTCTCGCCGCCAAAATTTTTTCTAGGAAAACGCCGAAACAGGTCGATTTTTATTTCAAGTGGGACATCTAGGACACACATTTTCAAATTTTCATCTTCAACCCCTTCGCCCCCACCTTCCCTACTTTGGAATTTCAAATAGAACTACCTATATGTTGTGATACATCAAATTGAAGGTAATAAAATTCTCTTTCTGTCAAACATATTCTGATTTTTTTTAAGCCACCTTCCAACCCTTTTCAAAATTCTCTCATTGTTAATTAAAAGAAAGCTTTTCTCCTATTAACTCTCGATTCTTGGAAAATAGATTTTCCAGCGAAAACAGATCGATTCTTGTTTCGAAGGAGGCATCTAAGACACGTATCGCCAAATTTTTATCCTCAATTCCTTCAACCCCCCCTCCCCCACCCTACTTTAAAATTCCAAATAGCAACATCTACCTTGTGATACATCCGACTGAAGGTGATCAAATTCTCTTTCTGTAAAAAATAATTTCAAGTTTTGTAAACCTCCCTCTAACCCTTTTCAAAAATGCTCTTTTGGGAGGCGAAGGGCTTGAAGATAAAAATTTGGCAATACGTGTCTTAGTCCCCTTCGAAATAAACATTGACCTGTTTTTGCTGGAAAATCTATTTCTCAAGGATCGGCAGTTGATAGAGGAAAAACTTTCCTTTATTTACAATTAAAAAAAATTGAGAAGGGTTTGGGGTGGTTTAAAAGACTTTTTAATTTGTTTAACAGAAAGAGAATTTTATTATCTTTAATTTGATGTATCACAACATAGGTAGTGCTATTTGAAATTCCAAAGTAGGGTAGGGTGGGGGTTCAAGATGAAAATTTGACAATGGGTGTCCTAGATGTCCCCCTCAAAATAAAAATCGACCTGTTTCGGCGTTTTCCTAGAACAAAAATTTGGCAGCGTTAAATTTGGAGTGTGGATTCTTTTCAAAAAATCACCCTTTATATGGATTTGCACATGATGGGAAGAATCGTTGTTGCCTGCCTGATGCACTAATCCTGTGAAGTCAGAGCGCCGATAAGTACCTACTACCTGTTTTGTTTAGTTTCTCGCTTTCGCTTAGTCGCGTTTATATCGCGATTACAATTTAGATTAACACACTGATATACAATTTTATATCATGAGAAAATTTATATGATTTTCAGGTGCGCTCAGTGATAATACATTTAATAAATACTTTCTATAATTAACGACATGATCATTGCATGTTGTCGTTACACTGTGGGGCGGGCGGTGAGCACAGATTTTCGTTTTGTGTTTTGCTGTTCACTTTTCTTGCAAAATATGTGCAAAACTATAATATAGCGATTTGCATATCTGAGAGTCCCTCTTTGTTCCTAAAATTGTAAAACATTTACTTTCGGTAATTGGACGGTATACCTTTCGTCGTCTGCAGCTACTAAAAGTCAGTCTCTAGACATAAAATTATGCAAATCAAAGATCAATCCCTAATTATACATGTCAATTTTATGGTCAAAATTACACGTTCCCGAATATACCCCCAACGTTCAATTTTTTTTTATCAATGCATTGAATTATTCAAAGACGAGAGAGAGCTCAAAACGCCGCGATAAACCTGCTGATTATAAAATCGGCGCACTGATGGTTGACCCTATTTTAGAAAAAAGACGAAAGACGTAATCAAGACGCGTCACGCATTTTTGGAATAATTTACCATTTTTAACGTTAATAAAGGGTCCCCGTCGCTGGGTATGTCTCAGGTTTAATGTATACCTAGGTAGGTATATAAAAATTTGACGATATCAGTAGCAGTGGGATATAGAGGATAGAGTACCTACTTATCTGCGACGTGCGTATCGGCGGCATATGAAAATACCCGTGGCAGGATCGGGATCGGTTGATCGGTATAATATTGGCTTCGACATCGGCATTCATGGGTCAAAGTGGTCCCGCTCTCGTAAGTATATCGTGTGTCACGCGGAATTTCGATTTTGGCAAATTATAAACGATATCTGTGTTGTTATTGATGGGTTTTCGGATTAAGTTTTTCTGTCAATATAATGATACACACCCCAAGTTGTGTCTGAGACTACTAGCCGGTCTGGTACCCCACAGCGTTACCGTTTATGGGACGGCGGCCGCATTGGGTTTTGATGGACGGCATGCAGTGTAATGTCTTCGGTACTGTACTACACAACATCGCTGGGCACTGAAAACCCGGCACGGCCGTCTTTGATCAACAGAGCTGGTTGACGTTCACCGTAACGACACCATAAAGATGTTGAGATGTCAACCAGCTATGTTTATGGTGTCGTGGTTCACCGACACTATTGACCCTGCTTTTACCACTTCCTCGCGCACCCGATTAGGTCAATGCTTAGTGGGTTTTGCGCGACCTCGAGCTTGAGAGCAGTACCTTTTGCGAATTCCGTCAGATTAACAGGCGCCAATACTGCCGCTAATGATGGTTCAATTTACCATTTACCATTTACCATTCAGCGCGTCCAGGCTCTCTCTCCTGAGTACCGAGCTAGAGAAGTAAGAAACACGCGGAGACATGCACAGAAATATGTTTATGTTTAGAACGAACCTGAAGTGGAATCGGTAAGTGGTTACCAGAAAGGGTTAGAGGCTGTCTCGGAGCCATTTATAAACATCTTGCCTGTCGGCATGTAAATCAGCCAGAGAACCCGGATTTTGATTGATCTTTTCAGAAGATTGATTATACTGTGACCGCGTATATTGTCGAACGACGTCCCTATTATATGTAGAAATATCTGCCCGCTCCCGTTTCAAACAGCGTTGCCATAGAGGATGCGAATCGATATCTTTTTATTATATGTATGTATAAAAAGATTGCGCGCCTCCACATAATTCAATTGTCTTTTTGTTCCCTTCCGCACGTTATTTAATTGATAACAATTTATATGCTAAACCCAATCGACCGACATACAACGAACATCACTCGATTAGACATCATCACACGCATGAGTAAATAAATACACGCGCCACATCTTCTTGCGGGTCTTCTCAGATCAGCCCCTCTGATAACCCGGAGAAAGTGCTACATTACGAATTCTGAAGAGTCATGCCTTAAGAAAAAAGTGCACTTAGCGAACAAAAAATAAATGAATAAGTTGTGCACTACCTAATCACAAGATCATGACATCAAGAGTAATGATCGAGAGCATCCATTCATATTAGCCAGGCAAATAATCCCGGCGACGCAACAAATTACCATTTCTCCATCCCCGGTTGACAAATCACGCCAATTTACCACAAATTGCTGCGCGCTTCAATGTTTTGCGCCGCGGCGTGCACACCGTTGTAAAATGGACGTGAATGCCACCGGTTTCAGGAAGGAGCATTCGGCATTAGTGTCGGGACTGAAAAAAATTCCAGCAACATACATATTTGCAGTTTGAACATCACCAGGAATTTATCAAACACATTTCAACGCACCGTGTAGCATCGACATTTGGCATGCTTCCTCTCCTTCTCTACTGCATACGCCCCCTATGATGAGCGAAAAAATCTACGTCATCAAAATCTATTTTCCTCGATATAAAATTTGATCGAAAATCGGTTTCTTCCTGATCCCCTCTAAGGAGCTTCCGAGTATCGTGCTCCAACGGGACCCTACGACATTTCTGTCGAAAGCCTGTTGGTTGCTCATTTCCTCTGAACACCCTGTCGCACTGTCTTTTTATTGGCACGAACCGGGCATCAGACTGCTCACAACTAGACTCAAGGGGAGAGTGGTCGCGAGGAAGAAGCAAGAATGAGAGAACATTGGGGCGCCAGTTTTATTTGTGGTTTTATGTCAGTGCTGGTTATAAACAATTCTATCAAATCAAAGACGGGTACTTACCGAAGAATTTGGCTAGGTTGATCTTCAGTAGGCAAACTGCAACAAAAGAACAATTATTTGGTTAACAAGTTGAAAAACTTCACTTTTGAAAGATAGATCTTCGCCCTTAGTAGAACAACTTTGTTTTTTTCGAAGGGAACGTATTTTAGAATTAATTTAAACTTTGTACAACAAGCGGATTTGAAAATAATAACGTTCAACTCGATCACTGCCCTTTAAACGAGCAAGATAGATTAGTTGTTATACTGACTGATTTCTCAGAGTCAACGGCAAAAGAAAGGGAACGAAAGAGTGCGAACGGCCGCCACAGTTCGACGTGAAACCTACAGGTGACTCTTTGATGCTCTACCTATACTGTTCGTACGTACGCAAGTCAGATTTGAGGTCCCAGAATTATTGGTGAATGAAACGCACTGGCTTTGTGTGGTTTCTTTCGTGCTCACCGAAGTATAAAGTTTTGCCACGGGTTTCAGCTAATCACCTCGCGGATGTCAAAGTGACACTGACAAGTGAATTATACACAAAATATTTACAATTATATACAATAACGCAGGGCCCACTGAAGCAGGGCAGCAACACAAGGTGATCGTTTACTCGGGATGGAATCTGACATTAGGTAACTTGACGACAAGCAGTGCCGGCACCGTCCTGATATTCACCACCAGGGCTACAGGCTTCTAAACGGCGATATCCTCTGACCATGCGTCCCTACACCATCAAGGCTTCCAGATTCCACTCATCTCTCGCCGAATATAGCAGACGAACGGATGACAGGTACAGGCTAAGTCTGCCGCTCCAGGCCGGGTTAAATATACATGCACCTAACTCTCGAAAGAACGAGGGCACAGACGCTACGAGGGTAGGTATATCAACAAAAGACAGCAAGAAGGTACGAACGAAGAACGACAGAAGGAAAATAATCCTGTATAGAAAAAGCCGTTAGTGGAGGCAGGACGGGTAGGATGTGAAGGACTCATTCTCTCAATCAAGGAGTTCTTGGGCAAAAATTTCGATTCGTCAAACCGGACGGAAGAACAGTTTCACAAGGGGACTTTTTTAACCAACGAAGATGTCGAGTGCGAGCACAACAATTGATCAGTTACGGGCCAGCACTTCGGTCTCAACCCTTTTTGTGAAAGGATTCCATACGCATTAGGCCACAAGGCGAGACGTGAGACATCCCAAAACGCAAATGCCCACTGTGCATTATGCCACTGAATCTGCAACCGCGCAGGCAACCCACAGCTTAGGCATCCACAGTGCCGTCTTTAGGCATGGGCCCGAAGGGCCTGTGCCCAGGGCCCCGAGGTTTTTGGGGGCCCTCAAATCTCCATAAATTTACAAAACTTATGACGATTTTTTTTAAATAAAATTGTTCTCATATCCCATTCATATTTATTCAGTTATGTCACTTTTTGAGCTGATCGTGTGCCTTCCCCCCATAGTTAGTGGTTTTGGTTTTTTGACAACGCGTGATAAAAGAAATAAAAAAACTCCTAGGAACTCAGCGCAAAGGCAATTTGAAATTCAATCAAATGAATAACCGTTATCCGCGCTGTTCTGGTGGATTCTTCAGGAATTTAAGAAATCAACAGGAAGGAGCCCCATCACCATTCACCATCAATATTTGGTTTTCGTGCTCATGATGATTTGCTCAAAGCAAAAACAAAACTGAATCTATTTCTTTTCCGACTTCTGTATGCGGGAAAGCGGGGCTCCTCATAGACCAAGTTTTGGGGCCCCTTTTGGCCAAAAGGCTTAGTACAATAATTGCAGCCCGGCGATCCTGACCAGTCCATATTTTTTTCGCATACCTTTGTAAGAGGGCCCCCATTACCTTGTGCCCGGGGCCTCATTTTTACAAGAGACGGCACTGGGCATCCAACCAGAAAAAGACCCACCGCTCAATATCCCACTCGGAACGACTCAACGCAAAATTTCAAAACTCAAACATTTCAAAGTGCAAAAGTCCACAGTACAATAATGAGCCTTATGAATAAAGATTAAGCAATTGCTTTTTTTTTCTTTATTTTGCATCAGCCCAAAAGGCTATTAGCATTCAACAAAAAATTACATTCGATAGCTAAACTAGATCAGGTCAAACAGTCCTTTTTGCTGTAGTAGTGTAACAAGTTCTTCATCTTCTTCGAGGCTTCCACCTAATGCTACCTTGAGATCTTCGGCACTATTTGATCCTCGGGTATACATCCCACCAGGATGTGCGCCACCGACAACGGTCCCTGGCAGCTCTCACATACCGGTGGGTCTGATCGGCAAATAAGGTGTTGGTGTGTGAGTCTGGTATGTCCTAACCTGAGTCGAGTAAGGACCATTTGGCATTTTCTGGATGGTAGGTAGTCTTGAGATCCATGTCTTTACTGTTGATTTGACCCTGTTCAACTTTGTGTGTTGCCTTTGCCAACTCTGCTCCCATTGTGCGCCAACGAGTGTTCTCAAGTATCTTACAATGTCTTGACCGGTGGCTCTATTTTCTATCGGAGCCAGAGGGGTGTTTGCTGCAATGGATGCTTCATGGTCCGCAGTCTCGTTTCCAATTATTCCGACATGGGATGGTGTCCAAAAGAGGGTAATTTCTGTGCCAGTGTTCTGCAGCGTCGTGATGTGTTGTTGGATTTCTTGGACTCTGGGATTCATCGGGTATAACCGCTTAATTTGCCGGATTGAACTCAAAGAGTCCGTACAAATGATGGCGTTGCGGCATCTTTGGGTGGTGGCTGGTGCTTGGGGAGCCGGCGGCGAGCCGCCCGCTACTTCCCGAGCACCAGTGATGTTGGCGAGGTGTTTTACAGATTGCAGTATTGCGTAAAGTTCCGCACTAAAGATAGTCCACATTCCTGGTAGTTGGATGGTCAAGGTCACTGGGTCTCTCAAGTCTACATTCACTGCACACCCGACACCCGTTTCACTTTTAGACGCGTCTGTGTATACTATTCGCCCTGGTGTTTTAAACTGCTCACATATATTTTTAAATTCATTTTGGATAATTAGAGGGCTTACTTCAGATTTAGGAAATTTTTCAAGATCAAGTATGGTGCGTGGGTGGCGGAAAAGCCAGGGTGAAAGAGTCATTTGTGGTGCTGTTATTGTTTTTGGAAAGGTAAAGTTCAGGTTTTGTAGAAGATGGTCAAGTTTTACGTAGAAGGGTTTTGCATTGCTTTTCATTCTCTCGAAGGTTCGTTGAAAACGTCTTGCGAAGGTAAATCTATGAGCTGGGTTGATTGGATTTGACTGAATGCGAGCTGCATATGAAAGGGACTGCTGTTGTCGTCTGTACTCAAGTGGTAGTTCTCCGGTTATATTGATGATGCTCATGACTGGGCTGGTTCGAAAAGCCCCGGTGCAGATTCTGAGGGCTGTGGAATGGATTGTGTCTATTGTCTTCAATAGGGTTTTGCTGGCAGAGTCGTATACAATCGATCCATAATCTATTTTAGATAACACTACACTCTTGTACACTCGGAGGAGGACTGTAGTGTCGGCATCCCATGATTGGCTAGCTAGTGTTTTGAGTAGTCCCAGTCCTTTTTGACATTGTTGTTTGAGGTGTTCCAGATGTATGTTCCACTTAAGTTGAGCATCAAGGTGCATACCTAAAAATTTATAGTTGGTGACATGCTCGATCAGTTTCCCATAGATTTTCAATTGGGGTCGATACGACCAACGATACATGTCATATATAGAGCGTAGATTCAAACTTTTTTAGCTGTTTCCTTATCTACTCTTCTCTTTTCCTTTTTTTGCAATTCTCTCTAAATACTCATCTAAAATCTAAAAACCCAAATATCCAAAACCCATTTCGTAAGTAATATTAAAAAAACAACTTATCTTATGATTACATGGCATGTATTTATAATGATCGGTTCAAAAATTATATACCAGGTGATCATTTGAAAACTATCCAACTGCAATAACTCCCGATTTCTAGTGAATATTTTTTCGAGCAAAAACAGCTCGATTTTTATATTGAGGGGGACATCTGAAACATACATTGGCAAATTTCTATATTCACCCCCTCGCACCCACACCCCAACTTTGAAATTCCAAATGACACCACTTACCTTGCGATACATCAAATTGAAGGGAATGGGGTATAATCCAATTTTTTTTTTTATGCGTAATTTGAAGCTGAACACTCCCTGACAAACATGCGGTAGTTGATTTCACTTTGATCTTCATAATTGTTGTGATTGTATGGAAGAGCAGCTTCGCTGAATACCGCCAATAAAGACATTTTATTATTATTATTATTATTATTATTATAATAATAAGGCGGGAAAAAAATCTTAAAAAAGACGAGCGAAATGCCCTCATGAGCTAGTGACGTCATCAAGAAAGCCCCCTTCGGCAACAACGCGCTTGAGGGTACCCTGGTAACGAATTGTTATTTGAACTTCTGTTTCAAACTTTGTAACAGACGTCAAGTTAGACGTCAAACAGAAGTTTTGATTTGGAAGAAATTATTTGTCATGGAGAGCGATTATGAAGAAGGGAACTCAAGCTCAAGCAACAACTTGCCCGATGTTGACTACGACATAGCTGATACGTTCTACCGCACAAATGCAAATTTTTTTGATCGCGGGTGTCAAGAACGTAAAAGCGAAGAGGTGAGACTCCCAGTTCTTTAATACATAATACATTTCCAGTTTTACCGGCTAGACTCGACAGAACTATTACTTATATGTGACTTACAAAGCAGGTAGAGAAAGCTACATGGACGATGCTGTCGGGTACGTTCAGTTGAAAAGGGAGTTACACAATCTGTACGATGAAGGCGAAGGTGACACCCGAACATAAAGTTCGTAAACAAGCCCTATTGGCGAGTAACATTACCGATGGTGGCGCTGCTGATGCGCTTCGCATGTAAACAAACATGTCGGATAGGGCACGGATTGTTGCCCGCGCGTTCAAAAATCTTATCAGTAGTAAGCGGTTTTTGATGTCCTCCAGACGTGAAACGTGGTTAATTAGTACCTATTGCGGTGGAACTCGAAAATGACAGAAGCGAATTGAGTGTTATGAAGGTTTTCAATCACTGGATGGCCTCAAGCCTCAACGGATTCTCGATCTATCGTGATGGGATACTGATGGGAGAGGAAATTCTGAAGTCACAATTTCTTGTGTTGTGTGGTCGAAAGCGAACCGAATCAAGCTTTAGTTCAAACATGGACATATTTGGATTGTGTTTACGAACAAGCGCATTGTATGAATCTCCTCACGAGGCAACTGAGATTGTAATTAAAAGAAATAGTAGTAGCAGTTCCTGCGAGAGTTCCTGTGAAATTGGAACGTTTAAATGCACTTGCAAAGCAGGCCAGTCCGGGACATGCAAACATATCGCAGCTGTGCTTCTTCGATGCCGCCATTTAAAGCTCCTATTTTCAGCTACACTTCTCAGGCTTTTCTCGTAGTCATATTTTTCACAGTGCCATGATGTCAGTTTGTCATCTTGACTACCCAACTTGCGTCTTTCGCTTTCGACGGGAAACAGTGAAAATGTAACTCTCCTTTTTTCCGGTTTCCACAGCGCGACTCGCACTCGGAAACGCAACAAATTCTCCGCCACTTTTTGTCACTATGACAAAATCACAAATCTTACCACCTCCCATTCTGATGCCACTTTTGCTTGCCAGTCGTCGTACACGTGCCACTCTTATTTAAAAATGCAATGCTTTTGCAACCGACGACACCTAGTATATTCAAGATAATGAAACGTGCGTGGCTCACGTACTTTGTTGGAAAAAATCAACGCCGCGTTAAGTCAGATGGAATCAATTAATGTCACCAAACACCGCAACGCTCATAAGAGCCCACACAAATCTGCGGTTGTTCCGTGCACAAACGTCGTTTACACGTTGGCCGTCAGATGGCGTATTCGATCTTGAAACTCGCCAATAATGTCACCGTGTCTGTTGATGAAGGCTCAAATGAAGTCTTAGAACTGCAGATGCCACGGACTGTGTCGCTAGTGAAGCTCAGTACCTTACTAAGCCTTTCCAGAGTCGGAACATTGAAAGCTACTACTAGAGTGGCGACCATTTGTAGAGGAAAATTGAGAACTTCACTACCGAAAAATGAAACTTTCTTGAATGCAGTGGCAGAGAGGTATGGAGAAGTCTTGCCAGGGATTCTATTCGCTCATTTCGAAACAGTACAAACATTGTCTGGACAAATTTCCTTGCATCACTCGCTGTACTAGAATGATAGTAAGACAACTTGAAAAACATAGTTTCGAGTAATCGCAACTTGAACATTTCAGAAGAACAAAAAACACTCTTCTTCTCAAAATTTCAAAGATTTTTTGAATTTCCAGTTGTATTACATCATATCCCCCTTGATAGACCTGTGAGAAATCCATTATGAAATAACGTTTACTCAGTGAGAAAAAAATCAAAAAGTGAACATATCCTTGTATATCTCTAGACATGATAGTTCTGTTGGAAGTTGTCCGTTTTTTTATGTAAGTTATCTTAATTAATCCGAAAATCCGAATTTTGAAGTTATCTTGTCCGTTTTTTTATGTAAGTTATCTTAATTAATCCGAAAATCCGAATTTTGAAGTTATCTTACTATCAGTCTAGCACAGCGAATGATGCTAGCTTACAAAAACACCCAACCAAATAACCCTAATGAAATGTTCCGGTACCTCGAACAAAAAACGGAGGTATCTGTTTGCCGTCAGAACTGACAGTTTGAAAATTTGAAACAGAAAATCGTGGTTGTTGATTGTTATAGTAACTCAAGCTTAGCTTAAAGCAACGTGTGTTCAGCTCAATCATCCGATGCTGTGGCAGTCAGAGAACTCATGGTAATATACACCTAAGAGGACTCCTAATATGTGAGTTCTCCAAGCGGCGCCATCTATCAAAGGCATTCCGCAGATGCTATATTTCAAGGCACCAGGCATGCGGAGGAGATAACAGAATTCCACGTAAAGCAACGCCGTCGCCAAGAACATCGATGGTAGGTGTACACATGTATACTCAAGCCGAGTAGAGCAATGTTAAAAGACAACAAACACGCAGATATAAATAAATATTGCGCCTCTTAGGGCCATATAGCGGGCACCTCGCATTTTTATGAAACAAAGCTCTCCGACCCAGAGAACCGAAATATCATTTGGGACTTTGTGCAGTTTGCACAGAGAGCAGAGAGAATTACACTGTGGGAAGTTCCGCAACTGACATATTTTGATGATTTTTGTTAATATTACCATAGCTCTTATTATTTGACTACTTAATCGATGAGAGGTAAAATACACTAAGGCTTGATTAACTTATTCGTGCTATATTATGTATGCTGGAACAACCAGGGATCGGCTTTTTCCGACAACTTTGGTCACATATTATAAGGTACGGTATGGGTAGATCCTGATATTATTTCATTTAAATGTTACTTTGATGAATTCATTGATTGGTATGTCCCATGCTCGATCCCATGTAGTTGGTGAATCCGGGTTCATTTCTTTCTTGGCGTGCCCTGTGATGGTAAATGTATAACAATGTTCTATCTAGAATGTTCAATGTGCATAGAGACTAGAGAGAATGGAGAATGTAACGTACGTATACTGCGAAAATATGATATACATATTCTGTCTCCTCTGATGTGATTTTGATTTCACATCCCACAACCAGCGCGTAATCTGTGGGGTCGTTAGGCTGATGTGTATTAATGGATTAATGCAGTATTGAACTGTCAACATTCACCACAACCATCATCCAATAGCGACAGTATATCGATTGCGCACCATTTTGATGTACACTCTAAAATAAACTACACTTTATCACTCACTGGCGATAATTCATTACGATCAAGTCGAAGCCATTAATCGATAAGAAATTAGTCTGAGGCACATCATGCTGAAAGCCATCAGAGTATCAAAAAGCCGCAAAAAAGAGACATCAGCACCCGCATCCCGGCGGCGGCAAAGACAAAAAGCAAGACTGTATACTGTATAGGTGTAAAAATGGGCGCTGCATTCAGCAGTCGGCGCGATATTGTCTGATAAAAGTTTAATAAAAACATTCATATTAAATGCGTGCAAGGACAAAAGGAGGAAATGAACGGCGAATTACTATGAGATATCTTCAAGCTCGCACATACTTTGTAATTTATGCTTGCAATATCAATGCTGGGTAATTTTTCCGAATCCTCCCTCAAACTGCGTCGGAAATCCCCCTGTAGCCTGGGTAATTCTCGGGCATACAGCGCGAAGATGACTTTATCGCGTAATATTCCAACAGCAGACATCCAGAGTCTAGAGCGCTAAAGTAATGGTGCGAAAATAACAAAAAATAACTAATAATTTATGCGATGTCGCCTGGAAGCCGCGATATTGTTTTACCCTCTGCTTCCCGGCAATTTTCACTGGTGAGAATAATATGCGTTCGCTGTGATTTAGAACGTCGTCAGTTTTTCCGCACACCGCACAGCCATGCCCATCATGTCGTGCCACCGTCAAATGCACATTATCCATCGAGTTTGAACATTTTTAGGTACTTGGAGGATTTTTGTCAGAACAGGGGGGTATCACTGGATGAGTGGGTGTTCTTAAATCTTTTAAAGTCTCGATGTTCGAGACTTCGAGAACTCTCGCCGCTTTTATATATGGGCTAGGGCTAGTATGATGAGAACCAACCTTTAATGAGAATATATCATGTCTCGAAGAAATCGTTGATGCAGGGGCGCGGTATAAATAAGGAAACTGACCACACTGATGACATCCGTGATTTTTTTATGCATCAAGTAATGAATTCCGAGCTCCGCTTAAATTAGAAATTTCACTAATGTAATGACCCGCGTCGCAGTATTACCATTACCTACTAGATAGACTTGATAGTTCAGGGAGAGCGTTCCATCTGGAATAGAAGAATAATTGCGGCAAGGTGTCCGTGTTTCGTAAGTTATGCTTCGTAAACATCGTTGCGTACTGTTATTATTGATTGATTGATCGGCTAATTTTCTCCGTGTCGTGACAACAAGCACTAAGTCTTAATCGTGCAAAGGTGTGCTCCATTCTTTCTGATTAACAAATTGCCATCTTAAAAAAATGTTTTCCCGGCTGCAAATCCGGAATACGGACGTCATTTCCGGAGGATTTCGTGTCACACGGTTGTACTATACACAATGCCGCGCGGCCTAATGTCCAAGCTTTTACAGGAATTACAGTTACCACGTGATTCACTGCGGGTAAGGTGCGACCCTTTTCTTTTACATTCGTGAAATTGCGTGATTGCTCACTCGTGTTCACTCTGTTCACATTCACGTTCTGTCGAGCCCTCAGAGCGATGAGGATTAATTAAATTTGTATATACTTATTATTATTGTTAATATAAGTGTATAACAAGTAATATGAGTTTATGCGACCCGAGCGATTTTTCTTGGATTTATATGCATTGCATATACTGCGCGAGGCGGAAGCTCGCGTTCTTACTTGGCTATAATAAAAGTTTCATTATTTCACAAAGTAATTTGAAAGTTGTAAGTAATTTTTGTCGTGTTTTAATTAAGATCTGTCTAGGGAGCTCATCTACTATAAAGTGTCTTGTTTTAATTTTCAGTTCACTCATATTTCCGCACCCTTTTACTTTAGACAGTTTTCTTTGACTTGATTTTACAGCCGCGAATTTTATTGCTTTCGCCACCCCGCCACGTTAACGCTCCGGCGATACAATTCCTCTAGTGATAATTTTACAGCAGCCAGCAGCAGCATCAAACAACAACAACAACCAACAACAAAGTTCACTAATAATAACTTTTCGCCAGTTCTTAATTGCACTTACACATCTTCATTTACTTGCAAAATGGAGCATGGAAATCTATTTGTACATATTGTACAGAGTACCTATTATTATGGATTTTTCATCAACACTTGGGCGACATCATGCAAGCCCGCTGGCATTCACGATCACCAGCTTGAGTTTAGGGTCCAATATTGAGGCGATAAAAATTCACGCGTCTTAAAATCCATGCTGGAAATATTCAAATAAGTCCTTTTAAAGACTCCCATAGGGGCCATTGAGGTTGACGCCAATTTCCTGACATGAAACAATGAGACGACCGAAAGGGAAACGCGCGGGCTCCAGAGGGGATATCTCGTTTGTCGACAACCTGAAAATGCAATTTTAAATATTTACATAAATTCCAGTGTCGTTAATTTCACGTTACCGATATAACAATAAGCTCTGATGTTACATCTACCTGCTAATGAGAACGATCCGAATACATTGATCATTAAATTTGAATATTAACAGTTACTGTTGTTCTTTTTTTACAGGCTATGCGTTGTACAGTTCCTGATTGCAGTTGTGAGCGTTTTATTCCTGGCAAGTGCCACCTACGCTACTGTGAGACTTGTAAACACGGCTGGGTTCACCATGGTAAGCACTTTTACATATTTTTACTACTGTGTGTATACTTAAACAGTAATAATGAACGCGCTGCTGTTAAAAAAATTCCGTAAGACAATAAATAACTGTTCATGAAAGGAGCGATTTTTAGGTGGGTTTTATTAACGAGATATTATAGATAGGATTTATTTTTAATAAAATTCACAATTCTTGATAGTTAAAATAGCTTAAACTTTGAGATTTGAACTTGGTGCATAAGCAACGCAGAAACCGAGGGAGATTCAAATCCAACAAATGAAAGTAAAGGTTTGACCATTTGTTCCTGGAATGGAATATCAAAAATTCATTAAAACGAGGATCAATCCGATCAATTTTTGGCGGGCGTTCGGACAGGGTCCTGAGTAATGTGCTTTTTCTACTAATCCAATCCACCGTGAGCCTACACAGTATATTTTGTGGTATTAATTCGCTAAATGATCAATCCAGACATCGTTATCAGTACGATCGCTTTGTTTATTGGCTGGGCAGTGTGTAGGAGCATTACAAGTTATCGAATAATGAACTGTCATCCTTGAGTTATAGACAACGGTTGCGGCATCGGCAACAAGAAGGATAGTGGACCTTTTCGCCGCGCCCAGTCATTTAAAATTTACATTCGTTTTGGAAACGGTTTACTGGTCATCTGTAGTCAAATGTGCGACCAGTTGACCGGTGTCTATGCATAGACAACGATGTCTCGAATAGAATCGCACTCTGGGGATATTTTTACTTTGATATGTATGATATACTGTATTGTCGACGTATTGAATTTTTAGATATTTATGCTGCTACATTTCTTTCCTACCGTTCTATTATTATATCGGTTTTGCCGGGTGTTCCCCAGAGATCCCAAACCGTCCTGTATATTTTCCACACAACACACACATACGTGACAAATACGTTATCCTTCCTCGAGTAGAAACCTTATTTAAACATTATATCCTCCTTGTTGCTCTGCCGCTGCGAATTCAAGCACTTTGTTTGTTTGACAACGACGCCACCATCAACTAATTATACTTTGAGAGGTGTAAAATTAATTTGCCGCTTCAATTTGCCCTGCCTCACTTTGTTGTATACATTCTGGCCTGCAGCTCCATCCATTTGACGTAATAGTACGTTAAATTGATTTTTCAAACAGTCTAGCCAGAGTGACAGGAAAAAACAACTTGGCCTCATTTCGGACCACTCTTGCCAACTTCACGTAAAGCGTAAAGGACCCCGCACCCATGTACCTAGCCTAGGTACATACCTACACGTTGCATGAAAAAATGACTTTCGGTCAACCTGTGGTTTTTTTTTTCTTCGACTTGTCCTCTACTGTAACAGTCCCTAGCCACAGAATAAGGTTCCGTGTAATAAATGCTATTACTCATGAGATGAGAATGCAGTGTACCGACACGAGCCTCGGCGAGTGTCGTAGAGCATTCGAATGAGTAATACCCATTACACGAGAGTAGAATACTATGCTTCAGCTCATTATCTACGGCATCACTCAGTTTCAACAGAAAAAGAATTTGCAAGTTGCACAATTTTGATATTTATATATTATATTATATTATTTATGTTATGTATATTTTATAAATTGGCCCCGGCCAGTGATTTCCCAGTTATTACTCACGAGGCGGGGCTTCGGTTCATTATTCACTGGCCGTGGGTAGGTGAAAATTATAACTATTTCATCTTCATCAAGCTATAATTATTATACGTGTTTGCTTATACAGGGTGATTCACCACCAAATGGACATAGCTCAAGGGCAGGTCCAGTTTTTCCAGGCGAACCTGGATCTGACTTTGAAATTTTTCTAACGCTGTTCGTTTCGAAGCTACAGGGTGATTCATGTATTTCGTAGAATTTTTTGACAGGCCATAACTTTTGAACAACCCAACAGATTGGTTTGAAATTTTGTGGGTTTATTCTTCGATTGATATCTGACACATCGCTCTATCAAAGAGTTTAAAATTTCCAGGGCCGGCCTTGAAAAAAAATTTGAAAGCTTTTTTCAAAAAAGACACTCCGTATGCATATTATTCAAAATTCATTTTCATATTCAGAAACAACATGAAACATGCTATCAATATCGCGAAAAAAATTGCTTGGCACCATTAAGCTGTCTAAAGAATTGATAATCCTGATGATTTTTGAGGTTAGGATTTTTTGTAAATTATTATTTCAAAATATTTACAAATGATTTATTATGGCTTCAAATTTCAGCCATTTCGTCATAAAAAGAAAAATGACATTTTTCTCGTTTTCTCAGTAGTAACAAAAAGTTTCAGCCGAATTTAAAAAAATTATTATAACGTCCCTCTGCTTCACTTCTATCCCAAATTGAGCTAAAATTGAGGAACAAATCAAAAAATTTTTGAAAATTTTGATGAAATTTTTTGTTACTTCTGAGAAAACGAGAAAAATGTCATTTCCATGTGTCTGATAAAACGGCTGAAATTCAGGGCCATAATAGATCATTTGCAAGTATTTGAAAATATTAATTTAGAAAAAATCCTAACCTCAAAATTTTCTTGACAGCTCAATGGTGCCAGGCAATTTTTTTTGCGATATTATTAGCATGTTTGATGTAGTTTCCGATTTTGAAAATGAAATTCGAAAAATATGCATACAGAATGTCTTTTTCAGAAAAAAGCTTTGGAGTTTTTTTTACAAGGCCGGCCCTGGAAACTTCAAACTGTTTGATAGGGCGATGTGTCAGATATCAATGGAAGAATCAACCCCACAAAATTTCAATCCAATCCATTCGGTCGTTCTGAAGATACGGCTTGTCAAAAAGTTCGACAACATACATGAATCACCCTGTAACTTCGAAACAAACAGTGTTAGAAAAATTTCAAAGCCAGATCCTGGTTCGCCTGGTAAAACTGGACCTACCCTTAGGCTATGTCCATTTGGTGGTGAATCACCCTGTAGATCTGAGAAAAAAAAAATTGTGTGTTTCTTTTTAGACAAAATTCTTTGTTGTCCTAACAGACTTGTGTTTTTCGTGATTTAAATCAAGTGTCACAATTCCAACTAATCAAACTCAAGAGAAAATTCTCCTAGTCTCCGTGATTCAGATAAATATAACATAAACCTATGCGTCTAACTCACTTCCTAGAAAATATAGGGTTTTAGAGCTTGTTTTGTTGTTTTTTCAACATTGATAACAACAGACTCATGAACGGTTCCCTGACATGTGCTCTGATTTAGTCTAGGTTAATTTGCCGACAAAAGGAGTGTGTTGAGATCGGAATAACTTTCGACGGCCATGAATGATTTGAATTCGGTTCAAACTAGGGCTAGGAATTTTTGGAATTCTCTTATTCAAATATTAATTGTTTGTATTTATATTCAAATAGTCAAATTGATCAAATATTTGAATTATATTTGATTTATTTGGATTTTTTTTTCAAGATAGATTTTTCTTCCATTTATTACACTAAAAATTATAAAACTACAAAAATAATTTACAGAGAATAAGTGGTGTATAAATGAGAGTAAATGAGAATAAATTGTATAAATGCTTAATTCAAATAAATCCCTGCCCCGTCTTCAGTTCCCACCCCACGAATAATTTTTCTGGTGCCACGTAGCCTCATTATTTGAATAAGTTGAATCCTTCAATCCTTTAATTACATACTTGGATAATTCAAATAAGTTGATAATTTTAACTAATAGTCAATTATTTTGAGTATATTTTTTAAGTCGAGGTTTTTTTTATGTTCGAATATTTGGAAATAATTCAAATAGTCAAATATTTGAATATTCCAATATCAATTTTTATTTGAATATTTGATTTATTGCAAATTTTCAAATAAGTATCTATGAAAATAATTTGTATAAATATTTAAATTATTTGAATTCAATTCCCAGCCTTAAACTCTTAAACTCTTAACTGTATTCGCTTGCTTCGTTCTTCAGCTATCAGTCCGTATGTTTGTAAAGCATGAGATAATTCGCAGACAATTCCTACAGGGTGTTATAGCTGAAACAGTGCAGAATAAGTTCTAAATTGTCAAAAGGATCCGTTTGAAGAAATGCTTTTGTGGATCTCGACATCAAAGGCACACAATGTTCATGATCTCAATGCTTTGGGAGAGCTTCTTAATTTTCCAGTTATCTTCTTTATTTACAGACTGATCTCAAAAAAACTACATTTTGATTTTGCAGTGATATTCCATTGATAAAAGACATTTTATCGCGATGAAATCTCGACATGCTGTTTAATCGCTCTGACGACGACGGCGACGTCTCCCCCTACCCACTGTAAATTAGCAGGTCCGCAAATTTTTGCAATTGAACGTTTTTTTGGAATATTCTCATCAAACACCACGCGAGCTAATGAGTTCAAAGCAAATTTTTGTAACTTTTCTCTCAAGCGTTGTTGACAATGAAGCAATTCAACTCGTGATGCTGTCCCAGAAAGCTTCACAAATTTTTTCACCCGATGAAGCTCTCAACTTTGTCGTACAAATTACATACGACAACTTTTTTCTCGTTTACTGATTTAGAAAATTTGATCCTATTCAGCTAAAACTCCAGGTAAAATAACAACTGAAGGTCAAAATTGACCTGAGACAAACATTCAAAATGATGACTCAAATCTGAGGCGCTTTCGAAATCCAGTTTGGTAAGAGAATTAGATAAAAACCAACTTTGCTTAATAAAAACCCCCTTTGCTCTCGAACAAATCATCACGTCAAATTTTTCCTACTTGTATCATGAGTCAAGGACGGAGGGTGGAAAAGCCCTATTACAACTGCATGTTGTTGAAAGAGATTAAGCGTCTTGCTCATCTGGAAATGCTCGTAACCAACACCACGGAAATCAGAACAATGAGTAACCTTACCTTGCTTATCTGTCATTAATTGTTCTGATTTCCGTACATTGATTACGAGCATTTTCACGTAATCAAGGGGCTGCTTCTTCTTCCCAAATATGTGACTGAATCCTTCACCTAAAATGCTGGACTTGGACTAGCAATAACAAACATTGGCGTATTTAGAATAAATTATTCTTCTCCTTCGAAATAAAATTATCTTCTACTAAACTCTCAACCCAAACTGAATTTCGAGAGCGTTCCAGATTTGGATCACTTTTGATATAAACCTTGATTTTTTATGTACCTATGTCTATGATTTTTCGTGTTTGTCCATGATCCATTGCGGTAACCGGAATAAACATCGCAGGAGAAAACATCGCAGGAAAAAACATAGCGGAAAAAACATAGCAGGAAAAAACATCGCATGGAAATAACATCGTATGGAGAAAACATCGCATGGAAGAAACATCGCACGGAAGAAACATCGACCGGAAAAAACATAGCATGGAATAAACATCGCAGGAGAAAACATAGCAGGAGAAAACATAGCGGAAAAAATATAGCCAGAAAAAACATCGCACGGTAAAACATAGCAAGGAAATAACATCGCAAGGGTGTGTTTTTCCAAATCTCCTGTGGTCTCCCAACTATCAAAATCAAGTATGACCGCAAGTACGCGGAAATGAAGTCTTCAGTACAGGTCTATGTACGAATGGGGGCCGCCTGGGGTGGAGGCCTGGATATATCAGAAGTCTGGCCGTGCATGATGTGCATGATGGAAGTCTACACACGGTAAGGTATCATGTTTGGGTCGTGAGATTCAAGTAGGTACCTATGAGAGTCGTTCAAGTCAAAGACATAAATAAGTATAGGGGCTGTCTGTAGCAGAATTTTTTCCTGGCTGTGATTAATCCATGCTATGTTTTCTCCGGTGACCGGACAATTTTTCGCCGGACAATTCTTCGCGCCGGAAACTTTGGAGCTCTAATGAGGCCGAGTGTGAGTGTGATATTCAGAGCCCTATCCCCCACTGGGTTTTTACGTAGCGTTTCAAGCCTTGTTGAGCCCCCTTGTCTCTACAAGGTATCGTTTGGGATCTTTATGAATCCCCTTGGGTATCTTGGGGATTTGCTTCGCCCTTATGCCTTGGAAAGTTCCACAGAGCCCTATTAGGCCCCCTTGTCTTCATGTTGCATTTGTAGCCCTGCTGAGCCCCTTTTCACAATGTGTCAGTTTTCAAGCCCTAGTTAGCTCCTATTAGTGTTTATGTGTTGATCAAAGTTCTACGGGGCCCCCTTGTGTCCCCAAGTGTCATTTGGAACCCCAGTGAGCCCCGCCAGACCTTCTTCTGATCTTGAGAGGCCTCTCCTCTCTTGTGTCTACATTGAAGCGTTTCAAGCTCTATGAGCCCTCTTGTATCTTCAAGTATCGTTTGGAGCCCTATTGGGCCCCCTTATGTATTCAATTATCGTTTGCAGCATTTTATAATGTGTCAGTTTCATCAGCCCTACTGAGCCCCTTTGTATCTTCAAGTAGTGTTGGAGCCCTATTGAGCCCCCTTGTGTCTTCAATTATCGTTTGCGAACCAAGTGACCCTCTTCTGATTTCTCGATGTTTCTGGATTCTAAGAAAGCTCCTTTGTGCCTTATCAAGTTTCTGAGAGTCCTATGTTGCCCCCCTGTATCTTTGTTTCATTTTTAGCCCTGCTGAGCCCCTTTTTTCAATGTGCTGGTTTTTCAAGGTCTAGTTAGCTCCTGTTAGTCTCTATGTGTTGGTCAAAGTTCTACGGGGCCACCTCGTGTCCCCAACTGTCATTTAGAGCCCCAGTGAGCCCCGCCAGGCCTTCGTCCGATTTTTGGAGGCCTCTTCTCTCTTGTGTCTGCATTGGAGCGTTTCAAGCCCTACTGAGCCCCCTTGTATCTTCAAGGATCGTTTGGAGCCCTATTGAGCCCCCTTGTGTCTTCAATTATCGTTTGCAGACCGGGTGATCCCCTTCGGATTTCTCGATATTTCTGGAATCTTAATAAGCTCCTTTGTGCCTTATCAAGTTTTTCAGAGCCCTATGTGGCCCCCCTGTATCTTTACTTTTCATTTGTAGCCCTGCTGAGCCCCTTTTTTTCAATGTGTGAGTTTTTCAAGCTCTTCAAGTACCTTCAAGGATCGTTTGGAGCTCTATTGAGCCCCTTGTGTCTCCAATTATCGTTTGCAGACCAGGTGACCCCCTTCTGATTTCTTGATGTTTCTGGAATCTTAGAAAGCTCCTTTGTGCCTTATTGAGTTTATCAGAGCCGTATGTGGCCCCCCTCTGTGTCTTTATGTTTCATTTGTAGCCCTGCTAAGCTCCTTTTTTCAAGCTCTAGTTAGCTCCTGTTAGTCTTTATGTGTTGGTCAAAGTTCTACGGGGCCACCTCATGTCTCCAAGTGTCATTTGGAGCCCCAGTGAGCCCCGCCAGGCCTTCGTCCGATTTATAGAGGCCTCTCCTCTCTTGTGTCCACATCGCAGCGTTTCAAGCTCTACTAAGCCCCTTTGTATCTTCAAGTATCGTTTGGAGCCCTATTGAGCCTCCTTGTGTCTTCAATTATCGTTTGCAGACCAGGTGACCTCCTTCAGAATTCTCGAAGTTTCCGGAATCTTAGCAGCTCCTTTGTGCCTTATTATGTTTTCAGAGGCCTATGTGGCCCCCCTGTGTCTTTATGTTTCATTTATAGCTCTGTCGAGCCCCTTTTTACACTGTGCTAGTTTTCGAAGCTCTAGTTAGCTCCTATGAGTCTTTATGTGTTGGTCGAAGTTCTACAGGGCTCCCCGAGCTCTCTTTGTGTCTCAAAGTTTCATTTGGAGCCCTAGTGGGCCTCGCCAGGCCTTCTTGCAATTATAAGAATCCTATCCTCCCTTATATCTACATTGAAGCGTTTCAAACCCTGCTGAGCCCCCTTGTATCTTCAAGTATCGTTTGGAGCCCTAATGAGCCCCCTTGTGTCCACAATTATGGTTTGGGGCCCCAGTGCCCCCGTTCTGACCTCTTGACATTTCTAGCATCTTAGAAAGCTCTCTTGTGCCTTTCCAGGTTTCTCAAAGCCCTATCAGGCCCCCCTGTGTCTTTATGTGTCATTTGTAGACCTGTTGAGCCCCTTTCCAACCCGTCTTTGTTGCGGAGCTCTAGTCAGCTCCTGTGTGTCTTCATGTGTTGATCGGAGCCCTATAGGCCCCCCTTATGCCTTAGGGTGTCATTTGGAGCCCTATCAGTCCTTCTTGCGATATTTACAGCCTTATCCTCTCTTGGTCTACAGTGTAGTGGTTTAGGCCCTGCTGAGAACCCTTGTGTCTTCTAATGTCGTTTGGAGCCCCATTGAGCCCCTCATGCCTTTTTGTGTTAATCGAAGCCCTATCTTGTGTCTACATTGTGGCTATTTGAGCCCTGCTAGCCCCCTTGTGTCTTAAAGTATGCGCGGGCGCAATGCTTGCAAAGAATTGTCCGGCGAAGAATTGTCCTAGCACCGTTCTCCCCTGCTATGTTTTTTTTTCCACGATATTTATTCCGTGCGATGTTTTATCCTGCTATGTTTTTTCCATGCTATGTTTTCTCCCTGCTATGTTTTTTTCCGCGATATTTATTCCGTGCGATGTTTATTCCGTGCTATGTTTTATCCTGCTATGTTTTTTCCATGCTATGTTTTCTCCCTGCGATGTTTTTTCCATGCTATGTTTTCTCCGCTATGTTTTTTCCGGCTATGTTTTTTCCAGCGATGTTTTTTCCTAGATCCATTCATTGCGTAGTCACTTCTGAGCACCTGATGTTTCAGATGCAACATGAGCTTTAAATTTTCAAAATCGATAAAAAAGGAAAAAGTTATCGCTGCCAAACAAAGATGAGTGTTTTTTTGAGAACACCTGTAAATAGAGGAGATACGTGGAAAATTTGAAAGCTGTTCTGAAGTGCATGTCTCCGGTGGTGAAATCCAGAAAACAATTTTTACCTTCAAATGGGACCCTCTTGACGGATTGAAATTGTGCGCTGTTTCAGTGAAGTATCGGAATCGTGTACTGTTTCAGCGAAGTATCTTATATTTTGCAAATACACAGACTGATAGCTGAAGAATCAGGCTAGCGAACAGTTCAAATAGAATTCAAATCATTCGTAGCTGTCAAAAGTTATCCCGATTCCAAACAGGGTACAATTATGGGGTGCGACGTTATTAATTTTACGTATTGAGACAACTGTATTCTCATCAGCAGAGCAAAATTATCTTTTTCCAGCCTTTTTCCAGCCATGGAGATATGGCTGAATTCGGATTTTAAATTTTTGTGTTATTGTCATAGTTTAAGTACTTATTGTGATGTTTGTATTATATTTATATATTACATTAGTTGCACTTTAGTGCTGAACTTTATATGAAGACGCCAGCCATAGTTGTAAAACTCAAAGGCAATAAAGTTAATTGATTGATTAATTGATTGATTGATTGATTGATTGATTGATTGATTGATTGATTGATTGATGTGCTACAATCTACAATAACTGAACTGAAAAAAGAAAAAGGACTCCTGAAGAAGTTTCTGATGCAACTAAAAAAGTTGTTGACGGGAATCGTTTCAATTTTTTCTTCAAGCAGAAACTCCTCCAAAGAGAGAAATTGTACAGGCAATGCTAAATTTTCAAAATTTTCAAAAAATGTCGGAAAATTTTTGTTTTGATTTTTGAAAATTCAAAAACTAGATAGCAACGCACATACAACTTTCTTCAAGAAAGTCGCATGTCAAATTTGAATTTTCTATTTTCAAAAAAAAGGTACCAAAAATGATTTCTACTAATCCACTTTTTCAAGACTTTATCACAGAATAAATGTATAAGTGCCTGGGACAGAAGCATCACTTGAAAAGGATATAAAAAATATGAGCGAGATAGAAGTGCACTACTGGTTTAAAGGTCCATCGTGTGTACTCGGCACACTCGTGGGGCTTCGTCGCTGTGTACGACGTGTCATTGGCGGATTGCTGCCCGCCGAAGCTATGACGGTTGCTAAATGTCATTGATGCGTCGCTCTTCCTGTTGTTTGTTGACAAAAAGCTAACCTCAACTGTACCTGTGTTCGTGTTTCACCTGTTGGACTCCTCACTACGGTTTTGTGGTGGTGAATTGGTGATAAGTTCATGTGGCCTTGGCTGAGGAGAATCCTCCACCTTCCGCAAAGAAGAGAAAATGGGGCACCGCTTGCGCGTATGTGGGTTGTGGATACAAATTTTATTCTGACAGTAAAGGTGCCCGACGGCCGGCGTTTCTTCCGATTTCCATAACACATTGCACTATTGCACTATTGTTGCTATGCGGTGTGGAGAGTAAGAAAGCAGAGAAACACAGACACAGGTCTGTCAGGTACAGTTTAGGTTATATCCTTGTCAACAAACAACACAAACATACAACTGTCATAGCTTGGGCGGGCGCCAACCCGCCAATGGCATCGCATACATCGACGGAACATCACGAGTGTGCCGAGCATAGACGATGGGCCTTTTCAATCAGTAGTGCTCAAGGTCCCTGGCGGTAAACCGAAAACATCAAAGGAGCCGACCGGAGTGCGGCTTCTGTGCGAAGAACTTATTTCTATTCTGTGACTTTATTGAAGAGAGATGTATGTGTGCGTTGCTATCTAGTTTTTGAATTGTCAAAAATCAAAATAAAAATTTTTGATTGGATAGCATTACCCGTACACTTTCTCTTTGGAGGAGTTTCTACTTGAACAAGAAAAAAAAATAAAACCGATTCCCGACAACAACTTTTTTAGTCGCATCGGAAACCGCTTAATGGCCTTTCTTTAGAACATGTTCATGTTAACCAAATTATTCGTCTTTTCCACTTTTCTCATGCTTCGGCAAATAAAGACACCATGTGTGGGTCAAGGGTTTTGTTTTGTTATTTGCCAAATAGTTTGACGCGTAGCGAATGTTCGTGATTCGGCAAATACCGCATGGTGTGGTGCAGGCTTTAGGGGCTTTTATCAGTCTAGTTTGCACATTGAATGGGTATGACCCGGCGGAATATTAAAACAGTTTGGGGACCCTTAATAGCCATACAGTTGCATGTCGTAATTTAATAAGTGATACTACCGCATCTAGGAACATTACATTTTAATTTAATTTGAAAGTAGAGCCTACGAAACTGGCAATATTTAATCCTTTGTGAAGTCGACTGTCGTGTGCACTGTGTCGTGTGTCACTTTGAAAAAGCATAGCCGGAATTTCCCCTAATGCTTGGACACCCGCTGTTTACAAATTGTCGGGGTTGTGAATTAATATATCAAAATATAAGCCTTTGTCTTCGACTTCATTTGCGACTATTAACGCCGGTTTCCGGCGTATAAATGGCACGTCCCTGCTTCTTTCTTTAGTTTTATCATCGCGCCCGATACGCCCAGATAAATTATTGAATCCATCAATTTCGTGCACTGCCGCCAATTCACTTAGGGCTTCCAAAACTGATTAAATTTATTCTAAGGCCGTGCTCAAATCTTACCGTTTTTTCTTTCCTTTTTTCCGTTCAGGTGTTTAATTTGCCACTTTGTGATTCCGTTTCCGGATAATATAAAATTGAACGGAATTGTGTGCTGGTAAATTTGGTAGATTTCACGCATAACTTTTTTTTTCATTCGTTTATTTAACGTCGGCCTATTTCCGCAACGAGGCCTAACACCGACGCCGGTGAATGCTTTCCTCAACTATACTGGAAATTTTGCCGAACCCCTGTGTGTTCCAACACAGGGTAGGGATTTTTAACGACCACCAACATCGCATGGGGTCGGCACCATCGTTCGTATTTTACGTGCTATGCGACACACGGCGCGTCTTGCATTTAGCAAGCATTCCAAGTAAACCAAGGAGCTTGTTTTCGAGGCCGAAAATCCGTCCCCGGCGGAGATCGAACCCGCGACCTCTGGAGTGGTAGTCGAACGCGCTAACTAACCACACCACAAGCTCCTCACGCATAACTTTTACATTACATAAAAATTATGTGCTGCAGGCTTATTGCTGGGGTTTATAACTAGCGCATCACGCAAGTAGCTTGTTCAATAATAGCAATAATAGCTGATGTGAAAAATTTTACCGGCCAATCGTAAGTCGGCGGAAGATTGAAAATCAGAAAAAGGTCTTCCGGATCCTGTCACGTTACGTCCTTGCTACGTAAATAACTAGGCATTCAACATTCTTCAGTTCGAAACTTTACCATTTATTCATTTAAAACCTATCTGATGGATTGGAACCAAAGGCAGGAAGCAACACAACAAACGAGTCCAATCAAGTCTGCAGTTACACTTTCCCCACCATTTTCCAGCCGGGCGTTGTGATTTTTCAAAATTTTCCTTTCCCGTTGCCATGTGAGAGGGCCTTTCGCCCGTGTTTTGACCAGGACGATTCGCTTACCATTGCAAAAAAAGTACAAAATTACAAGGCATTCTTCATCACTCTGTATTAAACATATCGCTGTCACCAGTCAACAAGCACTTATAGATTGTGAAAGTAGAAGGATTTATCCTGAAGTTGGTGTAAGTTATTTCAAAATCCGACGATTCTCAAGAGATTGACAGGGATTAAAACCCGAACAATTTTTTGGGTGTCCCACTTCAAATTGTGACTAGTATAGATAGCAGGTTGCAGAAAACATGGGGTCGTAAAACTGAAAATGGAGTGTATTTGGTTAGTGTAACGTTCATACAATTTTTTTTTGTCGAACTAAATAAATAGTATATGCGAGAGAGTGATATTCACAATTCACACTTATTTATTATAATACTCCCACCTATACTTATGTACTATACTATAACTTCTATAAGGAATAAATAAAATGCAATATCTTCTTCGGGCAACAAAGTACCTAACGTAGGATCGCACGACTTGGAACTGTTACTCCACAAATATATTTATTTATCAGGTTGTATTTCATGGCAACTCATTAAGAGATTTGAAAGAATATGATAATTATATTGTCAAATCATAAATTACGAACGATTCTACCCAATATCAAGCGGCTTAAGCTCGATGAGAAAGCGTGAAGCTTTGTCGCCTGGTAAATTTTAAAGTTTTGTTTTTGCTTGGAACGATCAATTCGCAATTTTGCAAGTTATAGGTTGCTACAAGTACCCAGTGCCAGAACAAGCACCTATAGTACCTATACGCACTTGCATTCTGGATGGACGTCTAAGTGGGAATTTCACAATTTTCAAGTGGGAATTTCGGGAGGAATGTCGTGTGTTTGCAACGAGTCCATCTCGATTTTGCAATAAAAACAAATATTCCAGTGGCATTAAACGTTTGAATTTTAGTATATTTTTCTGGCGCCTCGCTTCTATTAAATTTCTTTTAACGTGAAGTAGTGTAAATAATCTTTGAAAGCAATTACCCATTTTGTCAACGATCTAGTTTTAAACAGGACCGAACATATAAACAGATGTAAAGGTGGCCTGAGTTACATTCATCGCTAGCGTCATAAAGCGTCGGACCGTTTTGGCGTCGATTTGTTTACAGCGTCGCGGTACTAACTACATACACACATGTCGCTTTCGTAAACAAATCGCGACAGCCGTTAACACATACGTTCCAATTGCTGTGAAGTCCTATTTCGAACGACAATTCTACTATTTATAGATCTTACAATAATATTTACTTTGGCATCATTCGTCATTTTTTTACAAGAAGAATTAAATATATATTTTAACCTAAATATTTTTAAACATCATCGGTATTAATATAATTATTAAAGCCTCCTGGACGACTGGTGCTGGACGGTCGTCACAGGGACATTGAATCATCTATCGTTTCCGTGCCACGCTCGTCAAATATAGCCGCTTTTTATTGTTTATTTGCATAAAGCTGAAATCAAGAATCAAGGACAGTAAATAAGAATACACGAGGTTCACAAGTACATATCAAAGATTCACATCTTAAAATTCCTGGCTGGACACTGATCTCCAGGTTCAGTACCAGCTAGACTTTTTTTTTATTTCGGTTCATTGAAAATAATTTTTGAGTCAGCTAGATACTTCTTGTGGATACTTCATGAAATCAGAACTGTCCTTTTTTTGGGAAAAAGTAATTAAATGGCCAGCAAACAAATTTTTGAGCATCAATTTTTTTAAAATAGAGATCAGAACAATACTTGACCCTTGACTTGGAAGAAAATATAAACTGGAGCAAAATTGATTTGAACCAACCCGTAATTTTGTCTCGGTTAAAATACTTAAAATGAGGATATCTGAAAGGAAAACTAGCCCGATTTTAGAAATTCTTGTGGTGCTCGATAGAGTAATTATTTGACTACAATAAGGTACCATCCATCTTAGATCACCTAATTGTTGATCTTATCCACGCAAAAATGACCTGCTTTCAGCAAGGTTCCGTTTTAAGAAAGCAAGTCGCAAATTTTTTTGTCACATTTCTGAAATGCGTATATCAATACATATTCAATATCCAGGGGTCTTGATCACCTTTGAAATTCGAGAGGAAGGTACAAAATAGCTGTATCAAATATAAAAAAAAATGGATCCCACTGACCCTCAGAAGTGGTGAGGATCTGCATGGACCTCTTTTGGGACTTCTGGGATGGCAAACCAAGCATGCTGCAACATTGCATTACGAGTACATATTAAATGGCCCAGGGTGGTTCAAAAGCCCCACTGGCAAGTATCTGTTGTAACATGAAGGGCATATAGTTACCAGTTGATCCCACCATGAATGCTTGTTTTACTTTTCAATTCTCAATCCAAAAATTCCAAAAAAAATATCAATAACTCTTTGAATAAACAAAAAAATACTATCAAAACTACAAAACTATTTCGAGGTATCGATGTACGCTTTCTAAAAATTTGATCTAGAATGGTGCTCCATCAAACCAAGAATAAATTCAAGAGAACTTCGTGGAATTATGATTTTGAGCAAGTGAGTGAGTACTTTTTCTTGAATTTTTTGAAAATGAGTCCAGTCCTGAATTAATGCTCGATTCGATAGAGCACTGAAATGGTGACTTCATATTGCTCATCTGGAATGGCGTTTGACTAATATAAATTGCAATTCCTGGGAATCTTCCTGTGAATTCCTGAAAAATTCGTTATTTGTTTCTAAGGAACTAGCTTAAAACTGCCAAACAATTTAAAAATCGCTACTTGTAGCATTTTCCATGTAGCTTTCAAGTGCGACATCGGATCAAGAAAAAAAAGTGTATACAGGATGACTTTTGTAATAAAAACTCGAAGATCAAAATTAATAGTACGTTCTTAAATTGTTTTCATTAGTGAGTAGGGCGCTATACAAAGGTCCTTGTGGTAGAATATAGTTGCCAAATTTCACTCGATTGTATTGATCTATTCGCGAGATATGGCCAATCAACCGATAATCTACCTACTGCCATGCTTCTTGTGAAACAATAAATTTATTAGAAACAATGTTTCCGTTTCCGGTTCGTTCACTTGCAAGGAACGATAGTGTGGATTGGCCCCAAAGATTTTGGTGATTCAACTCCATCAGACTTTTTCCTCAGGGGTTACCTCAAGCCCGTTCACGCCGATGATTCCAAAGTAGGAAAATGGGCGTCACTTTTGGAACCCTCTTTAGCTTCGTCACCTTCCATCCTTCAGCTGCGTTTCGGGATTTAATCTGGCACCTCAACTGTAATAATACTTCCTCAGCCTGGCTATATAATATACTTTTCCCGTACTTAGTAGACCTATACAAGAAATTTTGGGGAAAAAACAGAATTCTCTTCAAATATCCAAGTCTTCCATCTTTTTGATTATGTTATTTTTCAGAGTTTTTTGAATATTCAAACCCAAATACCTCGAAAACTAAGTACCTAATCAAAAGTTTTGCTATGGTAACTTCTTGCTTTGAATTGAATAAAAGAATTTTCCTATTTTGCGTCCATAAGAAAGTCATTTCTATACGCAAATGACGTCATACGCGTATCGTAAGAGGCTCCATTTTGATACGCATTTTTTAATCCTAAGTGTTGGCAATATCAGCGGGCATTACATCGACATGACAGCCACTCACTGACAGAAGAGACAGCTTCGGTGACATCACTTCACAGAAGGTGTTTATTCCAGAAAAAACCGGCTCATTTCTGTCGACTATTCCACACAACATACTTCTACCAATCAATACCTACGTTTGAAACCTTCGAGTTGAACCAATGAAATCAGCTTTATAATGATAAAACACGACCTTCGTACAGTTTTATACTGACTATTCCCACACAACATACTTCTGACCAATCAATACGTTTAAAACCTCGAGTTGAACCAATGAAATTAGTTTTATACTGATAAAACACCACCTTCGTACAGTTTTATACTGATAAAACTGTGCCTTCCTTTTTATAAATAAACATGATACTTGATTTAAACAGTTCCTGAAAATCGTGCCTGCTATAAGCATTTCAAGCGTCACCTACCCACAGTGACACCGCTTCCAACAGTAGCAGTATTGCAATCGGTATACAGGGTGATTTTTTGAAAAGTTTCCACCCCTTGTTTCTCGCCGCCAAAATGTTTTACAGGAAAACGCCGAAACAGGTCAATTTTTGTTTCGAGGGGGTCATCTAGAGCACATATCACCAAATTTTTATCTTGAACCCCTTCGCCCCCGCCCCACCCTGCTTTAAAATTTCAAATAGCATGACCTACTTTGTGATACATCAAATTGAAGGCAATAAAATTCTCTTTCCGTTAAACATATTTCAAATTTTTTTAAACCACCCCTCAACCCTTCTGAAAATCCTCTTTTCGTTAATGGAAGGACAATGTTCCCCCTATAAACTCTTGATTCCTGAGAAATAGACTTCCCAGCAAAAACAGGTCGATTCTTATTTCAATGGGGTCATCTTAGACACGAGTGGCCAAATTTTTATCTTCAACCCCTTCGCCCCCACCCTACCCTACTTTGAAGGGGTGGTTTAAAAAAAATAGAAATATGTTTGACGGAAAGAGTTTTATTGCCTTCAATTTCATGTATCACAAGATAGATAATTCTATTCGAAATTTCAAAGTAAGGTAGGGTGAGGGCGAAGGGGTTGAAGATAAAAATTTGGCCACTCGTGTCTAAGATGACCCCATTGAAATAAGAATCGACCTGTTTTTGCTGGGAAGTCTATTTCTCAGGAATCAAGAGTTTATAGGGGGAACATTGTCCTTCCATTAACGAAAAGAGGATTTTCAGAAGGGTTGAGGGGTGGTTTAGAAAAATTTGAAATATGTTTAACGGAAAGAGAATTTTATTGCCTTCAATTTGATGTATCACAAAGTAGGTCATGCTATTTGAAATTTTAAAGCAGGGTGGGGCGGGGGCGAAGGGGTTCAAGATGAAAATTTGGTGATATGTGCTCTAGATGACCCCCTCGAAACAAAAATTGACCTGTTTCGGCGTTTTCCTGTAAAACATTTTGGCGGCGAGAAACAAGGGGTGGAAACTTTTCAAAAAATCACCCTGTAATATACTCATCCCTTGTGTCCAACTGAAGGTGAGATGTAGTTTACTATACCGGGTGATCATTTGAAAACTATCCACCTGCAATAACTCCAGATTCTTAGTGAATATTTTTTCGGGCAAAAACAGGTCGATTTTTATATCGAGGGGGACATCCAAAACATACATTGGAAAATTTCTATATTCACCCCCCTTGCCCCCACTCACCCCAACTTCAAAATTCCAAATGACACTACCTACCTTGCGATACATCAAATGAAAGCAAATTGTAAGTAAGTAAGTAATTTTATTTCCTAATGAAGTACATAACTAAAATATTCATTAAAATAAATAAACATTTGCACCTGATCTCCTTCAGGAGATCGTACTGTGCTATACATTAACTGAATGAAAAGTTGTTATGGTAATTCCCCCCCCCCCCCCAATCAGAAATACCGCAGAACACACCATATCCACGATGGAATCCTTTATATCTCACTTTATCCATCCATACAATCTTTCATCCATACTAACAAATCACTCATTCACTCACTCAGCTACACAGCCCTGAAGCTGGAGCGGGATCAGACGTCGAAGACGAGCGACCTTTTCAGTCGCTCAGAATTTTCATGAATGTACTTTTGTACACTGTGATGAAACTCTTTCCGGCTTTGAATATTCTTGAGGTCCACAGGAATCTGATTGTAGAGCCTCGGCCCTATGTATGTGACAAATCTCTGAGATAGTGTCCTGGCCACCTGCGGAACCAAAAACATGCCCCTCTCTCTAGCTCTGGTGTTATGTTGATGTTCAACCTGTTTTTTTAACTCTGGTTTTCTGTGCATGAGTTTAACGACGTTTAGCATATAGAGCCCCCGGACGTCCAAAACTCTACTCTCCCTGAACAACATTTCCGTCGAGTATTGCCTAGGGCGATTGTACATTATTTTAAGAATCCACTTCTGCGTTGTTTTTAGTTTCCTCAGGCAGCCATCGCCAGCCCCACCCCAAATGGAAATTCCGTACTGAAGTATGGATTCAGCCAAAGATCGATATATCATTTTCAATATTTTTAACGGGAATGTTTCTCTTATACTATAAAACGCAAAAATCAACTTCCTCACTTTCCCATTTAACATTGCAATATGCTTATCCCATTTCATATTGGAACTAATCACAACACCTAAATATTTTATTTCAAAAGCACAATCTATAAAGTTATCACAGTTACAGCTATCACAGTCTGGGGCATTATCACAGTTTGCACCAATCATGTTAGTATCACAGGAATTTTCGATGACCATACTGATGCAATCGGTAGAGTGCATTATAATTTTATTAAAAGAAGGTAGGTAGCTGACATGACTGGAGAATGGAAGAAACTTGGTCTTAGTTGCATTGAGAGTGAGCAAATTATAATCAAGCCATCTTTTCACCAAAGCTAATCCCATCTCACTTTTCTTTTTGGTTGTAAACCAATCATCTGACTGGAAAATTAATACTGTATCATCAGCATATGATATTATATCACCCCTAACATCGAGATTTAGCATGTCGTTGATGTACAGAATGAACAATATGGGTCCTAGTACTGTTCCCTGTGGAACACCAAACTTAATCTGCGAGGCCCGGCTAAGCACACCACAGACCTTCACGTAGGAATCCCGATCAGACAGATAGCTAGTAAATAATTTGAGAGCAACTCCTCTTATGCCGTATTGTTCAAGCTTAGCGAGTAAGATATCCTGTGATATGCTGTCGAAGGCCTTTGACAGATCCAAAAATATAGCCAGAGTTTTTTTATTTTTTTGAATGTAGTCATGGATTTTTGAGGTGAAGTACAACAGGGAGTCCTCCGTGGAGATTTTTCTTTTAAAACCGAACTGCTGTTGTGAGATTATACCATGTCTATCTAGGTGTGATATCAGCCTCGAAGCCATACATTTTTCAAATATCTTTGCAAAATTGTTTATAACTGAGATGGGTCTATAGTTCTCGCACAAATGTTTGTCTCCTGACTTGAAAATTGGTGTTATAGTAGCATGTTTCAGCAGTTCTGGGAACTTACCCTTTTGAAATGAAAGATTAATAAGAAAGGCCAAAGGGGCAGCTACACTGAATTTGATACTTTTTATCAGTTTACTTGTTAACTTGTCTATTCCAGGGGCAGAATTCTTTAGAGAGGATATTTCATTGATTATTTCATTTTCTGTGACGGGTTTTAAAAATATAGAGTCGCTTATGCTTTGAATTTTTGAAACCTTCGAGTCTCGCCCTGCAGCTTCAGTATTATGAAATTTAGTTGCCATTTTCTCGCCCACGGTAGAAAAATATTTTATAAATGAGTTAGCTACATCTTCCGGCTCGGCTTCAATATTTCTATCTTCATTGTATATTTGTATTTTGTTATTAATTTTTAGACTTGTTTTTAGATCATTTGTAGCGGCACCCTTTATCAATTGCCAGGTTTTTCTAGTGTTGTTTCCCGCAGTTTCAAGTTTAGTTCGATAATAGTCCTGTTTGGATTTTTTTATTAGTTTAGTTAGTACATTTCTGTATGTTTTATATTCTTCCCATTGAATTGCATTATGATCTTTTCCTCTTAGCCATTTTTTCTTTAAAGCGTCTCTTTTTTTAATTGATGTTACCAGTGAATTTGTAATCCAGGGTTTTATTTTTTTGATAATTTTCGTTTTTCGGACAGTGGTGTTAGACTTTAAAGCCGTCTGAATGATCCCTACAAATGCTCCATATGCCTCATCAACATCAGTACCACTACAGACTCCCTCCCACGCCTCACCTCTCAACGTTTGAGAAAGTGTCTCATAATTGATTATTTGAATGTTTCTCTCTTTGCTCTCAATACTAGCTTCAATTTCATGACTGCAATGATGTGCTTTTTGGATATTAATCATGGTGGTATAATGATCTGTAATATCTGTTTCCAAAATTATGGGTCGAATTTCGAATGGTTCAGATTTTTTATCCAACTTTAGGAAAATATGATCGATGCAACTCTGTGAATGCTCGGAAACTCGTGTACTTTTATTTATTTGAGAGAGATATCCATGGGAGTTCATCATGTCAATGTAGTATATAGTCTGGTCGCTATCAGAAGACGCAAGATTGATGTTTATATCTCCCATTATCAGGTTTATAGTTTTATTGCACTTTCCATCCTCAATGAGGAAATTATTCAGATCATTAATGAATATCATTACATCTGTGGAAGGTGGACGATATAGAGTTATAAGATTATAGGCCACGCTATCAAAATTAAATAATACCTTTGTCAAACCAACTTCACTATTTTGCAATTTTATATTTTGTATGCAAGTAGTTATTTCACTTTTAGTATATATAACCAGTATATTGAATTTTCTTTCTGAAAAAAATATTTTCAAAATTTTCAACCCCACCCCCTTTTTCCTAAAAATTCTATGACTGTCCCATTTTATATTCTGGACCCCTCATTTTTTTTCTCAATTTAGTCGGCGCATTTAGTCGGCGCATCCTAGATAGTATCGAAAAGGAAAATTTTCGGTGGAAAAAATGCCACCCAAATTCACCCCTTTGCTCTCCCCCACCTCAACTCCCAAATTTAACAAAACACCACCTACTTTGACATGCTACTTTGTGATACATCAAATTGGAGGAAATTGAATTCTCTTCCCGAAAAAATTTTTTTTGAGATTTTCTACCCCTCCCCCAATATATTGGCCATTTGTAGTATTCTAGGGGGGAAATGGGGGGCTTAAAAATTGTGAAAAAATCTTTTTCAGGGAGAGAATTCAATTTCCGTCAATTTGATGTATTACAAAGTGGGTATTGACATTTTATATTTTTGAGGTCAGGTGGGGGGAGCGAAGGGGTAAATTTGGGTGGCACTTTTTTTATAGAAAATTTTCTCTCTTGATGCTGTGCAGGATGACGTTTACTGTATTGAAGGGAAATGGAGGTCAAGAATATCAACTTGGACACTCGGAGAATTTTAGAAAGAACAGGGGGTGGGGTTGAAAAATTTCAAAATATTTTTTTTAGAAAGAGAATTTAATACTCTTTAATTTGATGTATCGCAAGGTAGGTGGTGTTATTTGAAAATTCGAAGTTGGGGTGAGTGGGGGCGAGGGGGCCTAAGATATAAATTCTCCAATGTATGTTTTAGATGTCCCCCTCAATATAAAAATCGACCTGTTTTTGCTCAGAGACATTTGCACTAGGAATCGGGAGATATTGCAGGTGGATAGTTTTCAAATGATCACCCGGTATTTATGAAATACCACATTTAGGCAGTTTCTAATTCAAATAACTAACAATAATTTTGATCTGCAATGATTATCCATGGAACAATATGTAATTTCTGTTTGTTATAATTGCCGCAATATTATTATTTTTGCCACAACGGCACCGTACGTCACCGTAGGTAAGGCAGGCCAGGCCACGTTGTCACATTGACAATGCAATCCGCAATCCGCGCGGGGCACAAAAACGCAGATTTAGCCACAAATAGGACCAGTTCATCACTTCTGTAAGGTTATGGTTATATTTTGCGGCCAATGTGGCTTTGTTTTTTGAATGGCAAAGCTTTGGAAGACGTTTTTACGTTGAGAAGCACAATAATAATTGAAATATCTGCTGTTTGTTAGATTGTAAGTGCACTTGATTTCCAAAGCAACTTGATTGAATTAGCATGACCGCATGACGGTGTCACAACGCCAATAAACAATTCCATTTTTAGATATGGGGTGGATTTGGGATCGAAACGTTTTTATATTTTGATTTTCACGTTTTGTGGAATATTCTCCGCAAATACCACTCGAGCTAATACGAGTTTTATCAAAATTTTCGAACTGTTTCTCAAGCTTTGTTTTCATGGAGCAATTCAACTCGTGGAAATGGTCACTTTATTATCAAAGACAAAAACCCTCCAGCTACGCTGTCGGGTTTTTTTCAGATAATAAAGTGACCATTTCACACTCGGTGAATTTCTTGAAAACAAAGCTTTCGAGATAGTTCAAAAATTTTATCGATAAAACTCATAGCTCTTGTGGTATTACATACGATAAAACTGTGCCTTCCTTTTTATAAATAAACATTATACTTGATTTAAAAAGTTCCTGAAAATCGTGCCTACTATAAGCTTTTCAAGCGTCGCCCACACACAGTGACACCGCTTCCAGAAGTGGTAGTATTGCAATCGGTATATATACTCATCCTTAACAATGATTTTGATCTGAAATGATTATCCATGGAACATTATGTAATTTCTGTTTGTTATGATTGCCGCATTATTATTATTATTTTTGCCACAACGGCACCGTACGTCGCCGTAGGCTAGGCAGCCCAGGCCACCCTCGTGCCAATTGACACATTGACAATGATAATGACATCCGCAATCCACGCGGGGCACAAAATCGCAGATTCAGCCACAAAGAGGACCAGTTGTTCATCACTTCTTCTGTAAGGTTATGGTTACAGTTTGCGGCCAATGTGGTTTGGTTTTTTGAAAGGCAAAGCTTTAGAAGACGTTTTTACGTTGAAAAGCACAATAGGTAATAATTGAAATATTAACTGTTCGTTAGATTGTAAGTGCACTTGATTTCCAAAGCACATTGATTGAATTAGCACGACCGAATGACGGTGTCACAACGCCAAAAAAACAACTCCTTTTTTTGGATATGAGGTGTATTTGGGATCAAAACGTTTTTATATTTTGATTAATTTTACGTTTTGTGGAATATTCTCCGCAAATATCAATCGAGCTAATACGAGTTTTATCAAAATTTTCAAACTGCTTCTCAAGCTTTGTTTTCATGAAGCAATTCAACTGTGCAAATGGTCACTTTATTATCAAAGACAAAAACCCTTCAGCTACGCTGTCGGGTTTTTTCAGATAATAAAGTGACCATTTCACACTCGGTGAATTTCTTGAAAACAAAGCTTTCGAGATAGTTCGAAAATTTCATCGATAAAACTCATAGCTCTTGTGGTATCACACGATAAACTGTGCTTTCACCATCAGGAGCAATTCCCAGCATTTTTTTAGCAGAGGCACATATTTCACTTTTACTTTCCCGGCCCCCCCACGAACACGGAGGGAAAGTATTGTAATCGTGCAGAAAAAAGTTTTGAGATTTCACCGGATATATCCGTTTTGAGGTCCCCCAAGACGATTAAGACCATTTTCAGAATGATGTCTGTCTGTGTGTGTGTGTGTGTGTGTGTGTGTGTGTGTGTGTGTGTGTGTGTGTGTGTGTGTGTGTGTGTGTGTGTGTGTGTGTGTGTGTGTGTGTGTGTGTGTGTGTGTGTGTGTGTGTGTGTGTGTGTGTGTGTGTGTGTGTGTGTGTGTGTGTGTGTGTGTGTGTGTGTGTGTGTGTGTGTGTGTGTGTGTGTGTGTGTGTGTGTGTGTGTGTGTGTGTGTGTGTGTGTGTGTGTGTGTGTGTGTGTGTGTGTGTGTGTGTGTGTGTGTGTGTGTGTGTGTGTGTGTGTGTGTGTGTGTGTGTGTGTGTGTGTGTGTGTGTGTGTGTGTGTGTGTGTGTGTGTGTGTGTGTGTGTGTGTGTGTGTGTGTGTGTGTGTGTGTGTGTGTGTGTGTGTGTGTGTGTGTGTGTGTGTGTGTGTGTGTGTGTGTGTGTGTGTGTGTGTGTGTGTGTGTGTGTGTGTGTGTGTGTGTGTGTGTGTGTGTGTGTGTGTGTGTGTGTGTGTGTGTGTGTGTGTGTGTGTGTGTGTGTGTGTGTGTGTGTGTGTGTGTGTGTGTGTGTGTGTGTGTGTGTGTGTGTGTGTGTGTGTGTGTGTGTGTGTGTGTGTGTGTGTGTGTGTGTGTGTGTGTGTGTGTGTGTGTGTGTGTGTGTGTGTGTGTGTGTGTGTGTGTGTGTGTGTGTGTGTGTGTGTGTGTGTGTGTGTGTGTGTGTGTGTGTGTGTGTGTGTGTGTGTGTGTGTGTGTGTGTGTGTGTGTGTGTGTGTGTGTGTGTGTGTGTGTGTGTGTGTGTGTGTGTGTGTGTGTGTGTGTGTGTGTGTGTGTGTGTGTGTGTGTGTGTGTGTGTGTGTGTGTGTGTGTGTGTGTGTGTGTGTGTGTGTGTGTGTGTGTGTGTGTGTGTGTGTGTGTGTGTGTGTGTGTGTGTGTGTGTGTGTGTGTGTGTGTGTGTGTGTGTGTGTGTGTGTGTGTGTGTGTGTGTGTGTGTGTGTGTGTGTGTGTGTGTGTGTGTGTGTGTGTGTGTGTGTGTGTGTGTGTGTGTGTGTGTGTGTGTGTGTGTGTGTGTGTGTGTGTGTGTGTGTGTGTGTGTGTGTGTGTGTGTGTGTGTGTGTGTGTGTGTGTGTGTGTGTGTGTGTGTGTGTGTGTGTGTGTGTGTGTGTGTGTGTGTGTGTGTGTGTGTGTGTGTGTGTGTGTGTGTGTGTGTGTGTGTGTGTGTGTGTGTGTGTGTGTGTGTGTGTGTGTGTGTGTGTGTGTGTGTGTGTGTGTGTGTGTGTGTGTGTGTGTGTGTGTGTGTGTGTGTGTGTGTGTGTGTGTGTGTGTGTGTGTGTGTGTGTGTGTGTGTGTGTGTGTGTGTGTGTGTGTGTGTGTGTGTGTGTGTGTGTGTGTGTGTGTGTGTGTGTGTGTGTGTGTGTGTGTGTGTGTGTGTGTGTGTGTGTGTGTGTGTGTGTGTGTGTGTGTGTGTGTGTGTGTGTGTGTGTGTGTGTGTGTGTGTGTGTGTGTGTGTGTGTGTGTGTGTGTGTGTGTGTGTGTGTGTGTGTGTGTGTGTGTGTGTGTGTGTGTGTGTGTGTGTGTGTGTGTGTGTGTGTGTGTGTGTGTGTGTGTGTGTGTGTGTGTGTGTGTGTGTGTGTGTGTGTGTGTGTGTGTGTGTGTGTGTGTGTGTGTGTGTGTGTGTGTGTGTGTGTGTGTGTGTGTGTGTGTGTGTGTGTGTGTGTGTGTGTGTGTGTGTGTGTGTGTGTGTGTGTGTGTGTGTGTGTGTGTGTGTGTGTGTGTGTGTGTGTGTGTGTGTGTGTGTGTGTGTGTGTGTGTGTGTGTGTGTGTGTGTGTGTGTGTGTGTGTGTGTGTGTGTGTGTGTGTGTGTGTGTGTGTGTGTGTGTGTGTGTGTGTGTGTGTGTGTGTGTGTGTGTGTGTGTGTGTGTGTGTGTGTGTGTGTGTGTGTGTGTGTGTGTGTGTGTGTGTGTGTGTGTGTGTGTGTGTGTGTGTGTGTGTGTGTGTGTGTGTGTGTGTGTGTGTGTGTGTGTGTGTGTGTGTGTGTGTGTGTGTGTGTGTGTGTGTGTGTGTGTGTGTGTGTGTGTGTGTGTGTGTGTGTGTGTGTGTGTGTGTGTGTGTGTGTGTGTGTGTGTGTGTGTGTGTGTGTGTGTGTGTGTGTGTGTGTGTGTGTGTGTGTGTGTGTGTGTGTGTGTGTGTGTGTGTGTGTGTGTGTGTGTGTGTGTGTGTGTGTGTGTGTGTGTGTGTGTGTGTGTGTGTGTGTGTGTGTGTGTGTGTGTGTGTGTGTGTGTGTGTGTGTGTGTGTGTGTGTGTGTGTGTGTGTGTGTGTGTGTGTGTGTGTGTGTGTGTGTGTGTGTGTGTGTGTGTGTGTGTGTGTGTGTGTGTGTGTGTGTGTGTGTGTGTGTGTGTGTGTGTGTGTGTGTGTGTGTGTGTGTGTGTGTGTGTGTGTGTGTGTGTGTGTGTGTGTGTGTGTGTGTGTGTGTGTGTGTGTGTGTGTGTGTGTGTGTGTGTGTGTGTGTGTGTGTGTGTGTGTGTGTGTGTGTGTGTGTGTGTGTGTGTGTGTGTGTGTGTGTGTGTGTGTGTGTGTGTGTGTGTGTGTGTGTGTGTGTGTGTGTGTGTGTGTGTGTGTGTGTGTGTGTGTGTGTGTGTGTGTGTGTGTGTGTGTGTGTGTGTGTGTGTGTGTGTGTGTGTGTGTGTGTGTGTGTGTGTGTGTGTGTGTGTGTGTGTGTGTGTGTGTGTGTGTGTGTGTGTGTGTGTGTGTGTGTGTGTGTGTGTGTGTGTGTGTGTGTGTGTGTGTGTGTGTGTGTGTGTGTGTGTGTGTGTGTGTGTGTGTGTGTGTGTGTGTGTGTGTGTGTGTGTGTGTGTGTGTGTGTGTGTGTGTGTGTGTGTGTGTGTGTGTGTGTGTGTGTGTGTGTGTGTGTGTGTGTGTGTGTGTGTGTGTGTGTGTGTGTGTGTGTGTGTGTGTGTGTGTGTGTGTGTGTGTGTGTGTGTGTGTGTGTGTGTGTGTGTGTGTGTGTGTGTGTGTGTGTGTGTGTGTGTGTGTGTGTGTGTGTGTGTGTGTGTGTGTGTGTGTGTGTGTGTGTGTGTGTGTGTGTGTGTGTGTGTGTGTGTGTGTGTGTGTGTGTGTGTGTGTGTGTGTGTGTGTGTGTGTGTGTGTGTGTGTGTGTGTGTGTGTGTGTGTGTGTGTGTGTGTGTGTGTGTGTGTGTGTGTGTGTGTGTGTGTGTGTGTGTGTGTGTGTGTGTGTGTGTGTGTGTGTGTGTGTGTGTGTGTGTGTGTGTGTGTGTGTGTGTGTGTGTGTGTGTGTGTGTGTGTGTGTGTGTGTGTGTGTGTGTGTGTGTGTGTGTGTGTGTGTGTGTGTGTGTGTGTGTGTGTGTGTGTGTGTGTGTGTGTGTGTGTGTGTGTGTGTGTGTGTGTGTGTGTGTGTGTGTGTGTGTGTGTGTGTGTGTGTGTGTGTGTGTGTGTGTGTGTGTGTGTGTGTGTGTGTGTGTGTGTGTGTGTGTGTGTGTGTGTGTGTGTGTGTGTGTGTGTGTGTGTGTGTGTGTGTGTGTGTGTGTGTGTGTGTGTGTGTGTGTGTGTGTGTGTGTGTGTGTGTGTGTGTGTGTGTGTGTGTGTGTGTGTGTGTGTGTGTGTGTGTGTGTGTGTGTGTGTGTGTGTGTGTGTGTGTGTGTGTGTGTGTGTGTGTGTGTGTGTGTGTGTGTGTGTGTGTGTGTGTGTGTGTGTGTGTGTGTGTGTGTGTGTGTGTGTGTGTGTGTGTGTGTGTGTGTGTGTGTGTGTGTGTGTGTGTGTGTGTGTGTGTGTGTGTGTGTGTGTGTGTGTGTGTGTGTGTGTGTGTGTGTGTGTGTGTGTGTGTGTGTGTGTGTGTGTGTGTGTGTGTGTGTGTGTGTGTGTGTGTGTGTGTGTGTGTGTGTGTGTGTGTGTGTGTGTGTGTGTGTGTGTGTGTGTGTGTGTGTGTGTGTGTGTGTGTGTGCGTATGTGTGTGTGTGCGCGTATGTGTGTGTGTCTGTCTGTGATCTTCCAAGATAACTGCCGTACTGTTGACTGGATCAACTTGAAATTTGGTATACAAACATGGTTGTTCCCTGAAAAGAGCCCATTAGTTTTTGGCTGTCATCTGTCAAACCTAACTGTCACTATCATCAAATGTCAGAAGCTATATCTCACGGAACTCAACTTGCAATATGTCATTTGAAAGCTCTTGAAAAACTGTATCCAGAAAAGTTAAAAACATTGCCCTATCTGTTATCTGTCAAATAATAAAAAATGTTAAGTTCAAAACTTTACCAATTAATTATTCAAAATCTATCCGATGGATTGGAACCAGATTTGGCAGGAAGCAACAAAACAAAAGAACCAAATTGAGGCCGCAGTTGCAGTTTTCCACCATTCTCTAGTTGGACGTAATGAATTTTAAAATTTCTCCTGGCCGTTGCCACTCAGAAGGGGCTCTCGCCGGTGTTTCGGCCAGCACGACTCGCTTTTGTAGCAGGACTCCACTCAAAAATTTATTCCTGCTCGGGGATCGACTTTTTTTGGAAAATTTCAACTGATATCGAAAGTAGATTGGATAGAGCGTCGTGCAGGTCTATTTTCAAAGTCGACACAGTTCCGGTTTTCCGACTGTAATTTTTTCAAAATGAAATTTGCACATTCCGTGAATTTGAGAAAAAGGGAATGCAAACTTCTACATGCGGTAGGCCCCACGAAATATCAATTTTAGGTGCAGACATGCTGTGAATAAAAGTTGGAGAAAAGATTGAGCTAATTTTTGGAGGAAAAATTTTCGAAATCGGATCAACAGTTGCCGAGTTTTCCTCTCTGGAAAAACTGCAAATTTTCCAACTTTTTATTCCGTGAACAGATTTCTTGGAATTGTTTTTTTTAGAGAATAGATAACTGGTTCTTGAACATTTTCCAATAATTTCTCTCCAATTTCCCGGAAATTTTCCTCCTGAAAATATAAAACCACTCATGCGATCGTACAAATTAAGCGGTTCTGTCACGATAATTACCGAATTATTGATCCGATCAAATCGAAATCAGGTACGGAGGCCTAAGTTCAGCCTGAAATGTTCTGATTAGACTTTGGGTGGATGATTTTGATCGGAAGCCCTCAGGTGGCACATTGGGTCTGGGTTTGTCTGCCCAAGCTCTAAATTGAAAATATAGAGTTGAAACTTGACACACAGATGCAGTAAAAGTTTTCAATCTAGTTTTTATAATTTCATCATCATATCTAAAGTAGGAACAAAAATTTCAATAAGGAACCAGCATTGCATTTTTGAGATATCACAACAGTTAGCTACCTAGTTCTACCTTTTGGGTCATTTCATCACCTTGGAAAACTGACCTAACCTGTCATTTTTTCTGTCCGCTCAACAATGGATGCAGGATGCTCGCTAAACGCTCGACTAAATAGAATTTTTTCATCAATTTCCAAATCGAATCGCCCCCTCCCGAAGGGACACTTCCATCAAAATCATTACTGACGTCTCTGGATACCGCCGGGAAAGTTTTGTGTCGCCCCACAACAGATTTTTTTTTATTGAAAAAAGCATGAAATATGTAGTTGCAACATAAAAAAAATTGTATACAACACACGTTTTATAAGACTCATTATAAGACAATGCGATGTCTTATAAAACTTGTATTATAATATACTATTGAAAAAGTACTCAATTTCAAAAAAATATCCAGTGTGTAGAAAATGGGGGCGGAAAAAAAAGGTAGCCTCTCTTTCACTACGCCGCTGCCGCTGCCGTCGCCGCTGGTTCGCTGGATCGAGTTCAGCGGATCAAGAAATATGGCAGGAAACAATAAGAAACCTATTTTCCAATTTCATCTTCAAATAAGGCCTGTATCTCTGTTCTCTATTCATTATTTCTTAGATCAATCAATCAATCAATCAAAACTTTATTGCTTTTCAGGGTGTTATCCTATTGCCCCCAATCACTTTAAAATGAAAAACATAAACCCGAAGACATAGCGATCTGATTATTTCGGTATATAAATAGCTGACTATAAATGGGAAAGGATAGGCTACTTTCGGTTAGTCGCCGCCCCCAGATTCCGCCCCCAAACGATAAAAAGTGCAACTTTCACAAATGTTACTGATTGAGATGTTCCCTTGAACATTTAGGAACTGCCAACTCAAATTGTGCAACATTTGCTCAGCCGAACGCTGCCGCTCCCACACGCCGCCCCCAAAGTAAGAGATAAATGAAAAACATGAACCCAAAGACATAGCGATCTAAGTTTTTCGCTATATGGATAGCTGACTAAAAATGGAAAAGGATAGGCTACTTTTGATATGGCGCCGCCTCCAGCTTCCGCCCCCAAAAGAAAAAAGTGCAACTTTCAACAATTTTCACTGATTTAGCTGATACTGTTACCTCGGAGTCCGGTGGACTAGCGCCAAATATTGCCCAAACTATGCATTTCATGACTACGAAACAATTTTTTGCAGGCATGTTCAGGAACCCCTCCTCTATCATTTGAGAAGTGCTGCCAAGCAATTTTTCAATGTGGGGGGCCAGGGGGGCCTCTTTTTTGACAACTTGAATCGTTTTTTGTCGATAAAATCTGTGATAAAAAATGCTATAAAAAAAACTTCAACTGATTATTGAAGAGCAACTTAAAATGTCACTTATGTGTGATGAGACTTATTACAGGGTGAACAGGTTCCGAGAAAGATGACTTTCCGTCAACATGCAATATGATGAAGAAAAACTTGCGCCAAAGACTTTTAGTTTCGTCATTGAAAGATGCCGATTGGCATATTTGTTGATCATACGTACCTGAACTGGTTGAGAACCGTACCCAACTGCGTCATTGGTGCCGGAGCTATATAACAGGGTGGAAGAGAAAAATGTTTTTGTTATTATTTATTTCAAAAACCAAGATAGATAAAGTGATCGAAATTTAGTAATTGATGCTTCATTCAATGCGTGTGAAGAAACAATAAACCGTTTTGAAATATCTTGTAGCGTTCCTGAAATATTTTGAAAAAACTGAAGACTATAATAAAAATTTTACTTTCCACTTTGATTTCGTATTTCCCATTATATAGAGGTATATACTATAATTCAACAACAAATTGGGATGAAAACTAAACAGCCACATCACTCACCGGCATCAGTCATGTATGCGTCAATGCGTCATATACAGGGTGTAAGAAAAAATGGTTGTTTTCTTTGCTGTTATAGAAAAATCAAGACATAAAAAGTAAAAATTAGGGAGGTAAGAAGTTTCCGGGGAAACAAACCAAGCCAAGACACCTGATGAGGTAAATAAGTGACGTGAATGTGTAATCCACGCGTTTTTTGCTTGTTTTTTTTATATACAGCAAAAAAAAAACAACCATTTTTTCTGACATCCTGTATACAATGCATACATGATTGATGCCGGTGATGGTGCTGTTTAGTTTTAACCACAATTTATTGTGTATTTGTGTATATTGTGAAATTTGTTGCATAACTCAAGGATATACATCTGTATAATGGAAAATACGAAATCAAAGTAGAAAGTAAAGTTTTGATGATATTCTTCAGTTTTTTGAAAATAATTCAGAAACGCTTCAAGATATTTCGAAACGGTTTGTTGTGTCTTCACATGCATTGAATGAAACATCAATTCCTCAATTTTGTTCACTTTATCTATCTTGATTTTTGAAATAAATGAAAACAAAAATATTTTTCTCTTCTACCCTGTATATAACTCCGGCACTGTTGACGCTGTTGGGTGCCGTTCTCAACCAGTTCAGGTGGATATGATCAACAAATATGCCAATCGGCATTTTCCGATGACGGGGTTGAAGGTCTTTGGCACAATATTTTCTTTATTATGTTGCATGTTGAGGGAAAGTCATTTTTTTCGGGACCTGTTCACCCTGTAATAGTTTTTATCACACATAAGTGACCTCTCGAGTTGCTTTTCAAGAATCCGTTGGAATTTTCTATTCAGATTTTATCAACAAAAAACTATATAAGCTGTCAAAAAAGGGCCCCCCTGACCCCCCACATTGAAAAATTGCTTGGCAGCACTTCCCAAATGACAGATGAAGGCTTTCTAAGCATGCCTGCAAAAAATTGTTCCGTAGTCATAAAATGCATAGTTATAACCCTAGTCCACCGGACTATCGAACATTTAGAAACTCTTGACTCAGACTGTGCAAGAATTTCTTTGCCAAACTCTGCCGCCCCCACACACCGCCCCCAAAGTGAGAGATGAATGAAAAACATAAATCCGAGGACATAACGATCTAATTCTTTCGCTACATGGATAGCTAACTAAAAATGGGAAAGAATAGGCTACCTTTGGCATGGCGCCGCCTCCAACTTCCACCCCCAAAAGAAAAAAAGTGCAACTGTCAATAATTTCCACTGAATTACATTTTAATGTTACCTCAAACATTCAGAAACTCCGAACTCAAACTGTGGAAGAATTTCTTTGCCAAACTCTGCCGCTCCCACACGCCGCCCCCAAAGTAAGAGATGAATGCAAAACATAACCCTGAAGACATAGCGATCAAATTGTTTCGCTATATAGATAGCTGACTAAAAATGGGAAGAGATAGGCCACTTTTGATTAGTCGCCGCCTCCAGCTCCCGCCCCCAAACAAAAAAAAATGCAACTTTCACAATTTTCACTGATTGTCATATTTCCTTAAACATTTAGAAACTCTTAACTCAAACTGTGCAACAGTTACTTTGCCGAATGCCGCCACCCCCACACGCTGCCCTCAAAGTAAAAGATAAATGGAAAACATAAACCCGAAGACATAGCGATCTGATTCTTTCGCTATATGGATAGCCGACTAAAAATGAGAAAGAATAGACTACTGTTGATTAGTCGCCGCTCCCAGCTCCCGCCCTCAAACAAAAAAATATATTGATGAGTGAAAGAATTTTCATTCAAATCTATTTCATTGGCGAGTACCCCATTCTGATAACACAATATCACAATGAGTTTCGAATGAAGAAAGTAGGCAAGGAATGGTGTTTCTCCTTCAACCAAATTTCTTTACGTTCACAATATGCCTCGTGCCTCTTGAAGGCATACTCACTTGTTTTCACTACTACAGCTAGAAATTAATTGAATAATGAAAATAAACTAAAAAGTTTAGGATAACTTTTCAAAAAAAAAACATCAGGTAGCTTGGACCCTTGTTTTCATGGTGTTGCTTCAAATAAGAGCTTTTGTTTTATTATGACAGATTTTGTAAAAAAACAATTGTGATTTTGTTGCGTTCGGCTTCTGTTGCGGTCTTGTGTCTCAAAAAAGAGCAAAATGTGTGGAAGTACGAGTTGAAGAAGTACACCTCTCACTATAAGAGAAATGGCGCAAAATGTACATTCTGAATTATTGCCCGATCATTCAAAAAAACTTGTATCTGACAACGTACGACGCATTTTTGGAGATTGGTGCATCCAAAACGAAGTAACCAGAACATCAGAGACCGTCCTCCTGGGTATATTTTGAGGACTTAATGACTTTTTTAGCACCATTGCACATTCAATTTCAGATCAACTTCCACAAACCAATACAAATCCACAATACTTGAAAAATCCGGTGGATCAGAAAAAATTTGAATTTGAGAAAGTCACTTTAAATTAGGTAAGAGATGTTATGAATTCTCTCAAAAACAGCAGCTCCAGAGACGTTTAGAATCTGAACGCGAAACTGCTGAAAACTGTCGTTGATGTAACCGTAGAACCCTTCACAAACCTACTCAATCAGTGTATCAAAAAGTCAATTTTTCCTGACGTCCTCAAAGTGGCTAGAATAGTACCCATTCACAAAAAGGGTTGTAGGCTAGATCCTGCAAATTAACGGCCAATTGCGGTTCTACCTTTGTTTGGTAAGGTTCTGGAGAAATTGCTGAAAAATCAAATTTACCAGTATTTTGACACTAATAATCTCTTCCACAATGCCCAGTATGGTTTTAGGAACAATCGTTCCACAACTCTAGCAACCACTAAGCTGTGTGGAGAGGTTGCCAAAGCTTATGAAAACAATGAATATCTAGACACCCACTTCTATAACCTTACGAAAGCATTTGACTGTGTAGAACACGACATATTGTTGAGTAAGCTGAAATTTTACGGTTTTCGCGGCTCGGGAGAGTTGCTGCTGAAGTCTTACCTACAGGGAAGGACCCAGTACGTCTCTGTTGGTGACAAGAAATCCAGTTTGAGGGCCATCAAGATAGGCGTACCGCAGGGTTCAGTGCTGGGTCCTTTGCTATTCCTCATTTACATTAATGACTTGCCTCACTGCTGTGACACAAACTTTTCATTGTTTGCTGATGACACAACCCTATACAATTCAGACAAAAATATGGAAGATCTAAAATTTCGAGCAGCAGAAAATGACTCGCATTTATGTCAATGGTTCGGCTCAAACAAATTATCTTTGAATGAAGAAAAGAAACAACACCTTGTCTTTTCACTGAAACCAGTAGTGACGGAGAATAAACTGATCAAGTTTCTTGGTGTTACACTGGACTCCGATCTAACCTGGGAGGCCTATGGGACATCTCTCTGTAAGAAGTTCTCCACACAAGTATATCTAATTTGGCAGCTGAAGCCCCTGGTTTCTTTGAATGTTCTCAAGACCGCCTATTACGGTATATTCCAAAGTTATGCAATATATTGCAATAAGTTGGGGCAATGGCCCCAAGCCAACAAGCTTATGCAATATTGGCTTGGGGCCATTCGACATGCATTGGGAGAGTCTTTTCAGTTCAGAGGAGATGTCTCAGGGTAATATCCGGCCTTAGATATACTGAAGACTGTAAGCAAGCTTTCATCAATCTAAACATACTTACCGTACCATGCATTTACATACTGCATTCTATCATGTATGTCAAACTGAATGAAATGTAATATCAGACTTTCCCCCATGCATACAGCACCCGAAATAGGGATAACTACGTGATACCTTTCCATAGACTGAAACGGTCTAGAGAGGCCACACATTGCCATGGTCTTCGATTGTATAATAAACTGCCAACTCTCCTAAGAAATCTGTCTCTGGCTCGGCTTCAGACATCTCTCAAGAGAATATTGCTGGAGAATGCGTTCTATTCTGTAGAAGATTTTCTATCTTTTAGTTTCGAATCCAACTGGAGGTACAGATATTAATTAATTAATTAATTAATTGTGAGAAATAATTTCATCTGTTTTTCTCTTTTTTTTTTCTGTCGACGGGTGTTATTATATGTACATTATATGACCAATCTCAAAATAAACTGTCACTAGTGCCACTGAACACCAAGAAGATTCGGATTTGATGCCTGCTACATTCCATGATCCAAGCAGTCCCTCCTTGTAACTTCCACCTTTCACCTCGTCCCGTCATGGGCGGTGAATTTCCACCTCGTCTTGTGGCTGTGGCATACCCCTTGAATATGACCACCAAGAAAATGGAAACAAATATTCCGGTGAAAACCATCCTCCTTCCTCGGCCTACAAGCTCTTCAGTCATCAACATGACCTGTCATAATAGGCTAGTGACCTTGATTTTTTATTTTTTTGAATGAAACTGCAATTTTTTATATGATTTATGGCGCAAACCGCAGCAAGATATCTCAATTCTAAGTGCCTTAAAAAAATTGAAATATAACGCTGCTGACGTCCCTGCCTCACATCTCCATCCCTGCTCCTCTCACTGCGACACTCGCATGCTGTGTTCGTTCCACGCGCAGCGCTTATGAAAGAGATTATGACGTCACGCCGAATTTTAAAAACGCTGTAACAAATAGACGCGTGGAAAAAGTTAAATTTTTCTTCTTAAAACGAGTTTACTGATGTGTACATGATAGCCCGATCATGGTGAAATCTCAAAATGGCACCAATGGTCAGTAGCCTATAGCCTATTATTGTACAAATTATTATTATTTCAAGTAGTGTTATTAGTTATTACCCTCACTTACTGTAGGTACTTAATCTTGAAGCGTTATAAATAAAATCATACAAAAGTGGGTTTCTTTTTCTTGTGGTAAAAGTTTATTGTGTTTCGTTTTCGTTTGACAGACTGCAACTGATAGCGCGCCAGTTGACAGCACGTTGACAGTTCTCATTAACCTAGGTTAATAATAATAATTGATTTCTACCTAGGGCAATAACGGCGCGAATTTCAAATCTTTTATCGGTCAAAAATGTATAGGTTTTTCGTGTACCTAGTAGTGAATATATTTTTTTAATTACAGAGGATATTGTGATGAACAAAAAATAAAATAAACAACTAAAGCCAACCAGGAAAAAGAAAAACATTCATTTTTGCAGAATGCCCGAATCCTCAGCGCACCCGCTACATATTTACAAATTTGATTTGCTGCCCCCATATGCTGGGATTATTCAGAGTCTTCATCAATTGATCTATAGAATTTATTGGTTGCAGAAGGAATCTTACACCATTGTACATCGGACAAACAAAAAAGAAATGTTCAAGTGGTTCCTGAGGGCGCAAATTACAGATATAATACAAAGTTAATCAACATATATTTTGTAACAGTATAACCAGAAAGTGTCAGTTTGAGATATCCTCGACCGAACATACGCAACTGTGCAAGAACTCTAGTTACACGTATAGGTAGCTGCAGGCGTAAATAACTCTGGGCACCCTCCCTTATTGTAAACTTTGTGTAGACTGGGGAAAAGTGAGCGGCCCGGATACATCATTTTCTTAGATATATTTTGCTGAGAGAGTTGAATTTTTTTTTTGACAGAATATAACTAGAACACCCTGTATAGTTCAATTCAATTTAATTCAATTTATTGTTCTTTAGAGAAATACATTCTTATAAAACCCTGTATAGTCAGTTTACCTTATGGCGAAATTGGTAAACGTTCAGTCTTAGTACTCTTAGGGCCAGTCTTACGAAAGGTAAATATCCGAGGAATTACGCTACTCCTGGATAAGGGCATGAATAAGCGTTTTACGAGAAAAGAACAAAAGTGGAATAGAATAAATATTTAGGCCGTCTTACGAAACCGGGATAAGTTAGGTATAGCCTATACTCGGTATAATCTCCTAGGTTACCTTTGTCCTCGCCTTTGTCAGCATGCCATTTATCCCAGGTTTATACTCGAATAACGCTATTCCGGTTTCGTAAGACTTGGCCTTAGTAGGATAAACACCGGGTTCTCTCCTATAATACTCTCCAGAGTGACCAGATCTAATAAGGGTTGAAATTTATCTTAGATTAGTTATCCTCAACACTATCCGCCTTTCGTAAGACTGGGTCCTTAGTGAACTTGGAGTTCAAAATTAAAATAAAAATTGCAGCGGCCTTATACCAGGTCCATATACTAGTGAGTAATTTGGAAGCTAACATAAAAATCAGGTTGATGGATGAAAAGAAAACGGCGGTTGATCAATGTTGATTTATTATGCGCTCAAAGTGCATCAAGTACAACAACTAAAACGTTGACTTTTCCACCATTTTAACGTTGATTCGACAATGGATGAAGGTGATACGATGATGTTTATTGGGAAGGGTATGCGGTACGAGAGTCGTCTGAAGAATTAGCAGCCCGGAGTTTATCGGTATGAACCATCCCTAACGCCATTTCCTCAGTGATTTGCCGGATAATTTATTCTAGGCGAATATAGTAAATCTTGCTAAATATCAAGGATCGGTAGAAGGAAAGGATAAGTTTAACAGAAAGTGGAGCAGACGAGTGATAAATCAGGAACAGGTAGCCGTCCCGGAGGATCAGGACTAGAAATTGGGAGAGCCGTGGTGGTCCTTTCCCTGCAGGACTCCGAGATGGATTGAGTCACTTGCCTGTCATTGCCGTTCCAATCTCATCCGGCAACAAAGCTCGAAGGTCCCACCCCGCCCCTAAAGTGCCTTGGTACACAAGCAGTGGCATACTCTCTCTCCGTGTCCCGATGACATTGATTACGCACTTTTTGTTTTTAATCAAATTTTAATTCAATAAGCAAAGAGCTAGATGGGCGCTAAATGAAAGTTGTAACTTCATTAATTTCCTGGGTGAATGGATGCCGCCGTTGTAATTTCAACTATCTTACGGTATTTACCGCCGCACGCCGTTGTTTCATTTCTCGTCACGGGATGGATGGGGAGCATCGGGATATTCAAATCGAGGGACACACACACACATACAAAGACCCGAAACCGGATGCTGCCCCCTTATATACCTAATTTTTGTGTAATATCCTGGTGCCCTGCAATTCCAAATATGCACCACCACAGGGAAGTTTCCGCAGAAATCATAACTTAGACCCGTATAAACGAAGGGGCAGCATAAATATCCCTCTTATATATTCGGCACACGCTTACTCCATCAGTCGCCTTGTATCGAAGTCATGTATACCAGACGCCGATAATATTTTAGCGTCGAGAAATCGGAAGTACCATCTTTTGCGCTGGTCACCTATCCCGATTGGTATTCCATGTGCGAGTTTTTCAAGTCAAAATACGCCCGTCGCTGTGCACCTTCCTAATTCGCCTATCAATATTTAATTATTATTTAGGTTTTTACTTATACTCAGTAACTCATCGTGTTCTGCGATGCGACGCTTTAGGTTTCGGCGACCCTTCAATGCTCGCTTGACCTTTGGCGTGCATGAGTGATTGAGTTTTGAATGTTTCACTTAAGGGCCATATTTTATCTCACTGAGTGACACATACGTCCCCCCCCCCAGTAGGTTCGACGTTAACAATTGATTATGACGGGTTTAATCCATAACTGTATGACACTAACCTAATATCAGGGAATTACGCGCGAAAGAGAAAGAGTGTCGCCTTCATAACCGACGTCATTCGTCATGATAACGACCTAATAACTTTTCCCGAATCTCCAAGGGGCGTTAATAAACGGCTCCGAAAACATTTTCACGCAGCAAAAGGAAATGTAACGTTTAACTAAATTAAATCTGGTCACACCGAAATATACGAATTCTTGACAGTTCCATTGAACATCACGCGAAGAAATTAAGAATTCCACATACCTACCCACGCAATTTTTCATAATAGTCCCTCCTTCTTCAGTTCGTGAAGCTCTCGTTTGTTGTGTGTGTGTGAAATTGTTAAGAACGCTGCGAACATTAATATGAGGGGCAATTTGTATAAATCGTTAGGCGAGCGCCGTCGGTATAATATGCATGAAAGTAGGAAGTATCCTGATGGTGTATAGCTTTGACGATTAAAACAAAATCAAGTTTAAATTAGAGCGATTTAAGATTTAAGCGAACACGAGCCGGAGTCGAAACAAAACAATTAAAATCATTTAATCAAGTCCCCAATTTATACGGGTGGCGTGACAATTTTTTTTTAATATCATGTTGCGGGACCCTTCACCAAAACATTACTAAAGGAAGTCATTCTTCATAAGCGAGTAATAGTTGGTTTCATTACATATCAAAACTGCATATAAAAGTGTATATTTGTGTGCATTTTTATCAGATCCCCGGATCATGCAAGGACCTGATGAACGCTTAGGGCATTGCATGCAATTAAACGCCGCACTTCCTTTTGTATTCGTGTCCGAATTTTTTAACCGACTTTTTGGCTAAAATTTGCAAGTTATTATTGTGTGCTGTGGGGCCTCGTGAATTATTTCATCATTAATACAATTTATTAATGTATTCAGGTGGAGCGAAACCCTGATTATAATTGCACACATTACTCGTATTAGACTGATAAATTATCGTAATATTTGATACGGATTTGAGCTGTTATTACCAAGATCATGAATGTGCAATGTGCATTGATCTGAAAATTTGAAAATCTGCCCGTCCCCCTTCTCCGTTCCCCGAAATGAAAATGACAATAATTGTGTTGCTAAAGGTTATCAAACCTCATACTGGAAGGTAACGAACATGAGCCATCACTTCAAGCGACGGATACAGGCGTCTATACTAAATAATTCAAAGAAAGCGACCATATCACTCAGTCTCCCCAGTGCCCTCTAGCGCACCATCCCGTCCCTAACCCCCATTACAGCCAACTTAGACTGGACGCTGTCACGGATGCCATTGTCTGCCCATGCAAAAACAGAGAGCTGTGAAAGATTAATAGCATAATTTAAATTTTTCATAATGACGGATGAACCCTTCGACATCTAAACATTTCTCGTTATAAACCTCGTTCTAGCCGATTTATTCATGAACTACTCTGATGTAACCGTTATTTTTTCACAACGCTGCCCCTTCACTCTCAGAATTCTGGACCCTGAATAGAATGATACGAAATAAATGTCTTGGTCACTCTCATGGAATTTCCAGCACATATATAATTTCCCGATCCTCCACTTCTTGATGCTTGAGATCGCGCGCGAAGCTTTGGGGATTAGGGTAAAGTCAAAAGCACGCACCATATTATACCTTCGCTAGAAAAATGCAAAACTAAACGGTGAGCTGATACAACAGCACATCCCCTCCCCTTGAAAAATAATAACGACGTTGCAGCTAAAAATTGACCAGGTAAATTGCTGATATTTGTATATAATTGAATTTGACATGAGTGTGTTGCTGTTATCGCAAGTTGTAATTAGAATCTCGATCAGAAAACCAACGTCTAGGATAATTTAGTGTCAGGTAATTAAAAATCCATTAGCGGAGCGTGTAATGTAAATTCTTATTTTTAATGCGGAGAACACATTAGCTTAGTGACCAGTACCGAAGAATGTAAGTTATAGTTACCGCACTTGATTTCACCGCGTTTATCAATTTCAGTTTTCAAATTAAACATCCATTCAAAATTTGTGAAGTTATGACAGTTTTTTTTAACCCCGGCGAGATTGTGATTTTTGAATGATCTCCATCAGCACATTATAATATAATGCCGATGCTAGCAAACTAAATGTACCATAATAATTGAGCGTATTAATTACAGAAAAGAGAAAACAAAAATACTTTTAATGATACAGAATACCTGTGCCCATGCTTAAACGAATTAGTTATAATTACACAGTATGGTCGCGCTGTGCAAAAATGATTATGGCTGTTCATCAATTAGCTCTACTCTGCTCTACTACACTACAAATTAGTGAACAAGTTTGCTCGTTTTTCCCTTCGTTTTCATCTCGGGCAGTTCAGGTGTCACTTCTTAGAACTTCCTCATATACCAAATGATTGAACACAGCAATCATTATGTAAGCCGTTGTAGGAATGTAACTAAGCTAGAAAATATTAAAATATATAATATACCATTCCAATTTATATAGTTAATAAGTATATACACACATATTGCTTGAACAACTTCTTTTGAACCCATCAGCTCTGGTGAAATTTATGTAATGTATTCTTTTGTGGCATGCTGCAAAAAAAAAATCAAGCACATGTAATTGGCAATGCAAATTTAATTGTCTAAAGCCACTTCCCCTATCCGCAGCCACATGCAAGTCCTATATGGACACTAACTTGAACTTAGTACACTTCTTACTGTTGTTCCAACGAAATTCGTTCCAAAATTTCATATGTAGATTTAGGCAAGCAAAGCGATTTGCAATTTTTGATAGGCAGTCTTGATCCAGATTAGAACGGAATCTTACAGATATGGATCAAACTTTAACATGCCAATACATGAACGGTCGTAAGTACTTACTGTACCAAAAGACGCCTGTATAATGAACCACATCGGCGCGGCGGGAAAGGATTCATTACAGCTGAGAGCAAAGATAGCCGCAGCCATCATGCCCCGAAGATGGACTGAAGCTTACCGCTAAGGTAGAGCTATAACCAGCTGCGTGAAGTTGGCATCCCGCACTTACGGTAACAATGATGTTACCGGTGGTACGTTTAGTGCTCATTATTGACGAAGTATAACGATTAGCACCCATACCAGAAGAAAGTTATCATGGTCTGAAATTCGTAATCAACTTCAACTTCAAAGTTGGGCACCCAACTTACGGCAATAATGATGATGATCGGCGGTACGTTTAGTGTCTGTTGTAGTGCTCTTTAGTGCCAAAGTATTACGGTCAGCAGTGTCAGCACCCATGCCGGGAGGAAGTTGCGCGGTTTTAAATATTTGTGTAGTGCCATCCGCTCGGTGATCCGTGAACAATTTTAAAATTTGTCGAAGTGCTTATAATTGGACTAAGGTGAGTAGCGGCGCGACGACCTGCGTTTCCAACTGAAATTTTTTTTCTTGTTGTCACCTAGTAAGTTCAATAAAAATGAATTTTGAAAAATATATAAATCTCAAATAAATTTCTAGTGCGTTCACAATACTTCCCCTCCTCGTTGGGTGGTGGTCGGGGAAGTAAAAACCACAAAATATTAAGAAAAAACACCAATGAGGAAAATTGATAAATATTAGAATGAGTTGCTGGCACTAAAACTATTATGACCTTCATATTATGATCTCATGCAAGAATGAAATGTGCCATCAATGCCAAATAGTATTTTTAACCATGCTGGTCTTGATAAGTGTCAATGTAATGTGGCAGCATGCTTGTGGATCATTAGGCATCTTCCCTGAAGAGATCTAAAGGATCACCTCTTCTGGGGGCCGATGAGGTCAAATTTTCTCATGATATAATTCATCCAGCAATTATTTATATGTACATTTCTGTGAATTTTCAAGAAAAGCAACAGCGCTAGCAAATTCTAGACCAAAAAAAAAAACAAATTACACAAAGAAAAACAAGAATTCTTTAAAGAAACAAAATTCGATCAAAAGTCAAAAACCGTTTCGAGATATTGATATCCACTTTCTAAAACTGAAGAGAGAAAAAATCCGAAATGTTCCCTAAAAAAGTTCCATGACTTCAAACATGCAATAACATTTTTGACGCTCCTTCATTTGACATCATGTATATCATGGACAAAGTAATTGGTGCCGGAAGTCGACATAGCGGCTTGCAGCTGAAGAAAAGCTCTACCAGGGTCATGAACTTTTTTCAAGTCGGCTATTTTTTCCGGAAGATATCTTTGCTTGAAATTATAGAAAATTTTGGTCTATACTTAACTTTTGACGAACAATTTATTATCTTTGCACCTGAAAATGTTTGATAAAATGCGTTATTATTGTTCAATAGAGATTAGAGACTTATTCCAGTACTTAAACTTGGATTACAATTGGGTTGAACGGTTCAAAAGTTGCGGTAAAAAACTATTTTGAAAATTGAACTTTGAGGGGCTGTAACTTTATAAGAACCTTTTGCAATTCATTCTTATCTTATCGGGAACTTCATATTTTTGAAAGCTGAATGCGACGATATCCAGGGTGTCGTCGCATTCGTGTCGCAAAATAAGGGGATTTTCTCAATAAATATACCCTCGCAAACGTATATTAACGGAAATACAGGCCTTCAGATTTTTTTGAGAGCTTTTAAGCAATTAACAGTCACATAACCGTATATGTGATGAGAAAAATCACTTTGTTGAATAAGGAACAAACTTGAACCATATTTGCTTATCAATTTTGGTTTTGCATAATTTTGAAAAAGAACGCCCTCGATAGTGAGTCATAAACGAAAAAAACTTCAACACAGGTACTACAGAGAGTGTGAAGCAATCAGATGAACCTGTTGAAGCCTTCTTGCGGTCATGGGCAATTTCATAAATTCCATCGAAAATCTTGCGCATGGGGTATGGGGTACTTGCCACTGAAATAGATTTGACTCACTCAAATCACTTTTTAAAATAGTAGGCCGTATAAGTAAGTGTATTACCACCAAGGTCATTGGTGAAAACACCCCTCCAGAATGGCCAACCTTGAATATTTGAGCAGTTTTCACTTTTTCAGGAACATTTTCAGTGTGGTTTGATTAATTGTTTTAACGTATTATACACCTCTAGGTTCGATATATTATCGGATCCCCTCGTGAAAATCCTCGATGTAGCAAAAATACACCTCACCTATCGTCGTGTTACATACGAAAATACTGTTATTCATCAACAAAAGTAACAAAGAGTATTTCCTGAAAATTTCCGTAAAATAAATATATCCACTGGTTAGGAAGATTTTTTTTATTCGATTTTTTTTCGTAGGATTGGTAACAGCAGGGAAGCTTCAGTGGAGTTTTCATGTCTGCTTTTATTTTCCCGACCCCCCCACCAACATGGAAGGGGAAGTATTTTTTCAAATATAGTGATGCCGCCACTCTATCAGTTTTTTGAGTTTTTAATCCAACAGTGCCCTTTTTTAGTTTTTGGTATACTTATTTGTGACGTCGCAAAAATATTTTTCAAACCGGCATCACAGCCGCAATTTTGAGAATTCAGGGAAAAGAAAAAACACGGGTACATTATTTTCAACCATACTATTGATTAAGCCAATAAAAAAAACTGGGCAAGTATCCCATTTGGTTTGAGTATATTGGTGCATTCTAAGTCATGTCACCATTTGATGCTAAGGTTCATAAAGCTCAACGTTGATGACTTCAAAAATATCCCTTCAGCTTTCGTAATGCAAAATAATTGGAATGTCTGACGATTGTTTGGGTCGGTGAGTGAGAATATTAATATCAAATATATTATTCGTTCACTTCCTTGATTATTTTCGTTATTTGAGGATAATTATGATGTCAGATAATTTTCATTCTTTTACAAGTCTTTAACGCCTCGAAAATGTGCAAATAAAGGACGAAACGTCGGCATAAAAGCAAAGAGTTTTATTGTTCTCGCACCTTCCTGTGATTGGGTTATCCATCTAGGAAGAAAATAACATTAATTCTATTATTTGATATAAAAAACCCTTATCCTTAATTTAATATATCATTATTTCGTCTTAATAAAATAAAAATTAAATTAAATTTAAAAATTAGTTTCGGCTTTTCGTAAAAAAAAAATTGAAAGCGAGAAATCTGGCTCGGGAAGTTTGAAAATGAACACCGGGTAGATATAGGTACTCAACAAAAATTCAGAGGGGTGATGATAGCTGTCATAACATTCCACGACAAAAGGGGGGACGATTATTTAGAGTGAGTGATAGAGTATTGTTTCAAAGTTAATATTTGATGAAGGTCTTGCTATAGAAAAGTGCGGAATGGCGCGAGCAATTTGAGCGCTGACTTTTTGTTTGGGGGCTCTGACTCTTTTTCTTTTTGTGGAGGAACACAAATGTTGTTAATTATGATAAATATATTCACAGCTTTTTCCTGGGAGAGCCATAGAAGCGAGCGGAAGGCTGTATTGTTATTCTGCGGGAGTTTCGTTTGTATTAGTGTTTAACCCTTGCCTTTTAGCCCGGTAACTTCCTGCTATCCTGGAGCCCCCCTGGGACGGAGTCCTGTGAGTTTAAATCCTGCCGCCGTACCTTGTGTCCTTTGACTATCGCATCGCTAGATTCTACCTGGGGCTATATTCTCGATATTGAAGGGTGGTCTATGTTAATTTCAACGTTTCTTTTTGACCCTTCAATATCTATGGACCCGTCCGCCCTGCGGTCTTGCCATTTCATAATCTCCCGGGATGCCGTGATCTCTTGGTGGACCTCTTTATATTTATATATTCAGCTAAATCAAATCAAACACAGACCCTGTTTGATATTAATTTACCGATCGGAGATTTTTAATGACCCCCCGTTTCCTGGCTCATCTCATCTCTATTTAACCGCCTCTATATACAGCACACACTCTTCAAACAATGTTTATTTCAATTACTCGAACTTGACTAGACGGGCCCCAGTTTACGTAAACCTATCCGTTTTTTGTCAACACACACACACAACGCATACCTTCATTCACATACACGATTTTCGCGTGTTTAAATAGCCAATGTATGATTTATAATTCGCGATGGCGTAGTAAAGGGTCCGCAAATTAAAATGAATAATTTAGAAATCATCTATTACTTAATCCCTGCGAGCAATTACAGCGGTACAGGGGCAAGTCGCTATATAAGACGCGGGGCTTCGTTGCGACGCTCTGCTCTCTGCCAATTAAAATTGATGCCATAATTACGAAGCCAATCAAAAGTTTTCCTTTACTCGAATTACGTGCTAAATTAAACTTAATTACAATAATTTCGCCTCGCGAAAATGACAACTTGTGTCAATATTATTTTATATCACTAACAGCGAGATTAATTCAATCGACAAACTTTATACAAATTAGGCCGGCTCAATGTTCACATTGAGGCTGTGCAAAATTTAGGAACAATTAGCAACAGGACTGATTTTTTTAGTCCCGTCTCGTCCAACAATATACATACAGCCCAGCGCACGATTCACGTGGCTGAATCAAATCTTGTTAAACGGAATCATAGTCCATGTAATGTAATCAAGGATAGTCGGGATAACGAGAAGCGTCACTAACGTCGGTGGTAGCGTCATCTCATTACTATGTTTGACGAACCGTTCCAGTTTGCTCAACATCTTAAGATCTCGAGGCCTTTGTCTCCAAGACGTTATTATCTACACTGTTAAAGTTACGTTTAAACTCATGGATTAGGAACCCTCTGTTTGTTTTGCGTAACTCGACTGAAAACGATCTTATTAAATCAAACAATGGCAATTATGGCAAATAAGCCTTACCATACTTAACTTTTCGGGCATTGCGGGATATTTGTATACGGCAGCATTGCATGGGAGCCGTGCATGCATAACCAAAAAAATTGTACTTACGATATTGGAAACTCATTTTTTTAAAACACAACAATACGCATTCATATACGTAAGAAAACCAAAGGCATACATAAATACCACGTATCTAGAAAGCAAAAAAAAACTAGAGATTTGCAGATTCCTCAACCAGAGAAAACTTAGGTAAGTACCTATACATACAGGTGTCCCAGAAATAGGTAATTCGCATAATTTACATGGTAGATATCGCAAGACAAGCTGAGCAATACGTATTCGTTTTTTCAACGTTTGACTTCTGTTACTGGTTTTACATGATTCATGAACGGATTCAGGTGCCTCTGCTGGTCACAATTTGAAGTGAGACGCCCGAAAAATTATTAGCCTTCAAATACGCGATATTAGTGTGACGTCAGGATCGCCATTTTCAAATGCCGGATCCAACAATAGTCTGAGAACAAAGGAAATCTCAGGAATTATTTTTTGGTAGCATTACCTTGCATATTTAACTATATTGGGGTACGAAGTGACAAACTACAGAACCTAGAGGTCATTTTGGAGCATATTTCGATTTTTTATCTTTTTTCTTAAACATTATATTAGCAAAAGAAGTTTGAATGTGACAGCGCGACATAACCTCAAACCTCAATGCATAAACAATTTGTAGAGCGGAAGCGTGGTTTTGCGCTTCTTATCAGGGCTTTGTGAAGAAATGGCAAATGCATAAACATGCACCGGGTCCGTGTTCCACATTTCGCCTTTGACGGCAACAGTACCTACCTATGCGATTAGTGATGTAGGTATCTTACTTCATTAGAACAACAAATAATTCACCAGACGTACAGTTCAAGGCAAATTATTGTCAAGTTGGAGTTGGAATTTACCAGCATATACCTAGGTTTTCTTTCATTTTCGTCTTTTGGGCATGAGAAAAATTTACATGTTCGCCGCTCATTGTAGTGTGTACTATCTGATGCCCAACACATTACTCACCTACCAATTTCACTACAAAGTGATCAACCGAGTGATCAACTAAAAATCACAAAAAAGCTTCTCCAACACGTCCGCAGCTCTGCACTTTGCCGTGTGGTTGACTGGATGAGTGTTTCTTGTTGTTGTCTGGTGCAGGTGCAGATGTTTGCGCTTTGAGGTTATGTCATCGCTGTCACTTTCTACTTTTGCTGATAAAATCTTTTAGAAAAAAGATAAAAAATTGGAATATGCTCCAAAATGACCTCTAGATGCTGTAGTTTGTCACTTCGTACCCCAATATAGTTAAATATGTGAGGTAATGCTACAAAAAAACAATTTCTGAAATTTCCTTTGTTCTCAGACCATTGTTGGATCTGGCATTTAAAAATGGCGACTCTGACGTCACCACTAATACGCGATATTAATGTGACGTCAGGATCGCCATTTTTAAATGCCGGATCCAACAATGGTCCGAGAACAAAGGAAAGGACCCCGCACGATTCTTATGGAAAATGGCTCCCGGTTAAATTCTCTGAATTTTTGTTATGTTGTAGCTCATGAGATACTAATCAAATACCGTGAACCCCAAACTCAAATAATGAACAGTTTTTTACCCACAGGGGGTTGAAGTTGGGGGTTTTGACGGCTTCAAAATGATATTATGACGTTAATAAAAGCTTTTTATTTGGTTTTTCTCCAAGTTGTGTTTCATGCTGAATGTATTTATTTGACAGAAAAATATCAACCCCCTCCTCTACCTCCAACCCCTATCTACCATCATAAAATTCGAAATTACTCTCAAAAGCGATGCAGATGGCTTCTGTGATTTAAATTATGAATTTTGACATGAAAATTATTTTCCACCCCTAATGTTGGGGTGGCGATTTTCCAATTTTCTTCGGTTAATTTGGTATTATTAATTTGAATTTTTGGTATTGTGTACTTCTAATTTTGCTGAACAAAAAGTTCTCATACCAAAACTTATTCCTATGAACAGTTTTTGTTCTACAGGGGACTGAAGTTCAATATTTATGCTCTCAAATCTTCAACTTCAGTCCCCTGTAGAGCAAAAACTGTCCATAGGAATAAGTTTGGCATGGGAACTTTTTGTTCAGCAGAATTAGAAGTACACAATACCAAAAATCCAGCCAAATTAACCGAGGAAAATTGGAAACTCGGCACCCCAACATTAGGGGTGGAAAATAATTTTCATCTCAAAATTCATAATTTAAATCACAGAAGCCATTTGCATGGCTTTTGAAATTAATCTCGAATTTTATGATGGTAGATAGGGGTTGGAGGTGGAGGAGGGGGTTGATATTTTTCTGTCAAATAAATACGTTCAGCATGAAACAGAACTTGGAAGAGAAACCGAATAAAAAGCTCTTATTTACGTCAGAATATGATTTTTGAGCAGTCAAAACCTCCAACTTAAACCCCCTGTGGGTAAAAAACTGTCCATTATTTGAGTTTGGGGTTCACGGCATTTGATTAGTATCTCATGAGCTACAACATATCAAAAATTCAGAGAATTTAACCGGGAGCCATTTTCCATAAGAATCGTGCGGGGTCCTTTCAGAAATTGTTTTTTTGTAGCATTACCTTGCATATTTAACTATATTGGGGTACGAAGTGACAAACTACAGAACCTAGAGGTCATTTTGGAGCATATTCCAATGTTTTATCTTTTTTCTAAAAGATTTTATCAGCAAAAGAACTTTGAAAGTGACAGCGTATGTTGGCGCGACATAACCTCAACCGCAAACAACACTGCACCTGCACCACAGATCCTTCACCAAACAACGAAAACCAGTCAACCACACAGCAAAGTGCAGAGCTGCGGACGTGTTGGAGAAGTTGAGAGTTGAAATTTACCAACATCTAGAGGTATGTCAAAAGATTCTTCGATTTGTTTTTCTTTGCGTTTCGTCTTTTGGAAATGTGAGAAATTTACATTTTCGTCGCTCATTGTAGTGTTTACAATCTGATGATGCCCAACACATTACTTACCATTTTCACTGTAAAATGATCAACTAAAAATCACAAAAAAGCTTCTCCACACGTCCGCAACTCTGCACTTTGCTGTGTGGTCGACTGGTTCTCGTTCACTTCTCGTTGTTGTCTGGTGCAGGTGCAGTGTTGTTTGCGCTTTGAGGTCATGTCGCGCCAACATTCGCTGTCACTTTCAAAGTTCTTTTGCTGATAAAATCTTTTAGAAAAAAGATAAAAAATTGGAATATGCTCCAAAATTATCTCTAGACTCTGTAGTTTGTCACTTCGTACCCCAATATAGTTAAATATGCAAGGTAATGCTACCAAAAATAAATTTCTGAAATTTCCTTTGTTCTCGGACCATTGTTGGATACGGCATTTAAAAATGGCGACTCTGACGTCACCACTAATATCGCGTATATTGCGTATAGCCGTCAAGTTCTGAAAATTATCGAATTCTGAAGTGGCTCCCACCAACTTCAGGATAAATCTTTCTACTTTCACCATTTGTAAGTATTTTTTGTCTTGTGACAACGATATGCTTATATGGGTGAAAAATACCTTGCAATTTTGTACTTTTTTCTTTTTTGAAATGATGCAGGAACTTTTGTGGCCACCCTATAATTTTGAGTTTTACTTGTGCCTATGTGGTAGTCAATAGTATGAGAAACTCATTTCTTCTTAGTTTGATGCTGTCTACGTTGCGTTTTTTTTACGAATAAGTTTTTTTTATTATTTAAATTGTCGGCGGTACGGCATGGGTGGATATGCATACAGGCTACTATAACGAAAGTCAAGCATCGCCCGCAGAAGCCAGAACCTGGATGGGTGACTGGTGGATAGCTGGGCGCGGAGAGAGCGGACGCAGCGTAGTGTACTTGCCCAAGGGGGCTCCATTACCTGTTCACGCACATGAACGAGATGATTGTAGGTAGTAGCATAAATCCATAGTGCGGCTCGGTGCGTCCGACACCTCGACACCCAGATGGGTAAAAGAGGTTACGATTATATATATACATATATATATATATATATAATTTAAATTATGAACTATTAAAATTAATAGGGCAAAGTATTTCAATAGAGAGTTGGACCTGGTCTGGGCCGCACTACTTTAGTACGGAAAAAATCAGGAGATGGAAATACCGGGCTTTAGTCGTAGGTACATCACGTGGCAAAGAGATGGCGCTCAGATCGTTCCTTACCACTGAATCGTTTTCCCAATTCACTTGTAAATCCCTCGATGGGTATGACATTTGACCGTGGGATATTCAACCAATGCGCCCAGTTCGCGCCAGGTTACCAGTGTCCAGATACAGGTTCTACACAAATTCTGTTTGTATACCGTCGTTACTCAGACCATAGATAGACGTTGATAAATCCATACTGATCTCAGGTGTGTTTCTTTACCTGAATTTTATGTACCGGTATACCGCTGTCTATCTATACTTACGTGTACCTAAAGATGGCTTGTATGAAGTCTGTACAGTTACTTTAAATTTGGGGTATAGATATTCCATACATTACTCAAATTATGTCAGATCAGATCTCGCTCGAATGAATATCGGTTGGGTTTCGACCGTCTGTACAGATGGACCAAAATTCTATATAGATCTTTACAGACTATTTATAGTTTGGTTATACGGTATAGATACGTACTTACATCGGATAAGTGTAATTGCTTAGCGCATGCGCTGTGCACCTCAGTATTACTCCAGAACTCTTCGAGATTTCTTTACTGAAAATTTCCCCCGAAGTGTATACCAGATTTCCCCCAACTGTTTGCTTAGCCTCTTCACTTCAAAGGGAGTCATAAAATCAACTAAGGACTCTACCCTGTAATCCTATAAATTATTTGAACTATTTCTGGGGAACCTTGTATAATAGAAACGTTTTTACTAATTGACATATCCCTTTCTATTTTACTGCCTCATCTGCCACTCACTTTTTTTAATGAAAGTTTAGATCCAATAAAACTACATACCTATGTACACGCTGGGTTGGGTATTTTATTAGTTGAATATACCTTACGCTTCTGGTTGCATTTTAAAAATTCTTCTACGTTGAAAAAAGCTATTTGCATGAATTGTATGACTGCTTCAAGCTAAGACGACCGCATATTGATATTTATTTTTAATTATTTTTACAAACTTGAGTTTGACCTATAGCGGCGTGGATTATTGTTATTATAATATCAAAGTACCTATCATTATTCCGTGCCTAAAGCACGAGTCGTATTATTTGAATGAGTCAAACAGTGAGTTGCATCAGGTTGTTTACAGACAACTCCCGCATTAAAAATCAAACTATGATGAATAATTCATTGCTATGTAAGTGCAGGTACCTATAGTTTATTGGTTAAAAGAGGGGTAAGGGTGACAATTCCAAACTTGGTGCGTGATGGCCATGGGTGATAATTTAAAATCTCAAGCGGTTGATAATTTTTTCACTGAAGGTTATTAAGATTCGGTATCCATCAGCGCAAAAAGCTATGGAAAATGTTAAGAGACGTCTCGTCACAAAAAACTCCTTAAAGATGTCCTTGTGAACCAGAAACAATACACAAGATTATACCTAATGCGTCAAGAGCGCGGCAGATCATTAACTACGTCCAGTGATCAATCAATGCTTTGTCTCTGAAAACTTCAAAAGATGATCATGTTCGACGAACGCCTACTTTTATAGAACTGGACGGCTTTTAAGGTACAATTAAGCACTTATTGGTCGTTACCAGACGACCCAAGAATTATGGCTCTGAATTTATTACATGTGTCTATCCTTGGTACTAGGTACCTACTACTTACAGGAATTTGTTATTAATAATATCGTACTACATGAACATCGACGCGGATGCGGCTCACACGACGATCGCGCTAGCATCATATTCCTTCAAAGCATGATGAGCCGAAAAAAAGATTCTACAGATCAACAGTAGATGGTGCTGCCATGAATGAGATACGCCAACATTTTATTCATTTTCTAGTACCTATCGTATTACAACTAATTACGACGATTACGATACTAACTGAGTTACCAGAAAAAAATCTTCAATTCATCGGCTTTCATTGAAATAAATATCGTTGTTATAGTAATTTCAACTTTTAACAATAATTAGACCGATTTACAAAAGTCTGCAGTTACACATCAAAATCTTCTTCATCATCAGCAGAGCAGTTTTATGAATGAATTTTTTATGCATCTGGGAATTGAATAAATCCACGTTTAATAAATGTCGATTTTATCAATTCCTGCGGGATATGCGGAACGATTTCTTCATGGCATCGCTTTAATATTTAAAAATTCGGATCGATTCCCAGATTTGCACATTCCATTTATTTATACTCTACAATGCTAAAATGATGAAGGATGCGGAGAGGTATACACACAACAAGAATGTTAGGGAAACTCTCTCTGCGCAATGGTTTTAGTTCTAGGGAGAGGAATTTACTTTATATACAACACAGCATATCCGGTAGAATAATTTGTAACAAAGCTATCGGAAAATATGATTAAATTTTCCGGATTTTCTTGGCTTTAAATTTTAGCAGAATCTTATCGATCATACTTATACATTGCCGCTGACAACTCTTTCACATAAACTTTATGCCGTTGCCCAAGGGAATTTGCTTATACACTGAGAAAGCTTTTCTTAACAAAACTTTTAGAATATCATGTTGAGCTTTGACTTTTATATATCATATCCTACTCTTCATTCCGAAAATGTTTCTCCCTTCAGTTAAAGTCAGTTATAAGCATCCTGCGATACAATACACAACAGCTATGTGCGTAAATTCATTGAATGAGCTGATCCTTATTTTAATTATATTCATGTTGAATATTTTTTGTGACAATGCTATCTTACCAGAGAGTTTAAAAAAAAATGTTTTTTTGCAGGGTAGTAGCTGAGATCCTTTTTAACATTTATGTTTTACGAACAAGCCTTATAAGTTTCAAGATTAGTCTCGTTAAAACGGCATCTCCTCTCGGAATGAGCCGAGCATCAAGCTTAGACATAAAAATTAGCACATTCATAGAGTCCCCTGAGAATTTTCATGGGATAAGAAAGGGTGGCAGAGGGGCAGGAAATTACGAGTGATCTAATGGTCCCTTTTTGCCGGATGCAGAGGACATAGAGACAATTAGGGCATGACTCGCTAATTAAATTATTTTATCAATTTTCTCACCACCGAGGGAAACGAATTTCAAGTTCAACTTTTGTTTACAACGGTGATGAATAATTTTCTTCGGGCACACCGCAGCCCAGATGTGAAACGTGCTCAGTGCTCATCTCCTAAAAATCGGTCGTGTCACCCCAAAACCTTCCCGACTAGTATCCAGGAACCTATTATGAAAATTATTTTTGTTCGAAACGTCCTTTCGGGTGGAGTTGGAATTGGAGAAAAAATTGAAAATAATTTGCAGAAAATTGGAAATTTTGTCAGGAAAATTTCAATTTTCCGAGAAAACCTCAAATCTTATTCCAAATCATCTTAATGCAAAAATCGTCAAATAAGACTTCACTTCAACTCCATCATTCAAGTCTAGTCTCGAAAACCCAGGCCGGTTTTACATTTTCAACCAGAAAATTCCCGGGAAATTGAGAAAATAGTTCGAAAATGTTCAAGAACCAGTTACCTTTTGTTTTAAAAAAAAATTGGTGGAACTCTGTTCACGGGATTAAAAAATTGGAAAATTTGCAGTTTTTCCAGAGATAAAAACTCAAAAGCGGTGGATCCGATTTTGAAAATTTTCTTTTAAAAAATTGCAGTTTTTTCGCGTTGCTTCCTGCCAAATTTGGTCCCAATCCATCGGATAGATTTTTAATAATGAAATGGTAAAGTTTTGAATGTTGACATTTTTCATTATATGACAGATGACAGATAGGGCAAGACTTTGAACTGTTCTGAATACAGTTTTTTATGGGCTTCCAAACGGCATATCGCAAGTCAAGTTCCGTGAGATATAGCTTCTGTCATTTTTTGATAGTGACACTTCCGTTTGACAGATGACAGCCAAAAACAAGTATCAAAGATGCTACTTCCTGAAGCATTGGGCGTAGCCCATGGGTCCACCTAGTATTTCAATAATTCTTTTATAATATCAAAGAAGAAAAAGAAACATGGTAAATCTGTAACAATACGTGTGGAAGATCATATTTATTATTCATCAAACGCTGCCCGCATGCCTCTATACAAAAACGCCTTCTTCCTGGCCGTTAGAACCCTAGACGGCCGCTCACCCTGGCTCTGACTAGGAATAACGTAGGTTTTGAAATGTCGATAACTTTTTAGCGCATTTTCCATCTTGATAAAAATCGCTATTGCAGCCGCTTTGTCCGTCCGTCAGTTCCTCGAACTCCTCGCAACCTAGACACCCTAGCTTTCTGATTTTTTTCCTGTTACATAGCTGCCACCCCCAAAGCGTGGCTAGGCTATATTGAATGTCTATATCACGCCGCCAACATAGAGAAATCCGCTTCCGATCAACTTGGAATAACATCATGTTGCAATTTCTCCCAGACCTTATGCTCTGGTGTTCTCATTTTATGAATAATACATAGTTGCCACTTATAAACGTGAACCCAGAAACATTCAGCTTGTCCAATTGGCTAGCCATTGATACCAAATTTGAAAAAATCGTTTGGAAAATAAGGCTATGGCGGGCAGGATTCCTAAAGGGTCATTTATGCGGGAATAAAGGAACCAGTAGGTAGGCTTCGCTTCAACTGGCCGAAGCTCCTCAGCAGATCACCCGATTTGATTGGTTGTGGTCTTGGATTGTCAAGGAAGGTCTATTCCTTCATAATAATTATTGGTTTTGACTTTCTGCTGATTTTTATTAAAAAGCAATAAGGACAAAAGAAATTGTATTTTCAATTGCTTTCGCCATATTGGATTTTGACATGTACGTCATATTCTCATATGAAAAAGATAGCCTGTCCAATTGGCCAGCCATTGATAACAAATTTGAGAAAATCGGTTGAGAAATGAGCCAATTGGCAGACAGGATACCTAAATTTGGATCAATTATGCGAAAATGAAAAAAACGAAAAGTAGGCTTCGCTTCAATTCGCGATAGCTCCTCAGCGACCCGATGACCCGATTTTACTGGTTGTGGTCTCAAATTGACAAGAAAGGTCTCTTTCTTCATAATACATTATTGGTTTTGACTTCCTGGTAACTTTTAATAAAGAGCAACGAGAACAAAAGAAGGCCTATTTTCAAATGTTTCTGCCATCTTAAATTTTAATATGTCGGCTATTTTGGAATACGGAAATGATTGAAATGATGAAATGAGCACGGTTTTTTATGGCCCACCCGGTATAGCGATCTAATTTATTCGCTATATGAATAGCTGACTTAAAATGGGAGAGGACAGGCTATTTTTGGTTAGTCGCCGCCCCCCAGATTCTGCTCCCAAACGACAAAAAGGTCAACTTTCACAATTTTTACTGATTGAGATGTTTTCTCAAACATTTAGAAACTGCCAACTCAAACTGCGTGATATTTGCTCAGCCAAACGCTGCCGCTTCCACACGCCGCGCTGCCCCCAAAGTAAGAGATAAATCTCGAAATAAATGAAAAACATAAACCCGAGGACATAGTCGATCTAAGTCTCGCTATATGGATAGCTGAATAAACATGGGAAAGGAAGACGCCTTTTTCCTGGCCGTTAGTACGCTAGACGGCCGATCACCCTGGCTCTGACTAGGAATACCGTAGGTTTTAAAATGTCGATAACTTGTTTATTTTCCACGATATCTGAATAATTCTTTTTTAATATTGAAGAAGAAACATGATGAATTCGTTACGATACGTGTGGAAATTCATATGATCAAACGCTGCCCGCATGCCTCTACACAAAAACGTCTTTTCCCTGGCCGTTAGAACCCTGGACGGCCGATCGCCCTGACCCTGACTAGGAATACCGTAGGTTTTGAAATGTCGATAACTTGGTTATTTCCCAAGATATCTGAATAATTCTTCTTTAATATTGAAGAAGAAACATGGGGAATTCGTTACGATACGTGTGGAAAATCATATTAATCAAACGCTGCCCCCATGCCTCTACACAAAAACGCCTTTTTCCTGGCCGTTAGAACCCTGGACGGCCGATCACCCTGGCCCTGACTAGGAATACCGTGGGTTTTAAAATGTCGATAATTTGTTTATTTTCCAAGATATCTGAATAAATCTTTTTTATATTGAAGAAGAAACATGAGGAATTCGTTACGATACGTGTGGAAATTTATATTGATCAAACGCTGTCCGCATGCCTCTACACAAAAACGCCTTTCCTGGCCGTTAGAACCCTGGACGGCCGATCACCCTGGCTCTGACTAGGAATACCGTAGGTTTTAAAATGTCGATAACTTGTTTATTTTCCAAGATATCTGAATAGTTCTTGTTTAATATTGAAGAAGAAACATGGGGAATTCGTTACGATCCGTGTGAAAAATCACATTGATCAAACGCTGCCCGCATGCCTCTACACAAAAACGCCTTTTTCCTGGCCGTTAGAACCCTGGACGGCCGATCACCCTGGCTCTGACTAGGAATACCGTAGGTTTTAAAATGTCGATTACTTGTTTTTTTCCCCAAGATATCTGAATAATTCTTCTTTAATATTGTAGAAGAAACATCGGGAATGCGTTACGATACGTGTGGAAAATCATATTGATCAAACGCTGCCCGCATGCTTCTACACAAAAACGCCTTTTTCCTGGCCGTTAGAACCCTGGACGGCCGATCACCCTGGCCCTGACTAGGAATACCGTAGGTTTTAAAATGTCGATAACTTGTTTATTTTCCAAGATATCTGAATAATTCTTCTTTAATATTGAAGAAGAAACATGGGAAATTCGTTACGATACGTGTGGAAAATCATATTGATCAAACGCTGCCCGCATGCCTCTACACAAAAACGCTTTTTTCCTGGCCGATCACCCTGGCTCTGACTAGGAATACCGTAGGTTTTGAAATGTCGATAACTTTTTTATTTTTCAACTTATCTGAATAATTCTTTCTTAATATTGAAGAAGAAACATGGGAAATTTGTTACGATGCGTGTGTAAGATCATATTCATCAAACGCTGTCCGCATGCCTCTCCACAAAAACGCATTTTTCCTGGCCGTTAGAACCCTAGACGGCCGCTCACCCTGGCTTTGACTAGGACTACCCGCGTTCGGTGCAGGACTCTACTCAGATGCTCTTTATTGCTCGTAGATCAACTTTTTATGAAAAAATCCAACTGATATTGAGAGTAGATTGCATTCCCCCTCGTGTAGGCCTGTTTTCAAGTTCGACGCAGTTTCGGTTTAGCGGCGGTGATTTGTTCAAAATGAAACTTGCACATTCCGTAAATGTAAAAAAACAAGTGAGTATGCCTTCACGTGCGAGTGCGTGAGTCTCAGTAGCGCATTTTTTTAAAGAGGCATATTGTGAATGTAAAGAAATTTGGTTGAAGGAGAAAAACCATTCTTTGCCCGCTCTCTTCAGTCGAAACTCATTGTTTTGTTATCGGAATAGGGTACTTGCCAATAAAATAGATCTGAATGAAAATTTTTTCAATCAAAAATATTTTTTTGTTTGGGGGTAACAGCTGTGGGCGGTAGTAGCGGTAGGCTACTAATCAACAGTAGCCTTACCTTTCCCACCTTTATTCAGCTACGGCATTCGGTAAAGTAACTGTCGGACAGTTTTAGTTGAAGTTTCCAAATGTTTGAAGTAACATTAGCATCCAAATCAGTGAAAATTGTTGAAAGTTGCATTTTTTTGTTTGGGAGCGGGAGCTGGAGGCGGCGATTAATCAAAAGTAGCCTATCTTATCCCATTTTTTTCAGCCATCTATATAGCCGAAGAATTAGGATGCTATGTCTTTAGGTTTATGTTTTACATTGATCTCTTACTTTGGGGGCGGCGTGTGGGAGCGGCAGCGTTTGGCAAAGAAACTGTTGCACAGTTTGAGTTGGGAATTTCTAAATGTTCGAGGTAACATTAGCATCCAAATCAGTGAAAATTGTCAAGAGTTGCACTTTTTTTTTATGGGAGCGGAAGCTGGAGGCGGCGCCATATTGAAAGTAGCCTATCCCATCTTCATTCAGCTATCCATATAGCGAGAGACTTGTACTTGACAGATCGCTATGTCCTCGGGTTTATGTTTTTCATTTATCTCTTACTTTGGGGGCGGCGCGGCGTGTGGGAGCGGCAGCGTTCGGCTAAGCAAATGTTGCACATTTTGCGATGGCAGTTTCTAAATGTTTGAGAAAACATCTCAATCAAAAACAATTGTGAAAGTTGCCCTTTTTGTCGTTTGGGGGCGGAGTCTGGGAGTAGCCTATCCTTTCCCATTTCTAGTCGGCTATTCATATAGCGGAAGAATTTGATCGCTATGTCTTCGGGTTTATGTTTTTCATTTTAAAGTGATTGGGGGTGGTTTTTAGCAATTTTTTCATGCCGGCGGCGCATATTGAAGATATAATGTTTCTGGGTTCACGTTTGTAAGTGGCAACACTGGCAACTATGTATTATTCATAAAATGAGAACACCCAGAGCATTAGGTCTGGGAGAAATTGCAACAGCTATTTCAAGTTGATCGGGGGCGGTTTTCTCTATGTTGGCGGCGCGATATAGACATTCAATATAGCCTAGCCACGCTTTGGGGGTGGCAGCTATGTAACAGCTAAAAAATCTGAAAGCTAGGGCGTCTAGTTTGCGGGAAGTTCGAGGAACGGACGGACGGACGGACGGACAAAGCGGCTGCAATAGCGATTTTCATCAAGACTGCAGTGCGACCTGCGGTTAGCTTTACGAAATATTCGTTTAAGGTGCAAACTTGCTGCAAGCCATTGTTGGAGAAAATATTGGGGCTATTTTGGGGGAGGTAAATTTTCAGAATCGGACGGAAAATCTCGAGTTTTCTTCCCTGAAAAAACTGCAAATTCCCAACTTTTCATACCGTGATCAGATTTTCATCAATTTATTTTAAACAAGACGTAACTGGTTCTTCAACATTTTCAAGTTCTCTAAAAACTCTCCGAATTTCCTGAGAGTTTTCCACTCGGAAATGCAAACCCGACCTAGCCTAGCGAGACCGGACTCAAATAATAAACCTTAAAACAAAGCCTGATTTGACGATTTTCGCAATGATGTTATTTGGAAAAGCTTAATTTTCCCGGAAAATTCCAATTTTCCTGGAAAATTGTTCAATTTTTTGTGCAAATACTATACGGAAAATGCTTTAAATTTGTGTCAATCTTTGTCTCAATCCAACTTCCGACCCGAAGGGACGTTTTCGTACAAAAATTGTCATACGTTCCTTGCTACTCATCGGGGAAGTTTTGAGGTGAGACAACCGATTTTTTTGAGAGGAATCACCTCCCGAAGTATTATGCAAAGTTACTGAAACACCCTGTTAGGACACCCAAAATAATGCATTGGCGAAAAAAATTAAAAAATTGTTTTTACATCACAGTGTTCGTTCATGTCAAAAAAAAAAATTCAGAAGAAATTGCAACATATTTTGTTTTTTTCTACTACCGGTATATACCTAATGGGTTAATGACGTTTGCAGTGGGGATGGTACGATGAGAGGTCCCGCGACAGACATGACGACCATTTTACCTCACCAGCTGGGTTTCAATGTCAAAAGTAGATGTGAAGGAGTTGTTCATGCTGCTAGACTTGACAGCAGCCAGTTTTTTAACCCCAGCAGGATAATATTTTGGTTTTGTTGCTAGTACAGGGTTGTTCAGTCAGCATGACTACATCTCACAAGGCCAATGCCGGCTTATGGATTGAGGTAGAGAGATGAATCAAAAAGCAAAAGCTCAGTCCATGTCATTTCTTACCATATGATAACTTTCGGGAAAACATTATTTTCCAATGCACACTCGACGCAATACAAAGGCCTCCAAAATATCTCGTTTTTCATCTCACCCTGCAATAAGGCTATTTTTGCCCGAATTCATTCCGAATGACTCAAGAATGTTTTTGAAATTTGACAGGTTTCATTTTACATGCTAAGAACTGCCCACTTGTTTCCTAGACGTTTGATCTTGAGAACTCAAAACCAGTACTCGAGCCGGAATTGCAGCGAATAGTGCTGCTGGCTGTTTGGGAGCGGAATTTTCCTTCGGGTATGCAACAATGCATTAGATATCACACTACGCACTTGATCGGTGTTATTTTTCAGAGTTTAATATATAATTAGAAATAGCATGAAATTAATTTTCTTTTGCTTTTTGATCCTTACCTCTACCTCCATCCATAAGCGAGTATACGCCTCGCAAAAAGTGGTCATACTGACTGGATAGTGGACAACCCTGATTTTCTCGGAAAAATCATGTTTTGATTCGTTTTCATCATGAAATGACTGGGCTAGTAGTACAGGAGCTGATCCATATTTCCCAGAGGAGTTTCACGCATACCTAAGAGGGCAGAACCCGCAGAAGTAGCGGTCTGTAGTAGGCGTTGTACTAGTCGGAGTCTGCGCTCACAGGTACGCGCGCAAGTGATTCCTCTCATGGGAACGGTGGATTGGAGCGTAACAGGACAGATGTGCTTTACTCAAAGGTGGCCTTTTGTTGCTATACTCTATACACTGATAGAAAGGACCACCAGATTCCTCCGCTTGAAAAGTAGTCCCCGAGCGTTACCCGCGAAATTTAAAGTTCCAGTTAGAAAGAGGTGCTTATTTTCGCTAATCACAGCTTAGTGCTATGGTAATTTTATAACACTCACAACAGCCGAGCCGACTAAAAATAACAAACATCATAGAGAAATGGAAGTTAGAAATCGTACGTAAGTGTCAAACTCGCTGGATGTAATGCAATTGGCTTGGCGTAGGAATAATTTGCCCGGGTAAGACTACCAACCGAACAAAACTAATATTAGGTACTTTTTATTTTGCTTGTAGTTACACCATAAATAATTATTGATACTTCTTTGGCCAACCGGTTTCGCTGTTAAGCATCGTCAGGGTTGAGAAGTGACATTTTGTTATTTATAATTATGTATAAAAAATCTAATATTAATATTAGTTCCAAATGCGCCTATGTTGTTACAGTCTTTGATGCTTTTGTTTGCTATAGGTTACATCACTGAAATTCAAAAAAGTCCGTTCTATCGGTGAACAGACTATACTCGTCTACACTCGAGATTGCGAGAAATTCGCACCACAGCCTAGAGCTGTGACAATCTGTGACGTTTTATTGTCAAGAATAAAAGTCGAGCAAGCAAGCGTTTGCACCATGACCGACGTAAAAAAAGAAAAAATTTCGGACTTTATTTTAAGAAATTAGAATAAGAAGAAATTTATTGACTTTTGCGTAGTTTATTTTCCTTAACGATAAGGAGAACTTGATTCCTGCTTTGCGCATGACTGCAAGCAACATATTTGCTGCCAGCGGTAATGAAGTACTTCCTGTCTTCTGTCTTCGTATGTATTTCCTAGGATTTTGATATTCTATCACTAAAATAGAATGGTCAACATGTTAAGTGTAGGATGACCAACATCATAGTGGCATCTCCTCTCTATCAGATGATTGCCAATTACTCTGCTAATGAGAGCGAAGTTGATCTCTACAACTGTCAACTGTTCTCTATCCGACATAAAGACCAAGGTTCCTACTTAAGTATGTCCTCCCTGGGTTTGTCTATGGTATCCCTCACCCTTTATCTGGGCTTTTCTGCCTGTTGGGTGTAGTACAATAATAAATGAATAATAAATAAATAAATAAAATATCAAAGCGGGAAGTAAAGCAATGCAGGTTTGAACGCAAAACAGTGCATTTCCCAGTATAATAGCGCGTATCGTCGCAGGAAACCCATGCATATACGGGTCGTGTTCAAACGTCATATATTAATGGAGAAATGGGTTTTATTTCTTACTGCTTGTTGTATACCTAATATACTGCTCAATCATTTTCAGAATGCACCACTGCATTTTTTTTTTCAAATTATAGACAATTTTTCTTATGAATTTCTGGTAGTTTTAGAAGACGAGTTGCAGCCCCTTCCGGAAGAATAGCATGGCTCAAGGTTGCCGAAGCAATGACGAGAATCCTGTCATTTACGTGATTTATATCCTAGGTGGAAAATTTTAGCGCGGATACGCGGTATGTGTACCTTTTAAACGAAAGTAAGTTTGTTATTTCGGGGTCACTCTTTGGAATCCGAACGAGGAATATAGGTTGTGGAATAGCTTACAGTACGCTCATTCATTATGGGCTGTGTACAATGGTGTCTTTGTATTTCGTTTTGTACTGTCACATAATACAACATCATGTAGAAACTGTCACGGTCGCAAATGACAGCAACGGTTTTTGAAGTGAGCAAGTGAGAAATTCCTGTCCTGTCACAGAATTAAATGGCTCTAGGCGATAAAGCACATCAACCGCATTTTTTTCTGTTATTATATATTATTAACTAGAGTTGTGTGGGTGTGTCGGAGAAATATCTATATATTTTTTTAATCTGCGAGGCTCATGGATGACAGTGTGAATATATATTATACAGATAGATATTCGAGTAATCGATTTACTAAACATAATGTTTTCATTATTGTAATTACTATAGTAACAGATACATAAGAAGTGACAGGCCGTGAAAGTAATTATGCGGCGTTATGAATTTTCGGATCTAGTGCTGAAATGGGACGGTGCGTTATTTTATTATGAATCATTGTGTTCAAATTTCACAAATCTTTTTGTACATTATCTCAATGGACCATCTTCGGCATACCTACACCGTTGATATTTCCACAAATTATTTGCCTGCGCATTTGTGGTTGTCAAAAATGCCAAAAAAACGCGTTAGTTGTGCCACCCGCAAACATTTGTCGGAAACGTAATTAGCTGACAAAGCACGTCATACATTGAATTCTTCTCTAATTATCCGAGGACAGTATAAACATTATAGTTTTACAATGCGTTCGAAACCTGTAGGGGTCTGGGTCACCTCTTTTATTACCATTACTTGAAGATAAAAAATATATTCCAATTAAAAAGCACGCCGCTGACTCCATATATCAATCTATAACATCTCTCACCAGGGAGCGTCGTCCTCGAGACGTGGACGTAAATGTGCATTAATGCTGGAGCAGAAAAAAATGTATTATGCTAATTAGTAATTACACACGGTTGATGATATGAAAAATGATTTTCAGTTGAAATATAATAGGTACACACATCAAAAAACTTCTGCGCCCCTTTGCGGTTTGGAAAATACACTTTGTTGCTATTGAAATTAATGCAACACTATCCAAATGGAACCTTGATGGAGGTAACTTGATTGGCTTCATCGAGAATTTCCATCACAAAAGAACGTTGAAAGTAAGAGTGAACGGAACATTTTCCAGATTATATCCACCCGAAAATGGAGTCCCTAAAGGATCTGTCACCAGTAACACACATTTTCTGATAGCGCTGAATGACGTCAACGCAAGAGTTGAAGATCCATCCAAGCCCCACTTTTCGCCGACGATCTAGCTGTTTTCAACAGTGGAACAAACAGTCTTCAACACAATTCAGCACACACTCAACGACACAGTCGACTGGTCAGAAGAGGTAGGCTTCAAATTTTCTACAATTGAAACTTAAGTCGTGATTTCTCTCGACAAAGAACTGAACATCTTCTGACCGTAAAAAAAAGAAAATGTCATCTCACCAGTAGTCTAAACCGACAAATACAGGTCTCACCTTCGACTGAAATTGAACTGGAAACCTCATATAAAACAACTGGAAACAGAGTGTTCCAAAAAGCTGAATAATATGAAAACTCTTAAAAATCAAAGGTACTGAACTGCTCGTCAAAAGTTGAGCATAGAGCAAAATTTTCTCCAATTTCAAGCAAGGATATCTTAGGGAAAAAAAATTCCGATTTGAAAAAAGCTTATGGTGCCTGGTAGAGCTTTTCTTCAGCTACAAGACGTTATGTCGACTTACGGCACCATTGACTTTGTTCATGATACACAGGATGCCAAAGGAAGGTGTCAGAAGTGTTAATTTTTGAAGTCGTGGAACTTTTTTAGGAAAAACTTCGGATTTTTCTTCTCTTCAGTTTTAGAAAGCGGATATCAATATCTCGAAACTGTTTTTGAATTTTGATCGTATTTTGTTTCCTCAAAGAGTTCTTGATTTTTTTTTGTGAAATTTGGATTTTTTGATACAGAATTTGCTAGAGCTGTTGCTTTCTCTTGAAAATTCACAGAAACGTACACAATTGCTGGATAAATCATACCATAAGAAAATTTTACCTCATGGGCCCCCAGAAGAGGTTATCCTCTGGACCTCTTCAGGGGAGATACCAATGAAGCATGCTGCTTAGTCCCATCATGGGTGATTTTGTTACTGCCCAAGTCACTGGAAATTTCCAGAAGTGATATCTCCTAGACGAGTAGAGATAGAGCCGTAAATCTTCTTTTCATTCCAATCGGACACATTGTTGGTCATTCGAGAATGATATGCAAATTTTTCACTATTTACTTTTTCATTGGTGGGGGGTAATTTTGACGTTTGTAATGTCAGAACTTTTTTTTTGAACTTGTTATCATTGAAATGTCAACATGAATGTAATATACCACTTCCACATCAGTAATGAGAACAAAAGACCAACAAAAAATTTCTCAGGAAACCTGGACTTCGAGGAAGAAAAACACCGAACGCAAACTTGAAATTTATCAGCTTACATTCATGTTGACATCTCAATGATGACAAGTACATACAAAAGTTGCGACATGACAAACGTCAAAACTACCCCCCACTACTGAAAAAGTATAAACGTGAAAAATTTGCACATCATGCTCGAATGGCCAATAATGTATCCGATTGGAATCAAAAAAAGAATTATGGCTCCTCAAAAATTGACACTTTTGACACTCTTTCCTTTGGCATCCTGTATATCGTGGACAAAGTCGATGGTGACGTGAGTCACATAGCGTCTTGTAGCTAAAGTAAAGCTCTACCAGGCACTATACATTTTTTTTCAAATCGATATCTTCCCCCAAAAAAATCCTTGTTTGAAATTGGAGCAAATTTTGGTCTATGCTTAACTTTTGACGAGCAGTTTATATCCCACGTACAGGTTCAAAGTACTTGACTTATGTCACTAGTTGACTAGTTTCTACAGAAACTAAGCCTGAAGCTTTAAGTGTTGTGCCATGAAGAGGTGGAATTTGCGGCCTGATCTCTTACAGACTGTACAGCTGAACTTTAAGAGAGCCTCGTCATTTTCGTTTATTTGAATTTGGAGAGAAATCCGACGGCAGGCGGCGGGGTGTTAAAGTCGATCCAACACATTAAGCAATATGAGGAAAGGGTGAGGGATATCAAAATGGGTTATCTTAGCACAGGGATGTCTATTTTAAGTCGAAAAACGGATCTCAACACCCCGCCCCGCCGCTGTTGATTTTTCCACAAATTCAAATGAATGAAAATGACGAGGCTTTCTTAAAGTCCAGCTGCAGGGGTGATCCACCCAGAGTTCCCCTCTGCTAGAATCTTCCCCATTGGAATAAATTGACAAAAAAAACAATTTTTCGCAACAATTTTGATTGTAGAATTCAAATTTGGGCAACAAAATTTTCCATTTTTTCCCAAGTATATAGTGTTTCAAAAAAATTACAAATTTCTTCAACATTTCTCCCCGCCAAATTTTTTTTAAGGAAAACGCCGAAAACGGTCGATTTTTATATCGAGGGAGACATTTAGGACACGTACTGACGAGTTTTTATCTTCAACCCCTTCGCCCCCACCCTACCCTAGTTTGAAATTTCAAACAGAGTTACCTATCTTGTGGTAATCAAATTCAATGTGAGGAAATTCTCTTGCTGCCAAACATGTTTTAAAAAATTTCAAACCCATCCCCTAATCCCTTCAAAGTAAGGTAGGGTGAGGACAAAGGGACTGAAGATGAAAATGTGGCAATACGTGTAGATGTCTCCCTCGAAATGAAAATGGACCTGTTTTTGCTAGAAAATCTATTCTCAAGAATCGGGAGTTAGGGGCGAAGGGGTTGAACATACATGTCTCAGATGTCTCTCTTGAAATAAAGAGCGACCTGGGGGCCAATTTTTTACCGTTCGCAATTTTGTGACGCTGTTTTCTTGGTGCTCAGCGCACGTGTCCCCGTGGCTTGTACGGGGGTAAGGCCGTTCCTTGGGCGCCACCACGTTTTCTCAAAACGAGGAAAAGGGAGGAAACACACAGCCGGTTGACATCAATACACATATTTCAGTTTCGAGAGACAAATATTACAGTTTCGTTATTCTGGGGTTCTGCCTTGAGGTCACCTCGAGCGGAAGGTTCACATCAGTTCGCGGGTTTGGGGGTTCGCGGCATAGATGCACCTCTAGCTCGTTACAACTTTGAGATACGTTCGCAAGTTTGCGCTTTGTGTAAATTCCAATTTTTGAGCCGTCACTCCTTTACGTATGCCCATCGATGCGCACGTTTTCTTTTCATGCGTTCCGCTACGATCGGTCCTAGACCGGTGCAAGGTGCAAGCTACTTTGCGTATACGCTTTTATGCTGAAGTGGGGTTAGGTAAAAAAGAAAAAATTGGTTGTGTCACCCCAAAACTTTCCCGACTAGTATCCAGGAAACTATGGAAATTTTTATTCAAAACGTCCTTTTGGGTAGGAAGTTGGAATTAGAGAGAAAGATTGAAAATAATTTGCAGGAAATTGAAAATTTTGTCAGGAAAACCTCAAATCTTATTCCAAATCATCTTCTAAAGGCTTCACTTTAAGCTCCATCATTCAACCCTCAACTGATGATGGTATTTCGACTAACTTACTTGATGATCGGGGTCATCCTGACCCTATCTTTGATTTTTGTTGTTGTGACCTTAGATATTCGATAATTATGTCGAAAACGTATTCATCATGAAATTCGATTTCTTTTCTACCTCGATAAAACCCCCAAGCGTGAAAGCATCAATTATTTTTCAAGTCTAAGTACAGAAAAAGTATATTTTGTGAAACGTTTCATGAAAAAATGTCAAAGAAAAAATACTGAACAAAAAAATCTTTTGCGACGTCAATAGAATTGTGACATTTTGGACCTCCAAAAATTAACCCTCAAAAAAAAATTACTTGAAATACCAAAAAGCGCAGCCTGTTTTTTCCGCACCTCAATAAAACAGCAAATTACAGACAATGGTGGTGAAAATTCTTGTTGTGCAGCTATTACAAATTGGAATTTTGCACTTTACACAGGCAGGCCGTGGAAATTTTCCTGTCTGTCCAAGTTACTTTTGAAGTGTAATTTCGAAGTCGTCGTCAAAAAACTGGACACGACGTAAACTGCCAGCCATAACTTCAGGTCAATTTAAAAGTACGCTGAAAAAATTTGCTTTATTAAATTATACTCACAAAATCATCAACTTGATGTAACCTAAAACTAAACAGTCAAATTATCCACTTCACGACGCATCAACTATACGAGGTTATAAGCGTCGACGGGACATTCAGTGGGTTTTTGGTACACGTTTCAATCATACTTGAATTGCCTACTGTTAACTTTGCAAGGCCTCAGTACTCTGATAGCACTCAACTTTGTAGTCAAAAATCCATTTTCTCTGTAACCGCTGTAGTCAGACAGGTGCAGATATGGCATAGTAAGGTCGGAACAATTCTCGGAACAATTGACCATATTAATTATTCAGAGCGCAGTCGCAGATTGGGGAGAGAGACAACCACATGTGCTGGGTTGAAACTCCCATAAGAATATGCATGTTGAATGACTTTGTAAAATGATCAATTCAAGGTGCAAATTGACAATTTCAACGAATGTATAACATAGCAAGTGTGTAAAAAGAAATACCTGATCTACTTTTCACCATAATGAAATGGAAAATCTTGCTGTGAAGTTTATGCGAAGCAATTTAGAATGGGGTTTTTGAATCCAAAACAATTTCAAATTACCCGCCATATTTTATTGCACAACTTCCGCTAACGAGAATTTTGACAGCGCTTGAAAGCGAACCGAGCGTCAGCCGTAACGTAAAAGTATGGTTAAAAAGGTTAAAACATCCCAAAAATCAAGAAAACACCTTAAAATCGTAAATTCTGACAGCGACAGCAAAGTTTCATTTTCTATGCATGCTGTGGCGCGCGAGATCTACTGCAGTGCGCATGGTCACAGGCACATACCTAACTTACAAATGATTAGTGGAAGGGGAAAGTGAGAATAATTAATTTGGTCTATTCTCGGAACAATCGGACAGCACAAAATATCCATGGACAAGGTGGGATTCGAACCCGCGCGGTAGAGCCCGACTGGCTTGGCGCGCCAACAACTAAACCACTCGGCCACCGCCGCTCCAATTCATTTTTTGCGTATTCGAAAAAAATATCAATCTCATCCAACATCAATTCTATCGTAATAAAAATGTAAATCCAACACATTCGCATTCGAATTGTTTAGGATGCGTATTAAATTGAACTTATAGCGGGTCGCACTTGCAGAAATGAAAATCTGTTGTTGAAAAACAAACACTGCCTCTATTTGACGGCCCCGTGGCGCAGGCAGTCGAGTGGCTGCCTGCGACGCGGGAGTCCCGGGTTCGATTCCCGGTGAAAAGTCTGGGTGTTGTGTTGTCCGAAATTTGCACTTTTCTGAGTTTATAAACCTGATAAATAAACGGGCAAACTCCTATGGCGAGAAAAAGCCGATAAGGAGAAAAACATTTATCTTTTTTTATTTTTTTTTTTTATCTAACATCCAAATGTAAAACTGTACCGTAACAACAATGAAGTAAACAAAAAGATCCTAATGTGATCATTCGGTTGCCGGCATCTTGCCTGTTGCCCTATTACCACGCTAGAGGGCGCCTGGTGACCGGCAGGTTGGCTATAGACTCCCCCTCTAGATGCCACATACGACCTCGTGGGGCATCTAGTTGTTGGCTGCAGACTTGCGGGGTCGTCCTCTTTTTCGGATAGGGTGTGACGTCGGCCACGAAGTTTTCGTTGCTGACGATTTCTCTCAAGTCCTGGTGTACATCCGCTGGAACGCGTAACTCCCGGGCGAAAGTTACGTACGCCAGACAATGTTCAGTTGACTCGCGCACTACTGAGTTCATCGCAAACCGCACTGACGAAAATTTGTCTTCTGCACGTGACCGTGCACGATTTCCCTTTAAACGATGAACTCGATCCTCATTTTGGACGGAACGCGCTCTGTGGTCACGAACGTTTGCTTCTTCAGCCTCGACAGGTCGCCCGTCAGGTCGAGGGCGATTTCGGGGCGGTCCGCTGCCACCAGCACCAGCCGTTTCATCTCGATCCATTTCGCACGGTGGTACTGAAACTGGTGGGTGACTACCTGTATCGATGCAATGTTCTGCCAATAGAGTTGGAACTCCCCCTAGAGCGAACACGTCTTCGTTAGCGCTGAGTAGTTTGTTCATTTCTTCACGTTCCTCAGGTGACTTACTCGTTCCCTCATCGTCTCGCAGGGTCGTAAAAGCTCCCAATGCCGTAATCTCGATTGCAGATCCGTTTGGAGATTCTATCTGATACTCGTGAACGTCGTCGCTGTCCACGAATTTCCATTTTCGATTGTAAAAGTCCACTGACAGTTTTGCGTCTTCGATGAAGTCCATCCCTAAAAGGGTCCTGTTTCCTTTTTTCTTCGGGAATGCTACAAAAGTTGTAGGTATTGTTTTCTTCATGAGCGTGACGTCGACTTGAACAGTTTCGACTTCTTCAGTTCATGTTGATCCATCAGCAAATCTCATATTCAAAACCTTTTTCTCAAAAATAGCACCACTATTCTTCAGAAGGTTGTATAGTGAATGACTGGCTATACTGCGTCCTGCTCCGCAGTCGAGGCACGCAGTACCTTCATGTCCCATGACTTGAATGTTGAAGATGGGACGTGGCCGAGACGAGTCCATGGCGCAAAATTCGGAGTTACTGTTTTTCTTTGATTTGGAATTGCAATTTGGACAATCCCTCCTGAAGCGTCCTGGGGCTCCACACCCAAAGCAAGTAATCGTTGGTGATGACTTGTCACCATCTTCTCTCTGCTTCTTGGCACCGGATTTTTCGGAGGATTGTTTGTTTCTTCTCCAACTTTCGGCAATTTTCCAAACTGTGTCCAAAGTTGTGACAAAACTTGCATTTTTCTCTTGGCCTACCATTGATTTTTGGCAAATCCGGTGCATGCTCCTCTCGCGCCTCATGAAGAGAATCTTCGACTCGGCGAGCCTCGGTGAGAAGGTCTTTGAACGTTGCAATTTTGTCGCGGGGAATCTCTTTTCTGATTCTGTATGCCAAAATACCATAGACCATATCTATCTGAGTGGCTTCAGTCAACGTTCCCGCTGGAAGTTGTGCCAATAAAGCGCGTGCTTTGCAAACAAATAAGTCAGTTGGTGTCGAGATGTCTTGTTCTTCTGAGAATAATTCCCTGTAAATTTTGAATGGCGGTTTTCTTGGACCAAAAGTATGCGTTAAAGCTTGGATCGCTTCATCCCAATCGACAAACGTTGGTTTCACTCCCTGAAACCATGTCGCAGCAGTATCTGTCAAAAGGATCGGTAATCCTTTTAACGCGTTCGTTTCCGAAATATTCATGCATTCTTTGTAAGTGCTGATGGCATCGACAAACGCGCCTACATCGCTGCCCTGCATTCCACTGAAACGCGCGGTGCACTTGGCAAATGAGCCTTGCGGTGCAGTTGGAGTCGGCAGTGGTGTTTCTTGATGTGGCGAATTTTGCCGCATCAACATGTTTATCATGTGTTGAAATTGGTCTTGAGACATGACTACTGGTGGTGCTTGTTGTTGTGATTCCACACTCCTTCTATCGTTGCGTCGGTTTGGCATGTTGGCGCTTGGCGATTTACCGAAAATCGATAGATGATGTAATTCGAAATTACTAGTTGAGTACTCGCACAAGTACTCGCGATTTACAGGAGTTCAAAAAAAAAATCGGAAATTGGTGAAGGCACAATTTGTGAAAAATGTTCCTGTTTCCGGTTTTGGTAAAGGCGCCGTGGTCAACAAATTCCCTGAGACGCGGCGGCGGAAAAGATCTCCAACGTAATTCGAATGGTGTACGCAAAATTTTCGATAGACGACGCTACAGTAATTATCACATGCGGTAGAAAATGTCGTAATCGAACAATGCCGGCGTTTTCTTCAAAATTTACGCAAGTCCAAAATAACTCGATGCTGCCTGATGTAAACACGGCGCGGAGGACAATGAGACGGTGTCATTTGATACGACAATCGAAATCGAGACGGTACCTACAGGAATGTACGGCTCGTGCAGTCTCTCGTCAATTTCTCGCCGGACTACGGTACCTGCAGTCGATCGTGGATTTCACTAATTTCGCGCCGGAATTGGGCTTGTTGGCAAAATGTCCGATAACAGGACACGATGCAGTTGAGTTTTCATGCGGAAAGTCTTTTGGACGTGATGTATCAGGTACTTACAGGTTGCAGGTTGCGGCGTTCGGAATTTTGGAAAGCGATTTCCGGGAACTCTCACAGGTTTGTTTTGTAGCACGATGCTCCACGATGGGCTGCCAATTTATAGCGGGTCGCACTTGCAGAAATGAAAATCTGTTGTTGAAAAACAAACACTGCCTCTATTGAGATACCTGCTGGTAACATCCAAATGTAAAACTGTACCGTAACAACAATGAAGTAAACAAAAAGATCCTAATGTGATCATTCGGTTGCCGGCATCTTGCCTGTTGCCCTATTACCACGCTAGAGGGCGCCTGGTGACCGGCAGGTTGGCTATAAACTGAATTAAAATGTTGGTTAATATAATTTAAGATTAAAAAACTTTCGTTCATAACATGAGTTTTCAACATGTTGCTTCACAGAATTGTCTGTGTTCAATTGAATTGTTCGTTTTTCCGGGGGAGGCACTTTCTATTATCTACGCCCCTGATTTTTTTTACGAAACGTTATATTATTGTTTGATAGACTTTCTTTAGTGAACTGTGGGATCAAATTTGAATAAGACCGGTTGGATGCTTCTAAAGTAAAAGTGAAAAAAACTGTTTTAAAAAGTCAAAACTTCGAAACGCTGTATTTTTTCAAGAAACCATTTTGGAACCATGGGTTTTTACATGTTTCGACTTTTTCGAAAGCATTCCTCAAAGCTTCTAACCAACCAGTACCTAACCAGTACCACTAGTACCAGTACAGTTAACATAGTCCGAATCCGAATAAGATTAAAATTGATGAAAGGGGATCCATAGCGCTCAAAATGGAGATGTATAATAACAGGTTGTAGTAAATATGTCTTTCTCCACTTTTTTTTATAAACATCAAGTTTTATATTGTCATCTGTTTGAAAAATGGCTTTGTACACTTATTAAGGACGGAGATATACAGGGTGTTTCAGGGATGATAGCAAAAAATTCAATTGTGGGTAGATCTCGTCAGAATATGAAGACAACCTATACACCATTTTGTAAAGTTCGGCCTAATGACGAAGATACAGCCCTCCAAAGTTCACTTTTTTCGGATTTCAAAAATTTGTAACTCAGGAAAGTTTTGACAAATTTAGCTTTAATTCAGCATAAATTGGTTTGTCATAATTTTATATCAACTTGCCAAATTTGGAAAGAATCCAATCAGTGGCGTAGAAGTTATGAGGGGTCATCTTGAGTCAACTTTTCTTCGGATGCTTCTAAATTATTGACCCTCATAACTTTTACACTACTGGTTGGATTCTTTCCAAATTTGACAGGTTGATAGATAATTATGACAAACCAACTTATGCTAAATTAAAGCTTAATTTGTCGAAACGTTCCTGAGTTACAAATTTTTGAAATCCGAAAAAAGTGAACTTTGGAGGGCTGTATCTTCGTCATTAGGCCGAACTTCACAAAATGGTATATAGGTTTTCGTCATATTCTGACGAGATCTACCCACAGTTAAATTTTTTGCTATCATCCCTGAAACACCCTGTATTGGTAAAATAAGCGTTGCGAAATCAATCCCTGTGAGTTTATCCCTTGACGGATTCTTACCATTTTGGTCTCTTTCGAAAGCTACAAAAATGTACTTTGGTTTGAGCCCATTGGCATTTCCAAAATCCAAAAATCATTTTTTTATTTTTTAGATCATTTTCTTTTTTTTTTTCTGGATTTTGGAAATGCTAATAGGCTCAAACAACCAAAGTACATCCTTGTAGCTTTCGAAAGAGACCAAAATGGTAAAAATCCGTCAAGGAATGAACCCACAGGGATTGATTTCGCAATGCTTATTTTACCAATTGAACCCCATCCTTAAAAGCCGAAGCTCGAGTAAACTAAGGTATATAAAAACAAGTGGAGAAGAGAAAACATATTTATTACAGCCTACGAATAAGATTAATCATTATCGATTATAATAATTTTATACGTGAAACTGACATCGATTTGAATTCAATATTCACATTTCATTACAGACCGCGTACACAATTCTTAGACATATCCAGTGTTTCGAATTTGTATACTTGGAAGTATCCGTGTAAAAATGTGATTACAGCCTTCATTCACTTCGCTACTAAGTGCGACCTTTAAACTTCTTTACAATTTTTGTGTACAAAGGCAAGCAACCTCATCGCTCATTCTATGCCGATTCTATGGGCAATGATAAATTATGTGCGTGCTCATTTCTTTTTAATCAACAAAGATGTGACAAGGCCACAAGTTGACGTTGGAACCACAGAGCCAGCGGGCGCCCCGGCGCTAATTTTACAAAAACCAAGCTATCCGTCAAAAAATTTGCAACCCGACACCTACATTTCTACCGCTATAATATATGAAACAACGGAGCATTGTTGTTCGAAATAAAATAGTTGTGTGGCGAGCTATTAAAGGAACTGGTCGAAAATTTCAATTGCCTATTAAAAAAGACGATTAGGTACAAGCCCGAAAGGTAGTTGAGAGAGGACGACAAAAAATAATGGGAAAAAGATTGGATATAGGTAGGGACAGTAATTTCTTGTCAACAGGCCGTGCCGCATAAAGCCATTAATTTTAGTCGTGGATGGCGAAAATTACAATAAAAACAACTTCCATAAAACGTTTAATTATAGATTGATAGATTATTATAAAGTATATAAAAGTCTAACAAATAGTGAGTGTCATGGAATCTTTGTGTTTGACCGTAGGGGGTAAGGGCTTGTGGGCACCAGCACTGTTAGACCACGTATTGTGTCGCGTACCTGCTTCGAATTATATTTTAATGTGTTTTTCCGAAAACAAATGAATGTCCATTGTCGGTCCCTTTGACTTTCAAATGCCGAAACTATATTGTGTTTTGAATTGTAAAATGTCCATGTGAATTTATATGGAGTTAACACTTTATTATTTATCGGCTATCGGAAATTTGTTTAAACACATACAATGTGATTTACGATCTCGATTTTTCTTTGTTTCTTATTATGGATCACGATATACATATAACTAACTTACTTGTTAGTCTGCTTGGTCTACCAACTTCGTTCTGTCAAGGCAATATGCATTAAGATAGATGCTCCAAGCTTCTTGCGTTATTTATTTCTTAATCATCCAAGCCGAGAGCCAGAGAGGCACTGCTGGTGGAACTGGAAACTGGAACGCAACTGCGAGACCACGAAGCGCCGCCGATTCTAATTATTATTATTATTATTATTATTATTATTATTATTATTCGAATTTTCAATTTGTGCCATCATAACACGGATGACATGCGACATTACAGGGCACTTCGCAGGGCACTGACTGGACTGGGGCCTTCGCCTTTGCAATGGCACACCAAATTAAAAAGAGCTCCACTACCCCCCATTATGTGCGATTCCGGCAAGAATTGACTTTTGCTCTTTTTTTCGAGAGCACACAAATTTTAATGCCGTAATTGAATAATAAAGTATATAGCCCACATAAAAAAAGTGTTTTGGTCGAGTGGGCATAAGTGAGTGCATGTATATGGGTACGTAGGTATACAAAAGTTGCGGACTGCATATTATAAACGCCTGGACCTTGAGCTAACATTAGTATAATAGCAGAGTATCAAAAGGATTATTTAACAATAAAAGTGCCCTTTACATTGAAAGAGAGGAAACCGCGCAGTTAAGCTAAAACAATGAACATTGTACACTACTTCAAACAATTCTTGCCCATAAACACGACTCGAAACGTTAAAACCGCTAAATGGCCAAGAGTAGGTACTTTTCTTTTCATATACAGGGGACTATTGTTTTAATAACAGACAACGTCCTGCATACATTAGGCCAGCCCGGCAGAAAGAGCACCAAAATGGAATTTATAACAGAAAGCAATCATTAATGTGTCGTCCGGTTAAATTTGAGATTATGCTACATATTTCATTATTTATTTTAATTCGATGAAAGGATCCATTCAAAGTCTTGTAGAGGAGATGTATTTGTATAAATTGTATACAGGGTGATTCACCACCAAATGGACATAGCTCGAGGGTAGATCCAGTTTTTTCAGGCGAACCAGGATTTCGTTTTGAAATTTTTCTAATATCCTAGACAGACTGCACGTAAATGATCATTACACCTCATGATCATTAACGTTAAATGACGATTGCGAATTTGGGGGTGACACACTACAATACTACAAATCGTAATAAGCCGATGAGCTTGCGCCGTAGCGCGTAAATAAGCGTGGCGATCAATTTCCCCCTAAAATGTCAATGTCAAATTGTCGAATGGTCCGAAGTACTGGGCTATTATTGCCCTTATTTTCTATAATTATAATAATAATTTCATATTTTCGGTGAGGTGTGAGGTGGTATTTAGGGCATCCAATTACGGGATTCCGGGATCCCTTTAGGTTTCCAATCTCGAAAATCCCGGGATTTTCGGGATTTTTGAAATGATGCACCTTTTTACCTCAGTTGAATAAAAAATATAATCATAATCATCATAATCATAATTTTAGTCGTGTTACTATGTACAAAATACACTCGTCCAGAAAAAAAATAAATAAAAATTACACAGTTGTGTTTATTTTGCAATTAACTACGTAGAAGCCACTCAAAATGAGGTCACATTCAGAACTTAAACTCGAATGAGAGAAATTCCTCGGTTGAATAAAAAGCGTTATCCAACAAAATGTCTTTAATGGATTTTTTAACCTGAGCTGGAGGTTTGCTTTTCAAAGAGTTTGGCAACTTACTGTAAAATAAGACTCCATGGTAGCCCGTGGCTTCTCTTGAACGTTGAAGTCTATGGAACGGCACCACAAAATCGTTCCTGTTACGAGTACTGTAAGTATGCGGATACGTATGGTAGTCGATCTCATTATATTTGATGTATAAGATGGACTGTAGAATATAGAGGCATGGCACAGTTAGGATTTTTGAGTCGATAAATGCTTGTTTACAGTTTTCGCCATATCTTAGGCCAGACATTATTCGGATACACTTCCTCTGAGCAGCAAAAACTTTCGCAGTGTGTGCAGAGTGACCCCATGCTAGAATAGCATAATTCAAATGGCTCTGAAAAAGGCTGAAATACGCGGTCCTCAAAACTTGCATTGAGACCAAGGACTTCAGTTGGCGTATTAGGTATATTTGTTTTGCAAGCTTATTGCAAAGAGACTTTACATGTGCTTCCCAAGTTAGACCTGGGTCCAAGGTAATTCCAAGGAACTTGATGGGTTGATATTCTGTGTCAGTTGGTTTTAACGAAAAGATGAGATGTTGCTTCTTGTTGTTGTTCAGACTGAGTTTATTGGAGTTGAACCAATCACTCAAGATAGTGTGATTCTCAGCGTCTTGATTTTCAAGATGGAAAGGTTTTTGTCTTTGTCATACGTGGTGGTGTCGTCTGCGAAGAGTAAGAGGTTCGTATTGACACAGTTGGCTAAGTCATTAATGTAGATGAGAAACAGTAAAGGACCCAATACAGAGCCCTGTGGCACCCCTATTTCGATATTTTTGCGACTGGATTTACTATTTACTATCAACACACGAAACACAGATTATTAAAGTAAGCACATCATAATTTCATATGGAAATAAAAATACCGGCCCTTGAAAATCAAAGAACATGTCCAAACTCATTAAATAAGTAAATACAACAAAACTATAATAATTGTTGAAGAAAAACAAGTTCCTTTTTCTTCAGCAAGTAATTTTGGCTTTTTCGAAGAAAGCACGCATTATTGCAGATTGCAGTGCAACGGCGATGTTTTATATAGGCGAAATAAATACAATAAAATACTAATATTGGTGTCAAATGATGATGTACTTACTTGAATGATCTGTGTTTCTTGCATTAACTTTGTTTTTTACTCAACTGAGGTGAAAAGCTGCATCATTTGAGGAATCCCTAAAATCGAAAATCCCGGGATCCCGGGATTTGAAATTTTCAATCCCGAAATCCCGGGAATTCGATTATGTCTCGGGATTGGATGCCCTAGTGGTATTTAGCTGAAAAATCAGGATTTTTTGGGGTTTTTCAACTTTTTGTTAGTTTGGAGCTAGGTGAAGAAAATTACTGGCGCTCACGGGTTCCTTTATGGGACTATGGGCCCCGATGATATATCACCTCCTGAACCACCCTCTCGGCGGCACTGATAGGCAGTGTGACCACCCTTAAAACAAATTGTTACCATATCTGCCGCGGGACGTCTCATCGTAGCCATCCTTCCTGCAACGTCTTTGAAGATAATTAAAACTATCTGTAAAATTGCCTTGATAATGCAATATTATTTTTGTACATACACTATTTGTTTCAGTTAGACGTAATAACAAGATTTATTAATTTGGAAGTAAACTAAAATAACTAATAAGTAAACCTATAAGCAATAACAGACTAAAGGAAATCAATTAAGGAAGTACTTCTTGAGTTATTTTTATTTCTTTTTTTTTCATGTTTCCCTCCTTATCGGCCTGCACCGGCCATAGGAGTTTTTGCCGTTTATTATCACATTCACATAGCCAGAAAAATTACAAATTGGACAAACACAAATATCCAGACTTCTTCCGGGAATCGAACCCGGGGCTCTCGCGGCCGCAGGCAGCCATACAACCACCTGCGCCACGAGGCCGTCTTCTTGAGTTATTGAACGTCAAAGTTCTGTCTTTGACAGCTTACAGCTTCTGACAGATGACAGATATGTCATAATTTTTACACGTTTTGAATAGAGTTTTCCAAAGGCTTCAAAATGAGCTTTCAAAAATCAAAATCATTCGGTCAAAATTTCCTGTCACTTTTTGATAGTGACATTTCCCGCAGATAGATCACGTTGAAAATCTTACTTTAGCTTTCCTACCATAAGCCCTACGTGCATACCAAATTTGATCAGAATCCGTTCAGTACTTCTCGAGCGATTGAACACCAAAGTTTCGGCTTTGACAGCTTATAGCTTTCGATAGATGACAGATATGTCATGATTTCTGCATGTTTTGAGTAGTTTTTGAAGAGCTTTCGAAAGAGCTGTCCAATGTCAAAATCGTCACATTTAAATCTTCTGTCACTTGGACAGTGACATTTACGTCTGTCACATCAGCATCGGTGAAATATTCCCGAAGAAGAATAAAATAAAAATTTATCGAGAAATTAACGAAAAAAATTCACCGTTGATTTAAAAAATATACGTTTATTCAACGTCGGCCTATTTCCGCAACGAGGCCGGTGAATGCTTTTCTCCACTATACCGGAAATTTTGCCGAACCCCTGTGTGTTCCAACACAGGGTAGGGATTTTTAACGGCCCCCAACATCGCATGGGGTCGGCACCATCGTTCGTATTTTACGTGCTATGCGACTTACATTTAGCAAGCATTCCAACTAAACCAAGAAGCTTGTTTTCGAGGCGAAAATCCGTCCCCGGCGAGATCGAACCTGCGACCTCTGGAGTGGTAGCCGAACGCGCGAACTACCACACCAAAAGAATTATATCTCACGAACGAAATGTTCGTTTGAGCTGGTTTTTGTTTTGAACACTTTTTTATAAAGTATCTTCCTTCTAGTTATGTTTTCACACATGCGTACACAAAATTTCATTATTTCTGGTAGGTACCTAGCCGCGATCTGAAATTTTCATGTCTTTATTTCATAGAAATGTGAGTATCTGCGACAATTTTTTTTCCAGTTTTGGCGGCAGTGATTACCTGATGTCAACAAAATTCTAACCAAACGTTCCACTCGTCAGATAAGAATTGCGAAAAAAACAGACGTTAACTATTTTTATGTTGTGGTACACCTGACTGACATTCCGGAGCCAAAGCTTATTTTCACGTCATCACGTCTTCACACTACCAGACGCACGCTCACAAAGTTGTATTGCAATCGATCCAGAAACCTCGGAAAAAAACGTGGGACAAACCCACTATATTTCTAACTGTTTTCCGAAGAAGATCTGTTTTTTTTCCCTAGCGGAGAGTGGGGGTACTCTTGCTTCAAACCAGTTTTGGTTGAAATCCGTTCGGTGAAGACCGACAACGCGCGCGGGATGCGTTTTTTTTGTTTTCGACAGATCTCGACGTTTTAGCACACGAAGATGAGTCCAAAAAACGAAAAAAAAAATTTTTTTCGCGATTACCATAGTTCTCATTTTTTCAATTAATGGATGAGAAGAAAAAATTTAAATGATGGAAATAGAATAGTGATGCGCAAAAGCAAGACTGCAATGCAAGCCTTGATCTTTTTTTCCAATTTTGATTTGGCATGAGGCGTCTTGATCTTGTTTTTGTTTCTTTTTTACGCCAAAATAAAGAGAGTTGAAAGGCCTTCGAATTGTGTACAAGTCAGATCACCGTACCCCTTAGGTGATGCAGCAAGAACACTGAATTCTGAATTCATGCTTTAATCATTATGTCCCTTTCGAATATGAAATCAACCTATGCCGGGATTTCTAGAAGAAAATTTTTTCAGGGGAGAAATTGTGGGTGGTAAGCTTTCAAATGAGCACCGTGTATAATTTTCACTCTCGATGGAAAAGCACAACGATAACGCCCTAATTTAATAGATGCATGCTACCCGATGTCGGACGTGGACGCACGTAAAAATATACAAAATGAGTATCCTGAGGGCCATGAGCGTACAAAATTAGGCACATCCACTATGACCATTGTACGTACATAAGGGTTGTACGTATGTGTTTATAATTTGGCACTGTGGCAAAATGTTCGCATAAAGGCAAAACAACGCAGTAACCAATTGATTATTATTATATGATTTTGTATTGCGGGGCGCGCAGATCATACAGGTCGAACGGTTCCGTGAAATGTTACGTTTCATGTGCACATTGTAAATTTTCGAACAGAAGGTATGCATTTAAGCACCAATTCATAATATTATGTACAAGAAGTCTTGATGCTTCTTTGGACTCACAAAGGACAATATTTATATATGTTGGAGTAACAAGTGAACCGAACCATGCAGAATTTCATATATTAAAATACAAAGTTGCGCTGTACGCGTTACATCCAATATGCGGTATTCTTTGAACTGAAATTCGCAAAAAGCTCCTCTACAGACTCTTTGATTTAAAGCTTTCCCGGGTACAGGTTGTATACCTTCTGTGCCCAATGCAGCCAGAATGCACGCATAATTAAGCAAGCATCAAGCAAAAATTTCGATGCGACTGGAATTATTGTTGGATATGAATTTTTGTCATAATTTATAATGCACTTTTATTATAACATAAAATTGAAATTATACATCGTTGAAGCTCTGCATAACAATTCACCGCATAACTTATTTTGGACAATATACAAATACCACCTTGTTGGCTGCAGGGTCTTCAGTTTTTTTTTTAATCAAAATTTATATCTCAGAAAATCATGTCACATTTTCTAAACTGCTCCACAATGAAGTTGTCGCCACCAAAAAAATGGCTTCACTTTGACGGCCAATAACTCTCGATTGCCGTAAGTGATTTCCATTCTGTTTATTGCGTTTACTAGCCCAATCTATTTTCAACAGATCCTGTAATTGTGAATATCAAGAAACTGCATATAACATTTATACAGGGTGATATGTAAAAAGATGAAAAATTGCGACAACTTCATCGAACCCCTATTTGCAAAAGATTTTTTTTTTAAATTCCAATGTGAAAATCATGAAGTGTGATGCATTGTTCCAAAACAGTTTTGGAATCACCAAGATTGGAGGTCTTACATAGAAGTTATGAATTTTTATATGGAATGTAACAGATTTGCCCTATTTTCTCGCAAGATTGGAGCACTTCTAATGAATGGGTGGTTGACATTGAACACGATTGTTCCTACAACCGTTCCGGTTAACTTGAATTTGAAAACAATCTGAAAATTTGGTGTGGGGCCAGGCAGGGGGCACTTTTTGAAACGCTAGTCACTGTCTGTTTTTGGCACGTTGAGTTTTATCAATATTCCAGATGTCGAACATGTTTTTAGCAAGTCTAAACCCCTGAATATGGTGGAACTTCATTTTTCGTGGAAAGGGGAGCCCCGTAAAAGTTTACTTGTTGTGCTTGTGCTATGCCTGGGCTTTACCCCTGATTGCGTTTTTCTGGTTATACCTTGCTACAAAAATGATCGAAAATGTGTGTTGCTACAGTAACGCTTAAAACCTATATTTATGCCATTGTTCATACTGACACGTCAAGTCACTTCAACAAATGCCGAGACCTGTGTTTCCAGCATTACTGGAGCAACACACATTTTTGATCATCTTTGTAGCACGGCATCACCAGAAAAACGCAATCAGTGGTAGAGCTCCGGCATAGCACAAGCACAACAAGTCAACTTCCAGGGGGCTCCCTCTTCCACGGAAAATGAAGTTCTACCATATTCAGAGGTTTAGACTTGCAAAAAGCATGTTCCACATCTGAAATATTGATGAAATTCAACGTGCCAAAAACAGACAGTGACTGGCGTTTCAAAAAGTGCCCCCTGCCTGGCCCCACACCAAATTTTCGGGTTGATTTTAAATTCAAGTTAACCGGAACGGTTGTAGGAACAATCGTGCTAAATGTCAACCACCAATTCATTAGAAGTGCTCCAATCTTGCGAGAAAATAGGGCAAATCTGTTACATTCCATATAAAAATCCACATCTTCTGTGTAAGACCTCCAATCTCGGTAATTCCAAACTCGTTTCAAGACAATGCATCACACTTCATAATTTTCACATTAGAATTTGAAAAAAATTTTTTTTTGCAAATGGGGTTCCATGAAGTTGTCGCAATTTTTCACCTTTTTACATATTACCCTGTATAAATGTTAGATGCAGTTTCTCGATATTCACAATCACAGGATCTGTTGAGGATAGATTGGGCTAGTAAACGCAACAAACAGAATAGAGATCACTTTCGGCAGTCGAAAGTTATTGGCCTTCAAAGTCAAGCCATTTTTTTGGTGGCGACAACTTCATTGTGGAGCAGTTTAGGTATTACGAAATTTTTCTCGTCACATTATTACGATTCTGCAGGTTTCTGCTCTAGGTGTAAGCAGGCGGTCTCAGAAAGTGCGCCTTCCGAATCAAGGGCATCATTGTAGGGGATTTTTGAAAATATGATAAGGCAGAAACCCTGAAGCGGAAAAAATTCTTCTATATTCTTTATACCTACGATAAGTTCAGAAGATCAGACTATATTCGCAGCTGTTCTTCTACACTGCTGGACAACGAAGTTGTCGGAATCGGAATAATGGTTCGACTTTGAACTTCCAGCCGAATGCGATTTCCGTTTTGTTTATTGCGTTAATTAGCTTAATCTTTCCGTAACCCATCCTGAAATAGTGAATGTTGAGCAACTTCATGGGAAACTTCTACAGGGTGATACGTAAAATGGTGTAAAATTGCAACGACTTTATCGTACCCCCATTTGTCAACAATTTTTTCTCCATATTGTAATACGAAAATCATGAAGTGTGATGTGTTGTCTCGAAACGGTTTTGGAATTACCGAGACTGAAAGTCTTATCTGAAGATATAAATTTTTATGTTGAATGTTGCAGATTTTTGGAACTCAGGCATAGCACAAGCACAAAAAGGTAAACGTCCAGGGGGCTTCACCTCCCTCGGAAACTTAAGCTCTTTATCGGTACCATTACCATGTTCAGGGGGCTTAAACTTGCAAACAAAACATGTCCTATATCTGAAATTCTGACGAGATTCAACATACGAAAAACAGTGACCAACCACTTGAAAAAGTACTTCCGGCTTGGCCCCATCACACCAAATATTCGGGTTATGTTGATTGTAAAATTGTCCTGAACTGCTGTAGGAACAATCTTGTCCAATGTCCAACATCCATCCATCAGAAGTGACGTATTTCAAAGTTCGTTTAAACGAAAGATTAGCTGACTATTAGTTAAAGTTGAAGGTTTGGTTAACTGTTGATGGGTATTTCACTATACTAGTTTCGCCTCCGTTAAATTAAACTGAGCTTAACCGGCATTCATCATAATTTTTTTCATGTTGGCAACAGATTTCTGTCAAACAATCGCCAATTCTCTTAATTTTGAGTGCTTTAACCTCACTTTGATATCTGTTTACTGTTCTATCTGCTCTTCTGTTACTGTTTTGTGTTGAGTTGGCTAGAAAAAAACTTGAAAAAAGCTGTTGCGTTGTTTTTCGGTCGCCCATTCCAATCAATGGTTGAGCACGAAAATTGGAGCTCCCAACACAGGCTGATTCATAAGACATGCTCGCCCCCATTTTCCTCGAGAACCGTTGATCCATGAAATGAGCTTATCTCTTCATACTCACATTATATCTGTTTTCTGGTGACAGCCCCGATTGTACTCTGCTGTCAGCCGCCTCAATACCGAAAAAATTTCATGTGCCGCCCATTTATTTAGAATTTATTCAAAATTACTGAATTTGTAGCATTTTCCAGAATAATGATTTTGATTTATTTGTACTTTATTCCATATCAAACGAAATTAGATGGAATAACAGGACACCTCGTCTCTACTTTGTGCCCTGAACCTCGCCCCGTACTCCCGTAGCATTGTCAGTTTTTATTGGTTATGCATTTATTGCGAAATGCTGAATAAAAAAGACCTCATTACTATTATTATTATCATTCATTATTATATAATACATTCATAATTTATATCGAGTCGCGGGAAAAACTGTTGAATTCACCATATTTTTGAAGTCCGATTTCATATGCTACCAGATTTTTTTCACTAAAACTTTCTGTACGGGGGTGCTTCAAAAATTTTCAATTTTTTTTACATTTTACATACGTGATATGTCATCTAAAAAGGCTTTAAAAGTTCAATAGACAAGTGCAAAAAAATTCTCAAAAATTTCAAGTGGTTTTCATATAAACAAAAACCTGGAAAAAGAATTTTTCACGTATAGAATGAGAATCTATGGGTATTTCTTCGAACTGCAAACGGCATTCAATAGAACTTCATAGTTTGCCTGAATAGTTTTAGTGAAAAGAATCTGGTACCATATGAAATCGGATCTTAGAAATATGGTGAATTCAACAGTTTTTCCCGCGACTCGATATCGCAAACAGTTCTGGAGAAAAATGGGGGTGAGCATGTTTGATGGATTATATTGAAACTGGTAAGTCAAAATCCTATTTTATGTGGAAGCCAGCAAACGAGCAAGCAACTAAATACTTTTCTTTGTATGATGTAGACGTAGCCCCCTAGCTTGTCACTTTATTTTTGCTCCAAAAAGTCATTCTACTGAATTTAAAACTTCAACGGCATTTATATCTATCTATCTTCAGTTGATTTCAAAAAATTCGGCTCCGTAAAAGAGATACAGCCGAGGACACAGCTCTCCGTAGTTTGCGTTTTTAAGATGGTTTTATGAACATTTTATAAACGTGTTGAGATAAGTATTCTGGAATTTGCCAGAGGTTACGGCTTTGAATGTATGATCTGCTCAAGCTCAGCAGATTCACTAAAATTCAACCAGTGGCTTGTTCCAAAGTGGTGGGGGAGAGGAGCTTGAGAGGTCATGAAAAAGTTAAACTTCGAAAAAAACTCCTTCATATAGGGAGTCATAAAATCAACCAACGGTTTTACGATTACTATTCCCGCCATCAATCCTGGGACACCTGTATAGATCCATGACATTACTATATAAAAAGAAAAAAAGCTGCGCATGCAGGATATCAATATTTTTTGTTAATTCCATTAGGCATTATTTCCATGCAAAAGCGGACCAATACGAATGGACTCTAAAGACGACGCGACGCCGACGGTGGGCTTTCCAAACGCACAGCACCAGATTTACGCATGATTTTCCAATAAAGCAGCAAATAATCAACTGTATTTGCTTTGATCATAATTTTTTCAGCCGGAGAATCGTCAACAATTTACATTCCACTAATCGTAGTTCTGGTCTGGACATTCCTGGCGTCGCGGTCTGTGATCACTAAGCGTGAACTAATCGCTACACGAATGATTAAATTTCAGCATAATTGTAACATGTACCAGAAGCAAAGGGAGAGTGCCTATCAAAGTCAACGTTTGGATCTTTGATATTTCAATGTTGGCGTACGGTGTGTCTTGTGCCCTCTTTATGTCCTTTGTTGCCGAATTGCCATTGGCATCATTTTATAATCACTTTCTATCGCGCCGGCTATACTTTTAAACTACAATCAACATTCCCGCTGTCGTGCGCTCGGACACAGGGCAAATGCAATGGTGGGACGGGGGGTAGGAGGAGGATGGAAAATAGACCAACTCTTCTGAATTTTGGTCCGATCTGTTTTGAAATTTGATGATTCAGGCTTAGTATACCTACCATAGCCACGCAGGTATCTATTACACCATCAGATCTAAATCCCATCACCGTCATTAAAATATGCGGGGTTGATTATTGTACAGATACCTTGACGACACCCACGGAGTTTAGGGACACCTTGATTGAATTAATCATTTACGCTGGCGTGCGCCCCTTCTAAAGCCAAACTATGAAAAGCTATGTGAAATTTATGTAAAAATAATACTGCGGTGTGAGGAGGTGAAGAGGTGTAGTATAAATCGGACTCCGGCAGCAAACAAGGGTGGACATTTTGGCCATCAACTTCGACAATGACAAAAAATTGGGCTGAATCATAGATCCAACGATTAGATTTAAAATAAACGAGCTCCAACCAAATAACGTAAACGCAGAAAAGCAAGGGATCTATGCGCCAACCATATCTTTTTTGAAAGTCGAATGGCCTTAATGACTTCAAGGTAGTAGGAGTAGGTACTTGTCAGAGCGCTCAGAGCCCTAGGGGCAGTAACTACTTTTTCCAAAGACTTTTGTCATTTTGTCATTTTTGTGGTTTGCCTCCAAAACTGTTGTAACAAAGAGGGACTTGTGTTTTAAAAAAATTTATTCGCATTTCAAGAAATTATTTGTACAATAATTGAGTGACATTTTATTATTTAAATTACCTTTTACCACTTTTTATACCCTGGACTATTTATCTATGTGAATTGTATTCTTTGTTTCTCAGCAACTCAAATTGTTAGACAAGACAAATTTTGAAATGAAATTCTCAACTTGAATAAGCATTCAGTAATGGAACGGAAAAGGCGCGCACCAGAATCTGGAATAGCGCATACAGCACTCGATGCTTGATGTCCTAATACATAATATAAACCCTAAAGCAACAGATCTCAAATCCTTTGAAATGAAGGGGTCGCTTAATTAAAAACTGATGCGGAACATTTCGACATGTCTTTAATGGTAAAGCATATTTGAAAAATCGCATATACATGGGTAAATCAGACTAAATCAGGGATGAATTAATGTATGAAACTCCGTATAAGCTGAACACCGAAAATCATGGAACAATAATTCGATTTCAATTAACTTGTAATAAATAACGTTCGCCCGGTCCCGGTACCCCGGAGCCGGTGGAAAGAAGCCAAAAGGAAGGTGTCTACTACCTATTACAAAGGTGCTGTATTCTTTTTAATGACAAGTCATGATCCGGGGGTCCGTAGATATATACAGGTATTATTTACTTATCATAACTCATGGGAAAGTGAAGAATGTTCATTTCATATTATTGTGATTAGTTCTTTGTGTAGTTTCGTTATTGTCAACGCGAACAATAGTTCTGGAAAATACATATGTCCCATTTTGTGTCTCTGCTTGAGAGCAGCCCGCGCTTCACTTATTTTCAACTTTCACCTGATCGTCCTTGAACACATTATTATTAGTTTTTGTTGTAGATATAATACCACTTGAAAAAAACTAGTTCCCATTTGATGGACAATATACTTAAATTTGATAATCTTCTAAAATTTCGTTTGTTGTTTTCACTAATATCTCGATAGTGTGGTGTGTGGTGTATAGTAACGGGGATCAGTTGATTCAACTGTGGGCATGCATTTTTCTCATAATAATTTTTCGTGAGCATCATAATGTTTAAGACTGTGAGAGATGGAGACAAATCATCTCGCACCTTGAAATTGCCAATGTTCGCAAATCGCAATCGACACACAATATTTTTCTATGCAAGTGGGCAAATCAAAATATCCTTTGTCCATATAATTTCAAGTGCTAAATAGATTCGTGTATGATTGTGTGCGCTGTATCATTACCCTTCCCTCGGCTCCGCACCTTTGCACGATCGGGTTATAGCCGCAGTGGCTACTACAATGACACAGTAAGTAATCAGGCTTGCAACTTACAACGCTCTGAACATTCAGTTTTTACACTCGCTGGAATTCAAGCTGGAATCCTCTCTCTCTCTTTCATCTCTCAATCTCGCGTAATAATCACTTGACCGACACAAAGCTTCGATTTTGGACAAAAAACCGTTTCTCCTATGTGCGTCTCATCTGCGTATAAACCGCTTTGTGACCAACCTATCGCGCGAAAAACCGATCCTATATTGGAGTCATTTCATCAGTCTGTCATCGTAAAAACTAAATTAACGCGCGTCGCACATGAACATGACATTTTTCCATATACCTACTCCACCAAATTTTTGATTACTTACACCAAATTTCTCACGTTGATGTCCAGTGTTACCTCACCGTTTCGTGAACGCGTTAGCCTAAGGTTGCGCTGTCGATGACCACTGTCACGGATGATTAGGATGTTTTAATTTTATTATTATTATTATTTTATTATTGCGCTCACTGTATTATGCATGATTACTGCTTATAATTATGTTGTTCTTCATACTCCCATTTCCCGTCGTATCGCATTGATTAACAACCCTCGTCCCCACTCTCTATAAAATTCGGACATAGCAGGCCGATTTAGAAAGGTCGGATCAAAACAATATACCTACACTACGGTGTAATGGAATCTATTATATATAAAGCCCACAAAATATATTTGAAAAATAACACAAAACGCCGTAAGCTGCTTGAGTGTATAGCTCTACTAATAACTTCAGCCACTTGTCAACTGACGGTAGACTCACGTACTGACACTCAGAATTTGGATCCCAATATAATACCCGATTGGGTTGATTTTTGTGTCAAACGAGAAATACCAGTAAGAAACGGCGACAGAAAGGCACTCTGATGTGATGGTGATGCTTAGCTCTGAAATGCAGTGGCGCAACTAGAAAAAATCAGTGTAATCAACGTATTTTCGTGTGGCTCTTTTCAGAGAAAAACCATGTCCGCATACCAAATTTCAAGTCGATCGGGTCAACGGTTCGGCAGTTATCGTGGAAAATCATAGACAGACACACAGACAGACAGATAGACAGACATACAGGCAAGACATCATTCTTTCAAAACTTTCTTTCTGCACGATTACAATACTTCTCCTTCCATGTTGGTGGGGGTCGGGAAAGTAAAATGGAAAAATTAATAACGTCCAATTTTATTTATAATACCTCGTAAAATACTCCTTGTCCGTGAAATAAGTTGAAAGATTATGAAAAAAAATTCAACTATGTATACGTTTTTGGAAGTTAACGAATTTTGATGAATCACTGTAAATTAAATATAAGTAAGTATTGCACACCCAGTGGTTCAGAATTTTTACTAATTAGTCTGTCACAAACAGTTGCTCAAAATCATTTTGAATAATGATAATAGAGGGTCGTAAAGTCCCATCCCTTGAACCCCCATATCCCATATCTTCGAAAATAAACATCTTTTTTTTTGATATTTTTCTCGTGTTCTTGGGTGGATTTCATATATCGCTGTGAACTCGCAACTCGGAATGCGACACATTTGAGACAACCTGTATAACGTTAATATTTAGTACGTACGCATGTTTTCTCTCCCGCCATCCACAAAAATAATTCCAATAGCGCCTGCCTTACTGTCACGTTCAAAACTATATGTACACATATCCGGGTACTTTTTTGCTTAATAAACAGCCAACAATCAATGTCAAAGAAATCAAGTGGGCTGCGACTAACATCCATTTGTCATTTGTCCCTTTAGACAAAATCACGACATTTGAACCACGTCAAGCCTCCCATAACTAGTTTTGTATCATGTTGCCCTCGGGCTAATATTCTCAATGGTTGACTTGAAAAAAAATCTCCACTGATTACATCACTTGTCTCTCTATAATTACTTTAATTATTACAAAACTTACGTAAGGTTATGTGGAGGGAACATTTAATTGAACTCTATTATTATTGTTGTGTCCTATACGAATCTTAATTGGTTTTTTTCGTCACTTCAATGCCTGGTGTGACACTATTATAGTCTCACACATCTCGCTTTACTTTACCCACCTTCAAGGATTTTCGCATTGTTCTCGAATTTTTAACATTGATATTCACTATATATAGGTATTATTTAATAATAACTGCCATGAATGATCATCCGTGTTTCAAGTAACTTGGGCACAGTATAATTATTGCATGTTTATTATTCCATCGAACAATAATGATAGGGAGCCGTGAATAAAATGGAAGGAATTATACAAATTAAAAAAATGGAATAGAGTTTCCGTTGTCAACAAATTTCTAATATGTAGGAACAAGATCTATCATTCGATTTATTTATATATATAATTTAAGGCTGGTATTTTGGGAATTGGGCTGATGGATATGTGACCACAGGTCCATAGGCCGCTTCGGTTAAGACAAATTATGTCATCATTATAGGCCCTGACCAACGTTTGTAGTTTTTGTTTTCTCAAGAACAAAATACTTCTCTAGTTTTTCGATCTATAATAATATGTAAGTATAGAATGTCGCCTATTTTTCCCTTCAGAGTCGCTGAAGGCGGCACTCAGTTTTTTTTTCTATGTGGAGAGCAAGGCGTGGGTTCTTAAAGTTAACACAAAAACTGCCACAACTAAATTTATATGTCAAAGGCGCCAATCGGGCGTGTAGCTAGTTAAGATGGTTGGAATTGTTATATTCCCGATTTTTACACAACTCCCGTGTTATGTGAAACACGGCTGTACGCTCTACAGATGGTTGTAACTCGAACGCACTCGAGAGCTGTCAAACAGCTGACGGGTGACGTCTTCGAAGTGTCAAAAAAAAACAAGAGTAGTGAATGGTAAATAAGTGCAGCTGAATTATGGAAAATATGAATTAAACTAAGCAAATCGGGAGAATAATTGGAGTATATTCGACGTAATTGACACGGAATTATCGAAATGTATGTGCAATGTAAAATAAACAATGAATAAAAAATATGATGTTGACTTCTGGCTGAATTTCAGCCCGATCTTCCTCGGCCAGTGAAAACGTGCTTCACGGGGCACAGGCAAGACGTGAGGATGTTGGCAGAGGTGTTGAAGGCCCACTGCTCTTCAAACGCGAACCCCAGGAAAACTACCCCGCCAGCGTGTCTGGTTCCGACAAGGTTTTGTCGAATAACTGAACGTTTGCCTAACCTAACCTATAATACCTTGGATCCAAGTTGAAAGGTTTCGGGGCGCTCACTTGATTAAGTGATATTCTTAAAACAAAACAACAACGCTAAATGGGCAACTTAATCTTAGGGATGCGGAAGAACGAAACCATCTCACGTGACCCCTGGTGCAGCGTGGAGTCGTCTTCCACCGGTCCGGGTACGTGGCTTGGTTCGCAGGTGACGTGCAGGTGGACGAAGACGTCAAGTTTTAGCGAAGGTGGTAGCAGCCAAAATTGAAGCAGTGACCAGAGCGAGTTGAATTATCGGCTCCTGTGGTCATCGGCGAAAAAGTGTACGTCATGTAGAATGTGGTGGAAATTCGTCGGCAGCATAGGTGGATGACGTGAGAAGCGAAGCAATAGCGTAGAAAACGTGGATGTAGGGTAAGGAACGTAGATGTAGCGGTATAAACGTGGATGATCCCAGATATAGCTAAAATTTGAGGTTCGGCAACTTTTTGACTTTTAAAACTGATTTTTCTAACTCACCCTTTCTAGGCTATTATCATGGCACACAAGAGATGCGAAAAGACAGGAGGAGGCAACATCGATCAAATGGGGGCTCTCAGGCCTGCCCTTCAACGAAGAAACCGAAAATTGTGCCTCCTACAACATCAACTGTCACTCTCTTTTCTTGAATTGAATTCCCTTATCAGTAAAGTTCTCTATCATGTCGTTTCTTTTGCCGTTTCGTCTCTCATCTGTACCGCGATAATTCAAATAATTTACTGCATTATTTACTACTCTTTCAATGTTTTATTAGAAATATTTCAAACTTATTTTTATAGGAAAAAAATGTAGAAATTTAAATTGCTACAAGAAGAGGAGCGATAGTAACCAATTTTGATGACTGACTGAAGTCTGCTTGAGATTCCAGGGACTGTTCACAACAATCACAACACGCTGGCGGTTTCCTTAAAACTTGAATTAAGAAACTGCCTGCAAAATTTCGTTCTTCCAGAACGGACCATCCGGCGAACCCACCATAATGCTGACAACCATTGATTGTTTTAATGGACGTTTCCTTATCCTAATGGAAATGGAAATCCTCACAAATCACAAGTTGTTCTTCAAGCTACATGAGATTTTCCAATCCGATAATGAATCACGAGGTGATCTAAGTGATCTGACTGATCTCTGAACGTCGTAATACCATGCAGGATGCAAGTCTCTGAAATCTGAACGTAGAGGACCGTTTCTGGCCTGTTGGTCGCTTTTGTGGGAAAGATAAATTCACCAATTACTTCATCGACGAAATTTGAGATGGCGGGGTTTCTGATGTCACTGAAAAAGTTGTTGACGGGAATCGACTTTTGTTTATTTTTCCTCCAAGTAAAAACTCCTCCATAGAGAAATGTACCGTCGACGCTATTAAATTTTCAAAATGTGCAAATTTTTGTATATTGTTGATCTTGTTTTTTGAAAATTCGAAAACTAGATAGCAACGTACATCCATCTTGGCTCTAAAATCAGAGGACTCGATTGGTTCTCGAAAATCCTTGCCCAATCAGTGATAGCGATTTTCGAGCTGAACTGGCTCCGTTCTGACCAGTCGAAAACTCCATGAAAAAGTTGCATGCCCCATTTGGATTTTCTATTTTCAAAAAAAAAGGTACCAAAAATGGTTCCTACTAATTCACTTTCACTTCCCCTAAAAAAATGTTTCAAGATTTCGACGATCATTTCCAGAATGATCTTTGTCTGTGTGTTTGTTTGTATGATTGTTTGTAACCTGTAACCTTCCACGATAACAGCCGCGACGTTTATCCGATCGACATGAAATTTGATACTTGGCTGTCATCTGTCAAACGGAAGTGTCACTATCAAAAAATGACAGAATCCATATCTCACGGGACTTGACATGCGATATGCCGTTTGAAAGCTTATAAAGGAACTGTATGCAGAACAGTTCAAAGTCCTACCTGTCATCTGTCAAATAATAAAAAATGTCAAAAGTTCAAAACTTCACCATTCAATTATTCAAAATCTATCCGATGGATTGGGACAAAATTTGGCAGAAAGCAACAAAACAAAAGAGTCAAATTAACTTTGCAGTTGCAATCTTCCACCATTTTCCAGTCGAGCGGTATGTATTGTATTTTCAAAATTTCTCCTAGCCGTTGCCACCCGATAGAGCCTCTCGCCCGCATTACGGCGTTTGGAATTGTTTTCTGACCCAGTCGGTAGCACGGTGAGCTCGTCCTCGCTTTCAAAGGCGAAGGTCCGGGGTTCAAATCCGCACTGGGCCAGATGGACTTTTTAACGCGTTCCTTAGTACTGGGGCATATGCTATCATGCGGTGATGCCCCGTGAAAAGGGATAAAACGAAAAAGCCATCGAAACAAAACCCCACTGAAAAGTACCCTAAGTACAATGAATGTAAACAAACAGACAATAAAGTAAAATGCACTATTACAAGGATATATGAAACTTGACCCGTGGTCTCATTTGTTTGTGTGTTTGAAAGTCGCCAATATGGACCCATTGGCGTGAAAAATGTTTCCCTGTCTGTTAGTTGCTGTCCTTACTGTTCTACTATCTCTACCAGCTGTTCATAGATCAGGAACTTAAACCTCCTTGACATCGCTAATAACCCTTTGTGGTTTATGCGGAATCATAAAAAAAAGAATGCACGGAGATCCTCAATGAGCGAGTAGATACCCCACAATCTGCACACAATCATTGGTGGATAAAGCTGGATTCCCGAATGCGAATATTCGGGCAGAAAATGCGATTTTGTATGTCAAATTTTGAATTCGAGGGCTAAGATTGGCCAATATGAGGACTTTGACATAAAATTCCGCATTTTCTGTCCGAATATTCGCATCTGGGAATCCAACTTTAGGCTGCAGCTTGCAATACGGAGAATAACCCGACATTCGATGAGCTAGAAGACTAATATACAAGTAAAAAACCGAAAGTTGTTTTATAAAAAAGACTGTATAAATCGTCTAGCGGTGGAAAGCTCCATTTCATTGCCCCGCATGCTGTATCTGACCTCGGTGCTTTGCGCCCGGGTCGATCTTCCATACCTTGGACCTTGGTTCTGCTGGCCACCTCGGCACTGTGCCGTTGGAGATTTAACGTTCTTGCAAGGAGCTTTCGTACGTGTCTTGAAATTCCGAATCAATGTTTCACAATCATATTATTTTAATAATTTATTTTTATTCAAACCTGAGCAACAGCCTCAAATAGCCAAAAGCAATTCCCATAATGTGTATACCTATATTGTTAGGTATCCGTAATGGTTTTTTAGTTCATAGCATTATTTCCTGTTAATCAATAACGAAATCACACACGTAAACAAAAAAAAACAATAATAATAATTATTGTATAGGTAGGTAGGTACCCATGTGGAGTGTGAATGTGAATTCTGCACGGTGGTTACACAAAAAGCGACACAAAAATAATAAAATAAATAACAGAACAAAACCAATAATCCCAATGAAAATAAAGGTTGTAACGCAGCATTGTTGAAGGCCACTGGCACTAGTCCGATAATTTGACGTAATAATGCGGCAGGTCGGTGAATTCGGGCGAGATAAGAGTCGGAGTAGGTACCTACCAACCACAGTTTCGCTGTTGGGTCGTGACACTTCTCGAGACATGTGGTCCAACCTATCATTACCATCTTGGAACAAAATTGTGGCATATTATAATGCTAAGGTCGTCCATATAAAACGAACTCTATCGCGGTCTCGCGCGTCTCTGATGATTGCGCCTGCTCCTTCACTAAGAATTTCGATCATTATTGCTCTCCCAATCTTTCCGTTGTTTGTTTTACTCGGACCCAATTTAAATCTCCCATTGTCAGAGTATACTGAGGGCCGCAGCTATTGTGTCCAATAATACGCCGATATACCGTGTGATAGATGTTCCAATCGTATTAGTAATGAGCGCTAAATCAAGCATTTGCCGGCAAACGTACGGATACAATAAAAAAAAGTGGATTGGAGACCTGATGATGATACGAAGAAATGCAACGTCAGTTATCTCAGTAATGAATAAATTATATCAATCGAAAGGATATACCTATAATACAGGTGGTTACTAATAGGTTTCTGAGAATCATTTTAAATCAGAAAATGACATGGGAGGGACATATTGATGACACATGCCGCGGGCTTAGTACATTAAATTTCGTTATTAGGCAGCTTCGTCGGTACAATTTTATAGATGACGCCGATTTTTTATTGTGCCCCCCAAATAATTTAGTGCCTCATTTAAAGATACAACAGTCGAATATTTTATACATCGGAAGCGTTGCAACCATTGAGGGCATGTTTGAAAAGATTTTTTTTGAGAAATGTATAATTTTTGAACGGTCGTTAAACAAGGAAGACAGATGAGGTGTCATAAAGCAATAACAATAATAAATGGGTGATGGGAGTTTGACTGATACAAGCACAAATGCATCATTAAGCAGCAGCTGTCCGTTTTAAAGATAAAAGTAATCAAGAGTGAATCAGCAATAGTCACAACATCCAATAAAGCGAAGCCCAGAGAGTGTAGGAAATATTAAAGCCGCAACTATTGACAATCATTTTCTTTTATATGGTGGAAGATTGTTCTTTTCAAGTCCTTTTCATAAGACACGGCTATATATTCAACAAGTGGATGTCAATGTCAACGTTCAACGACAAAATAGCTAGATAAAAAACACCCCCGGTGCTTATAAAAGACTTATTCAGTTCCCCAGAAAAACGGCCTGAAAAAACACCGAGAGTGGAAAAGAGAGAGACGGCTTTTAAATAACTTACCATCTCGCGCCCGCAATAAAAGGGGACATTGTGACATAATTGGACCAAAAAAAGATATAAATTGCCTTCTCGGCGCAAAAGAAAACTACCATTGCCTAAGGATTTGATTAAAAAAGAAAATGGAAATGTGACCTACAATGAGAAGAAATAATACAAAACCGCATGAATTTTTAACGTTATTGCTGTCAGCCACCTGATATTTCTACGCAATCAAATCGCTCTCTTCACAAGTTATCTTCTTGATTTGTTTTGAAGGCCTCTGATGCGATGCTGCTGCTCTGCTGGTATGCACGTTATTAATTTACACCAGTGAATATGCCACCACGGCCGTGAGGCTCAGTAGCGCACTTTCTCTTTGGAGGACTAGTGGGCGCAAGATGTGAATCAGGGTCCTACTGTTATTTAGACACGATCTTGCCTAGTTTGGGTCCTCAATGAGCTACTCATTAACAGTATGCTGGAATGCAGAAGACAAAACATACAACCTATAACTAATGTTTACATACAATTTCCTATTTGTGTCTAGTTACAAACAACATGGCCTATAGCTGAAAATCAGTGATTCTGATTACTATTGAGAAACAATTCGATTTGACATTAACATATTGATTATCTGTTAAATCGGCAGGTATATGTTATTATTATAACTGTTTATCGTTATTTCGGCAATATTTTTCTTTGTTCAGGTCAGGTTAAAAGGCCATGACTCCATGAGCTACCCACTGGGCATAATTTTTTTGCATGAATACCTCCGTCTAGAACAGACAGACGGACAAAGTGAAATAATAATAATAATAATAATAATAATAATAATAATAATAATAATAATAAACGTTTTTATTACTGTTGACATCAAATTACAAAATAATATATATTCTTAAACTAAATAGAAAACTCATTTCTAACAGTAAATGGCAGGGTTCAGTCCCGAAGGACTGTTCTTCCACCCAGCCCAAATCCAATCCCAAAACCCAAATCATGAGCCCCTTCCTGTTTGAAAAGGTGCTCGTAAAAACCGCCGGATATTCCGCCAAATTTTCATTATTAGTTCATCAGATTGCAATCTGCGATTGGCAAAATTTGAATTGCAATAAAAGTTTCAACACTTTCAGCACGTAGGTATTTCACTTTCAGTACGTATATAAGTTTCAATTGTAACAAAGGTCCACACCTCTGTTACAATTAATGTTTCTCTTCTGTCCATTACCATTGCAAAGAAGTGTTTTTTTTTAAATACAGGTACCATATACAAGAGTTCTCAAGATTATTTGCCAATGCATAATGTCAAACAGAGCACACCGAAGTACATAAAGTCTTGATTCAGAAAATGAAGGAAACATGCCATAAAAATGGCTTTTTAAATCGTACGGCACATTTCAGCTAGGATAACATCCTGAAAAGCAATAAACTTTTGAATTTGAACTAGTTTGACAAATAAAGATGAAAATAAAAAAAATGTGACCGTGGATTCCACAAAAAAGATGACACGAGATCAGTTGATTGGCGGTTTTCGTTTGTCAATTTGTATCCGACTGATCAATGGAAATGTTGGTTTATCTGTCAATAGTGAAAAGATGATGGGTCTAGTACATATTTCAGGCATTTTTTTTGTGGATAATCGACTAGCATTCAGCAGAAAAAAGTTGAGTTAATCTGCATTCAGCCTGATCGCTGATCATCCACATGGCCAGTGAGTGTTGGCTGGGCCATGTTCTTCCTAATGTTTCTGCAAAATGCATTCACCTTAATTTTTTTTTTTGCAAGTTTGGTCCGGGACTTCTAACTGAAACGAGTCTTTCTGTCAACGCATTAGGAAGAATATGGCCGGCGAAGTTGTAAATTTACTCACAACTACTTATTTTGATCTTTTTTTTGTCGAACCGGTGAAAGTGTGCCGTGCAATTTAAAAAGACATGTTTATAGTATTTTTCCTGTATTATAGCATTTTTCCTGTATTATAGCATTTTTCCTGTACTTTCCCGGCTGCTTTTCGAAAAAGGCGATCAGAAAATATACTTTTTCCCATTGGCTATCTATCTATCTTGTGTAGTCTCAGTACAGGGGTATTAGTGTTAAATTTCATTCAAGTATGTCAAACTGTTGCAAAATTATCGTTTTTTAAACTTTGAGCCTGAAACATGAAAAACATCCTGCATCTTTGTAACAATGGCCAAATAATTTTTTTTTCTTGCTGACCCAGACTCACCACGGTGTGCTCAACTGCTCAATCTGGAATTAGGCTATGGCACATACTTTTTAGAGCACTCTGTAAGTACAGGCTTCTCAGTTTCCAAAATGACACTTTTGAAGAATATAATCAGTATGTTCTACATCCCCAATGATCTGGGGGTGTGCATGACATTTCTTGGAGTGTGAAATTTTCTTGAGAATAGAATAAACGAGACTTTAATAATTATCGTAGAAAATAATCAGGTTCGGCAACGTTGGAAAACAAAAAGCGGTCATAGGCAATGAGATTCAGGGTATAAATTCGATTGTGTTGAGGACCAACAGCTGTGCTCCCCTGTTGCGAGACGTGGTAACCACGAGAGTGAGTGTATAGCGGCTCTCGGACACAAGAGCAACAAAACAATATGTCCTTTACAACCTACTCTGCTATTTTAATTGAGCACAATGTAAAGATTTTTGGTAGAAAATCAAAAGTACAACATAACAGAGCAAAATGAAGTTATACACCGGGATGACACTTCCTGTCGACGCATCCGATTCCGGATATTAATTATACATATTTTAATAGATAATTACCTGCAGCTACTTCCATTCTTCCTTGAAGAAATCGCTGTTCACAAAGTGTCCGTAATAGAGGATATTTTAATTGGTACGATTCTTCACTTTTAAACGAACAAGACTGCGTTGAAATTAATATCCGCATCATGAGGTATTCGCAACAACAAGGCACGCAAGTCTTGAATATTATTTGATGTAACTATTGCTGCTGCTGCTGTTGTGGTAATTGTTGGTTATAATTCTGCTCACTGTCGTTGTATTTACTGCATTCATATTCAACACCATTATACTATTACTGGGTGTTTCAGAAAGTATGTGCCATTACTAAATGTTAGATCGGGGACATCAAAGTGAGTCTACATCAGCAAGAAAAAAAAAGTTTGGTCGCTAGTTACGAAGATACAGGGTGTAAACTATATTAAGGCAGTAGGTACATATATTTTTTCTGGCCGCCTTTAAAAAAAAAACAAAAAAAAACGGGATTCTGAACATACTGAGGAAATGCTATGGAAATAGCTTTTCAAATTGCACGGCATACCTCGACCGGTTCGGCAGAAAAGATCAAAGGAAGAAATTGTTAGTAAGTTTAGAGATTCGCCGATCATATTCTTCTTAACCTTTGGCAAAATGCATTAAAATTTATTTTACTGCATTTTTTTTGCTGCGCAACAGTTGAAAAAAGCCTTATTTCAACAACATGCCCAGGACCAGGATGGAAAAAAAATGTTTATTGCACTTAATTTTTCGATCGCTTTTTGAAAAATAAAGGAAAAATAAATGTTACTGATTGGAAAAGTTTCTCAAATCCCACAGCCCGCTTTAATGGTGATTCAACAAAAACAAGAACGTGTGATTGAATTTTCAACTTGCCTGCCAGATTCTTTCCATAATGTTCGACAAAATTCATGAATGAAATGAATTCTTGCATTTATTTTGCTGCACAAGAGTTGACGGAGAGCATTGCTCGTGCAACTGCAAAACTGCAAATCTATCGGACAATCCCATTTTGCCAAAAGAGAAAGAAAACATTTTTTTTAGCTCCGGTCCTGGACTTTTTTTCTGAAATAATGCTCTTCGTTGATTCTTGCGCAACAAATTTGATGTGGGGAAATGCATTTGAATGATTTTTTTGTTTAAACACCAGAAAGAATGTGACAGACAAGTTGAAAAGTCAATCGCACGTTTTGTTTTTCATTTGATCTGTTTTGGCGAACCAGCGAAGCCAACTGTCGAAAAGTGCCGTGTGATTTAAGAAGCTTTCTCAATAGCATTTTTTCCATTCTTTGTGACTTCGGTGCTGATTTTTTCGGAAGCCGATTAACGATCGGTTGATGGATTGGAGCAGTGACCGTCAACTATCCTTTGGCATTGAGCTTGGCTTGAATTTTCCACTTGTTGCAATTTTTGGGCAGAACATACCTCCGCATGAAATATATCGTCCACCGGTTGAATACGGTTTTGTTTTTTGGCTTCCACGTAAATAGGATAGGGCTACAGCTTTAATTTGCCATGCACCTCGGAGGTGTTTCTAGGCTAGACGCGTCCATTAAGCCCATCAGTCCCAACGGAAGTTCTAGTTTGAGTTAGACTTTTCCTCTTGATGTACTATTGCTTCGCAGACAAAATTTTCTAGTCTTAGACTTATACATTCTTCAAATCAAAATATCAAAATAAAGTGAACATTGAATGATACACTTGAAGAAACGACGATCTACAAAACGCCAAATCACAGGGCCAGGGCTACACCAAGCATAGACCTAGTACCGAAGATAAGTTGATGATTATTATAGTTTATCCAATCCTATTGAATAATGCACGCATTATCACGCGCATACATGCCTGTATTTTTCAATAAAACTGGATAAAGCATAGTATTCTACTCGCGGGTAATGACTATTACTCATTCGGATGCTTTACGACACTCGCCATCGCTCGTGTCGGCAAACTGCATCCTCATGAGCAAGAAGCAATCATTACCCGCTAGTTGAATAATATACTAATATTACATACCGAGACGGAAAAAGCATTATAACTGCTGAGGGCAAAGAGAGCATACAGGCGATGGCCCTGAGCCTGGAGGCTCCAGCCCGAAACTGGAATGATGCATTCACTGTCGAGGTATGTATACGATTTTACTGAAATTTCAAATTCCATTTGTATAATCCTCTTGACTGAAATCTAGGTAATAATAAAAATCAGTATATCAAGGTGAAAAGTCTTCAGCAGTTGAGCATGAGCAGTCTGGAATAATTCCAACTACAGCAGCAGCAGCATTTCCTCTCTGTATACTTTCGATAAGCCTTGCCAAAGGTACACCGCCGCACGTTTATCTCCTGTACTCTGCACCAACCTGCTGCCTTGTTCATCAATCAGTTCCCGATTTTATTTACAATCGTTTAATTATCTCATGTAATGAAATTTTAATTGAATGGCAATAAATTGTTTCATATCATGTAAGTTTTGTTACAAATTAGGTGGCTTTGACCTTGACAATCCAGCGTGAAACAATAATTTTCACGTTTATCTGTTCGGCAAAAGAACTGGTAAAAATCGGTTGTGTCACCCCAAAACTTTCCCGACCAGTTACCAGGCCAGGAACCTATGGAAAATTTTCTTCGAAACGTCCCTTCGGGTGAGAAGTTGGAATTAGAGTGAAAGATTGTAATAATTTGCAGGAAATTGAAAATCGTGTCCTGGACAATTTGAAAATTGTGTCCTGGAAAATTTGAATTTTCCGGGAAAATTTGGACTATGTTGGAAAATTTGGAAAGCAGTTCAGCATTTCTGCACCTAAAATGGATATTTCATGGGGCTCACCGCATGTCGAAGTTTGCAGTGCAGTTTTTTTTTCAAATTCACGGAATGTGCAAATTTCATGTTGAAAAAAATTACCGTCGGTAAACCGGAACCGTGTCGATTTTGAAAATGGGTCTACACGACGCCCAATCCAATCTATTGTCGATATCAGTTGGAGTTTTCTGAAAAAAGTCGATCCCCGAGCAGGAATGAATTTTGGAGTGGAGTCCTTCATCAAAAGCAGTCGTCCTGGTCAAAACACAGGTGAGAGACTTTCTCGGGTAGCAACGGCTAGGAAAAATTTTGAAAATCTATAACGCCCGACTGGAAAATGGTGGAAAACTGCAACTGCATACTAATTTGACTCTTTTGTTGTGCTGCTTCCTGCCAAATTTGGTTCCGATTTTGAATAATGAAATGGTAAAATTTTGAACTTTGACATTTTTTATTATTTGACAGATGACAGATAGGGAAATACTTTCAACTATTCTGAATACAGATTTTAGGGGCTTTCAAATGACATATTGCAAGTCAAGTTTCGTGAGATATAGCTTCTGACATTTGTTGGCATTGACACTTTCGTTATCGGCAGTTGTCGTGGAAGATTACAGACAGACAGACAGACACACACACGCACGCACGCACGCACGCACGCCCGCACGCACGCACTTAACCGTCTTGGGGACCTCAAAATTGATATGTCCACCGAAATCTCAAAACTTTTTCCTGCACGATTACAATACTTTACTTGTGGGGGGCCGGGAAAGTGCTCCTCACAGCTGTGCAGCTGTGTAGCTGTGCGGGCTTTACCTTTATGGTAATGGGGGGCCGGGAAAGTGAAAAATCTGTTGTGGGCGACACAAAACTTCCCCGGCCGTATCCAGAGACGTCAGTAATGATTTTGATCGAAGCGTCTCTTCGGGAAGGGGGGGATTTGATTGAGTAATTGAAGAAGGAATCGACCAAGTCGAACGACCATCTAGAAAGACTAACTTGAATATACACATCACGATAAAGCACTGCAGTTGAAGGAGTTTCAAGGCGCTGCAGAACCTCATCGGTCATAGGGAGAAGGTTGTTTTTCAACTAGAAAAAATTCAAGACCCAATAACCTATTGTTAAAAAATAATTGGCGAAAATCGGTTCACGGATTGAATACTGGGGCAGTTCTAATTGATTGCACTTCAGGGTCCCTTAATGACATGTGAAATGAGCATTCAAGTCCATTGGAAGAGTAGGTCCGAACCACAACTGACGGCACAAGAGTTGTGAAAACTGAAAAAAGAAACGAGGCGCTCATTATTGGAGCTCTAAGAGACAACAGGGCACCGATAGGACTTCAATCCAAGAAGAGACAAGGGCATCGCTTTGGTCTGACACATCATAATTTGATAGCTACAAAACGTCACAAGTAGGGCTTTAAACGGCAGGAAGACACAATGGGGCCCTGGCCCAAAGGAGCCGCATACAATAGAGCTTGCAAGTATACGCCAAAGGGATCAGCATATACTGAAGTTGCAAAAGCTAGAGAAAACACAAAAGGCTTATCGGAGCTCCAAATCACACTTGAAGACGACACAAATGATTGGGGCGCACTGAGAAGTGTTTCCTTAATTTTGTGCGTTAGTATATTTATCATTCAATGGTCGGGTTAACGGTTGGCCGCCATCTTGGACCACTGTACATGAACCAATTTCAATGAAACTTGGTGATGAAACGTCTTTCAACATTATGTTCCTGTTGAGGGTTGGTTTTGGTTTCACAATTGACCACAATCTTCGCCCGCCATATTGAGCTGTCACATAAATGAACCGGTTTCGATGAAACTTGGCGCCCGCCGATGAGACATCTTTCAAGATGAAGTTGATGTTTTGAAAGTTGCTTTCATGATTGAGCGGCACCATGGCCCGCCATATAAAACTTCCACATAACTATAAGTACACCGATTTTGATGATTTTCAGAATGAAGTCGGAGTTTATGCATCTCAGTGAGATGAACATCTCTCTAGAGTTGACTCGAGGTGCGTGCGGGAGTGACAATTTTGAAAGTTTGTTGTAGAAATAGTTGCTTTCCACGAAAAATATGGAATCTTTCATATCTTGAAAATACCTTTTTTATTTTCAACAAGTTAGGGTAGTCACCGTCCTCCCGTCCCGGTAATCCCGGTATCTGAATTGTGCCTTAGAAAATGTGCTACTGAGTGACACGCCCGTGATTCATTTGCCACTTGGCACTTGTTTTACATGCTTCATTATCCACAGCCCACAGCGGAGTATGGAGTTTTTATATCAAATCCTCAAACCCTGGACGCCTTATGCTGCAATCAGCCTCAGCTGCGAAACCGGTTGCAAAGAATCGAAAAGCTTAGAAGAAAAGTGCCTTTCGTATTTTCGAGGCTATTTTCACATACTACGAATGAACTGATCGATCGCACTTCTCTTTCATGGGGACAAAAAGTTATGCTCGTTTTTGAAATGATACAAACATACATGCGTAATTTTTGACAATCATCAAGTTATACATAATAATTATTTATTCCTGATGGTCATCATGTCATCAATAAAAGTGTCGATGGCAAGGTGTTACTGCGTTGTTCAAGGACCGAGAAATATAAAAATAATTCTAACCAGGCTACGACACCTGGTCACTTGAAGAAGACACAATTCGAACGATTGAACAATACAAAAATGTCCTTGATGGTCGTGTTGTTTTTCAACTGAAGGAAATTAAAATAATAATAATTTTATTCTGTTGCAGGTAAGTCTCTTATTTTAATCGTGAACATTGACAAGGCTATAGAAGGTCATTCTATGGTGAGTTTTTGTAATATTGTTTTATTATTATACCTACCTTATACCTCTGTTTGATTCATATTCTTCAGTCGTGATCGCTAAATCTCATCAAGGCAACGCGTTATTGTACTCCGGCTTTACCTATAATAGCTACTTTGATAGGTAGAATCAACTGAGACCACTGAATAGAACCTTGAAAGATTGCGACTCATCTACCGTTCCATCAACCAATTTAAACCTACACTCGTAACCGTTTTGGTACTTTTCAAATGCCATTATACTAATTAAAGATTTGCTATTGTGCGTACGGAATATGGGTATCGTTATATTAGGTAATTAAAACTTTAATTATTATTATCTCCAGGATTTCTCGTCGGGTGTGTTATCGATATATGCGGTGATTCGAATTGGATTTAATTGGGTCAGGAAAACTGAACGATGAATCTTGGATGTACCTAAAGTCGATTTCGTCTTTTGTGATGTGGTGTGATGTTCGTCTTCTGGAATTCTTCGCCGCTTGTATTGGCCGGTGAGGTGTATTATTATTTGAAATGACGGTGTTGTAAATAGCGGAGCAGCAGCTTCCCGTACAATGATCAAGTCGTGGTTCGATCTCATGCGTGGTTTTAAAATGATTTGGGCTCCAATTTGACAGCAAATGGGATTGTCTTGAACGAGTGCGCCTCGGGATGACATTAGCCTGTCTCGATCGCACAACACAAAGGCTGCCAGCCGCCCTGTCACTGTGTAATGTATGCTAACACGTTTATGCCCTAGGCACCGATCACTTTATGACGCTTGACGCTCTCGCGGAATTCGGCAACTTAACGCATTATCCAAATTATTCTTTTAGTATGTCCCATAATCTCATGCGAAACAATGCACCCGCACAAATATCATCTGCCATCTGTGCTTGAAGTCGTCGATTCCTGGCTCGTTTTCTCTACGGTCCATTAAATCAAATTTTTACTACGAATTTGACTCAACAACGCCACACCATCATACCATCGGCTTTTTATCGGCGCAGTATCGAGAACTCTTACCGCTCTTTGAATATCCAGTATCTAATCTATCTTGTACCAATTTACTATGACATTTCAATTTAAGATCCATAGGCTTAAGACTTAACAACGGTATAAGTCAACGCGCGTTCACTTATGTCCCAGGATTTTGCACGAATCTTATTGTGCATGATGATCAAAATGCAAGACCCTCTTTCAACAATGTTACTGATCTTAGTTTATAGGTCTGTAAGAATTCGACGACGATGCTTGTATACTTATATTTAAATAACAGCGCGATAGCAAAAACATGTGATTTTCGTCTATTCTAATTGTGGCTCGGATAGTGGTCGCTTTACTCCACCTGTAACCAACACAATACCTTTTACAACCTACCATAACTTTTTACAACGATTATAAATAAACACTTTAGTAACCCAACGCAACTTTTACTGTATACCAACGCACTAATTGGATAGGTAACATACCTATATCGTCCATAAATTGACTTTGACAATGATGACAAAGTGACCACTTGGTATAATTCCTTAATTACGATACCTACGCGGCGGCGTTGGACATTTCGGTTTCATAAAAACGTCGGTAATGGTACAACTCTTCTCTATGAGTATATACGGGTATGAAATGAAGTAATGGATTAAAAATCGTGTTGGCTTCGAGACGAGGTATTTATTAGTCTCGAAGTGCGATATAGTGCGATGGTCCAAGCCGCGATCCATGTCATGCTCGTAATTATAGCCTGTACCCTCTTCCCCCCTTTGCTGCTCCGTGCATGGGTCATTCCCTGCTCACAGCGAGTCCACTACCACTTATCGCCCCATTTAATTAGGATGTGTGTTTGTCTACTTTTACTTACTTACGTTATATCTGCTCACATGCTCCCATATCTATACCAATGGCGTAAATGCAAGGCTTTTTTTCGTGGAAAGTCGAGGGGCAGCCGCGAGTGTTAATTTTACGTCTTGCGTAAACATCTGGGACTCTAAGGACGCGCGTTTGAAATTCGTGATCGAACAAAAGTCACAATCAACTTGGTACATATACCGGGTGATCATTTGAAAACTATCCACCTGCAATAACTCCCGATTCCTAGTCAAAATTTCTTCGAGCAAAAACGGGTCGTTTTTTATATCGAGGGGGACATTCAAAACATACATTGGCAAATTTCTATATTCACCCCCCTCGCCCCCACTCACCCCAACTTTGAAATTTCAAATGACACTACCTACCTTGCGATACATCAAATTGAAGAGAATTAAATTTTCTTTCTGGAAAAAATATTTTCAAAATTTTCAACCCCACCCCCTTTTCCCTAAAAATTCTTTGATTGTCCCATTTTATATTCTGGACCTCTAATTTTTTTCTCAATTTAGTCGGCGTTATCCTAGATAGCATCGAAGAAGAAAATTTTCGGTGGGAAAAGTGCTACCCCTTCACCCCTAATTCACCCCTAATTCACCCCTTTGTCTCCCCCAACTCAACTCCCAAATTTAACAAAACACCACCTACTTTGTGATACATCAAATTGAAGGGAATTGAATTCTCTATCTGAAAAGAATTTTTTTGGAATTTTCTACTCCTCCCCCAATAAATTGGTCATTTGGAGTATTCTAGGGGAGAAATGGGGGGCTTTAAAAATTGTGAAAAATCGTTTTCATGAAGAGAATTCAATTTCCTTGAATTTGATGTATTACAAAGTGGGTATTGACATTTTAGATTTTTAAGGTCAGGTGGGGGGAGCGAAGGGGTGAATTTGGGTAGCACTTTTTTCATAGAAAGTTTTTTCTTTTGATGCTGTGCCGGATGACGTTGACTGTATTGAAGGGAAATGGAGGTCAAGAATATTAACTTGGACACTCAGAGAATTTTAGGAAGAACGGGGGGTAGGGTTGAGAAATTTCGAAATATTTTTTTTAGAGAGAGAATTTAATTCTCTTTAATTTGATGTATCTTAAGGTAGGTGGTGTCATTTGAAATTTCAAAGTTGGGGTGAGTGGGGGCGAGGGGGCTCAAGATATAAATTCTCCAATGTATATTTTAGATGTCCCCCTCGATATAAAAATCGACCTGTGTTTGCTCAAAGACATTTGCACTAGGAATCGGGAGATATTGCAGGTGGATAGTTTTCAAATGATCACCCGGTATACTATATTTATACGGTCGTCTGCCGTCTGTGGTGCGGATGGCGCGGGTTCGAATCCCGGTAAGTCATGGATGTTTTGTGTTTGTTGAAAAATTTGCGTATATTGTAATTCCTATGTAATAATTCACTGTTATCAATAAAAGGCGCAAAAACTCCTATGGCGCTGATAAGCCGAAAAGGAGGAAAACATTAATTAAATTAATAAAAAAAAATACTATATTTATAGCACGGAAAATTCGGCCAAGCTTTAGAGTTATACGCCGCAAGGCAAAAGGCAAAATCTCAATCTCTAATTTTTTCTACAAGGGGTCTTGTATGACAAGACCGGTACCTATGGACGTACCTGCCTACCTCTACTTAATGTTGTGGGGAGGTAGGTATAAGAAGATACGCTGAAGCTAAGCACCCGTTCACTTTACGAGTCCACAATAATTATTATAGAAAACTGTCGCCAACTTCCTGGAAATTTGTCTTTTACTAATTTACACAGAACGTCAGACTTACGTCGTTTATATAAATGGAAATAACCAATACAGTAATGTCTGGATAATCCGAACAGAAAGTTTGCAGACCCCGTTCGGATTACCAAAACGTTCGGATTATAGAATTCACACTAAATAATATCTATAATCCGAACGTGTTCAGTTTATAGATACCTTGCTCAACCATCAAAATGCTGCCAATATGCATTAAAAAATATGCAAATTATCCATGAAAGGTTTATTTTAAATTATTTCATATTATTTCATTGAAGCGTACTGCCAGGGTAGCGTATGAACATCCAGACTCCAATTGACGCAAAATTTCAGCTTTTTGTTGAAGATCGAAGTGACATGTTTCCGTGTTAAAGACATGGTTCAAATATAGCTTACAATGAAAGCTAAGACTTGAAAGCTCGCATAAAATGTTCGGTATTGTTTCGGAAGGCACGCACAAAGAAAAATAAAAACAGTTCGGATTACAGGATACAGGGGTCCGGATTATGGATATCATTTTGCAGAATTGGGGTGTTCGGATTATAGAGTAGTTCGGATTATAGAGGGTTCGGATTATCCATACATTACTGTATTGAGGTTAAATGACAAATTTACTTGAAGTTGACAACATATTGCATGACATCATAATAATCATAATAATAATAATAATAATAATGTATCTTCTTACTTGGTATAGGTAGGTTGAAGACAGAGTTATATTGGTAAAATAAGCGTGCGGAATCAATCCCTGTGGGTCTATTCCTTGACAGAATCTTACCATCTAGGTCTCTTTCAAAAGCTACAAGGATGTACTTTGGTTTGAGCCCATTGGCATTTCCAAAATCAAAAAATAATTTTAAATAATTTTATTATTAAAATAATAATAATTAATAATTTTAAAATTATCTTTCAAATTTATTATTAAAATAATAATTAATAATAATTTTGAAATTATTTTTTGATTTTGGAAATGCCAATGGGCTCAAACCAAAGTACATCCTTGTAGCTTTTGAAAGAGACCTAGATGGTGAGATTCTGTCAAGGAATAAACCCACAGGGATTGATTGTGCAAGGCTTATTTTACAAATTTAACTCGGTCCTTAACAGCTACTTTATTTCCCTCAATTGCGTTAGGTATCTAAAACGACTTCCATTAACGCTGACGAATTTAGTGTTTCATTGTTTTTATTAAGGTGATTCACCACCAAATGGACATAGCCCGAGGGTAGGTCCAGTTTTTCCAGGCAAACCAGGATCTGGCTCTGAAAATTTTCTAACGCTGTTCGTTTTGAAGTTACAGGGTGATTCATCTATTTTGTCGATTTTTTAAATAAGCCATATCTTTGGAACGATCCGATGGATTCGATTGAAATTTTGTGAGTTAATTTTACTATTGATAATTGACACATCGCCCACTCAAGCAGTCCAAAATTTTCAGGGCCGGTCTTGATAAAAAAACTTCAAAGTTTTTTCCAAAAAAGACGTTCTCTATGTATATTTTTTTAAATTTATTCTCACATTCGGAAACTACATAAACCATGCTATAAGTATCGCAAAAAAAATTGCTTGGCATCATTGAGCTGTCAAATTTTTTTTAATAATCCTGAAAATTTTCAAGGTTAGGATTTTTTGTGAAATCATAATTCGAAATATTTGCAAATGTCTATTATGGCCTCAAATTTCAGCCGTTTCGTCAAAAAAATTAAAAATTTTTTTCAACGTTGTCCACTAGCTAACTAGGAGCAACAAAAAATGTCATCAAAATTTTCGAAAAATTCATGTCACGTCCCTCAATTTCAGCTCAATGTGGGATAGAAGTGAAGTTGAGGGACGTAACAAATTTTTTTTTCAAATTCTGATGAAATTTTTTTTTGCTACCGAAAAAACGTGCAAATTTTTTTTTAATTGTTTCCCAGAAACGGCTGAAATTCCAGGCTATAAAGATCATTTGCAAATATTTTGAATTATCAATTTACAAAAAATCCTAACCTCAAAAAATTTCAGAATCATCAAAATTTTATTGACAGCTCAATGGTGCCAAGCAATTTTTTTTGCGATATCATTAGCATGTTTCATGTGGTCTCTGAATATGAAAAAGAATTTTGAAAAATATGCATACAAAATGTCTTTTTTTGAAAAAAGCTTTGAAGTTTTTTTTTCAAAGCCGGCCCTGAAAATTTTGAACTGTTTGATAGAGCGATGTGTCAGATATCAATAGAAGAATTAACTCACGAAATTTCAATCAAATCCATTGAGTCGTTCTGAAGATACAGCTTGTCAAAAAATTCTACGAAATACATGAATCACCCTGTAGCTTCGAAACGAACAACTTAATAGAAATTTCAAAACCAGATCCTTGTTCGCCTGGAAAAACTGGACCTACCCTTAAGCTATGTCCATTTGGTGGTGAATCACCCTGTATAGCACCGAGAGGAGCAAATTTTTAGTGGAAAATCGCTCTTTGAATTCACCCTTTGGCTCCCCCCACCCCAACTTTAAAAATTAAAATTGCACCACCTACTTTATGATACACCAAATTACAGGAAATTGAACTCTCTTTTTGACAAAAATGTTCTCAAAATTTCAAAATTCTCCCCCAATAAATTGGGCATCAGGAGCACTTCAGTACGGACAGGAGATTTGAAAATTATGAAAATATTTTCTTCCGGAAAGAGAGTTCACTCCCTTCAATTTTCAGTTTGATGTATCACAAAGTAGGTGTTGCAATTTTAAATTTTGATGTAGATGTAGGAGGAGCGGAGGGGTGAAAGTTTCTCCACTGAAACTCTCTCTCCTTGTTGAGTTGGAATTTTTCTGATTTTTATCCAAGAATGCTACCCCTCCGTCTACTAATTCCAAAAATTCCAAAAATTTCAAAAACTTTTTTCGACACATCTTCCCCTATTTCAATGCTGGATTTTTCAGAATATTTTATTGTAAATTCTTACCAGATGTATTTATTATGCATTTATTTGTATCTATTTATTCCGAGAATTTCGAAAATCTTAGTTTTTTCAACTTCACCCCCTGTCACAACCCCTATTTTAGAGATAGATTGTTTCAATATTTTTCCGAAAATGTCTGTGTTAACTACTCATTCTGAAAGATTCTGCATTTTGGCCACTTTTTCGGAATTCTAGCCCACTGTGCGACGGCCCAATCCAATCTACTGTCGATATCAGTTGGAATTTTTCGAAAAAAGTCGATCCCCGAGCAGGAATAAATTTTTTAATAGAAGTTCTGCATCAAAAGCGAGTCGTCCTGATCGAATTACGGGCGAGAGGCCCTCTCGGGTGGCAACGGCTAGAAGAAATTTTGAAAATCCATAACGCTCGACTGGACAATGGTGGAAAATTGCAACTGCAGACTTAATTTGACTTTTTTGTTGTGTTGCCTCCTCCCAAATTTGGTTTCAATCCATCGGGTAGATTTTGAATAAATAATGGTAAATTTTTGAACTTTGACATTTTTTATTATTTGACAGATGACAGATAGGGCAATACTTTCAACTGTTCTGAGTACAGTTTTTTTATGGGTTTTCAAACGGCATGTCGCAAGTCAAGTTTCGTGAGATAGAGCTTCTGTCATTTTTTTTACAGTGACACATCCGTTTGACAGATGACAGCCAAAAACTAACGGGCTCATTCGACGGTGGAACTATGTCTGCGTACCAAATTTCAAGTCAATCGGATAGACATTGCGGCTGTTATCGTGGAAGGTTTGGCAGTAGGTTAAATGAGGTTGGACTGGCGCACAAGAAAGGAAATAAACGAAAAACTCGAAAACCGTTTCGAAGTATAATCTTCATGCTTTGATTATTAAATCCGGAAAAATCAATTTTTGTTTAAATAAACAGGTGCATGGTGCATGCTGAACTTTCAAAAGTTCTGCGCTGTTTTATTTACAACCCTCTATAGGAACTGTATGAAGTCTCTAATTTTCGCACAAATATGGAGTGATAGACAAAGGATTAGACAAGCAAACCATTCAGACATGCAGCAATCCAAACCAATATAACTGAGCATCAAAGTTACAGCAAATTTGACATGTAACCTTTATTTTGTTGATCAGTTTAGATAAGGTTTATCCCCGACCCACCACCCATTGTGAACACGTAAATTATTTTTTTGAGATTTCGACGGATATACCTATCCGTTTTGAGGTCCCCTATGACGTTTAGGACCATTTCCAGAATGATCTGTCTGTGTGTGTGTAGTCTTGTAGGTTTGTCTGTAACCTTCCACGATAACAGCCGCAACGTCTATCTGATCAACTTGAAATTTGGTAACCAGACATGGTTTCACCGTCGAATGAGTCCATTAGTTTTTGGCTGTCATCTGGCAAACGGAAGTGTCACTATCGAAAAATGACAGAAACTATATCTCACGGAACTTTTCAACTCATCATTGACTTTTAACTCGTGGGTCACACATTATCATCATTGATTTTACCTTTATCAGGTGCCTTGGCTTTGTTTTTCTGGGCCTGTGTCTGTGCCTTTGGCCTCGCAGGAACTTGACTTGCGATATGCTGTTTGAAAGCCTATTAAAAAAAAAACTGTATTCAGAACAGTTAAAAGTATTGCCCTATCTGTCATCTGTCTAATAATAAGAATTGTCAAAGTTCAAAACATTACCATCTTAACTGCTCAACAATTGGAATGACGGTATCAAAAATTTTGCCCTTTTTCAAAATGACCAACTTTGGATTGACACAACCGATTTTGAATTTGTTTTCGCAGTTCTTTAGATCCATCTTTCGGCAATCCATCCCATTTCCATCCCATCCATCCCAAGCTGTAAAAATAATTTCATGGGCTTTAAAATGATGTATTACAAGTGCTATTCTGTCAATTGTCAAAAAATGACATCTGTCAAAAATACCTAATTTGACATATCATCAGTCGAAAGATCTTGTTTTTGTGATTTCAAAAATATATAATATTTTGGGTGTGAAACCCATAATAAAGGTGCTACGGGCTGGGGCCTGAAATAAGAAACGGACGGTATACAGAGGAGTGCATAAAAAACGGCCACCGCTGTAGCATCGTTGTTCCTTATCCGATCTTCAAAATTCAAACATCAGTTTGAATGGTATAATGCCTTCTATGATTCGACAGTAGAAAATATTTTTTTCATTATGATGCTTCTGAGCACTGACAGCCAAGTTTTGTTTTTCAAATGGCAACTATATTTTTTAAATTTTTTTTCGGATTCCTCACGCTTATCTGAATATAATGATGGATCAATATTACACTTTTTGTTGATAAACACGAAGAAAAAAAATTAAACTGTGAAATTTTCACACACAAAAGCAGCGTCAGAACACCCACGATGTGCACGCAATCCGGTAGGCTGGGTGCAAAATGATGTTCAAAAGCACATGGTAGGTCAGGCGTTTGGTTTTTCAAAATATAATAATCAAAATGCTTTCAAAATCCAAAGAAGCTGTCCGTCTCCAATTGTTTATTCTCTATTTTCAGCTTAGGTAATATTTTATGTTTTTTCAAGTGTGTATTGTGGAAATAAAAAATCAATATGACCTTTCTTTCTGACAGGTCACAATACATACTCAAAAAGATTTATCAATATGACCTTTCTTTCTGACAGGTCACAATACATACTCAAAAAGATATAAAATAATAAGCTGAAAATAGAGAATAAAGACGTCTTAGAGTCGTCTTTGGATTTTGAAAACATTTTGACATTTACATTTTGAAAAACCAAACGCCTGACCTACTATGTTTTTTTGAACATCATTTTGCACCCAGCCTACTAGATCGCGTGCATATCGTGGGTGTTGTGATGCTACTGTGATGTGTAAAAATTCCGCAGTTTCAATTTTTGTTCTTCGTGTCTAATAATGAAATGTGTGATATTGATGCATCACTATATTCAGATAAGCATAAGGAATCAAAAAAGAAATTAAAAAAATATTGTTGCCATTTGAAAAACAAAAGTTGACTATCAGTGCTCAGAAGCATCACAACAAAAGAAATATTTTTTACTGTCGAATTATAGAAGACATGGAACCATTTAAACTGGTTTTTGAATTTTGGAGATCGGATAAGGAATAACGATGCTACAGCGGTGGCCGTTTTTTATGCACCCCTCTGTATGTATACATATATATTTATATTGAAAATATACAGAGTGGTCCAACGAAAACGAAACAGACAAATTTTCGGGCACTTGACCTCACTTGTTTGTATACAGTAATATGTTTACTTGACGGACATGAGCCGCGTCATGGTTTCGGCAACTACGAGCCAGCGTCCTAGAAGGTGTTGTAACCCTCCGAAAACACTGAAATTAGCATTATCTTGAAAAATTTGCATCGAATCGAAAAAAAAATCAACACCACTATAAAGACAATTAACAGGCTTCGAAATGATTATCACTCAACCCCAATTGTCATTTAAACTTTTCGTTTTCGAAGGGGCTGCCACCCTGACTACGGGGGTGAAACTCCGTGGTTAAATTAATAGCAATTGAACGTCCCCCTTGAAAACGAAGTTGACCTGTCCGGGCTTATTTCGAAAAAGTGAGGCGGATGCTAAGAAATCTGTCTGTTTCGTTTTCAATGGGCTACCCTGTATACCTCTCACACAATAAAAACAGCCGTGGTAGGTACCAGTCACCTATCAGATACTTTTGATTTTTTGAAATTCAGCTTTCTTGAGGCCCCAAATCCATTTACTATGTAGAACCAACAAGAAATGAAATTCTAAATGAATAAGATATGTCTTGATATAAAAAAAAATCATACCGTGTGATCCATCGAACTTGTGATGATGGGTGGTTTTGGAAACATAATTGTCTTCTATCTTCTTATATTCATCAATTGGACTAGCTCAAGATCGGAATTTTTCGATTTCAAGTTAGATATGGGGTCTGTCCCAACAACACTCAGAACCAATTCTAGAACCGTTCAAAGCATGCGTCCAAATGAATTATCATACGTGCGCGGATCGTATGCGCCTGTAATTCATTTGAATGCATGCTTTGAACGGTTCTAGAACTGGTTTCGAGTGAGGTTGGGACAGACCTGTGGTATCATTATTTCTTCATGGGGGATTTTATTAGGAATAAAAATGGGGTTGTTTTAGGAGGCTGCTCCCCTCCCCCTAATCTCAGCTGGTTTTTCGGGGAGTCCTCCGGGTCCCAATTCTTCAGTGTTTTGGGACTCCTTTCAAACCTCCTCGCGGTGGGCCCCTTTCAGACCAGTCCGGCCCTGCCTATGGCGCGGCAGTTCGTTAGTGAAAGAAACAGCCCGGCATACAAAACGGTTTCATCTATCTCTTTCAAATAGACAGAACCTAATGCCATCTGAGCGTACCTACATAACATAGTTCTAGTTGAAACGTCCGAGTGTTTTGTGACGATTGCACGTTGGAAAAAAAAATCAGTATGTCAAGCGAAGTGATGATTTCACCAGAAAACGAACAGCTAGCTGGGACATGGTAGCATGATAGGGGTACATCCATATTAATGCGACATGCTCCTTTCTTTGAGAATATAACGAAGCGCCACCACAAATGTCAGTCGAGCGCCCCATATCGCGCGTTCATGAATAATTCCTCACATATTTACAAGACTGTCAAGTATGGTCCTTTGTCATGCAAAACGCTGTCGCAACGTCATTTTCACTTCACATAGCTCAAAACTGAAAAATATTGGCGCGCGCTTTACGCCACCGAGAGCCCAATCAAATGCAAATTTGTCAAAATGCCGCAACCGCCAACGCCGCTACTCGTATAAATGCGAATTGCTTTTTCATGATATGTGTTTTAAAAGGCATGGAAATCCAGTTACGTTAGTAGTTGTATTTATGATATGGAACCGCAAGCCACCCGCACACCGCACCCCCGCGTGAAAAAACTCTACGGCGTAACGTTCTGGTTCTGGCCCTCAAGCACGTGTTTTTCAAAAGTTTAGAAGTTGTAATTAGTTTTGTGTGCTATGGAGTCCGGTCGTATTCAGGTGTACTTTTTTTGTACGACTGCGATTTTTAATTAAGCTTACCTCGGTTTTATATTCAGAAAGTGTTTTTCAGCTGGAAAAATATTCAGTTCATTTGATATTTGTTTAGGGGCATACCCTTGGCTTGTTTTCTTGTCTCTCTATACCTCTACACCGGAGCTTTTATTTCAGTTTTGCTTGATTGATAATGCCGCAGCGCGGTGCGGTGGTGTTTTTTCAGCACCGGTGCTTTTTGCATTTTTAAACATAAGTCGTCCACAAAATTTACATTACCTGCTTCAACCCCACGCCACTCATCAATCCACCGGGCGAGCAAACATCGCGTCACATTCATGCACCGGTCATTTACAAATTCCTTTCATATATTCTCCCAACAAACCCAACGCAACGGTATAATATTATACCTACCGAAGGGCCAGTTTTTTCTCCTCCTAAATCCCTGGTTAGCGAAATTGAAATTTTTAATTGGCATGTAATTCTGGCACGCATGTAAATATTTTAGCCTCGCATATGCGCTGGATTAAAATTTCAACAAATAAAAATGTCACCATACTGATAGGAATAAACCGGTCTCAAACATTCGTGCACGGCGGTTATGTGCAAACGGAAATGCGTACAGGAATATGAAACGGTGAGCGAAAGAATATTGGAAACTATAAACGGTCGGACAGCTAACAGCTCTTCAAAGTATTATAATGAATAATGATTGAAATTTCACAAGGGACTCAGGATGCAACCACTGGAGAAGACTAATTTGTGTTGACGCATGTAAACACGATAAACGTGGTTAATAAAAATATCACTGTTGAGGCTATGCGATATTCAGCGACGTGTAATGTGCAGCGGAATCCGGAACACATGGACCTCGCTGGCAAATAAAAATGGATGCTGCTGCCGTCGTCACCATTCTAGTTGTATTTTGACTATTTCCGTTTCTTATCGCTCAAGCTGCGACCTGCGTGTATACAAATTTTTCGCCACAGACGCATAATGCATTAGTTCAAAGAGCTCTTATCTTGCAGCTATCTCCGTCCAGCACAGCATCCAGTCCCAGACGAAAGGATCTTTTCGGAAAAATTTCAGTCCAATGGGTAGCTGGGGAACCCGAACCAAAACAAACCTTGACGAAATAATGATAGACAATTAGAATAATAAAAATTTAGTGTAGCGCGGCATCGCCGATGTGTGCTGCATTTCAGAAGCCGGCTGGATCTAAAAAGTTACAATATGCGAACAAGTCCCCCGTTCTTATCAAAATACAATACATAGATACTCTACAGTGCGCGTCAAAAGTTTGGAATAATGGATATTTTTTCTTTTTGAGCACCCGAGCCTCTGCACCCAATAATTTACACCGTCAAAAAACAATTGACAATGAAACGCCGCTACTTACGAGCAATTCATTTCCATGGATGATGCGCTGAAAACGGCGTGTTCAACGTGAAAAAGTTTCCATGGCCAGTTGAAAAATACAGATTTTGGGTATCAATAGCAATGCGTGAGTGTCGCCTTTTTTACGCTTGTAAAAAACTATTTAACCATATCAGTATGAAATAGCTGAGGATAATTTTACATTGTAGATATCAAGGCCGTATAGCTCGGCCGGAAAACCAGCTATCTGGCCAAGAGGTACACCGGATATTCGGTATCCGGTATCCTGCCAAATCACTATCCGTTCACCGTTGCATCTCTATCAAAAAAGAATGGCCTCGAAGCTGGAGAGACATCGCCTTGTCAAATCATGTTCACAAAAAGGAGCATCGAATTCATTAGGCGATCTCGGCCTTCCATGGAAGCTTCGTAGAAGTGAGTCTTTTGGAACTTGAGTGCATATAGGCCGTCCAAATCTCCAGTCGAGTCCGAACGAAATGACACACAATGGTGGCACGAGCTTCTTCTGCATTGTAGATTGAGGTACATTTGCAATTTTCCGAAGAAGCATCAGGAAAATAGGTCGGAATGGGATGTGATGGACGTTTTTTTTGGAGAGCCGGACAAAATTAGTAGGAGCGGATAGAAACATCAGTGTAGATGGGATCCACCCCCATGTAGATTTCCAGCCAGGCAACTTAGCTTCTACACGATGAAATTAATCATCAGCTAAAGTAGCTTTTGGTCGTTTTAATTATAGCATAATGCTGTTTTGGTCAGAGTTTTTCCATTCATAGATGATATTTTTGGATTTTATATGGTTTTTAAAACGAAAAAAGGACTTTTCACGGCGGGAATCTGCAGTAGCAAAAAGTTGACGGAATTCTTTTTACTTTCCCGGCACATTCCGTGAATTTGAAAAAAATGCAGTGCAAATTTTGACATGCGGTGAGCCCCACGAAATATTCATTTTAGGGGCAGACATGCTGGGAATGAAAGTTGGAGAAAAGATTGAATTAATTTTTGAAGGAAAAACTTTTGAAATCGGACCCACGGTTTACGAGTTTTCGTTTCTGGAAAAACTGCAAATTTTCCAAATTTTAATCTCGTGAACAGATTTTAACATTTTTCAACGTTTTTTCCAATTTCCCGGGAATTTTCCGGTTGAAAATGTAAAACCGGCCTCGGTTTTCGAGACCGGACTTGAATGATGAGTCTAAAGTGAAGCCTTGATTGACGATTTTTACAAGTAGATGATTTGGAATAAGATTCGAGGTTTTCCCGGAAAATTTAAATATTTCTGACAAAATTTTCAATTTCCTGCAAATTACTTTCAATCTTTTTCTCTAATTCCAACTTCCCACCCGAAAGGACGTCTCGAACAAAAATTTACATGGGTTCCTGGACTTCCTGGATACTAGTCGGGAAAGTTTTGGGGTGACACAATCGATTTTTTTCACCTACCAACTGATGGTGATCAACCATTATTACAGATCTTCCTAGAACTCCACATACACGTGTTCGGTCTTTTATTTGGAACTCATCAGTGCTTATAATTTTTATGTTTTATTTTGGGCCCGGTTTATTGGATTTAGGGTCACTGTATTGTATAACGAACTTTGGTGCACTCATTACTAGAGGTGTGGGCCGAGCTAATAAAGATGCATCTTTGAGCCCTATATCAGTGGCTCTGGCTTCATGAATTGACGCCAGAGCACAACGAAATGGTCATCATTCCAACGCACTGAGGGTGGTGTAGGGTAACAGTTTAAATAAGTAATTCATGCGAACGATAAACGGTGACATTATGGTGAAAATGTTGGTATTTTAGAGATGTTGGATGAATACGCCGACACTTCATGCCCCATTAAAATGACATATCGGTGTCTCGTCCATTATAACATGAACATTTCACTGCGTCATTGTTTATTGCCATTTGAGGCTTGAGAAGATCTCAGGGCAATGAAACTCCCGTTTGCAATATAAAATTTTGTCGTGCCAACGCCACGCAAGCATTTATACCGACACATCGATCTCCAGAATGTGTGTATTTATGAGTGCCGAGATTCATAATTGGATATTATTGCAGTCCCAAGAGTAATGAGTCAGTCGGACAGACGCACCTTATTGAATATGCCGATCCGGCGTTCTGGCCGCGTGCGAGAGTTACGAAATTGTAAAACTTCGGCGGCAATTATGTTTATCCACATGTTTATCCACTCTCTCGACTGTTTTTATAGGAGGCCGGTTGTACATGTACACCCCAAAGTCCGAACTTCACGTGCGGATACGCGCGGCGACTATTTTCAATTAAAATTTCAAAATTCCTTCTTTTCCACATCAAGCGAACCGATCGGCATTCGAATTTCCAATGATCTCCGAAGTGGATCATTTTATTAGCGCGCGTATCCAGCGTTAGCTGTTCTGCTGTTCAATGACATACGTTTCTTCTGAAAAACTAAACTACAAACATTTACCAAGATTGCATAGGGAAACTTAACAACAAAATAAAAGTGTAACACGGCCAAATTTACCCCAACTCTGGAACCTCAACTTGGAGTTAAATTGGACTCCCTGATAAAGTTTTCAATTTTTTTTTATGACCGTTTGCTATACAGGGTGTTTTCGAAATTTAGTCATCTCTTTGAACACGTTGTTGTGACATTTCGAATTGAAAGGAATCGAATTCTTTTTCCGAAAACTGGTTTGAAAATTCCCAACCCCTCCCCCAATTAATTGAATATTCGAAGTATTTTAGGAGGGAAAAGGGGGGGGGTGAAAATTTTGAAAATATTTTGTTCATGAAGAAAACTCAATTCTCTCCATTTTGATGTATCACAAAGTAGGTAGTATCATTTAAAAGTTCTGGTGGGGGAAGGGGGCGTAGCGAAGAGGTGAATTTGGGTGGCACTTTTTCCACATGAAATTTTATTCCTTGATGCTGTGCAGGATGACGTTGACTGCAATGAAGAAAATTGAGAGGTCAAAAAACATAGCTTGGACACCCAGAGAATTTTAGATAAATAGGGGGTGGGGTTGAAAATTCTGAAATTATTTTTTTCAGAAAAAGAATTTGATTCTTTTTGATTTCATGTATCTCAAAGTAGATCGTGTTATTTGAAATTTTAAAGTTAGGGTGTGTGGGGGTGAGGGAGCTTAAGAGATAAATTCGTCAATGTATGTTTCAGATGTTCCCTTCAATGCTAAAATCGGCCTGTCCGAGCTTTTTTTTAAAAATGAGGTGAATTGCCCTAAAACCCCCTTGTTGTGTTTTTGTTGGGCCACCCTTGATACTTTGCACGTCTCCGCATTGTCGTACATCGTACATACCATCAACGCATGTATTGTGCAAAGGGAACTTTTTAAAATCGAATTAGTGTCGGGTGGGGGAGACTGCGGATATATTCTTTCGTAAAATTTCGGGCATAAAATCGAAAATTGCAAAGTAAAGGCAAACCTTATCCGGTTCGTGTAGGTGTACTTATTTACAGGCTGGAAATTCATTGTGTTGTTGGTACACGCGGGTTGTATAATCGCATTACAAATACATTTTAATTTTGATTTCGCGCCCTTGTGTATTTATTTGTTTTTGCACTTCGCCGCGGCTATCTATACTTTAATGAAAGTTTCTGTAATTTTACAGCAATAACTATTGGCAACGTTGAAGCTAATCAATATAGGTATAAATTTACACAGTCATTGAGAAGATACAAATCAAGTTTATTTGTGTAGGTACAGTAAAGCTGTGAATATGTAGGTTCACAGTTGAATTCACACTGAAAAATCGGTTGTGTCACCCCAAAACTTTCCCGACTAGTATCCAGGAACCTATGTAAATTTTTGTTCGAAACGTCCATTCAGGTGGGAAATTGGAATCAGATAAAAAGATTGAAAACATTCGCGGGAAATTGGAAATTTTGTCAAGAGAATTTCAATTTTCCGGAAAACCTCAAATCTTATTGCAAATCATCTTATTGTAGAAATCGTCAATTAAGGCTTCACTTCAAGCTCCATCATTCAAGTCCGGTCTCGAAAACTCAGACCGGTTTCACATTTTCCCGGGAATTTGGGAAAAAAGTTGGCAAATGTTTAAGAACCAGTTACCTCTTGTTGAAAAAAAAATGGTGGAGATCTGTTCACGGGATAAAAAGTTAGAAAATTTGCAGTTTTTCCAGAGAGGAAAACTCGAAAACCGTGAGTCCGATTTCAAAAGTTTTTCCTCCAAAAATTAATTCAATTTTTTTCCAACTTTCATTTATGTCTCTTGCACCTGAAATGAATATATCGTGGAGCTCACCCCATGTCGAAGTTTGCACTACATTTTTTCAAATTCACGGAATGTGCAAATTTCATTTTGAAAAAATTACCGTCCGAAAAACGGAACCGTGTCGATTTTGAAAACAGGCCTACACGACGGCCAATCCAATCTACTTTCGATACCTGTTGGAATTTTTCGAAAGTCAAGTCCCGAGCAGGAATGAATTTTTGAGTGGAGTCTTGCTACAAAAGCGAGTCGTTCCGGTCAAAGCACCGGCGAGAGGCCCTCTCGAGTGGACACGGTCAGAAGAAATTTTGAAAATCCATAACGCCCGACAAAAAAATGGTGGAAAACTGCAACTACACACTTAATTTGAGTCTTTTGTGTTGTTATTTCCTGCCAAATTTGGTTTCAATCAGTCAGATAGATTTTTAATGATTAAATGGTGAAGTTTTGAACTTTGACATTTTTCATCAATTGACAGATGACAGATATGGCGAAATTTTCAACTGTTCTGAATACAGTTTTTTATGGGCTTATTGCAAGTCAAGTTCCGTGAGATATAGCTTCTGTCATTTTTTGATAGTGGCACTTCCGTTTGACAGATGACAACCAAAAACTAATGGGTTCATTCGACGGTGAATCCATGTCTGTGTATAAAATTCCAAGTCGATCGGCTAGACGATGCGGCTGTTATCGTGGAAGGTTACAGACAAACATACAAACAAACATACAAACATACCGGGTGGGCCATAAAAAACCGTGGTCTGAATTTTTCCTTCTAAAATTTTTATTCCTTCACCGATTTTATCGAACTTTTCAGCATTGAATAGCCAATTGAATAGGCTATCATTTCTGTATTTCAAAATGGCCGACATACCAAAATTCAAGATGGCAGAAACAATTGAAAATAGGGCTTCTTTTGTTCTCGTTGCTTTTTATTGAAAGTTACCAGAAAGTCAAAACCAATAATGTATTATGAAGGATTAGACCTTTCTTGTCATATCAAGACCACAATCAATAAAATCGGGTTATCTGCTGAGGAGCTATTGCGAGTTGAAGCAAGGCCTACTTTCCGTTTTTTTTTTATTTCCGCATAATTGATCCAAATTAAGGTATCCTGCCCGCCAATCCACCATATGCTTATTTCTCAACCGATTTTCTCAAATTTGGTATCAATGGCTAGCCAATTAGACAGGCTACCGTTTCCACATCACAAAATGACAGACCTGTCAAAATCCAAGATGGCGGAAGCAATTTAAAATAGAATTTCTTTGGTCGTCATTGCTTTTGAATAAAAATGAGCGGAAAGTCAAAACCAATAATTATTATGAAGGATTAGACCTTCCTCGACAATTCAAGACAGCAACCAATCAAATCGGTTTATCTGATGAGGAGCTACGGCCAGTTGAAGCGAAGCCTACTTTCCGTTTTTCTATTCCAACAAAAACGAATAAGGCCCATTTTCAATAGCTTCCGCCATCTTGAATTTTGACATGTTGGTCATTTTCTTTTCTGAAAATGGCAGCTTATCCGATTGGCTAGCCATTGATACCAAATTTGAAAAAATCGGTTGGAAAAAAAGGATATGGCGGGCAGGAGTCCTAAATTTGGGTCATTTATGCGGGAATAAGGGAACCGTTAAGTAGGCTTCGCTTCAACTGGCCGTAGCTCCTCAGCAGATGACCCGATTTCATTGGTTGCGGTGTTGGATTGTCAAGGAAGGTCTATTCCTTCATAATAGTTATTGGTTTTGGCTTTCTGCTGATTTTTATTAAAAAGCAATAAGGACAAAAGAAATTATATTTTCAATTGCTTCCGCCATATTGGATTTTGACATGTACGTCATTTTCCCATATGAAAAAGATAGCCTGTCCAATTGACTAGCCATTGATACCAAATTTGAGACAATCGGTTGAGAAATGAGCCAATGGCAGATTGGCGGACAGGATCCCTAAATTTGGATCAATTATGCGGAAATGAAAAAAACGGAAAGTAGGCTCCGCTTCAACTCGCAATAGCTCTTCAGCCGATGACCAGATTTTACTTGTTGTGGTCTTGAATTGACAAGAAAGGTCTATTCCTTCATAATACATTGTTGGTTTTGACTTTCTGGTAATTTTCAATAAAAAGCAACGAGAACAAATGAAGGCCTATTTTCAATTGTTTCTGCCATCTTGAATTTTGATATGTCGTCCATTTTGAAAAACGAAAATCATAGCCTTTTTAATTTGCTAGCCAATGCTGAAAAGTTCGATTAAATCGGTGGCAAAATAAAAATTTTAGAAGGAAAAATTCCGACCACGGTTTTTTATGGCCCACCCGGTACAAACATCATACACACATACAGACAGATATCATTCTGGAAATGGTCTTAATCGTCATAGGGAGCCTCAAAACGGATATATCCGACGACTGTATAACAAAAATACATTGTTTTGTTACCTTCAGTGTCCACGCATTCATACATTTTTTGCCGCTAGTTCATGGGAGCTTTATTATTTTGGGTAGGAGACTCGGCTGGCTGAGTAGTATAAATGCCTAATTAATTATTAGACACCCTGTATAACAAAAATACATTGTTACCTTCGGTGTCCATGCACCTGTAAATTTTTAGCCACTAGTTGTCACTTGCTTTCAATATATAATCACAGCCTGCCTATCTTTATCAACTGTCGATAACTTATTTATTTTCCAACATATTTGAATAATTATTTTTTAATATTAAAGAAGAAACATGGGAAATTTGTTACGATACGTATGAAAGATCATATTCATCAAACGCTGCCTGCATGCCTCTACACAAAAACACTTTTTTCCTGGCCGTTAGAACCCTAGACGGCCGCTCGCCCTGGCTCTGACTAGGAATACCCCCAGAGTAGGTAGGCTCTGAAATGTCGATAACTTTTTTTTTTCCAACATATTTAAATAATTCATTTTTAATAATAAAGAAGAAACATGGGAAAGGACCCCGCACGATTCTTATGGAAAATGGCTCCCGGTTAAATTCTCTGAATTTTTGATATGTTGTTGCTCATGAGATACTAATCGAATACCGTGAACCCCAAACTCAAATAATGGACAGTTTTTTACCCACAGGGGGTTGAAGTTGTAGGTTTTGACGGCTTCAAAATAATATTATGACGTTAATAGAAGCTTTTTATTTGGTTTCTCTTCAAGTTGTGTTTCATGCTAAATGTATTTATTTGACAGAAAAATATCAACCCCCTCCTCCACCCCCAACCCCTATCTACCATCATAAAATTCGAGATTACTCCCGAAAGCCATGCGGATGGCTTCTGTGACTTAAATCATGAATTTTGACATAAAAATTATTTTCCACCCCTAATGTTGGGGTGCCGATTTTCCAATTTTCCTCGGTTAACTTGGCTGAATTTTTGGTATTGTGTAGTTCTAATTCTGCTGAACAAAAAGTTCTTATATCAAAACTTATTCCTATGAACAGTTTTTGTTCTGCAGGGGACTGAAGTTCAATATTTATGCTCTCAAATCTTCAACTTCAGTCCCCTGTAGAACAAAAACTGTCCATAGGAATAAGTTTTGGCATGAGAACTTTTTGCTCAGAAGAATTAGAAGTACACAATACCAAAAATTCAGCCAAATTAACCGAGGGAAATTGGAAAATCGGCACCCCAACATTAGGGGTGGAAAATAATTTTTATGTCAAAATTCATAATTTAAATCACATAAGCCATCTGCATGGCTTTTGAGAGTAATCTCGAATTTTGTGATGGTAGATAGGGGATGGGGGTGGAGGAGGAGGTTGCTATTTTTCTGTCAAATAAATACATATAGCATGAAACACATCTTGAAGAGAAACCAAATAGAAAGCTTTTATTTACGTCAGAATATCATTTTTGAGCCGTCAAAACCTCCAACTTCAACCCCCTGTGGGTAAAAAACTGTCCATTATTTGAGTTTGAGGTTCACGGTATTTGATTAGTATCTCATGAGCTACATCATATCAAAAATTCAGAGAATTTAACCGGGAGCCATTTTCCATAGGAATCGTGCGGGGTCCTTTGTTATGATACGTGTGGAAGATCATATTCATAAAATGCTGCCCGGATGCCTCTACACAAAAACGCCTTTTCCCTGGCCGTTGGAACCCTGGACGGCCGCTCACCCTGGCTCTGACTAGGAATACCCGCGTTTGGTGCAGGACTCCATTCAGATGCTCTTTCCTCACCTTTTTTCGAAAAATTCCAACTGATATCGAAAGTAGATTGGATTGAGCGTCGTGTAGGCCGGTTTTGAAAACTGACACGGTCTCGGTTTCCCGACAGTAATTTTTTCAAAATGAAATTTGCACATTCCGTGAATTTGAAAAAATGCAGCGCAAACTTCGACATGCGGTGAGTCCCACGAAATATCCATTTTAGATGCAGACATGCTGGGAATGAAAGTTGGAGAAAAGATTGAAATTATTTTTGGAAGAAAAAATTTTGAAATCGGACCCACGGTTTTCGAATTTTTTTTTCTGGAACAACAAGCAAACGAGAACCAATCAAATCCTCTGATTATAGAGCCGAACTGGTTCGGTTCTAGTGACTCGAAGACGCTATAAAAATCCAAGGGCGCAAAATTGCCTAATTCGGCACAGGGGGTGTCACTAGCACTACGCGGTCTCCAGCTCATTCTCTAGGTAGGTTTGGGGGGAGGGGGGTGTCACAGGATAGTCCGTGTCGGGTGCCAAATACGCTAGGTACGCCACTGCGATGAGCCCCACGAAATATGCATTTTAGGGACCGGACCTGAATGATAGAGCTTAAAGTGAAGCCGGAATTGACGATCTTTACAGTAAGATGATTTGAAAAAAAATTCGAGGTTTTCCCGGAAAATTCGAGTTTTTTAAATTTCCAATTTCCTGATGCAAATTATTTTCAATCTTTTTGTGGTGCCAGTTTCAGATCGTTCACGTTCATCCATGTACCACTGCGTCTGACTGCCTCATTCGCTTTTCTTTCTACATAATTTGGTTCCTTGTGAAAAACTGCAAATTTCCAACTTTTTAGCGTGTGAATAGATTTATACCAACTAAGTGATTCTTGAACATTTTCAGGCAATTTCTCTCAAAATTCTCCAAGTTTTCCGAGAGTTTTCCACTTTCAAATGATTTCAAATGAGACCGGACTCAAATGATGAAGCCCTTATGAGAGAAAATATCTCAATTTTTCAATCTTTTTCTCAAATCCCAACTTCCCACCCGAAGGGACATCTCATAATAAAATCTCCATCCGTTCTTTGCTATTCGTCGGGGAAGTTTTGGGGTGACACAACCGATTTTTTTCTTAGTAGGAAAAAAAGCGCAAAAGTTATCCAATAAAGCGCATCCCGTCTTATTCATTTGCGGTAAAAAAATCTTATCTCCCGACTAAACTGTTCGTCAAAAGTTGAGCATAGAGCAAAATTTGCTCCAATTTCAAGCAAGGATTTCTTCGGGGAAAGATATTCGATTTGGGAGAAATTTATAGTGCCTGGTAGAGCTATTCTTCAGCTGCAAGACGTTATATCGACTTACGTGCACCATCGACTTTGTCCATGATGCACAGGATGCCAAAAGAAGGAGTCAAAAGTGTTAATTTTTGAAGTCGTGGAACTTTTTTAGCAAAAATTTCGAAAGCGGATATCAATATCTCGAAATGCTTTTTGATTTTTGATCGTTTTTTGTTTCTCCAAAGAGTTCTTGATTTTTCTGTGTAATTTGGATTTTTTGATACAGAACTTGCTAGAGCTGTTGTCTTTTCTTGAAAATCCACAGAAACGTACACAATTGCTGGATGAATTATACCATGAGAAATTTTGACCTCATGGGCCTCAGAAGAGGTTATCTTCTGGACCTCTTCAGGGGAGATACCCAAAGAAGCATGCTGTGACATCACATTGACACTTATTGACTCCAGCATGAATAAAAATGCAAGAGTTGTAACCATACGTTGCATCAAAATTACCATGGTTACCAATTAGTCCCATCATGGGTGATTTTGTTACTGCCCAAGTCACTGGAAATTTCCAGAAGTGATATCTCCTAGACGAATAGAGATAGAGCCGTAATTCTTTTTTTGATTCCAATCGGACACAAAATTGGTCATTCGAGAATGATGTGCAAATTTTTCACGTTCTACTTTTTCAGTGGTGGGGGGATAATTTTGACGTTTGTCAAGTCAGATTTTTTTTTTCTACTTGTCATCATTGAAATGTCAACATTAATGTTATCTACTACTTCTACATCAGTAGTGAAAACAAGAGACCAACAAAGTTTTTCTCAGGAAACCTGGACTTTGAGGAAGAAAAACACCGAACGCAAACTTGAAATTAATCTGCTGAAAATGACAGTATACATTCATGTTGACATTTCAATGATGATGACAAGTACAACAAAAAAGTTCCGACATGACAAACGTCAAAATTACCCCCACTACTGAAAAAATATAAACGTGAAAAATTTGCACATGATGCTCGAATGGCCAATAGTGTGTCCGATTGAAACCAAAAAAAGAATTATGGCTCTATCTCTACTCGTCTAGGAGATATCACTACTGGAAATTTTCAGTGACTTGGTCAGTAACAAAATCACCCATGATGGGACTAATTGGTAACCATGGTAATTTTGATGCAACGTATGGTTACAAGTCTCGCATTTTTATTTATGCTGGAGTCAATAAGTGTCAATGTGATGTCGCAGCATGCTTCTTTGGGTATCTCCCCTAAAGAGGTCCAGAAGATAACCTCTTCTGGGGGTCCATGAGGTCAAATTTTCTTATGGCATGATTCATCCACCAATTGTGTACGTTTCTGTAAATTTTCAAGAAAAAACAACAGCTCTAGCAAGTTCTGTATCAAAAAATCCAAATCCCACAGAAAAATCAAGAACTCTTTGAAGAAACAAAATACGATTAAAAGTCAAAAACTGTTTCGAGATATTAATATTCGCTTTCTAAAATTGAAGAGAAATTTTTCCTAAAAAAGTTCCACAACTTCAAAAATTAACACTTTTGACACTCTTTCCTTTGGCATCCTGTATATCGTGAACAAAGTCGATGGTGACGTAAGTCACATAGCGTCTTGTAGCTGAAGAAAAGCTCTACCAGGCACCATAAGTTTTTTTCAAATCAGTTTTTTTCTTATCTTTCCCCGAAGAAATTCTTGCTTGAAATTGAAGCAAATTTTGGTCTATGCTTAACTTTTGACGAGCAGTTTATTACTATACTTACAGTAGAATCTCGTAAAAATCTAACATGCTCGCAGTGGTGTATGACATGTAGAATAAAAATCTTTAAAAATGTCAGCGCCACTTTGTAAATGATGGTATATTTTAAAAAAGAATGACTAGTTTCGGCTATATAGAATGATAGCCATGGTCACATCCGAAATTCTCAAAAATGAAGTAATAAAATTATGTGGTATAATAATAAGTCAGTTTGTCAACTGACTGCGCATCATACCACATCATTTTATTACTTCATTTTTGAGAATTTCGGATGTGACCATGATCATTCTATATAGCCGAAACTAGTCATTCTTTTTTAAAATATACCAACCTTTACACAGTGGTGCTGACATTTTTAAACATTTTTATCCAATCCTATTGAATAATGCACGCATTATCACGCGTATCTATACATGCCCGCATTTTTCAATAAGACTGGATAAAGCATAGTATTTTACTCGCGGGTAAAGGCTATGGGCCGTATTCATACCTCGCTTTTAAGTTAAAAGCGCTATTAGAGCGATGCGCATTTAGGGGCATTTCTCATATTTCAGTGTTCAAAAATACATTATTGCGATTGGGAGCGATTGTATGTACTTAATTGCAATTAATTTGCGAGTTAATTTGTATTTTTGAACACTGAAATATGAGAAATGCCCCTAAATGCGCATCGCTCTAATAGCGCTTTTAGCTTAAAAGCGAGGTATGAATACGGCCCTATTACTCATTCGGATGCTTTACGACACTCGTCAAGGCTCGTGTTAGCAAACTGCATCCTCATGAGTAAGAAGCAATCATTACCCGTTTGTTGAATAATATACTATTATTCTTACAGTAGAAGTTGATAAAATATATTATACAACCATAATCCTCCGATAACACTTGCGACAAGTGACTTTTTGATCGAATCTGTATACCTACGACTACCTATAGCACATTTTTGGTGAATAGTAATCATTCTAATGGGGTAATAAAAAAAAGCACCGGTGTGAAAGAGAAGCGCATGAAAAATTATGATTCGAAGTGCCCTGCGAGCACTTAACGTGATACAAGCCAGACAGTTCTCGCACCCCCGCGCATTTCGATTTATGTTTTGTCATTTTTGTGGAATAATACTTATGTATATGTGTGACGTAAAAGGATGATAAAAGGGCGATTTGCCGGAGCACAATAATTTAATCCGGGCTTTATTCCCGGCCGACATTCCGCACGTTTTAAAAATTTGGACCGGGGCCGAACCGCCACCATCGCTACCACCGCCATACCGTGAAGCGTATTATTTCATTAATTGCATCATATTCGCGTTGTTCGTATCAACAGTTTCGCCTGTTACAATGTAGGTATAGCAATATAGCATCAATGTCAGCGCGGCTGGAATTTCAGAGGACCTGATGCCTGATGAGAGAGAGAAAGGGCTTGACAAATTTCAACAAATATTGATGGTAGCTGCTGCAAACAATGCAGATGATACTTTGACATATGCGCTCGGAGGAAGTAATGCAAATGGGGGAAAATTACGGCCACAATCTGCCTTAATTCGGAATATCCGTGTGGTTATTGACATAATCCGAACTCCGGGGGGGTTGGCTGAACCCCTGTACGTTAAGGGTTAATATGAACTCATTCGCAGTTCCCGACTAATTATTTCGGTCGGAAGATCATAATCCCCTCATATAATGGCCAGTTTCCAACTTATCAAATCTACCATCATGGCCGCCATTTATGTACGTTATACCAAGAAGACCCGTGTTAAATGTCTATTACCTAATGAAATTGTGACACTAAAATGCCCACCAATTTTGGCAAATTTAGCCCTTCAGGTGTGTGTCATTAGTTCTTAAATACGACATCATTGCGCCGTTAAGCTCACCATCTAAACATTAACTCTAACTAATTAGTGCGTCGTTAGTTACACATACACCACCAAAGTTAGAGAGTTAGTGCCGAATTTTAATACCACACCACTTTCTGGCGTTGCCTGAACTAACCACTCACAAAGTTTATTGGAAATACTTCACGCTCAGAAGTCGCTTGGCTTAAAAAAAAAATGTCCATTCGGTATAAATTTGAGCCTTCTGAATCCAGCGTCGTGCACAATAATCAAAATAATACCAGATTGCCCGCAGTCTCAATTCTTTGTTGTAAACAAAAGCGATTTCTTAGTATTTCAATTCAGTTGCTATTATCAATGGCCGTTACCTGCTCGAATCAAGCGGTGCAGTAATAATTGTGAATTACTCGGTTTATTCTTCTTTGTAGTGTTTTTCTTCTGTCATCATTCTGGTGAAACTGCATTGTAACGTCATCAAACCTGTGCGTATAAATAAATACTTTGTAATATGTGTGCATTGTGCAATTAATAATTTTTATTAATTTATGTTCCATAGATGCAGACAACGTGTTGTTTAGGAGTCGCGCGCGATTTCCAGTTGTGTGCAATTTGCCAGCTTGCTTCCTAATTAATTTTATAAATCGATATGCCACCTTCTGCCGCGTGAGGACCATCACCTGGTTGCCGACCAATCAATAGTGATTACTGATTAGATGAACCGTAACGTGGACTAGTAAAGATCTCTTTCTAAATATTATTATTGGAAAAAATTTAAGAAAGAAAAAACCCATAACCATTATGGTCTCTGTGGTACTTTACTTTCCATCGGAATTAAGATATACCCCAATGTTCAAATGTACCTACCAGCATTAAGTTAAGCATCACGGTTTCGCCTACATGAAGTCAAAGCGTGTCAAATCTAAAGTTACACAAGATTAGTTCTCGTCGTACAATAAAAATAGCAGAACTGATTCTCTTTATTGAAATGTCAAATTCTGAGAATGTCGACAATGCTTAAATTCTTCGGGAGAAGTATGTAAACGCAAGAAAGAGCCGATTTTGATGTGTAATACCGTCACGCCGCCGTTATAGATGTCATTTCATCGAGATTCGAGACCGTCCTATATGTTCTTGAATTTGATGAGGACACTTGACGGATTCTCACCGGTTCGCCAAGGTGCCTGACGTGAATAAGCACGACTCTGGAAGTCAAGGATATATACAAACACACACACACACACACACACACACACACACACACACACACACACACACACACACACACACACACACACACACACACACACACACACACACAGACATATACATTATATAGGTGAATACCAGTACCAGATACTATACCTATATGTACTTTAATGATGTACGTCATTCGAACGAACGATCACGGCCTCGTTTGTGTCATCAATTTTATTGCGACCAACTTTGAAGAGAGGCACACAGATGATGTAAATGTGCCGTTGATTTCTGGCATTTTTTCTTGTAGAGTACCTCCATACAGATAGCGTCAAAAGCAATCAAGGCTTCTGCCATTAGCGTTCACGGAAATAAAACAAGAGCTTCATAATGTGATATCATGACAGCCGTCAATTAGGTAGTTACTTAGAATTATTCCAAGATAATTAATTACGCCTTTTCTGCATTGCAAAAGCGCCTTTCTAATTACTTTTTTATACTTGTCACTTGTCCGTGAATCACGAATTTCGTCAAACCCATCATCCGCCATCAGCATTGTGTAAACGTCGAGTCGAGGTACACCTATTTATTGTTGTCATTCTTAATTTTTCCTCTTGACTAATTCACAATTCACGATAAATGACAGTAAGACACGGACATACATGACAGTATTTTTTATAACAACCTCGACGTGGAAGCATCGAGATGCATTAGAAAGTAAAATCGTGTTCGAACTCCGGGCGAGATGTCGTATGGAACGAATACCTTTCGAACATGGTAACGAACAGCTCAATGTGAACCCAAAAAAATTCCAAATTCAATCAACTTCACGGATTTTCTTTAGCCCGCGCGCATGCACACAGTACACACTGAAAACTTTTTCAACTGAGTTTCATTTCAAAACGAACTAGAGTGGAACTCCTAGACTTTACAGTTGAAAATCGAGTTGAAAATTTCAAACTAGATATCTAGAGGAGTGTTTTAAAAGAGCATCTATAGTTATTCAAACTGAAAATAAGTAGAATTTCACTAAAAAATATAGTTCTTCCATAAAACTCCAGCTGAACTTTTATAGTTTTTTTTTTGCCCCGCATCAACAGCTAGGTTATTAGCAGGTTTTTGCCGTCGGGGTTTTCCTTCAACGATAAGAATGAGGACGATAACAACGAAGTACTGTAAGATTTGCATCTTTGGATCAGTGGGGGATTTATCAGTGGGGTTTTGTTTCGATGGCTTTCTCGTTTCATCCCTCTTCCCGGGGCATCACCGCACGATAGTAGATGCCCCAGTACTAAGAGACGCGTGAAAAAGTCCATCTGGCCCAGTGCGGATTTGAACCCGGGACTTTCGCCTTTGAAAGCGAGGCCGAGCTCACCGAGCTACCGACTGGGTTCTTTTATAGTTATTCTAAATGAAATCTAGTGAAGGTTCAGGTAATCTAGTTCCCCTGTTATTAGGATACAGGGTGATTCACCACCAAATGGACATAGCTTAAGGGTGGGTCCAGTTTTTCCAGGCGAATCTGGATCTGGTTTTGAAATTTTTCTAACGCTGTTCGTTTCGAAGCTACAGGGTGATTCATGTATTTCGAAGAATTTTTCGAATTCGAAGACAATCCATAACTTTAGAACAACCCAACAGATTGGTTTGAAATTTTGTGGGTTTATTCTTCTATTGATGTCTGACACATAGCTTTATCAAAGAATTCAAAATTTCCAGGGCCGGCTTTGAAAAAAATAATCTCAAAGATTTTTTCAAAAAAAGACACTTTGTATGCCTATAATTCAAAATTCATTTTCATATTCAGAAACTACCTACATGAAACATGCGATCAATATCGTCGTAAAAAAAAATCGCTTGGCACCATTAAGCTGTCAAAAGAAAATTGATAATCCTGATTATTTTGAGGTTAGGATTTTTTGTAAATTATTATTTTCAAATATTTGCAAATGGTTTATTATGGCCCCAAATTACAGCTGTTTCGTCATGAAAATAAAAATGACATTTTTCTCGTTTTCTCAGTAGTAACAAAAAGTTTCAGCCGAATTTCAAAAAAATTGTTGTTACGTCCCTCAGCTTTAATTCTATCCCAAATTGAGCTGAAATTGAGAAACGTGTAAAATTTTTTTGAAAATCCTGATGAAATTTTTTGTTACGTCTGAAAAAACGAGGAAAATGTCATTTTCATTTATCTGACAAATCGGCTGAAATTTAGGGCCATAATAAATCATTTGCAAATATTTGAAAATATTAATTTAGAAAAAATCCTAACCTCAAAAATCATTGCAATTTTCAAAATTTTCTTGACAGCTCAATGGTGCCAAGCAATTTTTTTGCGATATTATTAGCATGTTTGATGTAGTTTCCGAATTTGAAAATGAAATTCGAAAATAATGCATACAGAATGTCTTTTTTTGAAAAAAAGCTTTGGAGCTTTTTCTACAAGGCCGGCCCTGGAAACTTCAAACTGTTTGATAGGGCGATGTGTCAGATATCGATAGAAGAATCAACCCACAAAATTTCAATCCAATCCATTCGGTCGTTCTGAAGATACGGCTTGTCAAAAAAATCGACAAAATACATGAATCACCCTGTAATAGTCCAGTAAAGTGAGGCGATTTTTAGGCCAAAGTTGGAACAAATTAGGGGCAGGATGAAAAAAATATGACGATGTAGAGAATGAAAAACTGAATAAAAAAAACTAAACTTCCATTTCCAGTCATCCCGGGAACCATGGAAAAAAAATGGAGAAAATGGAAAAACATGCGCCGCGATCTTTCTTTTGAAACGGTGAGAGAACGGTGAAAGATGTGTAAAAACTGTCGAGGACAAAGTTGTAGGGAATTCAATAATCTACAAAAAAGTTTTTGGAGGCATATGTCTAACTTCTTTGGTTTAGCCGTTTATCGCAGTCAAAGTTGCGCGCCGGTCTAGTGAAGTGGAAAAACTGTCCGCGTGACCTTCCTTCTTGGATGCTGTGAGAACGATAAGAGATACCAAAAAATTGTGAGCGACACAGTTGTAGAGAATTGAATGCTTCACTAGAAAATCTTCAAGGCCAATTATTATCACTTCTAGTTTAGCCGTGAACCACGTTCGAAGCTGCGTGATAATCCTGTTGATGAAGTGGTTCTTCTGGAAAACTTACAAAAACCCTAGACTCGATGAAAAAACTATGACAATGTAGAGGATAAAAAACTGGATCTAAAAAACCAAAGTTTCATTTCACACCGTTTTTGGAAATCTAAGAAAAAAAAAAGAAAAAGTTGGAAAATAGTGATTTGCACTCCCAGCTTCCTTATTGAATACTGAAATAAACTTAATAAATATGGAAAATCTGAACAAACTAGCTTGTGGAGGATTAAATCATCTATAGAAAATGCCGTGATGACATGTATGTATCTTTGTCGACTTAGCTGCGGAGCGCTATCAAAGTTGGGGTACATGACTAGTGACGCGTCGCATATGTGGTCCAACTGGCCCGACGTTGCGGTCATTGTTCAATCGATTATAAAACATGATCGAATGATTTGAAAAAATTGCGTGCTTTGTTGAACGTCTGGTAACTATTGTTGGAAATGTAACTCCGCGGATGAACGCTTTGTTATGTATAAAGTTTCTTGTTTGGCAAAATTGAAGTCGTGAGTGTCACTGTACTATTTTCGTCATATTTTCATTCTAGAAATCTAGGACGAGAGACTAGGTTTCTGGGGAATTTCTGAATTTGTCGTTTCTAATCATATATTTATAGAATCGAAATAGTACGAAAATAGTATCGTGGCACTCAGGCATAAAACGGAGAAAGTACTCGTATTTTGTAACACAATATGTATAATAATTGAAAAACGTGATTCCCGTTAGATAATGAGATGTTTTTCAACTGATTTTGGATGAACAATGATCATTCAACAACAACAACTATCCACCTGAGCAATGGGGTTGAAGATTAAACATTTCTCTGTTGATGCCTATTAGAACCCAGGATAACGTAACTCTCGAAAATCTGCTACGGCTGATTTCCTGCAGATGCTTTAAAAACTGCGAGAAGCTTTGTGGATGCAGAAAAGCTGACCTCAAGTGTACCAAGTTTTGCCACCACTGCCGTGGAACCACCTGTTCTCACGCTTCCTGCATTGTCGTTTCGGAAGACGATGATGATGACTATAATGATAATTCTAACAATAAGTAGCTACCCAGACGTTAAACAAAGTACGCAATTTTTTCAAATCATTTAATCATGTTTTATAATCAATTAAACAATGATCGCAACGTCGTGCCAGTTTCACCACATATGCGACGCGTCACGAGTCATGTACCCCAACTTTGATAGCGCTCCGCAGCTTAGTCGACAAAGATGCATACATGACATCACGGGATTTTCTATAGATCATTTAATCCTCTACAAGCTAGTTTGTTCAGATTTTCCATATTTATCACGTTTATTTCAGTATTCAATGAGGAAGCTGCAAGTGCAAATCACTATTTTTCAAGTTTTTCTTTTTTTTTTCTCAGGTTTCCCGAAACGGTGTGGAATGAAACTTTTGTTTTTTAGATCCAGTTTTTCATCCTCTACATTGTCATAGTTTTTTCAACGAGTCTAGGGTTTTTGTAAGTTTTCCAGAAAAACCACTTTATCAACAGGATTGTCGCGCAACTTCAAACGTGGTTTACGGCTAAACTAGAAAAGATGATAATTGGCCATGAAGATTTTCTAGTGGAGCATTCAATTCTCTACAACTTTGTCGCTCACAATTTTTTGATATCTCTTGTCGTTCTCACAGTATCCAAGAAGGAAGGTCACGCGGACAGTTTTTCCACGTCACTAGACCGGCGCGCAACTTTGACTGCAATAAACGGCTAAACTGAAGAAGTTAGACATATGCCTCCAGGGACTTTTTTGTAGATTATTGAATTCCTTGCAACTTTGTCCCTGACAGTTTTCACACATCTCTCACCGTTCTCTCACCGTTTTAAAAGAAAGATCGCGGCGCATGTTTTTCCATCTTCTCCATTTTTTTTCCATGGTTCCCGGGATGACTGGAAATGAAACTTCAGTTTTTCTTATTCAGTTTTTCATTCTCTACATCGCCATATTTTTTTCATCCTGCCCCTAATTTGTTCCAAGTTAAATCCTTATTTTACTGGACTATAACTTCAAAACAAACAGTGTTAGAAAAATTTCAAAGCCAGATCCTGATTCGCCTGGTAAAACTGGACCTACCCTTAGGCTATGTCCATTTGGTGGTGAATCACCCTGTATAAACAATTTTATAGGTAATACAGAGTACTTAGCAATGATAATTAACATACCTATTCCTGTTGATGTCAGGCTGTCGATTTGGCAGCAACTGGCAACAAGCTCGCAAATGTTCTGAAATGAAAATAGCTATGTATCAACTATCCCAAACTATTCAATCAATAAAGTAATATGCAGAGTTCAAAATCAACAACTTTAGAAATGTCTAGGTGTTCAAAATCTACCTCAATCTATATAAAAATTACTCAAGTACCAATAATAATAATAATCAGATCGGGACGTATGTCACATACATAAATCAATGATGAATAATAAATTATATTTATTTAACTGTTTAATTCAAAGGGCTATCGACCGAGGTCCTTCTGTCCTTGAACTACAATCTTTTTTTCACATATACATATATCATTTTTTCGTCAAAATCCGAAATCGTGGGTATAACGTGAATTTGCGATTTGGAACCCTTCTCCTTTGTTGGTATTGCCGGGGTACGCAATCCTTAGAGTATCCAGCGCCCTAAAAATTAACTTATAAAAAGTAAATTTTTCGTTTTCTGTCTTCCCACAAGTTTTTTTGTAGAGATGTTTATTTCAACTGACCGGTTTCGAGGGGCACCTGGTCCCTACTCGTCAGAGTATTAAAAAGTGTATGTAAAAAGAGGTAAAAAGTTGTATATTTTCGCAGAAATCTGACGAATAAAAAAACTTAAAAAACTAAAAACTAACGTAAAAAGCTTGTGGGAAGACAGAAAACCAAAAATTCACATAATTATACAATCCCACTGAGAGATGGCGGAGAAATTCCTTCAACTTATAAAAAGGTCCATCGAAGTTTTGTCACTTACATACTTACATGCAAAGGAATATCTGATCAGCTGTGTTGCCCGTTGTCCGTTTGTTTGTTTAAAACTTGGATATATCACTCAAATAACACGTACAGTAATAATTATTGTATAAGCAGGAACACTGGTTTAATGAGAGCTTTTCACCCATTAGCACCTTATTCAGTATACTTTATTGCAATATTGCAACAAAGTTAGCCGAAATACCAGGAACATGGACAAAATGGAGTGTGAACTGTGCCATGACGTAACAATCAAATCGACTAATCTTCCAGTCTCACTTTGTGTGCAGATGCAGCATCAACTGGAATCCCTTTAAATTGTACTCTAATCCAGTCAAATCGATTAGAAATCTAGTTTGTAAGCAAGAGTAAATAACCTGATCGCTTAAGGACGGAGTCATATTGGTGTAAATAAGCGTTGCGAAATCAATCCGTCTGGGTTTATTCCTCGACGGATTTTCACCATTTTGGTCTCATTTGAAAGCTACAAGGATGTACTTTGGTTTGAGCCCATTGGCATTTCCGAAATAAAAAAAAAAATCAAATTTTGACATTTGAAAAAATTATTTTTGGATTTTGAAAATGCCAATGGGCTCAAAGTAAAGTACATACATCCTTGTAGCTTTCAAAAGAGACCAAAATGGTGAAAATCCGTCAAGGAATAAACCCAGACGGATTGATTTCGCAACGCTTATTTTACCAATTGAACTCCGTCCTTAAATTGAACTGGATATCTAGCCACTTACCTTGCCCTTTTTCAAAATGACGTAACTTTGGATTGAGGTAACCTAACCGATTTTGAATTGATTTTCACAGTTTTTTAGATTCATTTTTCAGCAATTCATCCCATTGACGGGATTTTGTTTTCAATTTCAATAACTTTTTTTACAGGGTGGAATGTAAAACATTGCAAAATTGTACTGAGTTCCGCCGAGCCCCGTTTCTGTGAATTTTTTTTTTTCGAATTTCAATGAATTATCCATGAAGCCTGATGTCTAATCTCGAAACGGTTTTTGCATTTTCCAGATCAGATGTCCAACAATGACGATTTGATTTTTTTTACTTTCCCGACCCACCAAAATCTGTTCACGGGATAAAAAGTTGGAAAATTTGTAGTTTTTCCAGAGAGGAAAACTCGAAAACCGCGGGTCCAATTTCGAAAATTTTTCCCTTAAAAATTAATTAAAACTTCTCTCAAACTTTGATTCCCAGCATGTCTGCACCTAAAATGGATATTTCGTGGGGCTCATCGCATGTTGAAGTTTGCACTGCAGTTTATTCAAATTCACAGAATGTCCAAATTCCATTTTGAAAAACTACCGCCGGGAAACCTAAACCGTGTCGATTTTGGAGATGGATCTACACGTTGGAAATGGTTCTAATCGTCATAGGGGACCTCAAAACGGATATATCCGTCGAAATCTCAAAAACAATTTTTAGCGCATTCACAATACTTCCCCTCCCCGTTGCCGTTGGGTGGTGGGTCGGGAAAGTAAAAAAATCATATCGCCATTGTTGGACTTCTGATCTGAAAAATTCAAAAATCGTTTCGAGACTAGACATCAGGCTTCATGAATAATAATTCATCAGAAATCGAAAAAAAATCATCCGAAAACGGGCAACTTAGCACAACTTTGCTATGTTTTACTTCCACCCCGTAAAAAAAGTAATTGGAAATAAAAACCTAATCTCGTCAATGGGATGGATTGCCTAAAGATGGATCTAAAAAACTGTGTAAACACATTCAAAATCTGTTTTGTCAATCCAAAGTTACGTCATTTTGAAAAAGGGCAAAATTTTCAATACCGTCATTCCAGTTGTTGAGCAGTTTAGAACAAAATATTCAAATCTAGTCCAGCTACCGGGTGGCATCTTGGATTCTAATGGAAATTCAGTCATAATAACTAGAAAACTAGGTGGAATCACTGGAATCGCTGAAACTATTGGCATATCTGGCTGACATCAACTAGAAATTTTTTTTGCGTGTATGCAACAACTGTGCACAGTACTACAACCTTAACAAAAAGTCTTCGCCCGCTTATTAAGGATGGAGTTAAATTGGTGAAATAAGGCGTTACGGTCGTTACGGAATCAATCGCAGTGGGCTTATCGACAGAAATTTACCATTCAGATCTTTTTGGAAAGCTACAAGGATGTGCTTTCCTTGCATGGTAGAGCAGCTAATAGCTGAATGTCGCCTCGTTAAATAAGCCAATTGAAATAAAAAAAAAAGTACGTGCTTTATTGGTTTCAGCTCGTAGACATTTTCGAAAAATCCAAAAAAAATCAAGTTTTGGAATAATCATTTTTGGATTTGGAACATGTCTATACCTAGGCTCAAACCAATCTTTGTAGCTTTCTAAAAAGACCTGAATGGTAAATTTCTGTCAAGGAATAAGCCCACCACGATTGATTTTGCATCGCCTTATTTCACCAATTTAACTCCATCCTAGAATATGACGTTGCATTGGTAAAATAAGGCGTTTCTGAATCATTCCAGCCGGTTCATTTCTGGAAAGGAGTTCACCATTCAAGTTTCTTCCGAAAAAATCAAGAACTTTTTCGAAATTTGTTTTTCATTTTTTGATTTTTTTTTTCAATTTTCATTATCAATTCGAATTGCCTGTAGCTTTCTGTCAAGGTCAAGGAATACGCTCGCAGGAATTGATTCCGCATCGCAATCCAATTCCATCCTCAAGTGTGCAATAGCAATAGATGTTTGTGAAGAGAAGCAAACAAAAAAACTATAGCGCCGTTGTACCTAGGTACTCGTATATCGATATAAAGTGCTCGCCAATTGAAATGGTCCACCCAAAAAATACAGTCACATTCAAAGTGTCATAACTTTTGAATGAATAAACTATTTTGAATCGTTTTATGTTTTCTAATTAGCTCACGTATTGGACTACAACATGTCATGGACTATTTTTGGTACAAGTGTTCCGTATTAATTATACGGGCCCTCAATCAGATACCGCAAAAATGGAAAAGTTTGAACAGGTCCCATTTCTCAAAAAATAGTTTTTGGTTTTCTCCAAGTGTTTCAGGGGAGTTGTTATAACCATAACTTGAATCGTTTTCAAATTTTTTTGTCTATCTGCTTAAATTACAGGGTGATCTCAAAAATTTAATCTTTTAGTTTTGCAGTAATAACTTTATTCATTGTTAGTCGATTTTAGAAAATGAGGGCTCTTGTTGGAGCTAAAGGCTCAGGTCAGAAGGATCAAGGATCAGAATTGACTTTAGATGAAAATTCTGGAAAAGGGATTGAATCAAAAGTGACTCAAATGACAAACTTGTTAGAGATCCGGTTTAGGGAAAGTATTAAACAAATAACAACTTGTCTTCAAACAAACCATTCTTTCTGAACCTTTTAAGGTGTTTTCCATTCGTATGGGGCAAAAATTGTGGCAATGAATCCAAATCAGAAATGGGTGCTTCCAACAAAGAATACTGGACGTTTTTCACCTAAAAATAGACCTAACCTGGGTTACGAAGATCAGAACTGGTGCCTATCTCTTTAAATGTGGAGGAAAAATTCGACAATAAGAAGGTAACCTAGGTTACGTGCATTTTCAGTCAAGGAAGGTCCGGTATTATCTTCTGAAGAGTGAATTTGTAAAATGGGTCCCGCATCGACAATTTCCATCACTTAAAATCGGAAAATACTTCAAACTGTTCGGAAATAAAAGTCTGTTTGAAGGCAAGTTGATTTTTATTTAGTTCTTTCCCTGAACCTGATTTCTAGGGTGCTTCATATTTAGGTCACTTTTGATTCCTTCGCTTTTTCAAAATTTTTGTCTCCAGTCAGTTCCGATCCTCGAGCCTTCTCACCTGAGTCTTGAGCTTCAACAAGAATCCTTAATCTCCAAAATCGACCAACAATTGAAATAGATATAAATGCCAGACCAGAAGGTTGCATTTTTGAGATCACTGTGTAATTGGAGGAGATAGACTCAAAATTTCGAAAGCTACCTCAAGGTATAGAAACAACAGCTTTCCTAAAACACTTGAAAAAAAACCAAAAACCATTTTTTTTGAAATGGGACCAGTTCAAACTTTTCCATTTTTGCAGTACCTGATTGAGCGCCCTGTATTTAATTGATACGAAACACCTGTATCAAAAACAGCCCATGACATGTTGTAATCCAATCCGTGAGCTAATTAGAAAACATTAGTTTATTCATTCAAGAGTTATGTCACTTTGAATGTTACTGAATTTGGGTGGACCATTTCAATTGGCGAGCACTTTATTTAGTACTTGATATCTTTATTTTCATATTTATAAATTATATCTTAAACAAGGTATAAGTTCTAACACCACCTACATTATAAACTCAAAAATAAAACAATTCGTCAAGAACAGTCGTCAGGAATAGTTCCTAAAACGCTAGCCGCATTACCCCGCTGAATTGCTATGCTGATTCTTTGTAGTAAGTAGCTCCTGGCCTGAGGGGTATCTTTTTTTTCATGTAGTAATTTACCTAAATTTTTGACAATGATTTTGGCTTCAATTCCAAAAGGGCCAAAAGTTTCTACCGCGAAAGCTAAGAAAAAATAATTCTCTTCAAGACGTGAATATTTGTTATGTTTTATTTTTTCAGCGAAGTTTGCGGCTGAGCTTGGACTCATCAGGCTTTTGTTGAGGTGGGAAGCAGCTATTGTGTCAACGCATGTTACGTCCCACACCAGACATTTTCCATTTTTCCAGGGTATTATTGTTACTCCGTCAGGTCGCTTGCCATCATCTCTGAGCATACCAACTGGTTCTAGTATGCTCGGAATACCAGCTGAACAGAAAGCCTTCTTTAAAATTTCATTGATACACCGGTGTCGAGAAAAACGACCGGCACTTTTCGAACACGAAAGACCATGGTGACCAAACTTGTCGACTTGAGCGCCACATACGCATTTATGTGGATGGCAGATTGCTGTTCCAAATCTAAGGCTAACAGATATTTGTAGCGATTGTCTGTCCAGAAGTGTACCGAGATTCGACGATGATAAGGCTTCTAACCACGTCCCGGATACAGGTAAAGATGAAGCTTTCAAGATGGCTTGAGGCTTGATGATGTGGGGTAGACGATTCCAGTAGAGCTTGAAAATGTGTTTTAACGATTGGGAGGTCCCCGATCTTTTTGGATTGTTTTTTTTTTCTGCGACTGGTTTTTCTGCATCTGAACTGTAGTTTTCCCAGTGAACCAAAGCTTCTGTCATGTAAGTGATCTCGCAATCGTTTACCGATGGAGTTATAATTTGACCAACGAGATCAAGCGTACAATAGACCGAGCTTATGAAAGCAGGAGAAGACACATCATATGAGGATCGAATTCCTAAGCCACCAAATTTTATGGGAAGGCTGGCCTGTTTCCATGAATTCCTCAGAAGAGAAACGTTGAGAATTTTACAAAGAGTCGCTTTAATTTGGTTATCGAAATCAGCACAAATATTGGGAAATAGCCAAAAAGGACAACATCTCAATAAGAAAGTGAATCTTGGAAGCCAAAAACTATGATGCAACAGAAAAAGAGACATGTGGAGATTAATTTCTTGTAAATTTTTTGCTAAAAAAGAAAAATTGTCTAGCTCCTTGGAAAAGACCGATAGCATGGCTTCTTCCAAAATTGGAGCTCCAGTAATGAGAAATGTCCATTCCCGACAATATTTATTCCAGGAATTCTGCTGGCAAAAGATTCGGAGAGCTCAAGCTTTTTGTTTTTCAAAATTTGGACAAAAAAGCAATTCGCATTTGGATGAATTGAGATGTAAACCTATTTCTCCAAAACTCTCTTTGATTTTTTCAAAATCTTCCAAAACATTTTCAGCAGAACCTCCTATAGTTCCGTCATCTAGATACCAGACATTCAATTGAGAACGTAAATTCCTCGATGAAGGGATGGATGGATAAACTGAAAATAGCAGGACCCAAAGGATCTCCTTGCTGACACCCTACTGAAGCTTTGATCAATTTACCCTTGAAAAACAAGTTAGAAGGCGTGGCATAACATTGTTGTAAATATGCGTATATTTCTGGAATTATATATGCTTCACTCTCAGAAGAAGAGAATCGCGGTCTACTGTATTGAAAGCATTTGTCACATCAAGTTTTAAAATTACGGAATTATTTGATTTTGGCGAATTCACGTAAGTTCTCACTGCGTGAATGGCAGCTTCACAGCCGCATTTTATAGCGAAACCTAGTTGTTTGGGTTTTAAGTAAGAAGAGAGTTTATCAAAAATTAATTTGCAACATATTTTTGAAACAAGACGTCTGAATGTACAACCCACGGCAATAGGACGAATACCACCATCAGGTTTTGAAAGAGCAATAAGGGAAGCACCATAAAGAAACGGTGCAAAACTTGGGTTTACTTTGCCTGAAAGCATCAAATTTGATAAAGAAGTAATTGCTTTCAGTAACCTTGCCCCAGCATCATTCGAAGATTTACTGATCAGATCTTTCAAATGCTGTGGTGTGATACCGTCCAAACCTTCTGCCGAACCATTTGCGAACGAGTTGATTGCTTGTTTAACCTGATCTTCGTATATTACAGCATATTCGTCTTCAGCTGCAATTCCTGTTTCCGTAGGAAACCCTAAAACTCTTGACGAGGTAGGATGTTTCAGTTTTAAATTAAAAAGTGTCTTTTGAAGATAGAATTCGGATCGCTCGGCGCTCCTCTGATGTCTCCAACGGCCAGTTTCTTTTCGGCTATTTTGAATTTGGATGTTCTCTTCAAACTTGTTTCTTCGCTCCGCGGCATTGGTAAATTGTAAAATTTAACGTTCTCTTTTACCTTTGAAGTTAAAGACTTGTCATTGATTTTTTTCTTTTTCGGTAACTGTAAGACCCGGTACGCAAAAAGAAAAAGGTCCTCCCATGATGCATTGTCAGAATTTTCCTGTACACACGTGTTTATGACCTCGGTGAGCTTTTCAGCCACTGCTTGTCTCGCGCCTCGTGGGATTTTTTGTAGGATAGCTGTTCCATTTTTCATTTTATTCAGGATCACTTGGAAATCCGAAATGTATTCGTTTTCTGCTGGTTTCTTTTTTCCTTCTTGGTGACATCGAGCCAAATGAATATTCAAACCACTTCTATTTTTCAAGATCTTCGTGACTTTACATAGAGGGCATTTAAGGCCAGGTTCTTTAAGATTACCGGACGGTGGACTGGCAGCTGTTGAGTCTTTTTCTATTCCAGGGTGTATTCGGGCCATGTGGATCTTCAGTCCGCTTCGATTCTTGAAATTCGATTTCTGACAAAGATGACAGAAAATTCTTTCAGGAGATGCTATACATGAATTTTTAGACTTATTCCTGAAATTGTCGCTTGGTTCGTCTTCAGAACAGCTTGTAGATTCCGTGTCCGATGTATACGTGTATCTTGGACGGAAATACCGTCCCAATTTTGAGCGGGTTCCAGTCTCTCCTGCCGAGGTTGTCTGTGATGGCTGGCTGCTATCGGCTTGCTCACGATGTACCATTCCAACATGTATCCGTAAACCAGGATTGCTTTTGAAAGTTTTGCAGCAAAAACGGCAATTGAAAACAGGCCAAATTATTTTTTCAGTTGTAGATAAATTTAACTGTGACATTCATTCATATAATCTTTATTTAGTTGAACGTTGAACATAATATGCACTGTACGTAGTACGTAGTTTACGTATTATATTATACAACCATTTGAATATTGCATACAGTTTATGTTATGGATGCTGATGGATACATGAAATTTAAAATATACACAGTAACATCATGTGAAACCCTAAACATCGTTGCTTGCGGACAAATCAACACTGACATTGTATCCGGTTACATTTTACCGCAGATTACGCGCGTCATTCATACATTACTATGTTTGATCAAACAACACAACAAATCAGCCGATTTATGATTGTAAATGACATGCATATCAGGTAAAATAAAAAATTCACTAATCGGCAGAAAAATAACTGCTTCTGCCTTGTGTCACTGACGACTGTCGCATGCATTATAATATAATTAATTATACCATAGCTCGAGTAACAGCCATCCAGAAGTAAGTGAATTATTTACATCGCATTCTCACGTATTTGTGCATCAGTTGCTCGGCTTTTCGACGACAATGCGAGACCTCACGTACTTCCTTTTAAATTTCACATACTTCTTCTTCAAAAAATACATATGTATTTGTTTTCTAATTAAAAATTCATTTGTTTCTTGAGTAGTTTACTAATCTCCATATCTGATTCGCTATGTGACCACCTTAACGACACTAGAGATATCGCTGGGAAATCTCTGAATTAAATTAAGGCAAATGCAAGGTCTCTTATACCGAAGTGCCGGTGCTGTATAATTTACTCTTCACGTTCGACTTGCGTCTCGTTCTTCCGCACTGTGCCTGCCGTCCGTCCGTCTTTAACAACGCAACGGTGGCAATTTCATACAAAATTTAAAATAAATAACGGATGCAGTGTTTAATTATTGCGAGTATGGAGCAGGACAGTCGTCGACCATAACTAATATATTCCCTATAAAATCTCTAATATTTCTGCTTCAAGAACCAAGTCACCATGAGACTGTATATACTTGAATAAATTTAATTAACCAAATTAAAATCACTGATCATTAACTTTCCTGACTTTAAGTACAAACACACACACACAACACATACACACACACACACACACACACACACACACACACACACACACACACACACACACACACACACACACACACACACACACACACACACACAATATATCCATTGGTTAGAAATATTTTTTCAATTTTTTTTATCAAAGGGTTGGTAACAGTAGGGAAATTTCAGTAAGGTTTTCATATCTGTATTTTTCAAATATAGTGATGCCACTCTTACAGTTTTTTGAGTTTTTAATCCAACCCTGTAATCCTGTATATGTATAAATCGTGGTGATTCCCTCATTTGGTACTTTCATAACAATTTAGCGTTAAATTGTCCCTTTGAATTGGTTAAAAATATACATCGAAATCCAAATAACAATATAATGATCAGTACCTTTTATTAAACCCTGTCAATTTTCAATGGAATCATTCGCAATCAACCTGCAGTTACAAATAAGTATAGCTTCCCTTTGCCAAGTGAATTTCATAAAACGTGTGTGAACCGCTCGCCGCGTCGTGCAAAATCTATAACGTGGATTTAAATATTCAACAGTGTACATTTCTAGCAAGTGACAAGCTTTGCACGTAGGTATATTCTGTCACTTGTCTCATGTCCAGACATTTTAACATGACACTTGAATGCTTGTTATGACACTACTGCGTTGTTCAGCAAAAATAACACTTTGTCGTTATTATTTCCTGTTAGTTTCAGGTTTTAGCCGTGAGTGCGCCGGTGCTTCGTATGCCATGTTGCACAATACCGCAAGCCGCACGTCACAATTTTAAATCGCATTTTCGATTGACAAAAACATTTTAATGACATTTGAGGAAGTAATCATTTTGGTGCTATACGACGGCCTATCACCCTTTATGCAGCACGCAGAAGGATTCGCAATGATTGTTCGGAACTGTAATGAAAAAGATCTGAAATTCCATAATCACCTGATCAAAAACTTCACGCAACAATCACAGGATTTTGGAAATACCAAAGAGCGGGAGAAAAGGCACATTTGTTCACATTCACAGGAATTTAATCTACCAAAATCATGCGTAACGTCAGATTGGTAATGGTGGGGTGGCTTTTGAATGTTTCATAAATAATTGAGTTCGTTACACATAACTTCTTTAGTTTCAAGTTCCACAATAAATTTGTAAGTTGTAAGTTTGAACTTACAATTGTAGGTTCACACAATCGTTTAGTTGAAATTACAACAATCAACCACAATTTTGATTCAACGTTGTGACAATTGTTGTTGGCGAGCTTACGCCTTCGTATTATTGCTATGCATTATGTGATATCGTGTACCAAATTCGAAGCTGATCGGTTCGGTTGAACGGTGAAAAAGTAAGGTTGAAAAAACAAGTGTCGAAATTGAACTAAAGGTCCCCACTCACCTACCGGTCACCGGTCTAGTTTTGTCCAAAAATGACCCGATGAATAATGTTTTGCCGTCAAAAGTTTTCTGGCCGGCCGTCCAGCCGGTGAGGTGAGGTGAGTTGGGTACCCTTAGAGGGGCCGTAACTTTCTTAGGGGGCATCTCTTGCAATTCGTTCTTAACTCAAACTTCACATTTTTCAATGCTGAATCCGAGGATATACAGATAGATAGGTACTTATTTCTGAAACATCCTGTAAGTAGAGATACCAAAATGTTCAAGTGTGACTTTCAAAATGACGTCGTCTCAAAATGGTAGCCATTTGTTTCCGGTGACAGGTGTTCGCATCTAACTTGCATTTTCAGTTGCACCCGATTGGAAAAATATATATTTTTACTTTCCCGACCCCCCACCAACATGGAAGGGGAAGTATTGTAATCGTGCAGAAAAAAAGTTTTGAGATTTCACCGGATATCCCTGTTTTGAGGTCCCCCAAGACGATTAAGACCATTTTCTGAATGATGTCTGTCTGTCTGTCTGTCTGTGTCTGTGTCTGTGTCTGTGTGTGTGTCTGTGTGTGTGTCTGTGCGTATGTGCGTGTGTGCGTGTGCGTGCGCGTGTGCGTGTGCGTGCGCGTGCGCGTGTGCGTGTGCGTGCGCGTGTGCGTGTGCGTGTGCGCGTGCAAGCGTGCGTGTGTGCGTGCGTGCGTGCGTGTGTGTGTGTGTGTGTGTGTGTGTGTGTGTGTGTGTGTGTGTGTGTGTGTGTGTGTGTGTGTGTGTGTGTGTGTGTGTGTGTGTGTGTGTGTGTGTGTGTGTGTGTGTGTGTGTGTGTGTCTGTGTGTGTGTCTGTGTGTGTGCTGTGTGTGTCTGTCTGTGATCTTCCACGATAACTGCCGAACTGCTGGTTTTTCTTTGGAAAGAGCCAATTAGTTTTTGGCTGTCATTTGTCAAACGGAAGTGTCACTGTCAACAAATGTCAGAAGCTATATCTCACGGAACTTGACTTGCAATATGTCATTTGAAAGCCTCTGAAAAACTGTGTTCAGAACAGTTGAAAGTATTGCCTTATCTGTCATCTGTCAAATAATAAAAAATGTCAAAGTTCAAAACTTTACCATCCAATTATTCAAAATCTATCCGACGGATTGGAGCCAAAATTGGCAGGAAGCAACACGACAAAAGAGTCGAATCGAGTATGCAGTTGTAGTTCTCCACCATTTTCCAGTCGGGCGATATGAATTTTTAAAATTCCTCCTGGCCGTTGCCACCCGAGACGGCCTCTCGCCCTGGTTTTGACCAGAACGACTCGGTTTTGAAGTAGGACTCCACACAAAAATTAGGTCCTGCTCGGGGATCGACTTTTTTTTAAATTCCAACTGATATCAAAAAAAGATTGGACTGGGCGTCGTCTAGGCCTATTTTCAAAATCGACATGGTTCCGGTTTTCCGACGGTAATTTTTTCAAAATGAAACTTGCACATTCTGTGAATTTGAAAAAATGCACTGCAAACTTCGACATGCAGTGAGCTCCACGAAATATTCATTTTAGGTGCAGACATGCTGGGAATGGAAGTTGAAGAAAAGATTGAATTAATTTATGGAGGGAAAACTTTTGAAATCGGACTCACGGTTTTAGAGTTTTCCTCTCTGGAAAAACTGCAAATTTTCCAACTTTTTATCCCGTGAAAAGATTTTCACCTTTTTTTTTAAACAATAGGTAACTGGTTCTTGAACATTTTCCAACCTTTTTCCCCTATTTCCCGGGAATTTTCCGGTTGAAAATGTAAAATCGGCCTGGAGTCTCGAGACCGGACTTGATTTATGGAGTTTGAAGTGAAGCCTTAATTGACGATTTTTACAATAAGATGATTTGGGATAAGATTTGAGGTTTTCCCGGAAAATTCAACTTTCCCTGGCAAAATTTTCAGTTTCCTGGAAATTATTTTCAATCTTTTTCCTCTAATTCCAGCTTCCCACCCGAAGGGACGTTTCGAACAAAAATTTACATGGGTTCCTGGATACTACTCGGGAAAGTTTTGGGGTGACACAACCGATTTTCAAATATGTGGATTTTATGTTCTACTTAGGAGGTGGTGGAGGGGAGTATTGTGAACGCGCTAAGTTTTTTTTTCGAGATATCGACTGATATATCCGTTTTGAGATCGCCTACAGGGCCGGCTTTAGGGTGTGGCGAGCGAGGCGACCGCCTCGGGCGCCAAACTTTGGGAGGGGGGGCGCCTGGGCGCCCTTTATCTCTCTATTATCTCGAGAAAAATTTGCCTGCGGCGCTTTTTTACTCACAATTTGTGCAATTTTCAATTATTATCAACATTATTGTTATCATCAAGAAAAAATCACTTAAGATGCTATTTTTCCATTCATAAAAGGGCGCATTACAGAACTTCGCCTTGGGCGCCAGTAGCTGTAAAGCCGGTCCTGGTCGCCTATGACGATTAAAGTGCGATTTATAACTCGATTTTAATTTTAGTCACAATTTTAATCGCAATTTTAGTCGGATCGATCGTAAGCATATTCCTCTTGTCAATTTATAACTCGATCGCAACGATCGCATCGGTCGGAAGCAAGGCGTGATGGAGGGAGAAAACCTAGGGTGCAGTGCAGTGGCGTAACTAGCCCATTTGATTAGGCAGGTACACCTACAGACCAAGAAGGCGCCGCAGTAAACATTTTTCGGGAAAATCAGCATAGTCATAATATGTTCGTGTGAATTGTAAACGTTGAAAAGGCGCCGTTGCGGTCAAATATTTGTACATCGGTAAATATTTGTACCCGCGGTGGGTGCGGGTACCCGGCTGACCTCCCCCTAGTTGCGCCACTGAACCTCTGCACAAAGTCCCCAGAAAATCCCCTAACCTAACGTTGCTAATCAAGAAGACTACTGTGTTCATTTTCGTTAATCTTGATATTATCTTGATTTTCATTGGTCGATCGTAAGGATCGGATCGCAAGAGTTGGATGTTGGCCAACTTCTTAAAATCCTTAAAATCGTTACGATTGCGTCTTGCGATTAAAATCGAGTTATAAAAGGTATAGAGGAAATCGTATCTTTGAACTTCGTTAAAATTGCGATTGAAATTGCGACTAAAATTAAAATCGAGTTATAAATCGCACTTAGACCATTTCCAGAATGATCTCTGTCAGTATGTATGTGTGTAATGTTTGTATGTATGTTTGTCTGTAACCTTTCACGATAACAGCCGCAACGTCTATCCGATCGACTTGAAATTTGGTGTAAACAGTCATGGTTTCACCGTCGAATGAGCGTGGTGTCGTGGTGCTTACTTGTATGTAGCCTATGGAATTTTTTTCAACCGCCCCTTCGAGCGGGATGTTGATAAATCTTGTTAAGATCTTTTAAGAAAGCATTTTAGGACACAGGTTTCATTTATTTTTCGACTTAATTTTTGATGAGGAATCTGTCCCGAACTCCTCGAAGTTTGTACAAGCAATCAGTAACACCAAACACCCTGTATATTGAGTGGTGAGTAAGACGTCTGAATGATGTAACTATACATCGAAGATTTAGACGAAAATATTCTTAAAATGTCTTAAACTGCGGATGCATTACTCGTATACCCAGGTGTCTGCCTGTATGGATGATTCGATGGCATCATGGGGACGGATTGCTCTGAAAATTTAATATGTGCCTGTATTGTGGCGGTCATAAACAATGAAAAGGGCAAATTGGTTAATGAAGTAATCCGCGCATGATCTAGGTGCATAAGGAATGAGCTGAAATAAAATTAGTAAATACATAAAATATGAAACACAACACATGCGTGCTCAAAATCACAGATTTTAAATTAAGATTAAGGCGTGTAATTAATAATGGACTCGTTAAGGCTTAACAACGTAACGACATTATCAAGATTGCGTATGTCATTTATTAATATTTAACGAAATTAATTCTGGGCATGACAAAAGGGAATAAAATATGACCTTTATTGCTTCCTGCGCATATGGCGTTTATCAAGTTTCTTTCTACCTGATGCAGCAGCGTGGTCGTATTATTAAAACGCAAATAGTAAAATGTCCTAAGATACCTAATAATTTTTTTTGGGGCTAATAGTGCGAATAATGATGTGTTGTGTTCTTGTACATTATACAGCAATTAGTCAATTACACATCCCATATTATTAGATTTTGACAAAGTTACTTCGGGAACAATAATGAAATCTCATAGGTTCGCTGGTTCGCATTCTGGTACTACTTGAGAATTATTAGAGATTAGGTTTTAATAACACGTGATTCAATCACAGTTTCGTGTGCGTCTTTTTCCACGGCCGCGGTTTAGTCGTTGAATTAGTTGAAATTATCAAGAGCTCACATAGGATACACACCGGTGTCTACCTATATGATTGCACATCTAGAATTCTATGAAAGTGATGTCGTGACCAGCGTTCATCAGATATGGGCCCAACTCATCCATCAAACGCTGGGTGTGAAAACCTGATGAACATGATAACGAAAACACTTTGTAATAACCTTTGTCTAAGCGACCTTTTACATGGGTTTACAACGAAAAAGTCATTTATCTTAAATAAGGGTTGCTATTACATTTTAATGACTACTATCCGATTCTAAATACCAGTTTTAAAGTTTTTTAATAATAACTCAGTTGGTATGGTTCCTTATTAGCCGCAAGGGTAATTCGCCAATCTAGGATTTCATCCAGTTTTCACCTTTTTCCACCAGGTATATAAGGGTAGTAGAATGTCCCCCATTTGGAAGATCACTATAATTTGGAGACAACTCAGACGCATTCTTGTAAACGCGCTTATAGGTACCTACAATGCATGATTTGCGCATATAGGAAATGTTTAAGTATTATGATCCAGCGTGCATAAGGCCGGGCATGTTGGCGATGTGAAAGAAGATCCGCGTGTGTTTGTTATAAAATATAGATAGGGGTTGTGTGTAAATCAAAAATGGAGGCGAATTTTGTGTATAAGGGTCGCCGGTCCTAGCAACGTGTGCTCGTTGAAGATGGAGCCCATGGGCTAAAAAGCACATGGATATATCATGTAGGGTAAAACATCTGTCATGTGACTGTTTTCCATGGGATGGGGTCGTGCATAATACTTAATATACCCTTTATTTGAGATGTTGAGTACCCATCAAGAGTGCACTGCACAAGGGTGATGCCGTTGCCAATCAAAAGGGTATATTTAGTAGGTGGAGACGCTTAATGTTGACAATTGTGTAAATTCATACTAAAATGGACGTTGGACACAAAAGAAATTGCTACCATCTCACGGATGCAAATTATGCTCTGCCCTTTCTAATATCATCGGACACGCACCTTCTGGCACATGTTATTTGCCGCCAGAGAAACTTATCATTATCGTCACATATTCACTAAAATGTATAGGCATATGATTTCTGGGTATGCTCGCGACCCAAATTCGAAATAATATACCGGGTGTCCGCGCGAAAACTTGCACTTGAAATAATTTCCACGATTTTTAAAATATAAATTTCCAATTTTACGTTGTTGATCAGGGGGGGGGGGGACTTGAGTAGGCTATAAGTGCCGTCTAACTCGAACGGACCGTTTCACCCTTGTTTTTATTTAATTTTTCTGAACTGAAATTTCATATAGCTGTAAAAACCAAAAAAAAAAGCTCTCACCGCTCATTATACACAGGGTATGACCATAAACTGACTGGCTGTTACAAACTTCGAGGGCTGATCCCTGATCAAAAATGAAGTCGCAAAATATATGAAACCCGTGTTCTAAAATGCTTCCTTAAAAAGATATTGAAAAGATGATAGCTGAAGTCGACTTTTCGAAATGTTTCTTTTTTGTCGTAACTTCTAAATCGTTCGTTTGACCCTGACCGATAGCAACAAAATTTGGTACACGTCTGCTGATGGAATCAATACTTATGACTCGATTACAACAGCAGATTTGAAAATCGACCAACGGCAATGACGGCCTTGCCGCCAAAAAATACGCCAAGCGTCTATTTAGACACAAGCAAAGTCACAACTTTCATATCTCAAAACCAACTGCTCTGCGACTTTTTGAAGATGTGTGTCTGCGAACGCAATTCTTTTTTAGAAAAAATAAGTAACTTATCAACGCCTGAAGCGAATTGCAAAAAACTGAACGGATCTGTGGAGCCTAAAAAGGGGCAAATCCAAATATGTAGAGATCTACACAGAGGTTATTGCCATAAAAAAGTCAAGTTAAAGGCTGCATGCAAAATGGTGCACTCTATAAATGTTTCTATAGAGAAATAGTATATGTATTACATGACAAGCAACGAAGGTGATAAGTTTTCGCACGAATGAGAAAATTATACACGAGCGTTAGCGAGACACAACAGACACTTTCTTGCTGCTTCTTGCTGAACCAATGACATTTGGTTCATTTCGACAAATTATGATTCACCCTGTCCCTGTACCCTGTGCTGCTGTGTGTTATAATTAGAAGAGACTTTGGAAATATTTTATTACATCTTGAAACGTGCCTTGCCAGGAGGAAGATTATTGATATTGTAGTCAACAAGACAAATCTAAATTCATTATGTAAGTGTATGAACATTTACCATATAATCTTTTTCTCCTTTGTTCGGGCCTTTCTTTTTCATGGTAGGTGGGTATAATTCACTAGGCCAAGATTTTTGGATCATGATGGATGTTTATACCCTCTATGCAGATGATTTGTGTTGAACGGGTGTACAGGGTGAATCAGTTTAAACCGATCAAACTTGGGGATAAGATTCTCCTCCTCCTCCTCCTGATTCAGAAGAATATATTATACGTATCTTTCACTTGCTTCTTAAGGACGGCATTTCCTAGCATAAAAAATGGCTGAAACTGACTGCGGATCAGCTGCAGAGCGAAAGAGAAACAGATAGATTCTTGTGGCGTGAGTTTCTGCCAAATCTAAGCAGCTAAAAATGTGACAAAAAAAAAGCTATTCAAATCTGGGCAGGCAAGAGAATGAGAGACTTTTTTTTGAAAAAAATATTATTATTATTATTATTATTATTATTTAATACATCACCGTATAGGTCGAAACCCATTTATACGGTGAGAGAGAACGAATATTGTATCATCTATGATGTTACTAGAAAAAGCTCAGATCTCATTGTCAATATTCGAAAAAATAGTCTTGATGAGATGACAATTACAGTGAAGGATGTCACATGCCTCCTCGATGCAGGAATAGCTTCGGATCATTCGATGGACGGGAGAAGACCATAAGACGTTTGTCCTTGCGAAAGGGAGGTGGAATTAGATAAATATAAAAAATTTGATTTTTTTTTTTGAGTTTTTTGAATTTTAAAATTTTAAATACATACTTATCAATTTTCATTCTAGATTTTAGATAACTCTTCTTTTTTTCAAGTCTCTTACTCCACTGATTCTCATGAAACTCACGTTTAAAGAAAAAACACTTGGAAATGCCGTCCTTAAGGAAGACACAGGGTGTCAAATTCACTTTTTTCGATTTTTAAAAATTTGTAACTTGCGAACTATCTTAACAACATTATCTTATATTCAGCACAGGCTGGTTTGTCGGGACTCGGGATTATCTACTTACCTGCCAAATTTTAAACAAATCCTATCAGTGGCGTAGGAGTTCTGTAGAAGAACATTAATTTGAAAGGATCTTCAGATGCTTCCAAATTAATGACCTCCCATAACTCCTACGTAACTGATTGGATTCTTTCGAAATTTTGCAAGCAAGTAGATGTTCCCGACAAACCAGCCTTATGCTGAATTCAAGCTGATTTGGTTTGATAGTTCGCAAATTTTTAAAAACGAAAAAAGTGAACTTTGACACTGTATATTTTCTAGGAAACGAGTTAGAGGGTTAGAGGCACGTATGTTATATTTTTCTGAATCAGGAGAACGGGGAGAACCTTATCTCAAAGTTTGATTGGTTAAAACTGATTCACCCTGTATAGTTTATGTGAAAGAAATGCACGATGCGAATCGTTTAAAGTCCGCGTCGGTTTCGTCTGCGCGCGGCAAAGGCATAATGTGAGGCGTGCAGCAAAGACAACGAATAACGCGCCACAGAGTGCTCAGCCAAATATTGAGGTGAAGATTCAAATTTATTATATTCCCAATATTTTGTCGTGCCGTATCTGCGTAGCTATCTCCGTGTTTCTAAAACAATAAAGAACATTACAACAGTTAATTGTGGGTTGTCAAGGTGTCGATTTGTAGTCTCGTAGATGCTATCAAAAATAAATATTACGCGTTGAAACAACAAAATTGTCCATTTCAGTCGACCGATTCGGCTCTAAGAAAGCGGCCTTTAGGGGTCATATTTGAAGGTGGAACGGGACTGATCTTGATAAATTTGATTAAGAGAACCCAGTTCCGATTGCATGTCACGTTTGTTGGCGGAAACGGAAAGCTATGCAGATGGCATTGTTGTAGACACTTTACATGCACACTTCAGGAAACCAAGGCCCAATTTCATGTCCGACAAACTTCGACTAAATACGATAACTAACTAGTCTCATATATGGCGAACACGCACCGCTGGTATGTTGCAGAACAGCCCATCTTGGCATATAGGTACGATTTTATCCCGAAATATATATACCATCAGTACGTACAGTACAAATTTTGCTTTGAAGGTACCTAATTTAGAAGAATTTAACGCAATTTCTAGAAAATCATACTTTAAAATTTTGTCAATGCACCGTTTTGTTGCAAACGTGCTCGCTAGATAGGAAATAAAACACAACTTGAAGACGATAGAAAATCTGTTGATTTGATGCGCTGCTTCGTAAGTAGCTTGGAATAATAAAGCTCATTGTTGGTTTGTTGACGTTATGTTCTGAACTAATTAACAGCCTTGATGCTTTGTGCCTTGCTGCATTATTAATAAAGAACATGGCGTATACGATTTGTTTCTTTTTTTTTTTTTGCACATTTGCACAACTTGCACTGGGTTTTTAAAAATGAGTTTCAATTTTCAATAGTATATTATTCAACAAGCGGGTAATGTTGCTTCTTACTAATGAGGATGCAGTTTGCCGACACGAGCCTTGGCGAGTGTCGAAAGCATCCTCATGAGTAATAGTCATTACCCGTGAGTAGAATACTATGCTCTATCCAGTCTTATTGGATAAAATGAATTATATTATATCGTCTTTTTTATTTCACTTGTGAGCTTCAGCTTAAGGTAGTCAAGCGAGGTGGCCATTATTTTTGCCGCATCATGAGGAATTGTCTGATTGTTATAAAAAAATGCCGCGGCTTGGTGATTGCAAAATTTTAACGGTATTAGATTGTAGGTACTGCGTTTGTGTAATGACGTATCCTGATGGTATATACGAGTAGTGTCAATTAAAGAAAAAAAGAAAGAGTGCGCCTTGAAGTGGAGATTACAACTAAATATACGGTTGAACTTTTTAATTAACGGAACGTAACCGTGATTAATAGAAAATTGTGTTCAAGAAGCATACCGTCCGCAGTTCGTTTGCCGGAACAACTTTTCCCATTACGACATGTCATTGCATTGTATGCAGATTTGATCACTAACTGTGACAATCTTCATCTTCAAATACATTTCTCACAAAGCCACCATTCTCAACGTATTAAAGTCTTCATCGTTTCATTAAGAAAAGCCGGACTTGATACAATGGGACATTATTTAAATAAAAAATAATGAAAACCGGCGGAAATAACTGAAAGCGTCACTAACTGCAGAATTTGCAACTATACTCCATACACTGCCATTTCATCAATTAGCCTTTACATTGCAAATGTGGAGCTGATGCTTCCACTTTATATACGTGTATTTACCCGAGCATAAGAAACCGTGGGGCACGGCAATCACGGCTTGCATGCCCATACAAAAAATTAAACGCCTTATATGTGCCATTTATATGTATTATGAAAAATATTTTTTGTAATTCGATACAAAATTTACCAACATTATACGGTTCGTTAAGCATCACAGCGGCACTCATCTTCGTTCTGTTACAAAACCTGGATTAAATGTACCTAATATAGTAAAGAGGCCATTGATATAGATTTAGGCCCTTGTCCTTTTTTCTATGAAAACAGAGCTGTGTTTGCCCCACACAAAACCTCATGAGGACCATTGCACAAATGGCATTTTTCGTTTGAAATATGCCTCGGCATTATTCTGTCAATCATTTTTTCTATATATAATAATGACGATGATGGTGCCTTGTTTTCGTAACTTGAAAAACTTCCCAAGCATCCCCCGGCTCGGGTCTAAACCTGAATTTTTCCACAACACGTACTTTCGTGTAAAAGATACCTTATGCGGGTTGTCGCATTGTTGTTATGTTCTGCCTAGATGCGTGTTGTATGAGATGTGCGTATAACATACTGTAAACCATGCCCACTTTTAGCAACGACACACGATTTCTTTTGTCATTCCACATTGTGTAAATACAACTTCCCTCATTGGTCGCTATTGTCACTTAACTTCTAAACCAATGAAATTCATCATGTTGCTTTCAATTGCTCATGAGCTATTGTTGGTATAAATTGTCATGCATGCCAACGATTCTCGTTGCGGTGTAAGACACTGATGGGCATGACCGCGCTATAATTGGCTATAGCAAAAATATTTTCGATGTTGGACCCTGGTGATCGTAAAAGTATAAATCTCAATTATAATATAGGTAATTATCCGAAAAGGACGTGAGGAATGATAGGTGACCTGTTATTTCCATTTTAAATAATAATAAATTATACACTGCTGTCGCCCCAAAATGCAGATTGTCAACTGTCGTGAGAGGAGACATGGAGACAAGGAATGATGGTTCTATAAATTAAAAAAAAATGTTATAAGGCCCGGCCGCGCGTCGTCTACCTCCAAAGGAAAAACTACAAATTGCCTATAATTATGGGTTTTGTTGATGTCCACCTTTTAAAATTAGTTTCACTTTAGGTAAACTATTCCGATATAAACGCTGAACAAAGGAACCCGTTCCGAGACATTACTAAACTTTTATCGATGCCCAGGCATATATATATATCTTGTAAGTTTAATTTTATGATTATGCAATGTCATTAGGACGCGCGGGTCTCTTCTCATCACACTTGACTCAATTCAGCTACAAAGTAAACGTATACTGTTTATGTATATGTTTGGTATATGAATAAGTGACATTTTAGTATAATTATGCCGCGCGTTTATACTGGAACGTAAACATTTCCCTAAACGGTAAGTGTGACTTCAATTAATAAGTTAAGATCTCACTGCGCGTAATAGTAATTTGCTGGATGCGTTCAATATTTTCCATATCGATGGTGAAAGTACAATATTATGGTCGTATAAGCCTGATTTTACCGAAATTCGATTTTCGCGCTCATGGGCAGTATAATTATCATGCGGCCTATGTGCCTGAAAAAATTTCATTGCTTTGCTTTGAACAAAATCAGTTTGTCTGTTACAATATAAAGTGTTCAAATTTTTGCAACAATTATGTACCGTTCAAAAATAAACAGTTTTTAGTGTCCCCTAAAAAGTATTATTACTTTTCGAGATACGACATATTGTTACTTAATCGTCGATATGGTGCAAGATGGTATAGTGATACCTATAATGCTCACATGGTGTGACAATCACATTCAAAATGGCGTCTCCATCCAGGTGTATCATAGGGGATAACATCATGACCAACCGTATAACCGTCACCTGGTCCAGTGTGTATGAGGAACTTGCAATAATCAAATTTGAAGAGTTAAAAAGAAATATAAGGTTGCACTCTATACCCGCAAAGGGTTGGTTGAGCTGTCCATTATGTATAGGTACCTACACCATCATCATGATCGATAAAGAATCAGCAATCTGAGAACAAAATCCCGGAAGAGACGAAGAGCGGAGCTGTCATCAAATATGAAGTTAGATTTTAGTTTAAAATGAGGGGGCACCCTAACCATTTTTACCCTTTGTTAGCTATTAATGGCCAACCCTTTATACATACATACAATGCAAGTTTTTCATCATGCCTGTATTATTTATAACTGGATGACCGCTTTATCCTCGGATGCTGTATTACTGCGTTTACATTGCATGAGTCACGCGATTTATATACTAGGTACTATGGCAACATATCATCTTAGCCCAACAATGCTTTTTACTAATTTATCCCCCAAGATCCAAGACCATGCAAAGAGCAAAAATTCTGCATCAGATATCACATTTTCTACGTCTCTGGTATATTCGTAGCAAAGTATTTACAGGTTCACGCGAGACAGATTCCCCTCCGATTAAAAACTTTTCCTTCAGGATAATTCAAAAAAGAAAAAACTTCCCTGGAACAATTTTTTCCGTAGTTTCTGAATACGTCAAGCATAATTTTTCATTTGTGCCACATACAGGTGTCGTAATTTTTTTTGCACTTTTTTGAAACACCCTGTATCCCATCACTACCATGAATGCACATTGTTATCCTAATTACAAAAATGCATGACTATTCTAAAAAAAATCGTAAAAAATTGCAAAATTGTGAAGTTTACAATGGCTTCTTGAAAAATTAATTTTTTTGAGAATAATGGATTCACTTCAGAATTCAAATATGTATGTCCAAAATATTTTCTTCCACTTTTAAATGACATGGAATGACTGACACAAAAATACTGTTTTTTGAAATGTCATTGTAAATTTTTCAATTTTTTTTCAAGACAAAAATTTTCAAGTGTCATGCAATTTTGTAATCAGGATAACAATGTGCATCGATTGTGGTGATAAAATACAGGCTAAAAAGTGCTAAAAAAATTGCGACACTCTGTAGGTATGTATACCTCAAAATTATACCTACTTGACATATTCAGAAACTACGGGAAAAAGTGTTTGTAGATGCAAGCCCCCTGCACTGCACCCTACTTCATTTGATATGTATTAATAATAATAATAATAATAATAATAATCAATTACTGATTGAACAAATTCACTTGGGTTAACTATAGGTACCTACAGGAAAACTCTTGAACTACCTATATCAAATCAACATCAACAATGGGAATTTAATGGGAATACATATATTGAATATTAGTGTTTCCCACGAGAGCGAGATTTTCTCGGTCTCGGTCTCGCTCTCGGACCGAGACCGAGAGCGAGACCGAGACGAGAGTGCCATGACCGAGACCGAGAACGAGACGAGATTACCATGACGAGAGTCTCGGTAAACCGAGAGTCTCGGTGTGCCATAACTAATGCGTATGATACGTAGAAATACATTCATTGGCCTTTTATTCTATTGATGGACTCTCTAATTAGTCCATCCGCTAGGTACTATTCTGTATTTTTTTAGAGGTCGAAAAGGTTTTTTTTGGAATTCCAATCAGTTAAGGTCCACACAATCATATTTTTTTGGTGGCAACGCTCAAAAGTGGTGCGGTCACCCCGTGCACCCCCATGGGGGCCAGCCCCCAGTTAATCGAATTTCAGTTCTGTAACTCGGAGGATCGACACAGAATTGCAAAAAATTCAGGATGTCATGAAAAATGTCCCTCAAAAGTCATCCACAGTGAAGATACAGCCCTTCAAGTTTCAAAAAAGGCGATTTCCATGGAGGTACAATTTCCACAATTTTCAACCGATTTTGCTGAAAATTTGGCTAAGCCCCTCTGTAACAAGCATCTAGAAGGGGGAATTTCATTTTCTGGATAAATTGTCCAGTGGCAAAACGACTGGAAATTTTGACATAATGCCGTCCCTCCTCATTTCTCGAGTTCCTGGTCAACTTTGGACTCTGAAACTTTCACTATGTATCGAATACATTATTCAGCTACGATGTTCCCAAAAAAAAAACAAAAAATTCGAACACAATTTTTTTATATAAAAAAAATACTAGGATATCCAGCTAAAAAAAATTAAAGCAAATCCTCCTCTTCTATATTCAACATTAAACCCAGAAAACAGCTCTGACTCTAATTTTTTTGGGAACATCGTAGCTGAACAATATATTCGATACATAGTGAAAGTTTCAGAGTTCAAAGTTGACCAGGGACTTGAGAAATGAGGAGGGACGGCTTTATGTCAAAATTTCCAGTTGCTCCGCCACTGGACAATTTATCCAGAAAATGAAATTCCCCCTTCTAGATACTTGTTACAGAGGGGCCTAGCCAAATTTTCAGCAAAATCGGTTGAAAATTGTGGAAATTGTACCTCCACGGAAATCGCCTTTTTTGAAACTTGAAGGGCTGTATCTTCATTGTGGATGACTTTTGGGGGACAGTTTTTATGACATCCTGAATTTTTTGCAATTCTGTGTCGATCCTCCGAGTTACAGAGCTGAAATTCGATTAAGTGGGGGCTGGCCCCCATGGGGGTGCACAGGGTGACCGCACCACTTTTGAGCGTTGCCACCAAAAAAATATGATTCTGTGGACCTTAACTGATTGGACTTCCAAAAAAAACCTTTTCGACCACTAAAAAAATACAGAATAGTACCTAGCGGATGGACTAAATAATCACCTGATTATTTAAGGACAAATAAGAATCTCTGAACATGAAAATAGCCGAATTTGAAATTTGAGATGTAGGTAAGATTTCGGTGACTTTTTCTTTGTCACGTACCTACACTCACCACTTCATCCTCAACTACTATTCCACCAGAGGATGAAGCTTTTTCGACCTCATCGAGCCGAGGCTGTTCGGGAAGTTTTCCAAATGTTGAGGTTTATTTGACATCGACAGTTTTTATCTTTTGACAGTGCAAAACTAGAGAAGAGAAGCTTTATCTTTTCATACGTGATGCGCTGTGTAACAGAAGTGTCCACTATTAGAGGTACTTTATACTCATCATTATATAGGTATTCCACTTTTTAGCCTGAAAGGCCCAGATGGGGATGTTCAGCCATAATTTTTATTACCTATTTTAGTGTGCAATCACAATAGAGCCGCACAGGAATTTTGTAGGTACAGTTTTTAAGCCCCGTTTTGTTGGGTTTTGTATTGATTTGGATAAATTTAAGGTGCTATGTACCGCTACATTTTAGGAATTGAGAAAATCGATCAACAATGGATGGCGAAATAACGCAAGAAAGCCTCTATCCTTGATACTCAAGTGTTTTCTTGCCAAAAAATTGATACCCAACCAACGAAACACGTGTCAAAAACTTTCTTTTATAGTCGTACGTGTCTTTCGCATCTCTATTCAGCAAGTCGCACGGTCAGTTTATTTTTGGGTTTTATGACTTTTATGACAACAATCCAAGAGTACCTGCCTAAAAGTCCGGTCCACGAACTGAATGGAAAAAATCGAACAAATATGACGAAAGTTGACTCGACATTTCTTTTATTTTGAATGAGCAAACAAAAATGCTTTTTAATCGAGTATAAAATCTGTTCGATTTGCTGTCAGAAGCTGGCTATAGATTTCACCGTGTTTCACCTTATAACCACTAGTATTGCTTATGCAAATAAAATGCATTTGTCATTTGTTCAATGAGCAAGGTAATTAATCATTCAAAGAAATTATATTTCACTCAAAAGCGATTCATTTACCATAACTAAATTTAAAGGATATATTATGTATAACTGATGAGTCACATTCCTTCAAAACCAAGTTTTTAAAAAATAAAGGATCAGTCATATTGAAGGAAAATCAATTTTATCAACTTTTTCTCATACCTATTTGATTACTGGGTCATTTTTAAATTTGAGAATGCATAAAATCCCAAGATTGTCTTTTACGCAATCTAAATTTCTTAAGTAACCTATACCGCAGTTACCTTCGTAAAAATTGCTTATCTAAAATTGACAAAAAATATCCATTTTGAAATTCATTCAATCTAGTACGTAACGATGAACAGAAATCAACTAGGATTTTATTCATTGTTCCTATGAATTTCGAATAAATGGAGAAAGAATTAAGTTCGCTCACTTGATAAATAGTCCATGTTGCTGAAATACCGTAAACTAAAATAAATAAAATATGAATTGCAATTTACGCCATTTGTTCAAAAATAACCTGATTTTTCTGAAAAGTCAATAATACAAACACCGAGACCGAGAGTCTCGCCGAGAGTACGAGACCGAGAGCGAGACTACATGGTACGAGACCGAGACGAGAGTGGTCCATTTACGAGATTTACGAGACCGAGACCGAGAGCGACTCACTCTCGCTCTCGTCTCGCCGAGAGTGAAACACTATTGAATATTATGAGTTTGTGACCGAATATTGTACAAATGTAAATTTGAGGGTCTATTTTGTCACTGGATTCATACAAGAATATGCATGATCAACACAACATAGGTTCTAGATCTAGACAAACTATAAATCAAATGTTACATTTCAGTCGGAGAAATTAAAATTATGAAAATTAAGAAAGTTGCAACGCAAGAAAGAGAGAGAACGATACAGGTCCAAAGCCCACATCAACCAAGCGAAACATTATTCTTTTGTCTTAGTTCAGGAACCGTTTGACCATTTTGAAAGATGAAGCATTTGTAGGAGGTAATAAAAAAATACACCATGTCAGGATGTTGCAGCAAAACTGGTGGTGTTTCACTTTTCGCCGTAAACTCAACAGATTATATTATAGAAAAAGGATGAAATTCTGCGCGCGAAACGCGAAAGCGAAACTGAATGAGCTCGAACAGTAATGACTGATGATCAGAAAAATTATAATGCGGTGACGGAGGGTCAGTAAGTACGATATGAAGACTTTATCATAGAACAAGTTCCCCGTGGGATATATAGATATATAGATAGATAGACATTTTTTAGGGAACCAATTTAGTTAAGGTATTTCAACCTCAATACAACAATAAAAATAACAAAACAACAATATCAGAAAGATTCACATGAATACATAGCACAAGCCAAAAGTTAATATACCCTCACGGGAGTGAAGCTCAGCAGCGCACTTTCTCGCAGTGAATTAACGTAACGTAAATTACAGACTAACAAGAGATCCCATCTCCATCCCATCCCAGGAAGCGATTAAGATAGGACAGGCAAAATAGGTACAGGTACATGTGCACATTTTGAACTTGGATGCAATCGAATGAAAATTATTGTTGTTGACATGACTACAACATTCCGGCGGAGGAGCTTATGGTGTGGTGGTCAGCGCGTGCGACTGCTATGCCAAGAGTCGTAGGTTCGATCCCCACTCATCGATTATCGTTTGTGCCAATTTGATAGTTTTTTTCCCTGAGGAGTAGTTCCCGTGACGGACGGGCAGATGAACAAAGTGAAGCCAAAAGCGCCTTTCCGTTTGGGGTAGGTGCTAAAAATGAACAAGTGACTTTATTAAAGATCTGGTGAGCTCCATCACTAGCGGCGATCAGCCAAGACATTTTTGCTCCTCTCGACATTGCAGTTTTAGCACTAAGACTATTAAGAGGCTTATTTTGTGAGCGCCAACGACTTTGTCAGCGAACGATTCCGCAAGAAGAAATGCATTTTTTGATTTTGTGTTCTGTTTTGATTTTCAGATAACTTGTTTGTTAACTTTCTTTTTGTTTTCTATATTTACTCACAAGATGTTTTTATTATATAGTTCCCCTTCGTGGCCAACAAGCTAAAACTTTGGGCCAAAAAACGATTCTCTCTCGGCGAACAAAAATATTACATCTTGTACCAGTATCACTTGAAAGCCAGGGGGACTTCAAGTTGTATTATTCTGCTTTACAGACAAACCAAATAAATCATTGAACGTATATATTGAAATAATAAATAAATTAATAAATCATTGGTTTTCCTCGTAAAACTGGCGCTATTCTTGTCAAGGATCCACTCCATATAGGCCGGCAAAATACTCCAGCTATAGGGACACTATAACTATACAGACACATACATGGAAGCCGCTTCTGTTTCCTTGTGTCAGAAATTTTCTCTTTGCAATACCCCAACTTCCAACTTCACAAAACAAAGTAGAACTGTCAAGTCTTGAGCAAACCTCAATCTCTCAATTCTATAATGATTTCTGCTCGTGGCGTGGTGTCGATAATGCACGGAAGATCACACTACATACATAGTGTAGATTTGAACCTGAATTAACACCCAATTCGTCTTTGGGTCCATGCACTCAACGGAAGTCATTTCCCTGTTTGATGTTTGGTGGAAACAACATCATACAGGGTGTCCCACTAGGAAGTAACCGATATATGTAGTTTAATGGTATATAAACTTCTTCGAGGCAAATCAGAATTTGTATTCGAAATTTTTCTGAGGCTACCCGTTTCCAATATACTTACCGATATTGTGATTTATGTGTCGACCGAAAATTTTGAATAACCAAATCTCGCAGATAGATCAATAGAACCAACTGAAATTTTTCAGGTGTTTTTTGCCACTAAGAGTCTGTGTAATGCCTTATTTATTTTTAAAGAAATCACAGAACCGTACTCGAAATTTTGTTCGTCGAGTTTTGTTGAAAAAGTCACCCTGCATACACTTTTTCCAAAATCTAATGGTAGATACATTCGGGAACTATACATGAAAAATGCTATAAAAAGCGCTTCTTAAATTATTATTTTTCAGTACTCTTCAGCTGATTTGAAGAAAAAATCAATAACTGAAATGTTTCTGGATAATTTTCGAGAATTTCAATTTAAATCAGTTGAACGTTATTTCGGTTGATCAATATAAAGTCACTGTTTCAATTTTGGTGTTTTTTAAAATTCTCTTAGATTTACATTCAGAAGTGCGCTTTTAAGTTTGAAAAAAAGGTGAAATGTTATTATCCGGAAGTTGATTCCAAGTTTGTTGTAATAGCATTTTCACGGGGGGATCGGAGTGTAAATCGAGATGTAATCGTATTCGTCAAAACAATTTATCGAACAACACTGATATAACCTCACTTAGAAAGCGAAAATTGTTTTGAATGATCTACTAGGAATGTCATCTGAAGGGGTGTTTTTACCAATGACTTTAGTGGTAATACACTTGTACGGCCTAATATTTTAAGGAGTGAGGCGAATTGTCATTTCAATTCGTGAAGACTATTGATCACTTTCATGCTAATATAGGGGGTAGATATACATGTCTTGCTCTTAACAATCCTTTTATTCCTATTATATAGACCGGTTTTTGGCGCCTGTTAACTGTTGGTGTAATGAGGGTGGATTCACCAAGACATTAGTTTTAATTAAGCGATTTAATAATTGCACGAAAAGTGATACATGTCGCCATGAAGCCTGGTGTGTAACTGATTAACCAAAAAGTCCTAGCCTACAACAGTGTACAATAAAATAATAACACATGTAAAAATCATCGATGAATCCAAGCCGTAATTGTTAACCTTACAGCTGTATTACACTATTTACACTACACAATTTCTTGTACAATTTTTGGAACAATTTGTCAATTAAACAATCAAGTTCATTGTTTTTGACACTATTTTGGCAGATTGTTCAAGAAATTGTGTAGCGTAATACAGCTAGTTAGTTTCGATACGGCACTAAAAGAAACTAAGCAGAACGGCTTGGCGGCGCCAATGCTTAGTATCAATGGAGTCATGTTTTATCCTCGACACATCCCCTAAAACTTGACTATGCAAACAAGCAAAACACAAAAATCATGCAAAGATACAATAGAGATAATTAAGAATTCGTAACGATACCTACCCTCCTACTCATACGATATCCTCTCGTAACAATTTAAATATTGGTTTATCCAACAGTTTTGTCAAAATATCCGCTTTTTGTTGTTCAGTTGTGACGTAATCCACATTATTTGCACATTTCTCATAAAGAGCTCGATTAAAATGATAACGCGAGGAGCTTGTGGTGTGGTGGTCAGCGCGTTCGACTGCTACACTAGGGGGTCGTGGGTTCGAGTCCCTGTGGGCGCTCGGATTTTTGTCTTAAAACAAGCTCTTTGATTTAGTTGTAATGCTTGCTGAATGCAAGACGTGTGTCGCATAGCACGTAAAATTTGAACGATGGTGCCGACCCCATGCGATGTTGGTGGTCGTTGAAAATCCCTACCCTGTGTTGGAACACAGAGGGGTTCAGCAAAATTTCCGGGATAGTGGAGGAAAGCATTCACCGGCGTCGGCGTTAGGCCTAGTTTCGGAAATGGGCCGACGGTAAATAAACGATATGCTTTGTGCGCTGATGAAATTCGGAATTTTTGAAAGCTCTATGGCACTCATGTTATCACATACGAAACAATTCGCTTTTCTTTCACTTCGCGAACACCAGTTTCGTCGAACAAGCGCAATAACCACATCATTTCATTTGTTGCATTTGCTGCACTGACGTAGGTACCTACTCAGCCTCAGTCGTGGATTGAGCGACACATTGTTCTCTCTTGCTTTGCCAGGTTATTGCAGCACCGTTGTACTTGCAAAGTACTTACTCCATTTGTAGACTTCTGGGTTACTGTATCACTTGCAATATCTGCGTCACTGTAGACTTCGAAATTTTCGCCGTGGCAAAGTAGATCGGCTCGCTGAGTGGCTAAGTTCCTCTGTTGTAGCGTAGAATCCTCTTCACTGGTTGACAGTGAGCTTCCGTGGGTTCATCCGTGCTCTTGATGCAACATTTACTACAAATGCGATGTCTGGTCTTGCTACAACTTTCAGGTATATTAGATTTCCTACCGCTTCTCGATATGGAAATTGGTCAGGTCATCCTGACATCCGAACATCCGATGAAATCATTCATATACCCAGTTTGAACACGAGTGCAAGCTGGTTTACTTAGCTTCACTCATTTCGAATCGGCTGAGAATTTTTTCAGTATGACTGGTCTGACTGCCAAAAATTCCACCAGCTCTTTGTTGTTGAATTTCCATTCCAAGAAAATTCATAGCACTGACCGAATTGCGGCCTCAAACTCGCACAAACTTCAGCTGATCTAGAACCTTTCCGGCTTCTTCCAGATTTGAGACTGCTGTCAGGCCATCACCAACATAAAGGAGTAGTAACAATTTGTCTTTATTACAGTGTCTCACGTACAAACAACAATCGGCTGTGGTGGTTTCCTTCAAATCACATTCAAGTAAAAATTGCATAAACCATTTACTCCAGCTTTTCGAAGTCGCAACCATCACAAAATTCAGTGTCCATTGTCACCTTGATACCCATTTTCTTTAGGGATTCTTTTACATGGCATTTATATTTCTGTCCGCCACAAGTGCCACGTTTACGGGCAACACATGTAAAGTCTTTAGCAGAACTACACGTAAGAGAATCCGATAAAGATTGCTTGCTTTTACGCCGAGCTCTACACCTGTAGCAGCTACAATCTTGTCATCTTTCTTGAAAACGCAACGTTTTCCATTCTCAAGACGAAATCGACATCTTTTTTCACCACAACCTTGACCGAGAAGAGATTCCGTTTCATTTCCGGGGTGTACACCATCATACAGAACTCCCGAGTCCTGGTAACCATTCTCTTGCGCCGAATATTCCGATTTTGATATATTTCCGCGGCCTAGAGCAGCCACTTCAGCAACATTGCCGACTTGAGTCATAAGTCATAAATGTGATTCGATAAACCTTGGTCGAATAACCAATGTGACGTGTCAGAGTTCAGACTCGCGCTACCAACAAATGCTCTTGGCGCGAACGACTCAATATAACGATATTTAGTGAGTCGTCAAAAAATAAATGACTGTCAAAAAGACATAATGCATAATGCATAACATATACGAACTACAAATAGCAGACAATACCAACAGTACAGAACAGAAACAAAAATACGAAACATTGAAAACATTATGTCGTTATCTTGTAAGAATTCTTTCAGACTGTAGAAGGATCCCCTCAGCAGCAAGTCCCTGACCATCATTCCAAATACTGGCAGCGGTTTGCTCTTGATTTCGTTCGGAATAGCGTCTTCCTCCACCGCGCTCATACTTTTGTCGATCTTCATGTATGTACTCCAAACAGCCGTGAATGTACATACAAAGAATGGTCAAAATGTCACACTGTCGAAACGCAGCCCTGCAACTCTCCATCGGACTTAAGACTGAGAAGGACCCGCACCGCCCTCCTCTGCTTGCTTTATATCTTTTGGGCCTCTGTCGACGCTCCCCACAGGATTCTATAAGAAGCAACACCATGGAAGTTGACGAAATATGCCGTCCTTGCCATTGAAATGTTGCACTCTGAGCTATTAGTCTTATGCACTTATGCAGTAACGTACCGAAGAAAGCCTCTTGCTCGAGTGATCGACATGCACTCACCAGTTCATGCCGGAATCTAAGTGCAAACTCAGGAACTTCGCTGTTTCTTCCATTATGAGGAATTGTGGTCGTAAAAGTAATTTTCTAAGTTTTCATTCTATTGGTGCGAAACCACTCGAACGCTTCCGTCGCCGTTCTCTTCGACCTTCGACTTCTGTCTCAGTCCTTCTCTCGTTTCATCCTTGGCCAGAATAAAAGTGTCATCAGCATACAGTATTCTGTCGCAGGAACCAACTTCAGCAGGCATGTCGTTGATGTATACGCCCTATCTGATGTCTGACCTCAATCGATGTCTCGCCCAGCCAGTACACTCCCTGACATCGGTTTTTCAAGTATGACCTCAGCAGGTCATATGGTGGTCCCCTGATTCTGTGTAGAGCTTGTTCAGCAGCTGATCATGACGGATTGTGTCAAAGGCTTTGCTGAGGTAATACAGAGAGAACTCTGCATTCTGACGTCCATCCAGAGCCCCTGCGATCCTATGAATTGCTTCAAATACCGTAGTAGTCGTGGTTCTGCCCCTCCTGTAACCGTCCTGCGCATGGCTGAGAAAATCGTACTTTTTGAAGAAGCTGATCATGGGAGTCCCTAATCACAGTCTTGATTATTTTGGATAAAGCAAGTAAAATAGATTTTGGTCGGTATAGTTACTCGGTGTATCTTTGTCGCTTTTTTTCTGTGCTGGAAGCTGGAACAACTTTGGCCAATTTCTATCTCGTTGGGAAGAGTTTTTCTATACTCTTGTTGACCAGCAAGGTCACTGGAAACGCTATTTCATCGATGATATGTTTTATCAGCTTCAACACGGAGAAAATTGCTTTAGAAGAAATCTTCAGGCGTTACAGACCCAGGTCATCAAATATCTGAATTGATACCAACCATTTCAATACGGAATATCCAGGTGGTCGATTTTACCAACTTTGGTAGTGAAGGTTGAGTTTTTGATGGTAATTGAGAAATTACTGTCTTCACATGCTTTGCTTTTACGGAAACGAGGTCTGTTATCGTTACAGATCCACATACGTTGTCACCAAAATGTTTCCTGGGCCATTAGAAATTACATACTTACTTTTTTCCGTGAAGATACATCGTAGATATCCTTGCAGTCTGGTTAGGTTTAATTTGGGACAATACGCTTTATTTGCTGTTTGTCCACTTGACCGATGTAACATGACCTTCCGTTGTCTATAGGGGCTCGAAACAATGATGCATTTGCTCTCCCCGTGACGCTGACGAAGTCGATATCCTTGATGGTGTTTTCTGCCGCAGTGGCGAAAAATGCGTTGAAGTTCAGTTGTCAAATCGCCCAAAATGTCACTTCTCAACCGTAATGATGCCAAGCGGCGAAACCGGTTGGCCAAAGAAGTACCTACCCAATTTTGTGGTGTAATTTAAAGAAAAAATAAAAACCTTGAAACTACCTGTTCTACTAGTAGTCTATTTGGGCGATAATCATAAGTAATATCACAAGTGCTTAGGAGTCGGAGTCGGAGTCGAGCATTTATCGTTACAATCAGCACTCGCGATCGCTAGGCCAAAATTATCTGTGAAAGTCTCAAGCACGAGTGAAATTTGGCTGATTATTGCAGAAAAAGGTCAGGATGTTGTTCACATCAATTTTATTGGGTCGCCCTTGACAGTGGAAAATAGATAAGTGATTATCATCCTTGTAGCTCTGATATACAAGGGCGTTGTATATAATAATCAGGAAAATTCAACTTGTGCTTTGTGTTTTATTCGAGCTGAATTTTTCAAATTTCTCAAACAAACTATCAATCACGAGGGAAAAGTAGACCCGATATCATCTGACTAAAATCCCGAGACGAAGTCGATACTTGGATCAACAGTTGTTTTCGGGTTGAACCGATTTAACTGAAAAAACACTAAGCACTTGTTGTATTACTATTTATTGAAAATTTCACAAAAGCGATGCCAAAATCCAAAGAATTTGATTATCAATGTAGTTGTGCGGTTGAGAATTGAATTTGTATCTGTATTTACCGGATGCCTAACCGTAACTGCGAAACTCTCTAACTGGGTTGCCTACCCATTGGTGTTTGCTCTTGAAGAATACACAATATTGCGTGACCGCTTAGCGCATGCGCTAAAAAACGAGGTGATTCGTTCTAAGTCTTCCATATGTTACGCTGTAAAATACGTAATTCTCAAACTAAGCTCAATGGATTATGCGTCGTTCTCAAGTAGAAGTGGTTACATAGAAAAATCGGTGTAACCCTCGCAACCTATTCATGAAAGCACATATGTGAGGGATCATTCCCAAATGCCCCAAATTACGAAATAAAAAAAACATGTAACACTTCAACCATAACATTCAAATTTACCGCAAAATTGTCTGGGGATATTTCATTTAATCAGTGCTGTATTGTATTGACGACAGCATGGTGTCAGTCAGTCCTCTGAGTGGCACACACTTTTTCGACCGCCGAGTATCCATTTTAAATCGGAAGGCTTCACAAGTTGCTGATAAAACTGAACAAAATGTCAACGTGAAACACAGAAATCAATGTCATTGTCGAATTCTGGGCCGCTATTCTTGAATCGTGTGAGAAGAGTCCCTGGGAGTTTTATATAATCCGTACTACACTTCTGTAGCGAAAGTTGCCTAAAAACCACGATTTTAGGCAACATTCGCTACATCAGTGTACTGCGGAATGTATTTTACTCCCAAGGACTTTTCTCACACGATTCAAGAATAGCGGCCCTGAACATGCGCGATGATAACTTGTCACCGCTTTCTTAGTTCGCATGACATCCGTGTCGCAGCGCCACTTCCGCGCAATATTGTGTATTCAGAAAGAGAAAACACACACGATTGAAAAAAAACGAACTTAGTAAAATACCGAATCACTCTTATCGTCTTGGAACATGGGTGATCTTCGATCTTGGGAGAATCCTGAATCTTGAAAATTGAATATGTTAACTTGGTGTAAGCGGTAATTTCGTACAGAGGTTTTGCTTTAATGCATTGCGATCGATTCATATAAGAAAGAGCATTTCCCAAGAGACCTTTCAAGTCGAGGCGAGTGAAGTTCAGGTGGCTGCGAGATACATATTTAGAAGCCACCTTGTATATTATAATCGCCGTCGGATACGTATGTGTGTAGCGACTGGGACTGTTGGGACGTGTCTGCGAGAGGCGATGCTTGAGCGACTGGTTGTTGGGGTCCACGCGAGGTTCTCGAGTTCGAGGCTCGAGTTCGACGTTAAGAGATCCGTCGCCGTCGTTGGAGCACGGTGGAAACTGGAGAGCGCGGGCAAATGCAACGGACACTGGGCATCGGACATCAGCGAGAATCGGAGGCAGCAATAAGCAGCTATAGCAGCAGAAAGAAGATAGAAGAGAGCCTGGGAAGGAATCTCAATTAGAATTTAGAGAGATGGGATCTAAGTAAAAGGCTGATGCATCTGCGGAGGACGCACACGGCACATCGGGGGCGGTGTAGGTCCCGAGGTCGAGGCCGGGCAGTGGCAAGTGACAGGCACGCAGGTCCACGATCCGCCCTCCTTGACGGCAGGGAATTAGTTTGCGGCAACGGTAAAGCTTTACCTGGGTCCCGATGAGTTGGTCGTATAATATGTCTTGAAACTCATTGTCTCGGCTGGCATCATTAAGACCTGACTGAGATCCGATGATTGGATATTTTATAACTAATAACTAATATAACGAGACCTGGTCACTGCCCAAAATAGTACTGGGAAAATGTATAATGTAACATACTTACCGGAGTCGATGCAGCCGCGACCGGACGAATCCATGCTCTTAAAACACAGGCATTGGCATCTTTTCAAATAAAACAAAACTCTTCTCGCAGGACGATCATTAAAGCCATTCATAAACCAGGTAATTTCGCAGACTACCAATTGTGTCCCCCCGCACAAGGAGTTTTATGAACTTTAAACCGTCCCATTTAGCATGTCACCGAAGATTTGAGTGCAACTGCAATCTTCGACTTTCGTTTCTGACATTGACTGTTATTAGTTAGGCTGAAAATTTTGAACAAGTTGGTTAGATGAGCCCCTCTAGATTCGTCATTTCAAAATACACTTCTCAAAACTACCAACGCATCATCAATTCGCAATCAACATTTTGATCACTAGTATGTTCCAAATGAATTGGAGAATGTTTGGTATTCTTTCATTATTCAAAAAAGATCGTTTCTTTGGCTATTAATTCCTTTCTATAATTTCTTCAAGTTGTGATTGTTGCCTATAATACAGGGTGTTTCAGCGATGATAGCAAAAAAATCAATTGTGGGTAGATCTCGTCAAAATATGACGAAAACCTATAGGATACCAAATTGCAAAGTTTGGCCTAATAACGAAGATACAACCCTTCAAAGTTGACTTTTTTCGGATTTCAAAAATTTGTAACTCAGTGACGTTTTGATGAAAATAGCTCAAATTCAGCATAGACTGATTTGTCAAAACTATCTACCGACCTGGAAAATTTTGAAAGAATTCAACCAGTGGTGTAGGAGTTATGAGGATCAATAATTCAAAAGCATCCGAAGAAAAGTTGACTTGCTCCTCATAACTTCTACGCCACTGATTCGAGTTTTTCAAAATTTGGCAGGTCCATAGATAATTATGATAAACAAGCTTCTGCTAAAGTGAAGCTCAATTGGTCGAAACGTTCCTGAGTGACAAATTTTTGAAATCCTAAAAAAGTGAACTTTGAAGGGCTGTCTGTATCTTCGTCGTTGGGCCGAACTTTGCAATATGGTATATAGGTTTTCGTCATATTTTGACGGAATCTACTCACAGTTAAATTGTTTGCTTTCATCGCTGAAACCCTGTATAGGTACGGTTTATGGCAGTTTTACGATATTTTGTAGTTCAATGTGTTGCTACGCATCATTTTTAGATTTCCACCGTAGGTCATCTGATTCGCCGTCTATTCGATTCATACCAGTTTTTCCTCGAACTGAAATTTCAGAGAAGACTCGCATTCAAGTCGCGTTTGTTGCGCCTCCTTGCTTTCAAATTTCATGATAAGTCAATTTTGATCCTTGAACGTTCTTGCCTGAAGTTTAAACTTCAACATGAGCCTTATTTTGGATATCGGTCAACAATCAAAAAAGATTTGACCACAAGACCAAAAAGATGCTTTTTTTTAGATCACCCTGTAATTAGGCAAGATAGGTGAAAATTTGTAAAACCGTTCCGAGATATCGATACAAGTCTCTCCTGAACCACTTGAAAAATGTGTTCGTGAATTGGGAGCTGGTCGAATTTTTATATGTATATTTTTGCACCACTCAATTGTGTCGCTCTGTATAACTAATGAGAACATCTGCACTAAAAAGACTAATTGCGTGTTGAAGTCCAAGAACCCAGCTATTCAGAAAACTAAGAGTCATTCATTCATACCAAAATCTTGAAGATTAGAAGAGGGCTTGAAGACAGAAGAACCTACTTTGACCCGCAACTCCAAAAATTAGAAGTCAATTTTTTTTAAATTATTTTTTGTGGGCTCCATGAAACATCCCATATAACGAGGTACTTTGTTGATCCGACTTTTCGGGATCACCCTGTATATTATTACTAGTTTTCCTGGGATTCGAGCACTCTTTTTTTCTGAAAACTGCCAAACTCTGCATTTCTACTTGTCTGAAATTTTCAGTTTTTCAAAACCCATGTGAAGCCTCAATTTTCTGATGCTCCAGCCTAGAGCGAGTAATACAATTTCCATAATCACTGATCTCGGTAATGAAAAAATGTCAGTTCCTATAGTAGTAAAGTCGCGCGCGTGCTATTCGCGGTCAATCTTATGCGCGCTTATGTAGAAATTTCCGTTTTGTCAAACAAAATCTTGGCCGCCATGTGCACAATCTCGAATGATGGAAGTCGACATACACGCCATTCGAATTAGATGGATTAGCGGTTTTTTGTGAAAAATCATGACATACGCCGTTTTGTCAGATAAGGGACGACTGCATAACTCCACGTTTAAAAATGTCACGACCACGACGCACGCATCATCAAGGTGATGGTGATATATAAACTGCGCAACAAAAAATATGTTGTCGCGAGGAAAAAATTGGTCCGAGTTTGGACCACAATAACTTTTGAACGACACAAACCATTTCGATTCTGTTTTGACGGTTAGCGAGCTCAGTCTTCCCGTTATTCCCCTTCAGGAGGTGAAGATCAGGAAACTCCATGTAAAATATCTACAGGGTGAAATGTAAAACAGTAAAAAATTTTAGCAAATTCAACGGACCCCCATTTTCAGATTTTGTTTTTCTCAAATGCAAAAGAAAGGATTATAAACGTTACGCTTTAGCTTGCGCCCAGCGTTGAAATTTTTTAAATCGGAAGTCTGGTTCTGACTTTATGATTTTTTTCTCTTGGGGGATGCTGGCTCATCCTATCGCTACAAAGAAAACTATGTTACTTTGATGATGGGAGGTTGGAATTCACGAATATTGTTGCTTAAACGGTCCTCAGTAACTTGACTCGCAGACCATCTGGAATACCTTGATCAAGGCTTCAAAAAGGAGGCACATTCAAAATGGGCGACACAAGTGTTTTCTTTAAAAATTGAATTTGATCAGCTTTTCAGAATTGAAACAAGCTTTCTTTGTGATTTTGACCTCCTGAACTTGATGCTGATAATCAATTTTAGTTTTTGATGATGACAGGCTCCCTAGGCCAACATAGTCTTCCTTGTAGCGGTAGGATAAATCAGCATCCTCCAAGAGAAAAAAATCATAAAGTCATTTTTCAAGTTCATTTTTCATGTTCATTTTTCAATGACACAAGTCATTTTTCTGCACGATTACAATACTTCTCCTTGAATGTTGGTGGGGGGTCGGGGAAGTAAAAAATTATTCTGGAAACAGGGGTCCGTTGAATTTGCTAAAATTTTGCACTGTTTTACATTTAACCCTGTAGATATTTTACATGAAGCTTCCTGATCTTCACCTCCTGAAGGTGAATAACGAAAAGACTGATCTCACTAACCGTCAAAACAAAACCGAAATGGTTTGTGTCGTTCAAAAGTTATTGTGGTCCAAAGTTGGACCAATTTTTCCCTTGCGACAACATATTTGTTGCGGAGAGGCTGTTCATAATAATTTCTAAGATCAGATCTGTCAGTTTGTCTGTCTATTTCCCTGTGTATAATTTTTTGTAGTTGAACTCCTCAAGGAATAAAGTTGAAGCCCTGCAACTGTTTGCGATAGATAGCTTATACCCGGTAGGAGACCGATGGGCATTTTTTTCTCGATTGTGACGCCATCATGACCCGCCATATTGCACTTTTGTATCCAGTGATGCAGTGATCGAGAACCGGACTGTAAAACACTGCATTTCTTGAACAAGGATAACGAAAAATTCCCTGGATGAACCTCCCCTGCCCTGTATGATAAAATCAACGTTTACATTCCCACCATAACATCTGTGTACCTACCTACACTGCCGCCCACGACATAGAAATATCACGCTGCGGATCTATTCACAAGATAATGCGCTACTGAGCCTCACGCCCGTGAGGACATATTCACTTGTTTCACCTATACCGTGACACCGTGGTTTCCATTACAAAGTGGTATTTGGTATAAAATGTAAAACCAGCCGAATTTAAACGATGTGGAATTTTTGTCAATAGGAAGTTTAAATTATAGAAATTTGGCACGTCATCGGTGACGCCGCACTACACCAAATCGTTTTTATTGTAATTGTTCATCGTTATTTCGGGATTTTTCTTGATTCGAATCGGGCCAGCTTACCTATTGAAGTTTGAATTTTGCGCAAAAATCCTTCCGTCTAGGACTACATGCTGTAACGGGCAGATAGACACATGCAGATGGAGAAAGCAAGGTCATAAACGCCTTCTCGTTTGCAGAATTATGGATTAAAAGGAAGCCCGCTGAGCAAAAGTTTTTTCTAATTATTTTTTAATGCTTGGTCAATGTCCACGAAAAAGTGTGCTTTTTCGTAAGAATTGGCAACACTGAGGTTATTGTCTACAGATGTCTACTGCTTCTGCACGAACCATACTATTCCATCTTTCCAGATAAAGCCGAACACACGAGAACATGATTATTGCCGCTCACGTGAAATATAAAGCAAGACCATAAGTAGTAGTATATGGCGTATAACTTCTTGCACAGAAACTGAACTTCACCTGCACTTCCACAGACAGGTATATTACGTGTGTATAGTGTGTACCATTTACCATTTGTCCCTGCGATACAAAGGCGCATACACATTACCTTAACGAAACTATATGAAGAGGAAATCATCCATCTTTTATTTATATACCTACCTATATGAACATGGGTATGATGAGAACGCGTTTTATTACCACACCTGCAAAAATGTCTCCGAAGTTTTGCAAAATTTCCAATCTTGTCGTCGATCATTCTCGCGCCATGGATTTATTTGCCTCGCATTTTTCACTATTCTCTATACACCAGCTTTCGTATGGCCGTGCAGCCTGCGAACTGCATTACTGCCCCACTAACGCAATTTGCCCCGAAAGTATCGATAGCGTACGCAACCCTCACCAGTCATCACTAATTCAAACCCTCGCGCTCGGCAATGCGAAATCTTCAACTTTTCCATTGTTTTCTTCAACTTCGCGCACACATTTTATACAATTAATTTAATTCATTTAGGTAATGTGCAGAATGTAAAGTAGGTAATTTACCAATATTTGATAAATTACTATTCCGGTGCCCTTAGCGCCCCCAGATTAACGATCAATTAGACGAAAATCTATAAAACGCCTAGTATTAGCGTTCGAAAAAAGCGTATCGCATCTCTTTTGTAAAAGTTATTAGTTAGGGTTGTTAATTTCTCTTGTGCCTTTTCTGAAAATGAACCGTGTCTCTATAGCGATGCTTATATTTCTATAGACGCTCGCTAAATTTTTACCTGATGCCTCATTCTAGATCTGAACCTTAAATATGATCTACTCTCTTCATACAACACACCCTATTTAGGTAAATTAATTAGTTTCTGTCAAAAAGTCGTTAGCAATCTTAATTACAATAACGAATAGGTTGCCGTTAAGTTTGACACTGAAATATTTACTTTTTTCTCTCTTGTTGATGCTGTATACGATCACCATCAGGTATAAAGTTCACGAAGAGTAATTTCGTTCTTCGCTTGTTGTCTGATCCTTATTCCTGTTCTGTATATGCCACTGATTGGCCTTGAGGTTAGGACAGAGTACCTACCTCTGACGGTTTGATGTCGGCGCTAAAATACTGAACCCAACAAACGAGACACACAAGTTTTGATGTCAAGTTGCATTCAATTACAATTGATTAGGCTTGTTTTGTGCCATACTGTTCACAACTCAAGTCTTTTGGGCCATTTCAATGGGCATAATGTACGTAGTTCACAATTCACGCTTTATCTAGTAATTTCAGCTTTGATCAAATATACCTCAATTTTGTAATGTACTATTTTAAAAGACATAGTGAACTCTTCTGTTGGCGGCTTATTTTCTATTAATAATACAAAGTGAATAAGTCATCCAGAAAGCATAGCACTTAAATAGCGTGACACCACAACATAGAAATTCTTGTCAAAGTGTCTTCGAGATCATCAGACTCGATCTTTGTATATTATTTATTTGTCAATCTATCAAAAGGGTCAATGGGATGTCGTCGCGCCGGAGACGCCCTTACTTGGTAGCGCAGAAGGGGTGAAAATCGATTCGGTCCGAGTTCGCACTGTATCCATTAAAACATTTTCTACAACTCACTAATCTGGAAGCTTTTAACTTTCTTATTTATATATTGTTAAGGAAGAAGCATAAATTTTAGATGATCCATTGATTATGTGCTTGTGACGAGTTACCGAGGACTCTCTCATCAAGCACTTTTCTCAATATACATAGACGACTTTACGGTTTAAGGGAGTACTAACAGCAAATTGTGTATAAAGCTCAAAGCTCCCAAATTGATTAGCTCTGACGCGGAGTTTGAGAAGTTCCCGTGACATTCTGTCGATAAGAAATATTTACTGCCACAGACGATCAGCGGTTTGTAATTGAAAGAGTCCTAGCCAGGCGCCGTAGTTTTATACAAGAAACACAATGAAGAATGATATTGCACTATTATACAATCGCTAAAGCTGATGAGTACGGAGTTGACTATCTGATCGCTCCTTAAGTGGGCACACCATGTGTTTGTCCCAGATATATTTATACAACAGTTTATAATACTGCCGCGATTACTAGAAAGAAGACCTTGAATGGATGTGATTAGTGACTAATCACCGCTAGAGCTAGAAATAAATTAAATTCGGTTTATAATTTTGCAGGTAACGAATCTGTCTTTCCGTATATACTACGGACGGCCACAACTACCATGACTTCCCACCTCATTATCTTTGATAACATCGTATACAATGTGTTCATTGCCTTGCTTCTGCAATTGAGCGTTTCCATAATTACGTCACAAACATAACTCCGCCCCGCCAAATTTGAATCGGAATACAATTCACATGTAGGTACCGTCTGCAATGATCTTCTGGTTATTTCTGGGTTAAACAAACCAACGTCCAATGGCTATGGACACAATAGACACAATAATACCACACGTATACTCATTTGAATTCATGAGTTTCTTCATGAGGAGGAAAACTATCATAAAATGACATTTCCTCATGACTGTAGGTACAAAGTGATGCGAACTCGACGCCCAGGCAATTTTTCCTGATTTTACTTCCCCGACCCCCCCACCAACATGTAAGGGGAAGTATTGTAATCGTGCAGAAAAAAAGTTTTGAGGTCCCCCAAGACGATTAAGACCATTTTCAGAATGATGTCCGTCTGTGTGTGTGTGTAAGAGCCCATTAGTTTTTGGCTGTCATCTGTCAAACCCAACTGTCACTATCATCAAATGTCAGAAGCTATATCTCACGGAACTCAACTTGCAATATGTCATTTGAAAGCCCTTGAAAAACTGTATTCAGAACAGTTGGAAACATTGCCTTATCTGTCATCTGTCAAATAATAAAAAATGTTAAAGTTCAAAACTTTACCAATTAATTATTCAAAATCTATCCGATGGATTGGAACCAGATTTGGCAGGGAGCAACACAACAAAAGAGTCAAATTGAGGCCGCAATTGCAGTTTTCCACCATTCTCCAGTTGGGCGTGATGAATTTTCAAAATTTCTCCTGGCCGTTGCCACTCAGGAGGGGCTCTCGCCGGTGTTTCGACCAGCACGACTCGCTTTTGTAGCAGGACTCCACTCAAAAATTTATTCCTGCTCGGGGATCGACTTTTTTTTGGAAATTTCAACTGATATCGAAAGTAGATTGTATTGAGCGTCGTGCAGGTCTATTTTCAAAGTTGACATGGTTTCGGTTTTCCAACTGTAATTTTTTCAAAATGAAATTTGCACATTCCGTGAATTTGAGAAAAACGCAATGCAAACTTCTACATGCGGTAGGCCCCACGAAATATTAATGTTAGGTGCAGACATGCTGTGAATAAAAGTTGGAGAAAAGATTGAGCTAATTTTTGGAGAAAAAATTTTCGAAATCGGATCAACAGTTGCCGAGTTTTCCTCTCTGGAAAAACTTTAAATTTTCCAACTTTTTATTCCGTGGACCGATTTTAACCATTTTCACCTAAACAAGAGGTAACTAGTTCTTGAACATTTTCCAACAACTTTTTCAAATTTCCCGGGAGTTTTCCGGCTGAAAATGATTTTCTCCAAATTATTTTCAATCTTTTTCTGTAATTCCAACTTTCCATCCTCGTTCCCACCCGAAGGGACGTTTCGAACAAAAATTTCCATAGGTTCCTGGATACTAGTCGGGGAAGTTTTGGAGCGACACAACCGATTTTTTTCTCCTTTTCTTACGGACATTCGGACATTGATCTAAATCTTGCGTAAGAACTAACACCCTACCGATCATTTTATCTCACTGACGCCGACGCCTGAAATACTCCTTTTCCCCAGGAATCTATACATTTTATAATGCTGTTTGTTAGCAAACTTTTCTTTAATTTTAATATAATGACTTTTGCCATTTATTTCTAAACTGCATACCACTCAATGTGCCGCGACAACAATTTTGCCTCTTTTCAAAACGATATAACTTTTGATTCCCACCAATTATTTTGATTCGGTTTGCATCCACTAGCCTCATATTTTGGCAGTTCGTCTTATAGATTCAAAACTCGAGGCCCCTCAAATTAGGTTTGCACAGGGTGATAATGTAAACCAGTGCAAATTTACAATGTTTCAACCAAACCCTGTTTGTGAAGAAATGTTCTTTTTTCCATTTTCAACCGTGACATTATGAAGCTTCATGTCTTACCTCGAAACTGTTTTGGAATTGTTTGATCCGAAAGATTAACAAAGAAGATATGTTTTTTTTTTGCTTCAAATTGGTGCATTTTTGACTTATTGTCCGCACTACAATCGGCCTTTTGTTGATAAGAAAATGGAATTTGGAGCGATTGCTCTTTCAGTTATGATTTTGAATGAGTTGACTTACAATCCACCTCTATTATTTCGAAGAAGGTCGAAGCAAAGGTCTTTTTTTCAGATGACAGTTGGGCCTCGACTTCAGCTAACAGTTCGAGGAGTGAACAACAGAATGATATCCATGTGTAAATTTTTTTTCATAATTTTGACCTAATAATGATCCTATTGTCAAATTGAAGCTTCAACAAAAACAATGGGGGTTCAGCGGGAGGATCGATGAATTGCAAGACGATTGAATCAAATCGCATCGATTTGGTTCTTGCGTTGATTGATGAGTTTCACGATTTGACAGTGAAAAAATCATGACATTTCTCTCAGTTGGGTTACAGTGCGGCGCCGGCGGTACAAATTATCGCAAAATAGGAGTTATCTTTGTTTCTTTTCTGCAAACTATTTCATACCTACTTACTCACAGTTATCTATTATTGTAGGTACTGTACTAAACTACGCAAAAGTCAATACGTCGTTCAAAAATGTTTTGCTCTTTTTCAGTTTGATGTAACTTTGGACTGCCACAATAAATTTCTATTCTGTTTGAAGTGTTATTCGCCGACCTAATCCTTTGGATTTCAGTCTGTGGTTTTGCAAGACACTGGTTTTGCACAGGTGTTCATAAGACAGTGCAAAATTTCTAAACCGTCAAGAAGCTCCCGTTCGAAAAAGAATTTTCTTTTCTTGAATTTTAACCACAAAGGTGCCGATGTAGGCCTCACAGTACAGGGTGGTGTTGGAATTTTTCGTTTATATTCTTTATTTACAAGGTGACCACAAAAAAATCATCTTTTTGGTTTTGCAGCGATAGCTTCTTTCCTCGTTGACCGATTTTGGAAATTTGTGGCTCTTAGTGAGACTGAAATTTCAGGTACAAAGAGCTCAGGATCAAAATTTACTCCAGACAAACATTCAGAATAAAGAGTTCCATAAAAGCGCGGTCGACAGCACGTTAAGGAGAAGGATTTGCTGAGAGTCACGGTTCTTTCGGAAAAATAATTTATTCTGAATACATCAAGGTTTTTCTTCATTGTCCTGGCCAAGAATTGTGGTGAAGGAATCCAATAATTACACCTGCATGTTCAAGAAGGAGAAACAGTCTCTCGTTCACCTGAAATTGGTCGTAACCATCACTACGAAAATCAAAACAATTAATTACTAAACTGGTTTGTCTATTGTTCTGTTTTGATTTTTGTAGTGTTGGTTACGACCATTTTTAGGTGATCAAGGGGCTGTTTTTCCCTCTTCAACATGCAGTTGTAATTGGATTCCTTCACCCACAATTCTGGGCTAGGACAAGTGAGAAAAACCTTGACGTATTCAGAATGAATGATTCCTCCGAAAGAAACGTTACTTTTACCAAATCCTTTTCCCCAACGGGCTGTCGACGGCGTTTCAGATTTAGGCCACCTTTTATGACCACTCTTAATTCTCACTGTTTGTCTCGAGTCATTTCTGGTCCTCAGGTCTTTTTACCTCAAGTTTCAGCTTCAACACGAGCTGCAAGTTTTCAAAATCGGTTAACGAGGAAAAAAGTTATCACTGCACAACCAGAAAGATGATTTTTCGTGTTCACCCCGTAAATTAAGGAGATATGCGGAAAATGCAAACACCATCCCATCTTGTACTAAGGCCTACCACGGCATTTTTGTGGTTAAAATTCAAGGAAAAGAAATTTTCTTCTAAAGGGGAGCTGTTTGACGGTTTGGAAGTTGGAAGACAGTAAACACTGTCTTACTGAACACCCTGTACAAACCTTATGTGAAGACCTAGTGTTTTGCAAAACTACGAACTGATAGCCAAAGGATTAAGTCAGCGAACACTTTAAACAGAATACAAATTTATCCTAGCAATCCAAAGTTACATGAAATTAAAAAAGGCAACATTTTTTGAAACGACGCGACGTATTGATTTGTGCGTTACGTAGTTTATTTTATACTGTATACCTGTACTGGCGAATACTTCACCTCCAGGTCTGAGAAGCAATTCGCTTTACGAAAATAATGGAAGAAATGCAGCCGTAACGACAAACTACCCATGCACCGGGACTACAACGGCTACCTAGCGAGGCTGGAGTCTAGACAAACACCACCATGCAAACTTGGGCAGGAACTTCTCAACGGAAACTTCGAGGTCGAAGAGACTTGGCGACTTGGCATCAAGAATGGGTCATCTTCAAATCGAGACATTCTCAATATGGTTCTAGACTCTAATTGCTCAAGTGGTTTTGATCTGCCCAGGAAAGTCTGGACAACACTGAACCGAATTCGGACCAATCCTGGTAGATCGAAGTATTGGAAGCACAAATGAGGATAAGCAGAAGGGCCCGATTGCGACTGTGATAGAGAATCACAAATTACACATCACATAGCAATGTAGTGTCCCAATAGCCATTCTCGTTTACCTGGGGTCCTCGGGGCGCAGGTTCACCTATATTGGCGCTGTCGCCAACCCCAACCCTAACCAGCCCGATCGATAAAGCGCTCCTGGTTAAACAGCCAGTTCAACCAGTGAGCTTGTATACTTGAAGACCTGCGCACAAGCTGCGAGCAAAAGGAACCGCCTATATGAGAAGGTCCATGAAAGTTCCCAGATACAATACATTCCCTACATTACCTGAAGGCGACGCCATTGAGTGGCTGAACCAGCTGGACATCACCCTATGGAGCTTTAGTCACTCCGACCTGGATTTCACCTGATTCCTATAATATCATTTTTAAATGTAATAATGTATTGTTCATTTTGTATGTTCGGAAAAACCGATAGCGCATAACCCCTAAATCAAACAAGTGCTACCAGCTACCAGTATAAAGAAGCGATTGTATACATTTCAGCTATATCAAGAAACTTGTTTTTGAGACGACAATCCGACCGCCCCCGGTGGGAATTGAACTCCCAACTCTTGGCATTACAGTCGGACGCGGTGACCACCATGTCACAAACTCCTCATTGCATGTTATGTTATTACAGATTTCAAAAACATGTGAAGGCAGGACAGCCTGTTTCAAAGTTCAAAAAATGAATTGTAACAAAAAATCAAAATCTCAAATTATGGTAACTTCTAAAAGATCTAAATTTACAATGACTATTTTTAGTCAAATGACGCAATGTATGTTTGTTTTTTTATGAGGTTTTTTACTTTTCATGACTATCGTTGTGATAATTGAACTAAATAGAACAATTTGTAATTTTTTAACATATATCACTTTTGAACGGTTAAAATAAAAAGAAATAATAGTGGAATATAATAAAATCAGAGAAAAAATAGCTGTCGAACTTACAAAATATATGGGTTTCTGGGATACAATAAGCGTTTTACTCCCTGAAGAAAGTCCATTTTGTGAAAAGATTATTAATTTATATTGGACAAATTAGCAGATTTGGTGGATTAAATTCCTGTAGCATAAACACCTGTTGCATAATAGTTTTAGTGTAATCGAGTAAAAAGATCTCAAACTGACGTATTGATGTGGGATCGCAATTAGCCAAAAAAAAAGCTTTTGTCGCTTTCTCTCTGGAACCCGTCATCATATCAATTTTAGTGGCATCAGATGGTCATATAGTTAGTTGCCATCAGCATAATTTTTGTAGTCTAATTAATAGCCAATGGTCACTTAAGGATTTCACACTTTCTTTTTGTAATACTCGTACATCCACCTATGTTGTGTGGATACTTACTTTCTTCTGTATACATTATGTCCTCGGCAAAAGCACAATTTTAATATACATATTTTTGTATTAGCAATAAAGCGTGTTTTCTAATTTGATAGGTGGGTAATTACGGAGTGATTGACCTGATCTAACGTAATTTGTTTGATGTAAGTAGAATCGAAGTGAATTAGCTGCTTTTTCTAAATTAATTTCGCAATTATTCGAAACAATCGGAAGGGTATTTGTGTGCCATTTCACATACATAATCAATTCGTAAATTTCATTCATACTATATAAATTCAAACGCCGCATCCTAAAAAGGCCGGTGAATGATTGTTTTTTAACAAATTTAATTTCTTAATTCGCATTCAGCTCTAGTGTGTAAATCACCAAATGAATTAGCATTCGTGGAATATAAAGCAACACCAACTTAAATCGTATCAACAATATTAGCATATTAATGTAATAGCATCCTGTCAACTGCACCGCAGGTGTTTGTTTACCTAATAAATAATAGCATAGTTCGAATTTATATTAATTATTATTCAATTAATTATTAGTTTTATTACAGTTTTATCATTTGGCCGGTATACCTTATATTTATTGGTTGAGCAGACAAATAATTCTTCATGAAACGAAGCGCGCGCGTTTTGTGAATTATGTAAGTAACTATAAGGTGCCCCGTATTTATAAACACCAGAAACAAAACAGACCTGGGTAAGTGTGGGTCCTATTCTATTTTATTTAGAATAGTTATAATCATGCGTCATGGGTGGGCTAACCGACAAAGGGACTTAAATATATTAGGATACAATTGCTTAGCAGGATACTACGGTAAAGCAAAGGCATTCGTATTGCAGTTTCACATTATTGGCAAATAATGGGGTTGTTACACTTGTTTTAAATAAGATCCATCCAGGTTAATCAATCGTGTAATTGTGATCCTTTTCCCGACAGAGCTTTGCCGAAGTTAACTCTAGTCAGGTACGAGGAAAAACAAATACAGATTGACATGTGCTTAGACTGATTTGTTGTTGACATTGTTTACCTCCAAGGGAGAGAAGCCACTGGCGTGTAACTTTCAATTTCTGACTTCCCTCTTCCGAATTTTTGATGCGCCATTAAACCCTTTCAGGCAACCAGTCATCGGAGAACTCTAAGGACAATAATTTTAATTATCAGGGAAGCCAAATTTTCGGAAGGAACGCTGTAAAAATTAACTGTGGTGAAAGAAAATTGTAAATGAAGGTTAAATTAAAGCCGATATGCATAGCAGATTGTAATAAAATTAGTACAAGTCTTCGCCGGTCGTTTCATGGCACAGCATATCCGAGATAATGAAGTAATTAATTGAATTGACACATACACCAATTACATATTAAATAATAATGTTAAAGATAAGAGCAATGGATAAATCACTCAACCTAGATAACTGTGTCTACTGTACATATCACGTTTGTATAATCAAAATTCTGTCACTTCTGGTAGGCACCTCCACCAAAACGAAAGTCAGTACCAAACTAACAAACTTGCAGGTGACGACAGTGAGAATAATTATTAGGCGCATTCCAGTGTATAGGTGTGAAATTTTGATGCCACGATGCCACTTGGCAGAATTGTTCTATAAAAAATTGACTTAATTTTGGGAAGTATTGCCACGATGTCGGTCGGTGCAGACGCCATACAGGATGATCAAAATTGCCAAAAACTCAAACTCATGAACCAAATAAGTTGGAGTCATGAAAATCACCATGTGGATTAACAATGTAATGCTTATCAACATAAAACAAGCCGCGTCTGAACATCTCCAGCCGTTTCTGAAATTTCCTAGAAGGAGTGGTCGGTTTCATGAAAATTGAAATTTTTCAGTAAATAATAATTAATAATAAATGGTCTTTATTTTTCCACTGCACAAGATTGTTTACAGCATCGGCCCTCACCATGGTCAAAATGACCATTGAAAATATGAAAGGGTTTTAAAATAATTCTACTTTATTTTTTATTGCCAGCAAAATGAAAAATGAAAAACGATTTACAAGAAAACGTAGGAATGCGGCTTCTAAGAATCCTTTTGAGAAAAACTGCATACACTAACAATGACAGATTGTGAATGATATGTGTGCTAATCGAACCAACACAGCTAATTAAAAATAATTTCAGAAAAGTAGATAATGTGAGGCTATATATTTTTTACTAACCGTTCAGCCTTTAGCTGCTATTTCATAAAACCAACCAAATTCACGTAAAACCTTGCATTGTTTCATGATACCTACATTTTGATACAGCTATGGACGTTCCTGTCCAATTTCAAGGATTAGCAAAACCGCTGGCAGAGACTGCACAAAAAATCAATAACTCGTTGAAAAAACAAAATACAATCAAAAGTTCAAAATTATTTTCGGGTATTGATGAATGCTTACCAATAATGTTACTTGACGGCCCCGTGGCGCAGGCGGTCGAGTGGCTGCCTGCGACGCGGAAGTCCCGGGTTCGATTCCCGGTGAAAAGTCTGGGTGTTGTGTTGCCCGAAATTTGCACTTTTCTGAATTTGTGAACTTGATAAATAAACGGGCAAACTCCTATGGCGAGAAAAAGCCGATAAGGAGAAAAACATTGATTTGATTTGATTTTACTTGGAAAATTCTGCGACTTGTTTTCTCAAAACAAGATATTGCTCGCTAAAGTCAGGTCATTTTTGAGCTCTTTCCATTGTCAGCCTGTACATCGTACTATAGACCGTCAGGTCAATCGGGTGATCTAAGGTGGTACCTTGTAGTCAAAAGATTACTCCATCAAGCAGCACAAAAAATTTCAAAATCGGGCAATGGTTTTCTCAAGTCACCGAGATATTTTCTAAGAAAACTTTTTTGTAACAGCCCTGGAAAATATCTAGATTTATAATAACAGAAAGTATGAAAACTCAGACGGTCTTTTTATTGAAACGTGTGGTTATAGCCTCTTTTTGAATTAGAAAGAATAAGTAGGTGTTGTGCAATATGCAACATCAATGTAAACCCTTATTTCTAAAGAATTTAACTTGAATTTGTTCACTGAATTTGGTAATCATTTGGTAATACATAATGATTAGACACTTAACAAAGAATCATTATTATAAAAATCATAACAATAATGATTCTTTGTTATCATTCGCCCGATTACTCACAAAATAATAGCGAGCAAGAGACGCTGCGCCGCATTCAATATTTATGATGCGGTGATTGACTACATGCACTGCCACGCCCGACGACGCGACGTGCTAACTCAATGCACCAGCAAAAAATCACAACTGACAAAACTATACGTCCTAGATCGATGAAACTCACCTTAAAATTTTCTCCAATGTTTTGGCTTCATTTTCTTCTCAGATTGTATTTGGAAATTTTCATAAACAAAAAAGTTCTTCGCATGATGGAAAAGGTGCTGCATTTTTGGTTAATATGATGTTTACATATTATTCTATAAATATGTGTTCGCTCGGTATTTGGCCTAAAAGACGAGCGAAGGCGATATTTCTTGCCTTGAGATCTACTTCTTTCGAAAAATTGATTAGATCCGAAATGTATTCAATTTGGCATCGCGTTCAAGCTATTTTCAAACGCTACATCCTTTGTTTTCCCAGCGATGATTTTTTCAAGACAAAACTCACATACTTTATTGATTCAAAAAAACTGCACTGCCAGCTTCGACCTGTGATGAGCTCCACGAAATATTCATTTTGGGTCCCAACATGCTGCGAATGATAGTTGGAAAAAAAGATTGAATTAATTTTTGGAGGAAATATTTTCGAAATCAACGGTCTTAGAGTTTCCCGCCCGACGAACTGCTTTCAATTTTCTATATCTGGTTTTTGGGCTTTTTTCCAACAAAAGTTTTTCTATTTTACTGAGAGTAAAAAACCGGCGTGGCATATCAAGAACGAGCTTGAATGATGGAGCTTTTTAAAGATTTTTACACAAAAATGATAATTTTAAAAAACTACGAGGTTTTCCGGAAAAATGAAATTTTACTGCAAAATTTTTCGATTTTTTCTTTGGTTATGGAGATGCTGAATTTTTATTTCAGTCTTTCTTTCAAATTCCAACTTCCCACCCAAAGGAACGTCTCGAACAATAATGTTCATAGGCTCCTGGATACAGTGGGGAAATTATTGTGGTGCCACAAGAACTTTTTTGTTTTTCCCTTTCTAGGGGTATGACCAGTCTTTTGACCGACCCATCGCTGCTTATGAATGGCGGTATACTTGGTTTTTATACACGATATGGAGGTATAGCCGATGCTATTATACTGTTCAAGGAAGAACAACTAACAGTATTCCTCTCCTATATCTTACTTCAACTTATTTCATGGTGGCTTCTACAAAGAGCACTGATTAGTTTTGCAAAAAAAATTACCTAGTAGCTGTTGTTATTACATAATCAGGCGCCATCTGCTGAGTGTGAAACGTAAGTATTAACTAGGTTCATACTTGAAGCGTGAACTCAACCATATAATGATACATATAATATACATTTATTATCCTCTAAAATACCGCTAAAATTGTCTCCGTTTTTATATCCTCAATTAAAAGTACAACAATACGAAAGAACCAATTAAATGTTTCCATATTATTTTTGGTGGTGTGCAACAGAATCAAAGCTGCCTTCGAGTTAAAATCGAGTAGTATGCATGCATGAAAGCGCTTTTATATACAGGGTCATTCAAAAAAGATGTTCACCCCCGTTTTTCTCAAGATCCGTTAAAGCTAGCGACTTGCGGTAAAAACCGTTGGATTCAGCTGGGTTTTCTGATTGAATTTAATTATGTCAACAAAACTACTTCACCAAAACTCTGAGTACGGGGGCACCTCAAAATTTTAGCCAATTTTTTTTACACTGCGTAATATTGAGTGACATGTCATTGAAAAGCCCTTAAACAGTTTCAATGGACAAGTGCCAAAAGTTTACGAAAATTTCCAGCGGTTTTCATTTTATAACAGAAAACAAAAACCTAGAAAAACGCGTTTTTAGGTGAATCAATGAGAATTTTTTCAAACTGCAAGCTGCATTCAATAGAACTCATCAAAACGGTCAGTATGATGTGTAACTCAATATGCAATGACTATTTCTGAAATTTTAAGATTTTCTGAAATGGAGATTTTGATGGGTAAAATTGAATTGCCTCAAAATTTTTAAATAGCTATTGCATATTGAGTTACACATCATACTGACCGTTTCAATGAGTTCTATTAAATGCAGTTTGCAGTTAGAAAAAATTCTCATTGATTCTCATTACATAAATACAATTACATAAAAACGTGTTTTTTACAGGTTTTTGGTTTTCTGTCATGAAATAAAAACGGCTGGAGATTTTCGGAAACTTTTTGCACTTGTCCATTGAAACTTTTTCAAGAGCTTTTCAATGACATATCTTTCAATGTTGTGCAGTGTAAAAAAAAAATTGCCCAAAATTTTGAGGTGCCCCCGTACTCAGAGTTTTGGTGGAGTAGTTTTGTTGACATATCAAATTTGATCAGAAAAACCGCTGAATCCAACGGTCTTTACCGCAACTCGCTAGCTTTAACGGACCTTGAGAAAAATGGGGGTGGACATCTTTTTTGAATGACCCTGTGTAAGGATTCGCTTACAGGGTCGTTTTTCAAATCAAACCAGTTTGATTGTTGTTATTGTAAAAGTGACTTTCTATCTATAGGAATATTTCCTCCAGCACATTTTTGAAATAGTGTGCAAGCCTTTGAAAAATTGTACCCCGACGCTAGATGAAAATGCGAAACTGATGTGGCTAACTGATCAGATAAAATCTCAATATTCAAAAAATCCGTCCGTTCTAGATGCGCATTGACTCAGCTCGCCAACCTATCGTGATTATATTTTTAACACGTCGAGAAAATTTATTATTTTCTCGCGCCACTCCTACCGTTTCTACTTTCATTGGTGTTCAAGAACCCTGATGTGAAGTTGGACATATACCGGGTGATCATTTGAAAACTATCCACCTGCAATAACTCTCGATTCCTAGTCAATCTTTCTTGAAGCAAAAACAGGTCGATTTTTATATCGAGGGGGACATCTAAAACATACATAGGCAAATTTCTATATTCAGCCCCCTTGCCCCCACTCACCCCAACTTTGAAATTTCAAATGACACTACCTACCTTGCAATACATCAAATTGAAGAGAATAAAATTCTTTTTTTGCAAAAAATATTTATAAAATTTGAAACCTTACCCCCCTTCTCCCTAGAAATTCTCTGAGTGTCCCATTCATTATTCTGGACCCCTCAATTCTCTCCAGTTTAGTCAGCATCATCCTGAATTGCATCGAAGAAGATAATTTTCGGTGGAGAAAGTTCCACCAAAATTCACCCCCATTGCTCTCCCCCACCTCAACTTTAAAATTCAACAAAATACTACCCACTTTGTGATACATGAAATGAAAGGAAATTAAATTCTCTTCCTAAAAACAATTTTTTTGAAATTTTCAACTCGTTCCCCATTTAATTGGACATTTGGAGTATTTTAATAGGAAAACAGGGGGTTTTAAAATTTCGAAAAAATTGTACTCAGGGGGAGAATTTAATTTTCTTCAATTTGATGTGAATGACAAAGTAGGTACATATCGTCATTTTAGATTTTCAAGGTGAGGAGGGGGGAGCGAAGAGCTGAATTTGGGTGGCATTTTTTCCATAGAAAATTTTCTCTTTCGATGCTGTGCAGGATGACGTTGACTGCATTGTAGAGAATTGAGAGGTCAAGAATATTCAATTGGACACTGGAGAATTTAGGGGGAAAGAGGGGTGGGGTTAAAAATTTTAGAAATATTTTTTCAGAAAGAGAATTTAATTCTGTTGGATTTGATATATCGCAAAGTAGGTAGTGTCATTTGAAATTTCAAAGTTGGGGTAGGTGCGGGCGAGGGGGCTGAAGATAGAAATTCGCTGATGTATGTTTTAGATGTCCCCCTCGATATAAAAATCGACCTGTTTTTGCTCGAAGACATTTTCACTAGGAATCGGGAGTTATTGCAGGTGGATAGTTGTCAAATGATCACGTACTTTTTAGGGGTTGGTTATTATAAAAATCGGTTGTGTCACCCCAAAACTTTCCCGACTAGTAAAGGCCGACAAATAAAGGCCTATATTATTATTATTATTATTATTATTATTATTATTATTATTATTATTATTATTATTATTATTATTATTATTATTATTATTATTATTATTATTAATAATAGTATCCAGGAACCTATGTAAATTTTTGTTCGAAAAGTGCCTTCGGGTGGGAAGTTGGAATTGAGAAAAAGATTGAAAATTTTGTCAGGAAAAATTGAATTTTCCGGGAAAATCTTGAATCTTATTCCAAATCATCTTGTTGTATAAATTGTCAAATTAGTCCGGTTTCGAAAGCCGAGGTCGGTTTTACATTTTCAACTGGAAAATTCCCGGAAAATTGGAAAAAAAAGTTGAAAAATGTTCAAGAACCAGTTATGTCTTGTTAAAAAAAAATTGTGAAAATCTGTTGACGGGATAAAAAGTTGAAAAATTTGCAATTTTTCCAGAAAGGAAAATTCGAAAACCGTGGGTCCGATTTAAAAATTTTTACTTCCAAAAATTGATTCAATCTTTTCTCCAACTTTCATTCCCAGCATGTCTGCACCTAAAATGGATATTTCGTGGGGCTCACCGCATGTCGAAGTTTGCGCTGCATTTTTTCAAATTCACGGAATGTGCAAATTTCATTTTGAAAAAATTACTATCGGGAAACCGAGACCGTGTCAGTTTTGAAAACCGGCCTACACGACGCTCAATCCAATCTACTTTCGATATCAGTTGGAATTTTTCGAAAAAAGTTTATTTACGAGCAGGAAAGAGCATCTGAGTAAGAGCCCTGACCAAACGCGGGTATTCCTAGTCAGAGCCAGGGTGAGCGGCCGTCAAGGGTTCTAACGGCCAGGAAAAAGGCGTTTTTGTGTAGAGGCATGCAGGCAGGGTTTGATGAATATGATCTTCCACACGTATACCAAAAAATTTCCCATATTTCTTCTTTAATATTGAAAAAGAATTATTCAAATATGTTGAAAAATAAAAAAGTTATCGACATTTCAAAACCTACCTACTTTGCGGGTATTCCTAGTCAGAGCCAGGGTGACCGGTCGTCTAGGGTTCTAACGGCCAGGAAAAAGGCGTTTTTGTGTAGAGGCATGCGGGCAGCGTTTGATCAACATGATCTTCCACACGTATCGTTACAAATTTCCCATGTTTCTTCTTTAATATTAGCAAACAATTATATTAATATGTTGGAAAATAAAAAAGTTATCGACATTTCAAAACCTATCTACTCTTCTATCTGAAAATCCTACAGTAACAGTTCTGAACGATCAAGTGACATAAAGATAGGCGATAGGCAGGCTGTGATTAATTAGTGAAAGCAAGTGACAACTAGTGGCGAATTTATTAAATTTAAAAATAATAAATTAAATTTACAGATGCGTGGACACCGAAGGTAACAATGTATTTTTGTTATACAGGCTGTCTCATAGTTAGGCATTTAAACTGCTGGACAACGAAGTTGTCGGTATCGGAAAAATGGTCCGAATTTGGAGGTCAATATCTCTCGATTGCCAATTGCGATTTCCATTTTGTTTGTTGCGTTAACTAGCTTAATCTTTCCGTAACCCATCCTATAACAGTGAATGTTGAGAAACTGCATGTAAATTTTCTACAGCGTTATACGTGAAATGGTGCAAAATTGCAACGACTTCATCGTACCCCCATTTATAATAATAATAATAATAATAGGCTTTATTCAAAGAGGCAAAGTCTAGCTTACGCTATTCAACTTAACCTCTAATCAAAATAATTACAACAAAATTAGGATTATAATAAAAACAATTCAACAGAATATCGAAATCTCAAAATAGACATATTCCTAATTTCCACAGGTAAATGATTGTCAATTCTCACAGCATTGAAAGTAAATGATCTGCAGAAAATGGTTGTCCGAAAACGCGGCAAAATAAGCTGTTCATTGTATCTTAACCTGACAGTTTGGAGGTTTGGTCTGTGAATTAGTTTTTCTCGGTGATATTCTGGTGAGAAGGTTAGCAAAATTTTATGAGTCAAAGTTGATAGGCTCAGCTTACTCAAGTTTCCCATCTTCAACCAATTCAACTCTTTCAACCTCGAATATAGGCGGTCGTACTTCCTCAAACCGAAAATGAACATGACACAGTTATTTTGTATTTTCTGAATTCTATTTTTGGTTATGCTATCCAAACAGAAAAAGTAAACGGCAATAGCACACTCTACAAAGGGAATCACGAGCGATTCGCACAATGTCTTTCTTAATTTGAAACCTATGATGCTGACATTATTGTACAGTAATTTCAGGGCAACATATTATTTCTTGACGAGAGAGGCTACGTGATCTTTGAATCTAAGCTTTTCATCAAAGACAACGCCCAGATTTTTTACCTTATCAACGCAAGTTAGTGATGTTCCGTCAATAGAAACTTTGAAGTTGGATTTTACAATATGATTGAATCTTTCTGGACAAAAACAAATATAGGAACATTTGGATGGGTTGTTTCAAATTATGGGATGTGCAGTAAGTTGAAATGGCTTGGAGGTCAGTATTTGAATTTTCTGAAGCTTCTTCAATTTGATCAATAGAAAAAGTAAAAAGAGCAATAATGCTGAATATCATCAGCATAGGCTTGGATGTTTGAGTGTTCTACTACGCTGAAAATATCAGATGTATAAATTGAAAATAGTAGTGGGCCTGTCGAAAATTTGTCGAATTTTTTTTTATAGATTCTCATACAAAAATCATGAAGTGTGATGTCTTATCTCAAAACAGTTTTGGAATTTCCCGGATCGGAAGTCTAACATTAAAGATATAAATTTTTATGTTGAATGTTGCAGATTTACGAAACTCAGGCATAGCACAAGCACGAAAAGTATAACGTCCAGAGGGGCTTTACTTCACTCGGACACCGAAGTTTCACATCGTTACCATGTTCAGGGGCTTAAATCTGCAAATAGAACATGTTCCATATCTGAAATTCTGATGAAATTCTGACTAAAATCCAACGTAAGAAAAACAGGCAGGGACAACCACTTAAAAAAGTGCCTCCTGCTTGGCCCCACACCAAATATTCGAGTTGTGTTGAAAGTTAAATTGTTCTGGACTGTTGTACGAACAATCTTGCTCAATGTCAACATCCATTCATCAGAAGTGACTCAATCCCGCGTGCCAACAAAGCAGATCTGTAACATTCAAAATAAAAATTTATATCTTCGATGTTAGACTTCCAATCCGAATAATTCCAAAATCGTTTCGAGGTAAGACACCACAATTCATGATTTTTGTATAAGAATGCATGAAATTTTTTTTTTCGACAAATGGGGGTACGATGAAGTCGGTACAACTTTGCAGCATTTTACGTATCACCCTGTAGAAATTTTACATGAAGTTTCTCAACATTCACTATAATAGGATGGGTTACGGAAGCATTAGGCTAATTAACACAATAAACAAAACGAAAATCGCATCCGGCAATCGGAAGTTATCGGTCTTCAAAGTCGGGCCATTTTTCCGATACCGACAACTTCGTTGTCCAGCAGTTTATACTAAAGGTGCGTTCAGTCAGCTTTATTTAGCCGCAAGTTTTAATTTTAGTCGTAAAACCGCAGCATCGCTTATTGGCTGATCTGAGGAGGCTGGTTCATGACGGCCAATGAGCATCGCTGCGCTTACGACTAAAATTAAAACTTGCGGCTAAATAAGCTGACTGAACGCACCTTAACTTCTTAGCCAGCCGAGTCTCCTACCCAAAAAAATAAAGTTCCCATGAACTAGCGGTAAAAAATTTATAGATGCGTGGACACTGAAGGTAACAAAACAATGTAATTTTGTTATACAGGGTGTCTTATAATCAGGCATGAATATTTGCCAGCCGATTCTTCTACAAAAAATTGAAAAAGTTCCGATGAACATAACTGAAAAATGACACAGCCTCCTGTGTCCGCTCCTGAATATGGTTGTTATTTTACACCTCCAGAACCGGTTGAAGTAGAATGATAAAATATAGCATATACACTGAACTTCTTACGCTCGCTAGGCTTAACGTTTAGTTTAGTAAAGTTTTGAACTTTGACATTTTTCATTATTCGACGGATGATTGATAGGGCAATACCTTCAACTGTTCTGAATACAGTTTTTCATGGGCTTTTAAACGGCATATCGCAAGTCAAGTTCTGTGTGAATATAGCTTTTGTCATTTTTTGATAGTGACACTTCCGTTTGACAGATGACAGCCAAAAACGAATGGGCTCATTCGACTGTAAAACCATGTCTGTGTACCAAATTTCAAGTCGATCGGATGGACGTTGCGACTATTATCGTGGAAGGTTACAGAGACACATACACTGTTGGTCTTAATCGTCATAGGGGACCTCAAAACGGATATATCCGTCGAAATCTCGTGAACAATTCTTTAGCACGTTCCTCATTGGGTGGGGAAATAAAATTTAGGCGATCATACATCTCAATTATTTTTAATTTCTCACAGTGGAACTTTGAAGATTGAATGTCTGCACGAACATCTAGCGGCAGTAGCGGCATTTTTTTAAATAACTGATTCGAGGGTAAATTTCACTTTTTAAAAAAACAATTTCCCAACTTTTACTTTCCCGGCCCACCACCCAACTAAATTTTCAGGATAGGTATACCAACAAAAATACGCTATACAATACATATTATGATATCAAAATTATTTACCCATTTTTTGAAAGGTGAAATTCACCCTCAAATGAATAATTTTGAAAAATGCCGATAGGTGTAGGCATAGAGACTTTAGCTTGGAAGTTTCACTGTAAGAAATAAACAATAATTATTGAGATACATGACGCTATAGTGTTTTCCCAATGTAGTCGCTCTAATTTTGTTCGCTACTGTAGGTCATTATCAGTGTCAACGCCATGCACAATTCAAAGTGATTTCGGCATGTGTTTATTTAATTATTGTTAAATTATAAATATTGATCATCTCCACTATGCCTACTTATTATCTAACTTTCAAGTTGGAATAACCAATTTGTGTTTCTATACTTACTATACTTATAATAAACTGCAGATGATAATTAGGTGATAATTATTATTCGAGACACCTTTTTACAATCTGCAATTTTCATTATGAACTGGAATAGAAGAAAAAAAAGGATTTGAAAAATTGAAAAGTGTGGTTGCCAAGTAAAATGCAACAGCTTCCTCAATTCTCATCTTTTATAAATAAATACCGAAGACCTCTAATGAGATTGTGATTTAATCCTGATCTGAAAAGGATTCGTGCAGAAGTACTGGTGTAGTGGTGTAGTACGAATTATTGTTTGCATGCATGAGGTTTTTAAGCGATAAACAAAAAAAAATAATGATTTGTAATTTATCAAGTTCATTGTAAATAGATCTTTAGCGAGTATGCTGCATGACACTGGAAGCTTTACGAAAATAAAAAGTGGTGAGGAGCTTCCGCGAATACAAATAAATAATTGATGGATTTTTGAGTATAACCTTCCGCAGAAACTTTGTTTTCACGACTTCTAAAACACTTTCATGAAATTAAGACTGCGTCTTGAATCTTGAAGGAAATTAACCGGACTTTATCAGGGTGTTTTTCAATCGCTTTCTTTCCTTTTATAGATACATGTAAATATATATAGCACATATTTTCGAATGACGCGACAAGCCTAAAATATATTTGTGCGCGGTCGAGGACGAGAGTTTCATTTTTTGAACGGCCCTTGTAATTTGTGAGAACCGAGAGAGCAGGAGTCCGGACTCCAGAGATCTAAGCCGAGCAGCCAAGAACAGCGGTGTAGCAGCAGTGTATACAGATGGCGGTAAATTTCTGATACAGGTAGGAATATTAGCAGTAGAAGTGGGAAAGGATAGTTACTCGAGATGATTAAAGTAAGATAGTGTTTGAATGCACACTCAAATGATAGGACAGCACATGACGGAGGGGTGTACATGTCCCACTATGCCCGTACAGGGGTATCATCACCTAGACTGAACATCCACCTTGACAGTCCCCCTCCACTTTGTGCTCGGTCCGCCCCTTTTGCGCACGCAAACACTTATCCCCACTTTTGTTACAGCACTGGGCAAGTTGGGTATGCGACATCTCTCTAGTAACAGTGCCCCTGAACCAGTACATGTTTATACCGCGTTTGACATCGCTAGTTTAGTCCTTTACGGATGTCAAGCTCTTCCTATACGTCTTAAAATATTACTGGATAGACTGTTTTCTGTGCTACGAAAAGACCAAGTGCTTCAAGTGTTGCATGGATTTGGCTGGACTGCTGAGGATTACACAAGAGGATATATACTGCAGGTATTTCATATCGTACTAGTTAATTAGGCACTACTTTGATTAACACCTCTGCTTGACATTTCACACTTTTTTTTTTTTGCTAACATCACTCTGTAGTCCTCTAGTATACTGTCCATCCTCCCACACATACCCAAGTTCATTTTGCACCCATCAAGAGGAGAAGCCGCGAGAGAGACATCGTGATCCTCCACCGAAGTGATTTGTGCGGCACCGGTCATCAAGTGACAAGTGATGCACGCTGTCTCAGCTCTCAAATTCTCAAAGGATTCTTTGTTAAGGCCACATGTATATTGGCGACATGTACTCGCGTTTAAACAGTGGAGTGTTAGTGCGTTGAAGAAGTGTCATACTCAAAGCATCGCATCAACGGAACGGAAATTGGACATTTGAATTGAACGCAATAATATGACCGGAATGTGATGATGATGATGATATGATATCTGGACAAAAATTGTTAAGGTCAGATACTGCTGACTGTCAATTGCCCAGGAGGGTCAATTAAGACCACTGACAGTGTGAAATGCAATATAATAGCCGAGTTTTTCACAACGGTGTTCCCGTAAAACCAATTGTAGTCCATCACACGAATTGAAAACAAGTTGACGATCAGAATCGATACAAAAACGATGATTGACACACGTTCTCAAATGCTTATTAGCGTCCCTTGTATAATCCAATGTCATATTCTAACAAAAAAAAAACTTACTGTCGAAAATTGGATTTTTTTGCTTATCATGACACCAAATTGGGTTCTGCCGACGTTACCCGGCTGCTTTTAAGTGTCGGCCTTTGCTTCTGCCGACGTTTTGTATGAGACCTGACTGTGTTTTAATTGCCGGCGCGCTTCAATTCAGTTATATATTTGAACTTTTTTCCGATAAATCACCCGATGATTAAAGTAATTTCAAGGCAACCGAACCAGCGAACGTCCAGAACGCATAGTAAAGCAATTTCTTGGTACGGATGCGTTTGGGCGGCATTAAAATTTAAAATTTCAGTCCGCAGTTGGCGAATTCGTGCAGTGTTCGGAATCACAGACACTCAAATTACACAGTGTTTTGCATATCATTTTTGCGAGACGCAATAATTTTTAGTTGGGTATAATTTTCAAAATGGCCATTTTCGTTTTTGTCTTTTTGTTTATATTCTCATACGCTCTAATGTCGGATCTGGATATTTAATAATACATTTTCTTAAGTAATAAGTGGGTTATGATTAAATGGTCATTTGGATGTCTATAATCAACGTAAACAGATTTTTTTTATTTTCAACTCCACTATTTATGTATCCCTCTAATTTCCAAAGGTTTTTTTTTGATCCGCAACAATTACCATCATTAAAAATGTTATTTACGCCTCTTTACAATCCGCACCACTGTTGTGTGGCGCCGCTCAGAACGAATTCGCCACGATTCGCCCCAATTACATGGGCGATGCACTTCTTAATTCCAACTCAAGTGACAACTTATGAACATGCCGGATACCTCTTATGTGCAACACAAAACTGGGGGAAGCTATATACACGAAAACTTATCACGTTTCGAATTTTAAATTTCCTAATGACGATTATCGACGATGATGATGATTATTATTATTAGTGATGCTTCATATATTTCATACCTGCAATCTACAATAATATACACGTAATAACAACAATTAGATTGTCTCTATATGCTACAATTTCTAAGAATTTAATGAAACTTCTTGAAGTAATTATTTTTATTGCAACAACAGCAGTCCTCATGAAAACTGCAATGATTTAGAAAGCTTCTAATCGTTCCTTTGTTCAAAACGTTAATTTTAAGAGAAGAAAAACAAACCTGACGGCAGCTCAACATTTTCTTTCGGTTTTCAGTGTATTCTCCCATTTTCACACACCGCCTTCAAGACATTAAATTTTGATTAGCGTTCAATTTTCTATACCTACCGACCAACAAGAAATTTCCTTATTATCTAGTATACGCAGGTAGGTAGGTACATCCAGAACTATTGTTTTGATTTTGGCCCAATAAGTTAAAAATTTTACATTTAGAGTAAAACCCATACATATGGAACGGTTGCTCACATAATGCAATAACTTCAATTTGTGGACGTAAATCAAATTTAAATTTCGAGTAAAATATGAATTACGAACAAAGCGTTGCATAAAATATGAATCTCCAGGGACCGTCGCTCGTCTGTTCGAGCTTACCTTGTAAAGCCATCCTTGCACTCAACAACAAATCAAGTATGTTAATGTTGTGATGTGATGCAAATATTAATTAACAATTCTCAACAAAACTTTTTAGGCAAAAGTGTTCTAATTTTGATCTAACCTATAAGCTATAAGTAATAAATTTTCACTGTCAAGGACGTATACGTACTACGGAAGAATAAACATCACTATAACCGCATGCATGCCAACTTATTCTCAGTATATGTTGTAATATAGTAGTGGTGCGCGATTATTGTCGATAATTTTCAAGAATATCATGAGTTTGTAATCCCAAAGCTGAAAATACAACGAGCCCCATGATACGGCGAGGGCGTTCTCGCAATATAGAGGCCTGGAAATCCCACCGCGGTAATACGAGGTTCGTTCCTTGCAAAGCAAAGAACTATATTGTCACTATGAGAAATCATATTGTCACTATGGTACACGGTCGGATTGGCTGGCGGTTTGACATTTGAGGGTCGTGATTGGCTCTTTATGTAATGAATTATATATAGAGTCCGTCACTTTATCAACTTCAAAATGCCTTCATACTTATCATCGTACCGCTGCCGCTGCATTTCATTTTTTCAATAACCAGAAAACATTGCCGTGATGAATTTTAGTTTCATTGTTCGCGCAACATTCGTATAATAGTATTGGCAAAATTGTGCATACAAAACTATTTTATTTGCCTCAAATCACAAAAATAACTACATTGAACCACAATAACCTTTCAGCTTAACACAAAAACTACAATAAAAAACATTTATATTTTTGTGTAACGTTCCTTCTAATTGAATTTTCCAGTTAGTTATTGACCATTTTTAGCATCACTATACGGAATAGGAAATTATATATGAGAACATCAGGTATAGAGTCTGGGTATAATGATTGAACTACCAAACATTTTTAACTAGAGGCACAACTTTTTATCGCTGGCAATAAGTATCTGAATTGTGATTAGTCATGTTACTTGGTCATACATTTTCGAACTTCTCTTATCTCAAGAATCAATCACGATCAAATTAACCCCGCTCTTATATATAGATATTTCTTGGCAGGTACAAGTGTCTATAGCTGTAACTATGACAAATGTGTACTTTTCGAATTATTGCTTCTGACTTTGGCACAATCATTACAACCGCAGTTCATAGTAAAATCGGATACAAATAAACATAATTGTATACTTTTATACTGGTCCTGACATAAAAGTGACACTTTTACATTTTTTGGCAACAACACGTCTCAGTTCTTTACAACTTTAAATATTAGGTTTTTTTTCGACTGATTGATACCAGACGTAATATCAATATCTCATCGCTTCAATAATATCTCGCTCGAATATTGCCATGCCACTTTTACTTTTACCTCATAAATTAACTATAGACTAATTTTAGTTAATTCTAGTAATCATCAAGAGAAGAAACTTATTTCCTGAGCTTGAAGCATAGAAGTGTGAAGTTTCCCTATTCACCATGAGTAATTGATGAAATGGTCAATTATGATCGGTTTTATCATCAACTAATTAAATTAATTTTTTTATTGGATTAGTACTTGAGTGTTCAATAATTACCGGGGTGATTGATATTCTGATGGTATGGTTGAATATTGATCAACTAACTTGACGGCTTTTTTCAGTTGTAATATGAGTAGGGTACGATTATTGTCGATAATTGTTCTGTGATCTATAAAGACATTTATTATTATTATTATTATTATTATATTATGAGCTGTAATCCTACACCTGAAAATACAACGAACCCGAAGGCGCCCTCTATACCCGCCTTTTTCGATCCCACATCTCTCCGGAGAAGTCTGCGTTCTTCACGTAGGTTTATAATTTTTGGTATCAAATTCTAAAAACCTTCACAAAAACTTCACACGTCTCCTTTGTCGTGATTCACCAAGTATTAGGGGTGGCGATACTTTTTACATTATGCTTATCCATTGAAACCTTGTGGCAGTGAAATGTAATTTTCATCTTCTAATCAAAATCTTGGAAAATTTCGGACTGTTTTTTTTAATTTGAAATTATTCGTTGTTCACAATAACGTCTTGTATACTGTTTCCAAATCAGAATCCAGGTTTTAAGAAAAATCATCAGAGAACATATTTTCTAGGCCTTTACGGATCTTCATTGTCACAGCTGACGCGCGCCGTCGTCGCGACTAGCCGGCGGGGGCAGGCGGACATAAGAAACTGCTGGACAACAAAGTTGTCGGTATCGGAAAAATGATTCGACTTTGGAGGCCAATATCTCCCGATTGCCGATTGCGATTTCCATTTTGTTTGTTGCGTCAACTAGCCTTATCTTTCCATAGCCCATCCTATCATAGTCAATGTTGAAAAACTTCATGTAAATTTTCTACAGGGTGATACGTAAAATGGTGCAAAATTACAATGACCTCATCGTACCCCTCTTTCCCAAAGATATATTATTTTTTCAATATTCTATACAAAAATCATGTGTGTGGTGTTTCATCTCGAAGCGGTTTTGTAATTACCCAGATTGGAAGTCGAGCAATCGAGCATTGCAGATATAAATTTTTATGTTGAATGTTGCAGATTTACGAAACTCAGGCATAGCACAAGCACAAAAAATATAACGTCCAGGGGGGCTTTACTTCACTCGGAAACTGAAGTTTTACATCGTTACCATGTTCAGGGGCTTATTGCAGATAGAACATGTTTCACATCTAAAATTTTTATGAAATTCTGACAAAATTCAACGTAAGAAAAACAGGCAGTGACAACCACCTAAAAAAATGCCCCCTGCTTGGCCCCACACCAAATATTCGAGTTATGTTGAGAATAAAATTGTCCTGGACTGTTGTACGAACAATCTTGCTCAATGCCAACATCCATTAATCAAAAGTGACCTAATCTCGCGTGCCAACAAAGTAAATCTGTAACATTCATCAACATAAAAATTTATATCTTCAATGTTGTTAGACTTCCAATCTGGGTAAAGCCAAAACCGTTTCGAGATAATGCAACACACTTCATGATTTTTGTATTAGAATACATAAACAACACTTTTCGACAAATGGGGGTTACGATGAAGTCGGTGTAATTTTGCAGCATTTTACGTTATCACCCTGTAGAAATGTTACAGGAAGTTTTTCAACATTCACCTTCACAGGATAGGTTACGGAAACATTAGGCTAATCAACACAACAAACAATAAAATGGAAATCACATTCGGCAATCGGAAGTTATTGGTCTTCAAAGTCGAGCCATTTTTCCGATACCCACCGACAACTTCGTTGTCCAGCAGTTCAATTATTAATCCTGGCGATATACAGGTTATGTAGGTACTGATAAAATAATAAATAGGAAATACTCAGAATAAAATTAGCTTTTATTATTAATAATTCGATTCAAAATACGATCCTAGGTTGGCTTCCAGCAGGAATTTGAGAAAGGACCCATTAATAAAGGCCGGCCGGCATTATACAAACTTCCAAAAAGGACCGAAGCACATAGATGGGCTAACGGCTTACATCTTCCGGCCAATTTCACTACACGTAATTATTATTTTTAACCAAAATTTTCAACAAAAACTACAAGAACACTAGTGACACCTATTATTTGGTCAAACAATGAGAACTGTCAGCGATGACAGCTGCCACTATGTGGTCAATTATTTTACATTTATCTTATTTTGGGCTGTTTATTATCCGCTTCTACTAAACGTAGCTTAGCTTTTTGGCTTTGGCTCTTAATCACAAACAAAAATAAAATTTCAAATCAGACAAATTTTTAGCACTTTGTACATGCAAATGCCTATTATGAAACTAAAGCATAGATGCCTTTGATTTGAAATCCAAAGTAGCTTGATGCTTTCATTCTCTGAAGTAAGAATTTATTACTGCCCAGAAAGATCATTAATGTACTATAACATTTTTTTTTATAAAATGGGATTTTGGTAGTTAGCGGGAAAAAAAATGTAAACCACGTTTGAGAATACTATTAGAGTAGGTAAACCTTATTAACCTTGGTATCTAATATATATGTACTATTATTTTACTACTAGAATATCGATATTATACGATTCAGGATCAGGTTGATAATTATGTATTCCACGGCTATCGTAGTAAAAAATTGCTGTTCGAATAACCAATTCAACTTGCACTAACGTTCTAAAGTTGTCATTTCGTCATCTTGAGACTAGAAGATGGTACCTAGTAGTATAGTAGTAAAATAGTACCTGGTTTTATTTACAGAATTAAGGGAAAGAAGAAATGTTGAGAGCCAAAAAAAACTCTTAAATAAAACTTGAAAACGAATCGTGTTATGGATAATTGAATAAATATAAAACTTTCACAGAAAAAATGGTTAGAACAAGCGAACTAGAAAGTTTGGCAAGGACTTTTGATTGCATTTTGGGAACTTTGTATTTATGTTTGAAGTAGAAGCAGTGAAAGTTTTGTTACAGCTTTGTCGTGACTAAAGTTTTGTCTTCAGCATTTTGACGCGCTCTAACCATAGCACTGATAAATACATATTCTCATTTATGCAGCAGAATATTTTTTTGCAGTTAAATTATACACCATTTCCTTGATTTCAGAAAAGCATCAAGTCGGAACATACATGGTGATCAGAAAGGTACCAAGCGACAACTGACATAATGTTCAAAATAACAAATTTGATTTATCGTCAGTTTTTTTTTGTGTGGTGGTGGTGGGCGGTTATTCGTGTAGTCACTGGCAGTACCTCCTTAGCGCCGCCTTAGTCCTATAATCGCGGCGCCGGGTGATTTTCACATCACCCACTATTTTATGGACGCATCAACAGCGAGGTTATTAGCACCCTTTCCTCGGTGTCCTTGTCGTTTCAACCTTTTCCCTTGACGTGAGGACACGGTAGAACACGCCAAGGAACTAGAGAGCGCATGAAAATTTTCACCTGGCCCGAGCCGGATTCGAACCCACGATCCCTGGAATTGCTTCCAAAGGCGGCTGTTTTGTTTCTCAGTAAGGCGTCCATATGCTTCAACTACAACAAACATTCCTAGATGATTTGTGTCTTTATCTTTCGTGCGCAGTTCTCTTGGTGAATAGTGCTACAAGTCTCTGTCTAATATTAAAAGCTGGCTTCTTCCATGTGATTTTCTCATAATTTTTTTTTACAGAATAAGACTCTGGTACTACTGAGTTGCTTGGTGGCAATAACTCATTCTCACCAGAAATGTCGCTTTGTCCCTTTCTGATAAGCGTGGTCAAATTATTGTTTTTTTTCTTCGTGTTCTTGGCCTTGGACAAATTATTGTTCATGCCTGAAATAACAGCGTCAATAGGGGTTCAGATGTTGTCAATCGTATTTCAGACCATCGCGCATCGTGTTTAAACATAAAAAAACACACCACAGTAAAAAGCTTCACTTAGTATTTGTTTTTCTTCAATAATTCATAAACGGGTGGGCGTATTCGGCCTGTAACCTGTCGGAGATTTGTTTTTGAATGATTGTCTACTCATAAGTAGAATTTCACACAAATCCTGCAAATCTAACCAGCAGTGCTTCCAAAGTTGGGAGGAGCTGAGAGGTCATGGAAGAAATCGAACTGCGAAAAAACTTTATGGAGTCCTGAGGTAATTTTATGACTTCATATGAAGTTTTTTTCTCGAAATTCGACTTTTTCTGTGACTCCTCAGCCCCTCCCAATTTTTAAACTACTGATTGTATTTGAGTCAAATTCTACCTATGAGTGAAAAACCATCTTAAACAGATCTCTGGCAAGTTACATCCAAATCCCTCAACCCGTTTATGAATTATTAAAAAATATATATAAATCTAACTTTGAAAGGCTCTATTTCTCTTGTAAAGCATTTGAAAGACACATTTTTTATGGTCAAGTCAATCTAATTTTTGCTGGTCTATCTCCTTGAAATGTGTGCTTAAAAGTCGATTTTTATGGGGGAGGGGGGTTTTGTCAAAGACCGAGTATTCATATACATAATAAGGAACATCGATTATCTCAAAATGAGAAATGTTTGCACTGAAATTAGGTGCAACCGAATCAGGTGACACCCGACGAGAACTTTATTTCTTTTTAGAGACTTTCTTGGAAAATGGTGACCATCGCCATGAAGGTCGACTTGGACTAAGACAACCTGCGAGTCCCGCGAAAATTCAAATTTCTAGTTTCAGTTTGTTATAAATTTCAGTCGAATGTGAAATGCTGCAGTCACTTTAATGTAATATACAATATAAAAATTAAATATTCCATCGAGGGCTAATTCTTCAGGAACAGCTGCTAAAATGCTCGATGCGTTTCCTTTTTCGATTGCTTAACTTAAGCGTTCGTTGGGTCAAATAAAATTTGCATCGGGGATTGCCTGATTTTTTTATAAGTAGTGAACCAACATTCGAATCGATTTATAAATCGTTGAGAACTTTGAATTTTTAAATGAAGAAATAAAAGTATTGCAACTCTGCAAGTTCTGGTTGTGGTGTCAAACAAGGCTTGAAACTAAACTACAAGATGCCGCCATGTCCCTGTTGATAAGTTATACGTACATTGCCTGGGGGGGCAGAAGCCAAAAAAAACTCCCAATATTTCTAAGTCTGAATTATTTTTCGCCGCTTTTTTCTGCACCATTTTGAAAGCAGAACTGACATAATTTGTTCAAAGGATAAATCAATGTTCCTGTGAGAATGATGGAATTCAATTATGATGAAGTGTAAAAATTTATAGAAATGAGGCTTGAATTCCTAGGTGATTCATTCTACTTTCAAAGTTATATTTTTTTAGACTTGAGCAACGCTTATCCAGTAGACATTTTGAAAATGTAGCTCCGTCGAAGCATTAAGCCGCATGATAACAAAAAAGGTCTACAAATATGAGCAACAATATTGAGCTTGCCGAAAATAATTCTAAATGAAGCCATAATTACACTTTCCCGGATCTCCATCAATTCTTCCAAGATTTCCATGGCGAATTTCGGGAGTTGCGAAAGTTAATACGTTTAATAAGTTGGTGCGCCAAATTTAGTAAGGCAAAACAATAATAAATCGCTGAGTTTTTGCAGAAATCTACACAGGGAGGGAATGCAGGTTGCTCGTCGAATTAGAGAATTAGAACACTTGAGTAAACTTTGCATTTTGTTGTTGATACGATTGACGGATGCGCGACTGCATGCTGAAGATCCACCACTTGTGAATTATTTCTCAATCCCATTTCTTGACGCATTTTTTAAGCTTTTATTTGTTAATGCCATTGCAATTAATTGGTGCATGTAGGGTGGAGACTCGGATAACGATCGATCGATCACACCCTCAATTGTGAAAATATGGGTTTTCTCTTGATGGTGAAAATTGACAGTTTGTTCACCATGCTAGTGCATCCGCCGTCCAAAAATTCCACAAAAAGCACGGAGCTTGCCAAGTTTGATAAATAATTTTAGGCATAATGAATTGCCGAACTTTACTGAACAAGAATGATCACTCAACTTTGACATATGACAATTAGTGTAAGAGCTATTTCGATCAGAGTTCTATCACGCAAAAAAAAACACCCGTTAAAATCGACTTGTTTAGGCGTTTTCCTAAGAAATAAAAAAATTGTGAAACTAAAATCTTGATGAAAGTTTTCGCTCGGGCACCCGTATAATACTGCCCTTGGGGAGTATCCGTGACACGTATATTGTTTATCGGATGCAGTCTTTAAGTAAAATCAATTATATTCCTCTTGTTATAAAAATTGAAATTTTTTTGAAAAAATACAAATTAAATTGAAAATTGGAATAAATTATAGGAACATATTACAATATGTAAATATGTAATGTGAAAAATATCTTTACCTTGAAATATTTCTTAATTGTTAGAATAACAGGGTGTCACTTCGTCACAGGGAATTCATTCAAGTAGGTAAATAAAATGTTTGACTTCTATGTTGTAGTTTACGAATTAAGCGACAGACAACACATATCAGCCATTAATGAACATCGCATGTATAAATAGTTGTTTGATTATGAATTCAAAGGATCCTAACAGCGTCCTCTTGTGTTAGAGCTCGGTGTTTGTTTGCAGTGGATTGAACTTGAGAGGGGCAGGTGACTATCACCCCGTTTATTTATAAACGCGCGGGAGACATTCTGCAGGCTTCCTTTCTAAACAAGAATGCGCCATCGAAGCTCGATATTTTTATACATCACCTTCATAAAACACACATTTTATATGTGCTACTTTTTCTACAACCAGCCAAATTTTCATGAATCGAAAATCGAATTCATTTGAGAATTGATCATAACGCCCGGCGGTTTCGTAAAAGACAACACATTGCCAGTCCTTCCATCAGCGCGCCTCTTTATGGCGGATTGGCGGCAGATTTATCGATTCCTATAGAAACTTCAATGCTAAGGCCAGAAATTTTTGTTGTGAAAAAGTTGTCAGCACTGCCCTAACCTTCACAGTGCTATCTTCAAGTCTGACATAAAGGAAGTTTGGAAATTGTTCAATTTCGTTTTCATATTTTTTGGCAACTGTTTTCTGGCACTACATTATGATGATTTTTGTAATTATCGAGAATACATGAACGATACGTGCTTCTATTCTATATAAATATGTATATTAGAATAATGTAATGAATAAACAGCAGCTATTCAGCTTAGGATTTGCTTTGACTGTATTATTAAGTAAAATACTTCTTACATAGCAGTCTGAAAGAATTGAGACTGCTTTTTTGGAGGGTACCTACCAGTAGCCCTATATATGTTTATGTGAATTAATTTCAATGCATGTCTTCATGAGAAAAGCTAATCAACAGGCTTAGTTTGTCACTCCGGCGTATACCAAAAAGTGCTGCATCATTAATGCAAGAATGATGCGGCAGTTCAAGAGTTACTTATACTCCTCCTCTTTGAGTGACATGTAATTATGTAGAGCTTACTTGAAATAAAATATTCAAATTATTACCAAATTCACACAAACTATTGCATCAACGCATTAAACGCCTTATTAAAACAGACTAACTCCGCAGCTCCATTCGAATCAGGTGGCGCTAAGTTGCAGCCAGCGGTGGAAATTCTCAAATACAGCGACCTGATTGGCTAAAACAGATTGTTTTGCGCCGTTATCATGATAATTCGACGCAATTATGGACGTTAGTCGGACTCGAAATTGAGTTCTAAGAGAGTTTTAAAATGCAGTAAGGTACACTCAGTTTTAAATATTTAGTACATTGAGAATTTATACAGTATAGAATACTCAACTTTTCTTCATCAATTTGATTATTATTGTTGAATGTTTTTTATTGACTTCAGCAGCTTACTTTTAATATCTTCCGCTGTACACTGAAGTTATTCGCGATTCAATTTTATTTTTCCCGCTACAAGATAGCGGCCATAAAAGCTGTAATGATGACTATAGTGATTGATAACAGAACTGGCAATGATATCAAACTGACAACATTGACAAACTATAATCACATATGTTGTGGCAGAAAAAAAAGAGTTTAATCGCGAAAATGTAATTTTCCTTGTCAAAGCATTTATTGCTGTCGAAGTTTAATTGCAAAGGTACAAATGATAATAAAATAACTGCAGATTCTAGGTATAGGTACCTACTAATGATGATGTGGTAAATAAATGAATTACTTTGCTTTTTCACACACATCATTCAACAACGCATTCATATTACGTCCACGACGAAAACTTTTCAATTTATGTTTTTGTTTAAATGCAACTTTATGAAGTGGTGGTCTGCAGAGTGAGTGATTAAAGCGGTCCGTGCATGGATCACAAAATAACTTGCATCCTGTAGGATCATATGTATAAATTTTCTTTTTGTATACCATGCATATTGCAACACTGACTGGAGGATAGCGCATAGCGAAAATACTAAAAACTATGCTGCATGGAATTTTTTTGGATCCTTGTTCAGTTTAGTTGATTTACAGTAAATATGACCTTATACGGGAATATTTTAAAACAAATTTGTTTTGGCCTTCAGCTGCTGGCTCTGGGCTCCAGCCTTTTTTTGGCATAAATCTCACTGGTGGAGATCCGTAACAACTGAAGGTTCAGGAAAAATAAGTCGGGAAAATGAATACCTACGTTCTTATTACTCTGAAGGAAGCCTCAAGTATTTAGTATTGAAGCCATTATTGGAATATCAAAAGATTCCGGACAGTGGGTCTAAAAATTAGATGCATTTATCCAGTATAATCTGTCGCATATTTAGTTGAATCTTTTTTTATTTAACATGAATAAAGTTACGACGGAATTTGAATGTTGTCTGTTTGTTTCAGGCGTCACACGGCAGCACTCTGGACCGATGGAGTATCTGCAGTCCTGAGGAGGAGCCTCTGGTCCTCCAACAGTTTCTTAGGTTTGGGGAGACACGGGCCATAACGCAGCAATTGCTTCTGGCGCAGCAGGCACTTCAGAATCCCACACTGGAGCGCCTAGAGCGCCGTCACTCACCGAATCTTCGTCGGGCGATGTCACCTAACCATCGCCCGTCACCTCAAACTGTTCCACCACACTCTGCTTTCCATCCGTCTCGTTTACCAACAATGTCACCCCACCAGAAACACCTAAACTTCCTGCGAATGCCCACTTCCAATGGACCCATTCCCTGCAACTCTCCCCCGCGAAGCGTCAGTACTAGTCCGTTGAACACGTCGCCTCTGAACAGACTCCAGAACATGCAACCTTTCGACTTCCGCAAATTGGGCAGTGGCCTCGCGAACTTCCCGAACCGTGTCAGTCCCGACCAGAGCAAGAGAAGAAGCGTGGACAGCGAGTCCGTCGGATTGAACCTGAGCATGACGACATCGCTGTCGTCGTGTCTACCGCCGCCGCCGCCACCGCCGCGACCCCCATCGCTGAGCCATTCGGCGGCGGCAATGGCGGCGGCAGTCTCCGTCAACTCGTTGGCCGCGGCCAGCTTGGTAGTGTCGTCCTTCCCCGGACTGATGTCCAACAGAGCTTCTAGAAGTAAGTCTCCATCATCTAGTGCCGAAATTACCAGTGGCAATAATAACAGTGAAGAAGACGAGGACTTTGATGAAAACTCTCATAGTGCACTTAATCTAAGTCGTGACAGAGATTTACTAAAAGCGCCACGGCAACCTCGGGCGATACCCAGCAGGAAATCGGCTACACCTACCAAAAGGCAATGGGGTTCGCCTGGCCTACCTCTCAACTTAGGGACGCAATTCATCAATCCCGCAACAGGCAAAAAAAGAGTGCAATGCAACGTATGTTTGAAGACATTTTGCGACAAAGGTGCCCTAAAAATACATTTCTCGGCAGTACACTTACGAGAAATGCACAAATGTACAGTGGAAGGTTGTAATATGATGTTCAGTTCGAGACGGTCGAGGAACCGCCACAGTGCTAATCCCAATCCTAAACTGCATTCGCCCCACCTCCGCAGAAAAATTTCACCGCACGACGGCCGAAGTGCCCAGGCCCACCCTCTCCTCATTCCACCACAAAGTGGCCTTGCATCATTGCCGGCTGCGGCGGCTGCGGCGGCTCTGAATCCTCTCAATCCGTTCGGTCCGTTTCCATTGTTGACACCACCTCCAGACATCAGGCACCACAGCGCCCTAAGCTCCATGGATTTCAAACAAACTCTGGACTTGAGCATGCAGCGCCTGGAAGAAAGCAAAAACTCTATCAAAGATTATAGTGCGTTGGCACTGTCTGGTTCGCACCAGCAATCGGAGGAAGAAGAAGAAGATGATGACGACGACGACGACGGCATCGTGGTTGTAGGTGGCGACGAAGAAGACGAACCAGAGAAGAATGAATTGGCCAACGGGAACGCATCAGACCAACCAGAAGACTTTAGTATGCCTTCGAAACGATCGAAAATATCCGTTTCTGACGTAGAAGAAGACATAGCCAGTAATTTAGATAGTAATGAAGATTCACTGAGTGTTGTCGACGCTCAGAGTCTCAAAGACGAAATAAATGTACAAACGAGCAAAAGAAAACGCAAAAATCAAAACCCGACGAGATGCGCTGTACCTGCTGTGATGGATGACGCCATCAGCGATGGCGATTCATCAAACGATGTTTTTTCCGACACGATAGAAAAAAACGCCTATGCCAGTGAAGAAAAATCGAATAGAAACGATAACGCCTCAGACACAAAAAGCAAAGAAGAACAAATGGAAGACAAGTGCGAGTTTCCGCTAAATTTGGAAAAACGATGCGCCGACGTCAATGCGAACGAGCCGGAGAAAAGTGCGAGTCCGGAAATAAAAAAAAGTCTGGCGCCGCTCTTCACCATTGACAAGCTGAAAAAAGAAAAGCCATTTCATGAGGTGGAACCGATGGAGGAGAGCGACGACAGGCCAGGGAGCTCCGTAGAAAGCAATAAAAGCGACGAATCCTTTGATTCTTCGAATGCGCTGAGACATTTGGAGAGTTTGTCACACGGTCATTTCGGCGATTTGATGGCCAAAGGGCTGCACCTAGGACTCGGCGGGCAAGGTCCTCAGTTTCCTCCCATCGCGTTCATGATGGGCGGAGGACCGCCGAGTCCGGCTCGTTCGCAAGCTTCGTCGGCCGGCAGCAGTAACGGTGGAGAATCGCCCGACGAAAACAGCCAAAACCAGCTGTTCGGTCACTTCGATAACGGACAGTTCATCAGCGGAATGGACGTTCCCATCGACAAGGACAATCCGAGGCGGTGTACGGCGTGTGGCAAAATCTTCCAGAATCATTTCGGTGTCAAAACGCACTACCAAAATGTCCACTTGAAGCTGATGCACAAATGCAATGTCGACGGGTGCAATGCCGCGTTTCCTTCGAAAAGAAGCAGAGACAGACACAGTGCAAATTTAAATTTACATAGGAAATTATTATCTACCTCTTCGGATAAGTCAGTGACGAGTCTATTTTTGGAAAAGTCGCCGTTCGCGTCGTTGGCTAGCAACCCAGCGCTTCACGGAGATTTCTTGTCGAGATTGTACAACGACGAGAGTCTGAAAAACCACCACTTACCGCCCCCTAGTCTAGATCAGTTGATGCTCAACGGGGACAGAATACCGCATTCGTCTCTTCTGTTGCCGCCTTTGGGTAGCATTCCATTCCCCCTGGGAAGCTTCAATCATTTTACTCATTTCAACGGATCTTCAGCGCTAAGTCAAAAAGAGCGCACGTCGCGATCGAACTCACCTTTAGCGGGCTCGCCGCCTCCAACCAACTCATCGCCAATGTCTCCGAAATACGTCCACTGCGTCGACGAAGACCAACCCACTCCGAACAGAGACGGACACCTTCCCTGTCGGCTATGCAGAACCTCCTTTCCTACTTCCTCACAACTGAAGGAGCACTGTGAAGCTGTTCACCTCCCCGACATGTTCAAATGTACGGTATTCGGTTGTACCAAAGTATTTATGTCCAGGACGAGAAGAAACATCCATTCGGAAAACGAGTCCCTTCACGCAAATTCATCCAAAAATATTTCAGACAGTTCGTGACCATTAAGGAATTTCTTGGACTTTAGGACAGTACCACTCTGGTGGTGATCCACTGAGGAATACTTATCAAATCTTAGGTGGTTTCATATATGTGATTATTAGATTAATTAGAAATTAGGGTTGAGAGCCAAGCTTTTATAATTTATTTTGTACTTATTACCTTGATTTCAATTTCCTATAAATCAGCCAGTCTCGAAGAATACTCATTGTATATAATAATTACGAATAGAATAGGTGATCTCTGGTAACTTGTTACTACAGAAATAACGCTGTCAATGTGAATATTCCGATTGCTCATTTTTATATCACGCATTAATTGTCTAAATCAAAATAAACAGTGAACTCGGTTGTTTGAAAACAATAAAGGGATGAAGAAGCTGTTGATGCATGCAAATAAAAAATAGTCGCCTATTAGTGGAGAACTTCAAAAAATCAAACTTGTATGATTAAATGTGCAATAACTGTAAATATGCTATCTTGCCTATACATGTATAGATGTATATATATATTTACCATAATTAAGATAGTAAAATGTTGTTCTAGATATATCATGAATGTATACGAAAAATTATGATTAAAAAAGATGATTTTTGATTTGCATACTTCCAACGGTAAAGTTTTAAAATGTTTTTATTGTACTACCCCTTGGTGACATTCTTACATCTTCCAGTATTTTTTAAACAAATTGTATTATTATCGAATCCAAAATGATATTATACTTTTAATATCTCAAACAGCACACCTCTGTAAATGTTATATTTGTTATTGCATATTCACACTCCAGTGTACAGTAACCATTATGTATCGCCTATGGGCTTCATTAAACTTATAGCTGTCGTAATTGATCTTTATTTACACCTATGTCCAATTTTTTTTTTTAATATTTCAACTCTGTAGGTACAGTGTGCGACAACACAAACAATAGGTAAGTAAAGGAGGAGTCTTGAGAAGATTGCATAAAAAACGGTAAGTGAAAAACTACAATACTTACATAATATACCTGTAGCTATGTAAACGTCATAAACACAGTATAAAATCGGTTATCCTGGAAACTGAAAAGTTCATGTTTTAATGAACACTGATTGCTGACAATAGAACGTCTATAAATTAATTTCAGCTTAGAGACCTCAAAATTTTTAATGAAAAGTTTAGGGCACTCAAAAAAAGATCTCAAATTAATACTCGTGATGATTATTATGATGATTACCTACAGCCTACAGGGTCCGCAAAAAGTAATGACCTGATTTCGTGAGGATTTTCCCCTCGAAGTATTCTCGGCTTATGTCATTAGTTCCTAGTGAAACTTGTAACTGCAAGTTTTGTGCTATGAATAGGTGAAGCCTATCAGATTTTTCACTGACTGTACAGCTGGACTTTAAGAAAGCCTCTTCATTTTTGTTTATTTGAATATGGAGAGAAATCCGCCGGCGGCAGAGTGTTGAAGTCCGCTTTCCGACTCAAAATAGACATCCCTGTGCCATTTCGGTATCCCTCATTCTTTCTTAATTTCGCTTGATTTGTTGGGGCGACTTCAACACCCCGCCGCCCTCGGATTTCTCTCCAAATTCAAATAAACGAAAATGAAGAGGCTTTCTTGAAGTTCAGCTAGCTGTACGGCCAGAGAGCCATCTAGCAAGCTCCCCTCTTCATATATAGCACAAAACTTGAAGCTTAGCTTAGTTTCGCTAAAAACTAATGAGTAATGACATTGGTAAGTTGAAACTTTGGACGAAAAAACCTATGAAATCAGGTCATAACATTTTGCGGACCTTTGGTTTGTGCAGATTCTCTAGTTTTCTACTTTCATGCTTCTTGCTAACCGATTTTTTGTCTATCAAGGCAGCGTAGTGTAGGTATATTTCGAAATATATCCAGGACTGTCTGTGTGCGGGAAGAATATGGTTTTTGGCATTTCTGCTATTATCTTGTGCGAAAATCAAATTTTCATTACACGAGCGCCCTTGACCATTTTTAATTCAACATAGGAACTTGTAGTTTCATCAGATTCAACATTCCAACATTCATCAGATTTACTCAACATTCCAACATAATTCAAGTTTTTTTTTTCATTCAAGTGTGCAATGGAACTCATGTCTGCGTAGGAAAAAGTAGCACCACATAAATAACTAATTTTTTTCAAAACTGATAGCAATTACAACATTCATCCTCACCCTCATGGACTTGAAAATGTCTGTAGAAGTGAATGTGATGTGTTTCGTTACCAATAAAAGTGTATAAAAAATGGAGTTAACGTCACTTTAGCCCCGTCTCATTTATGACATAAATCAAAAGCAATAACACTAATAAGATGTAGTCAAATAAAAGTCAACAAAACTGTGCTAAATCTTCATTTTCACAATAATTATGTAGATATTCTGTAGCCAAACAATCTATGTACATGTGTAAGTATCTTGAAATCCTTATAGTGGACGTGGTAGGAAAAAACAAGTTGCAAATGATGATAAAGGCAAACCACTTGGCAGGATCCTAACTAAGACTTGAATAAACGATTTGACCCGCAGTGCTTTCATTTTCGTCCCTTAGGATTTGAATGGCGCCCCTTTTTCAAAATGGCGGATTTTATCTAGGGGCAGAAGGTATCGAATGGCGTGGTGATGTCCAGCTTCGTTAAAATATATGGAGCTATGTCTCGATCGATTTCTGGGACATCAAACACTTTAAAAAAAAATGATGGAACATTGACATCTGTCGCAGGCAAATTTGGTGGAGGCGCCAAAATGAATTTTGTACGGTCATAAGAAAATTGCTGTAATATTTTTATTTTTCAACCGATTTTAACACAAGGTATCTCATTTTGTGAAGAAGTAAATTCTTCTTGTTATCTTATACCTTCCATAAAAAAAGACATTGAGGAATGTTGAAAAAAAAAAAGAAAAATAATTTGAAAAAAAAAGTTTTTTTTCATTTTTTTTATTTTCATGAAAATTGCCATATTTGAAGATTTTGTTGTGCCCTTCCTAAATTTGCACTTTTCCGATTTATATCTTTGCAGTGCGCACCGCCATGTTGAAAAAATGAAATCTGAAGAGAAGTTTTTGACAATATCTGAATGTTAGTCCATGCGAGATTGAAATGTATATATACGTATGAAAGTACATTCAATTTTCCACGATTTGACACCTGAACCATTTCTGTGCGACTCGAGGTTCTTGAGCTAGAGCTTCCGGAAGTATCAATTTTCGGTGTTAAATAGTGACCGTGCCTACCGGATTTTACCACTGGATCACCACCATGTCTTAATCAAGTCACCCATCAGTAACGCGTCGTCATTTATCTCAAATCATGAACATTGGTGGACCTGGCATGAACATTGGTGGACCTGGCACAGCCCCAAGAGGTGATTTTTATTTCTTTTGGAACCAAAAATTGATACTTCCAGAAGGTCTAGCTTAAGAACCGTGGGTCGCACAGAGCTGGTTCAGATGTCAAACTGTGGAGGATTGATTTAGACATCATTTTTTCAACATGGCGGCGCGTACTGCAAAGATATAAATCGGAAAAGTGCAAATTTAGAAAGGGCACATCAAAGTCTACAAATAGGGCAAATTGCATAAAAATGAAAAAATGTAAAAAATCTTTTTGTTTTCAAATAATTTTTTATATTTTTTTTCAACATTTCTCAACGTCTTTTTTGAATGAAAGGTATAAGGTAACATAAAGAATTCACTTTTCGACAAAATAAAATGTCTTGTGTTAAAATCCGTTGAAAAATAAAAATGTTACAGCTATTTTCTTTTGACAGTACTAAATTCCTTTTGGCGCCTCCACCAAATTTGCCTGCGATAGATGTCAATGTTCCACCATTTTTTTAATTAGTGTTTGATGTCCCAGAAACCGATTGAGACACAGCGCCCTATATTTCTACTAAGCTGGACATCACCAGGCTATCCGATACCTTCTGCCCCTAGATAATATCCACCATTTTGAAAAAGGGGCGCTATTCAAATCCTAAGGGACGAAAAGAAAAGCACTGCGGGTCAAATCGTTTATTCAGGTCTCAGTTGTAACCCTGCCAAGTGGTTTGCCTTTATCATCATTTGCAATTTATATTCCCTATTTCGGTTGTACCACGTCCACTATTAGGTAATACCTACTGTATTTTTTTGGCACGGTTTTTTGAACTTTTTCACTCACATTCTTTACTTATATCTACTACTAAATATATGTTAGAGTATTCATTTTCCTTAAAGAAAGTGCACTATTGTCACCCGCCAAAGAGTACTTTTCGCTTGTTTTTTTTTCTAATTTCACGCTTTTATCGGGAATCGGGAATTTTTACAGGTGGATGGTCATCAAATGATTACCCGGTATTTATTTTGTACATATTGGATTTTATTATTATTCTTCCAACTTACAGAAAAGAAATACTTGTTTTATATCGATGTTTTATACTCCGTATGATGTGACAACTCACCTATAAACTAATAAAGAACCAGTTGTGTTGTAACGATCAAATTTGGACGTACAATACTTGTACCGCCAAAGTTTGAAACAATTGTTATCGCTTTGCTCCTATACAACGGCAGCATCAAGGATTCAAATCAGTGCCTTATACAGTGATTTGTATACATATACAGGGTGTCCGTTTTTCGAGGCTAAGCATGGTTATATCGCTCATCTTCAGGGATCGAGATTCGTTTAAATTAGGGAAAAGTTGCGCATTTTCATGACAATCAATAATCCAAAGAGATATTTGACCTATCACTTTTAGTTTTCGAGATATCGTAGAAAAACAGGAATTTGAATTTTTGTTTAAATTTTTCAAATAAAGAAACAGTTGGAGGTGGCCTTTCCTAATCAAGACATTGTCAGGGCACTTCCAAGAAGAACTCGAAGCTGCCAAAATCTCCATTCTAGCTTCCAAAACAACATTTTTCTCCTATGGGCGCCATATTGGATTTTGACATTTTTGAATGCAGTATTCTTTTCTGGTTACAACGATGTGTCACATGTAATTGTTGAATAAACGTTCAAAATTTACGGGTTTTTTAATTGTCGGTGAAAAATTTAAAAAAAAATTGCCCAAAAACTAAACTTTTATTTATCGAAATTTTCGATCACTACTCGAGGCAGCCATCCTCATTATACGTTGTGAGTTGCGATGCGAGGAGCATAATCATATTCCTTTGATGCGTGTTTTCCGACACCCAGGCGAATTTAAAATCATGCACTGATGCGGCGGTGGTGCGGGATCATCAAATTCGGACGCATTTTCTAACCACACTATTCACACACAAGACGCATGCACTACGCATCGAGAATCACCAATCACGCATAGTCTGTAGGGTCTTTAGTATACATTATTGAATTTGTCATAGAAATTATATGCTTACAGAGCGATCAAAATACTCGACTGCTCAAGTTGGCGTACGATGCTTATAACTTTCCCCCAAACACGCGTTCATGATTCGCCCGTTCGGGAAAAGAATGAGCATCGTACGCCAACTTGAGCAATCGCATATTTGATCGTTCGGTAGTATAGTTTTTTGAAGACAGATGCTTCAAAACAGTATTGATGCCCATTTTTGCATTTTGCACAAGTTTCGAAAAAGTACTGAATCTCAAATAAAATTGCACTGATGCCTTAACATTTGCACCTCTCTAGGAATCTGCGTTTTCTCTCATTGCATGCGTTACTACATTACTGACGTAATTATCATAGATCTGAAACGGTTCACTAAAAAGAAAAAACCGATGACTTTTCGTTGGCGCCACTCACTTTACAAAAACAAAAAACAAACAATGTTTCAGATCAGTAAAAGAAGATCCAGTCCAGAGATCGCACGTTTCATGCATGCTTCGCATTGCATAACCAATGGGGTTCCTCTGTCCTTGCAGGCCTATATTCATTTGCATACACCAATTTTGAACTGTGCTTATTCAAATCAATCCCTATTTGAACCAGTTGATTTCAAAATTACCCGGTACATGCATGCGTGATTAGTAGATGACTTGATGATGTGTTTTTTTTTAAGAAAATATTCCTAAAGCCATACAACATGTGACACGTTAATAACACGGTATGACCGGCGGCTTTAGGTTTGACATGGGTCTACAGATCTTTCTGGGAATATAGCAATTAAGAATTTGTGAAATTATATGTAATCTTACAGCTGAGTTTTCGAAATTAATAGTGAATTAATCACGAATCTATTTTACAGTTTGTTCTATTGCAATTTTCACTTAGCTATGGGTAAATCACTACTTGAGTTATTGTATAGGTATGTTATTATAGCAGTTTGAGACTAAAAGGACGAAAAATGTTTGTCTACAACACCTCATTCGATTCAAGTGCTAAAGGTCACTCGTAACCGCGATCTTCTGGAAGCAAAAAACTTTAATTACTCGGTTTTGCTCGAAACCAAAGATTTGATTAGTTTTGGCAAACATCCATGGTATCCTTTGAGTCGTTTTTTTTTTGCAACCTCGCCTACACCAGATGTAGAGCGGTTACGCCTAGAGTGATCCAAAGAGGAAATCTTCAATAAAATTTGAGTTTGCAGACATTTTAGAGTGCGCGCAAAGTTTCATTCTGCATGTATAAATATTAATTGGACATCGGAATGGATAGATAACAAATGTCTAATAAGGAATGCTTTCTTAAGATAAGGGGAGACAATAGGGGGCAGTGTTTTACCTAAGGGGCACCGGTTCCTCCTCCCCCGCATTCTTTACCGTGACCATAAAATATTCAATACCGTTTTTGCACTTATTACTCCTAGCGGCGAAAGTTATATGCATTGTCCATCAGCTTAGGTATACTTACCAAACGTTCATTTGAGCTCAGCTAATCTTAAGTGTTCATTTTAATTGTTCATTTTGCGTAATTCGAATGTAGGAAAGTTTTAAATAACCCTTTATAACTACCGGTACTTTATAAAGTTTCAGATATTTAATATTCAACGTCAATAATAATTATACACTTCACAACTTCGGATTTTGATAGTGCAATGAAATAACAAAATCAATCATCGTGTGTTAATAGAATATTTTCGTCCATAATTTAGCTTGCAAATTTTGCGAAACCTACCAATTTTATTTAAAACTAAGAAATTTTAGAGCGCCATCCAACAAAATGCAAATGATGTCTTGTAAAATTGCGAATAATTTGCAAATTTTACTCCATGCAGTCTCAAAATATTAATTATGCTTCCAGATTCCGTAAATGATCTATTATTATTTTAAATAACGGTGTTGATTTTTACGGTTCCAGACGGGCTGTCGATTTTCCCATGGCATGCCGGAACCACAATCAGATTTAGAAGAGATCTTGTTCTGGTGTAAACTTTGTTATCTTTTTTCCTTGTTATGTGCAATTTAATTAGGTAATTTTTCTTGTATAGCTTGCCGACAACACGTCACTGCGATTCCAACTTGGTACTATCTTCTGCATTACCGGACTAAGTTCTCAATAATTTCACTTCAACTGATTGGTGAGTGCTGCGCAGTGTTCTCATACAGGTATTGTGCAGCGCTTACTGGTCAGTCAAAGTTACCGAGAACTTATTGAAAGGTGGAATATACCTACCGGTCTTAATGACAGGGAATCCATATAATCTGACATGAAATATAAAACGAAGTAGACAGATTATTTATGACAATTTGCGTATACTAACTACCGAGCTAACTACCACTTCGCTGTCGTGACAAACCCACGGATAATAACTGGTAATGCACAATTAGTTGGTTGTAATCTGATTATTGGCGGAGGTAAAAATCAATTTCTGAATTTACACTGGATTCGTATGCACTAACATTTGTTTTATGATTGCAATCTGCAACGCTATGGAAATTTGCATGGCCACTATTAAAAAATATTTTTAAACGTCATAATATAGATTTCATGTCATACCTACCTGAAGCAGATAAGTATGACATTTTATTTAATTGCCATTGTGAGTGATTAGAAAATCTTGTCCCTCGGCTCCGTGATCCCATGTAATTTATAATGAGAAACATACATCACATGAAGTCAGGGCGTTGGTAATTGTTGACAAGACGAAATGACGATGTTATCGCAGTTATTTATCACGCTTTGGGTAATTATTTTCATATGGGTAAAATAAACTGCGACAACCGTGTTTTTGAGCCGCCGGCTAAACGTTTTATCACGTTGATCATGGCATTACAACAATGTGAAATAGGGGAGTCAAACTAATACACAGGGACAAGGAGCAAGGGATAGTAGTACCCCCAGAAGACATAAAAATCGATAAAAACTTACAGCCGATTTCGGTTGTCCACCGTTCTTATCTTTGTCCACTCGGTCAAGACGCTTTCTTGGCAAATTCTTTTCTTTTTCTTGTTCCCCTTTATACACAAGTATACGCCATTAGATTCGAATCGAAAACCTGTAATTTGCCGAAATAATTCACATCGTAAATACCGCGACTATCTTTTTAATCGGACAAATGATTACATGCACAAAAATTGTGTGCGAGTGTACGGGAGACTTCCGGAACAGCTGTTCCTGCGTTAATAGTCAATGCTGCAGTTTAAAAACCATAGGCCGACACCGAAAGGCGATAGGGTGGATAAAACCGTGCGAGTTAATATTAAGGACTTGGAATTTTAGGCATATCGAGCTCTTTTGGTTCTCGAAGAAGTAGACCGTGAAGTGCTATTTTAGTTCCAAGTCCGCAGGAGTTGTAAAATGTGAAGTGCATTATTTCCAAGAAACACGGAAATAGTGAATGACAATAATTCTCAGAATGCTTAGCTCAAAAGACAGCAGACAAAAAGTGATTACCCATCGATATTTTAGAGCGTTATTATTGTTGTTATTATTCATTATTGTTGTTGTTATTACTGTACAAGGTGTTCACGGAAGATGGAAACCCTCCTCCAAACACAAACGCTTTACAATAATTTCAGAAAGAAAAAACTTTCCTTGAAAGATTTCTTCTGTAGTTTCTGAACATGCCAAGTATATTTTTTCACTCATGCCATGCATATATACAGGTGTCGCATAATTTTTTGCATTTTATAGAATCACCCTGTATTTCATTACCGCAATCACTCAATCAGTATACTTTTCTCGATTCTTGATACACTCCCAGGGTTTTCACAACAACAAAAATATCGGTTGGATGGAAACTTTATTATGAGACGTCCATTCGGGTAGGATGTTGGGATTTGAGAAAAAGATTGAAGAATTGATGGATCTGGTGCCTCAAAACTCACGTCATAAGGTACATGATCTTAACCCTGTAGGTCTAATGTGCGTTGATAAGGTTGTTGAAAATTTCTTTGTCTTACATGTCAGACCGGGAGCTTTAGGCTGGCAGGGGCTCGTCAATTTTCGAAAAAAGGGGCCGACATTTATGTCATAAGGTGCATGGATGAAACCAACGTTTGTGTGAGAACATCTTGAAAATTATTTGTTATTGTCTGGTCTGCAGATGGCACAAAAAAAATTTGGTTCGGCCGCGCGATTGCAAAAAAATCTAAAATCTTCAAAAAGTCGGTACTCAACGCTACAGAGTGAACTCCCACATCGAGGAATCTTGCGAAACGTTCTAGATACATGCATACATCTAGCGAACGAAATATGCAGAAGCTAATGGAGAAATTTTCAGTGAAAGAATCATCTTGATTCCTTTATTGTTATAGAAGATACAATTTTTGTAAGAAGCGGTTCCGCCCCGCGATTCCACTGGAAATTATGTGTATTGACTGCAGTGTAAACTTCAATATCGAGATAATTTGCGTCTTATTACAGAAGATGCATAGGTACATCCAGCGAATGAAGTCTGCAGAAAGAAATTAAGACAGTTTTAGTGAAAGAATCAACTTGATTGATTCACTCTCAAGGAAGATACCTATACTTTATGGGGAGAGTCTATATTTTTATGCACTTCTATGCGGATGCGATTTTTACAGTCGCGGCGCTGGCTGCGGTTCAGCAGCTGGCTCTGACTCCGTGCTTGTGACCGATATAGGAGGTATATTTCCTTCTTATATGACATACCCTGGTTGAAAACAAAACGATCCCTATTGAATGACTTCAATTCAAATTTCATGATGCGAACAAATGTCTTTTTTCGCAAGGTTATGTTGATTTTTAGCGCACTTTCCCAAAAAATGGGAAAAAGGCGCTTTTAGCTTCACTTTGTCCGTCCGTCCGTCCGTCCGTCCGTACCCGGGATAACTCCTCGGGGAAGAAAGATATCGATGTGGTGTAAACGCTGATCAATAGTGCATATGTCCAGGATGTCAAGTTGACTTTTGGTTTTTTGTTATTCTGCCGTCATCTTTGATCCGCCATTTTGAATTTTTCTAAAAGTGATCCGATTAAAATGAAATTTGCAGGCAATGTAAACCACATCAAGATATATCCAATTTTCGACAATTGATGCCCCGCCGCCATCTTGTATTCTCACTATTGAACATGTTTTGAAGTGATCGAACTAGGAGAATTATGCCTCAACGAAAAGAGATATCGATGTGGTGCAAACGCCAATCGAATGCGTACGTGACCACCAAAAAACAAGAGACGAGAGACTAAGTGTCATGCCATTCGACACGTCCTCAGAAGATGACGAATTAATCCCACTAAAATACCCGAACAGTGGCAAATTGACCGATATAATAGTGTTACGAGCGGCGATCCCGTTTATATTGGTAAACACTCGATCTTTCTGGATCCTTCCATCCATTAGATCGCAGTGTAGAAGTCTAGAGCGATCTGGTGCATTCCGGAGCGTTCGTGTATGTGAAACTAAATGGAGGCTCCAACGTTCGATCAAGGCACATCAGTCCACTTTGGCGGAGGTGCAGATTCCAGAACACATGGAAAGCACGCGGAAGGTGTGTGTGATTATTTAGGAATGGTCTAGAAACCGCATATGCCAGGCACTATGGAATTTGCTGGAAGTAGACATAAAGCTTGGGAACGCTGTTCGGAGGCCTTATATAAGGCATCACCCGGTAGCTTGCGGCAGTATTGAATTGGATAGCGAGCGATAACAAGCGAAGTACGATATATTTCCAAGCGTGTATAATTGTTGGTGTATTGATTATAGTACGCAGAAATTAACAGTGTTTGTTTTAAAACAATCGTCTCAATTATATTCGAGCCCTTACGAGAGATATCGTAACAATAGCTACATGGAACATTCCTCAGGAGGACTTGGAAGATGCTGGACCCTCCAAGAAAATGGGAGTTGGAAATATCGAAACTAAACCCGGAAGTGACATTTGTACTGATTGCGACAAAATTTTCAAAAGTTCAATGGGCCTGAGAGTCCATTATTCGCGAACGCACAAAACTTCTAATGGTCTTCCGAAGTCCACGCCTCATCGCCACACAGTAATCCCTGAACTACTCCCAGTCCTGACATGCCCAGCCCCAGATTTGTCACCTGCAATTCCACCTATAGTTATGTCTACCTATTCAGAAATGTCAAGTATGGATGATGACAGCGCTGAGGAATATTGGCCCCAGCCATCAAAACTTCCAGGAAACTTGCCTTGTCTTGAACGGATGAACTCAAAAATTGGGTCCAACAACTTGGTACCTAACTTGAAAACTGATTGTGTCAACAATGCAGGATTGAAAGATCCAGCTTCTCATTCATGCCCTCACTGTAAGGATCTTAAAAAGTTCAAAGGAGATAGGGGTCTTCACATCCACATATCAAGAATGCACCCAGAATGTCACTCTGTCGTCAATTCGAATAATTCAAATATAGACGTCACTTCACTTCATGCTAATCTTCCAAACTGCAAATCTACTGGAGCGGTAAAAAAAATCCCAAAGGGAGCTCTAAAGATGGCAGAAGCTAAAAAACTACCATGAGCAATAGCAGACGCAGATTTGACAAGCTTCGATAATCAGCTCTTATCCCTCTCATCTTCAGCAGTGATTATTTCGCGGCTCCCCAAAAATGCCCGTACTTCAGCGGCAGCCAAATTCAAGCCAGTCGTGGAAAAGCGCGTTCGTGAGAACTCGGTGTCTTCTTGGATTGACCTCATGCTTTTTGCTCATCAAGCATTTCGTCAACCAGAAAAGTCGTCAGAGTCAAAAAAAGTTTCCTTCACTACCTTGGTTAAAAAAACTATAGCGGCTTATCAAACTGATGCACCTGGTCCTCCTGGAGCCTCAAGACAAGTTCCAAAGTCGAAGACAATACCTAGTCAGGCTGAATCTGTCCTCAAGCGAACCATAAATCAAAAGTTTCAGCTAGGTGACATCGCCGGCTCAGTGCGTCGGCTTATGTCAGATGATTCCTTGGCCCCATTTGACGACGAAACTTTCACGCTGCTCAAAGTTAAACATCCAAAGCCGACCGAAGACGCCTTTCCGGATCTCGTAACTGCTCCTCCTATACCCGATGTTTCTCCTCAAGAAATTCGCGCGGCAGCGGCAGTGGTCAGCTTTCCAAATGGTTCGGCAGGAGGTTTCGATGGTTTGTCCCCCCAACATCTAAAAGACATGATCGGCAAATGTTTTGACGATTTCTCACTTTGCAAAGTCTTAGCAGACCTCGTCACTCTCATGTTGAATGGGAAAGTTCCTGATGAAATGTGCCCCTATGTTTATGGAGGTCGGCTGATTGCACTAAAAAAGAAAGACGGTGGAATAAGACCTATCGCTGTGGGCTGTACCTTGCGTAGGCTTTGTGGCAAAGTTGTTTGCTCAAGGATTCGAGTTGAACTTGGGGATATGTTGCGTCCTTTGCAGCTAGGCTTTGCTACAAAAGGTGATGCAGAAGCTGCTGTTCACGCCACTAAGTCATATTTGTCTTCCACGTTTCCCTCAGTGCGAGTGCTTGTAAAATTGGATTTCGCTAATGCTTTTAACATGCTCAACCGCCAAAAGCTACCGTCATCCATCACACCTGATTTTTGGACAAAAAATATTACCTTGTAACATCTAAAATATTAGCTGTTACTCGAAATAATCCAAGAAAAACCATCTCTATTAATTCCGTTTATTTTTCCTTCAAATACCTTTAGAACTCGATAAAATAATAATTTAAATTCGGCGGGCGCGCGGTGGATAAGATAATGCCTATCTGGGGAGAAAAAGAGTGACAGAGAGGTCACTGATAAGAGATAGAAAAAGGGTACCAAAAGGGTACCTCTTCGACTCTGAGCTCCATCGGCGAACATCCCAAGTAGCCCGCAGCAGACCAGACGTCGTCATCCATCCGTGGCCTGCCATCATCCCCCAGGCACAAGACGAGGTCCTGCGGCCCTCAGAGATCCAAGCCGGAGCCGTTCCACCATCGGTCACCGAATATTGTGCCAGTCTGCCGGACGCCCGACCAGTGCAGCGGGAGCGGGTGTCGTGAGGCTTTTCTTTTCATTCAATGCCCCTCCACTAACCCTAGCGTAGATCCCAAGAGTGCGTCCAAGCGTTTTCGTAAGCCCAGGCTCAGCCGCTGGGTACCGGTAGTTACACGCGCATCGAACCTTCGCCAAGGTACTTGCCGGGTAGTACCATACATCTTTCGGGCAGGTGAAAGCACCTTCTACAGCGACGCGTTCGTGGGTCTCTAACCGTTGGGGGCCGTGTCTTGAGGGGATTTGGCTTAAAAACCATTTTCGGCAACGAACATAACCTCACTTCGACCTGCTGTCAAGGGGGGTATTCCGGGCAAGATTTCGGGCTGAAAGCAAAACAGGAGTAAATAACGAGTTGCCATTTGTAATTACCATCATTTTCTTACCGTGGAAATACCGCAGCAACACTAGAATAAACACCATTTCCTCGACAATAATTCCACTTATTTCTTCCATCTGACAGACCCCCTTCACCTTTTCTCCGCGGTGACACTTGGCGAATATCCATAGGTGATCCATAGACAGCATAAAAATCAGTAGACGGCCCAATATCCAAACCTGCCATCTGGGTGAAGCTCGCGAATTTTAATCGAGGGAAACTCACTGAAAGGCACTTTAATGCTGGCCCCTCGATTGGCGCCCCCTAAATAAATTTCTAGGCCAGTATTACACCATCGTGTTGTTGGAACTCACGACCCACAGCTCACCGAACGACCACAAAGAGCGCCGGTTGCAAAAATCTTGGGTGCACAACAGAAGTTGTGCGACAACCTTCTCAGCGCGGAGTGCAGCAAGGCGACCCCCTCGGTCCTGCTTGGTTTGCCCAGTCCACCGCCTCCATAGCTTGCCAGTTAAAAGCCCCTCTAAACGTATGGTACCTCGACGATTGCACTCTCGAAGGTGATCTTGCTACTGTTTTAAGCGACATCAGTACTGTCATTACATTGGGCGCAGACTTTGGCTCATCCCTAACAAGGCAAAATGTGAATTCCACGTATGGGGCGGCAGTGTTGCAGATCGAGCACACATCTCTTCTCAAATGTGTGAGATTCATCCTCAGTTTTTCGAAACATCCGAAGACAGACTAACTTTATTAGGAGCACCGTTACTTGATCGTAGCATCGCCTCCGTAATTGATAAGAAATCTGAGGATTTGAATAGAATGATTTCACAACTTTCATGTTTAGAGCCTCACCAGGCACTTTATCTGCTGTCCCATTGCTTCAGCGTTGCCAAAATTACCTATGTCCTACGAACATCACCGACCTGGAAACAACCAGACGCCCTGCGAAGATTCGATGCTATACAGCAAACCGCTTTACAAACAATAACGAATTCACTAATTCACGACAGGCTTCTCTTCCACCTCGTTGGGGTGGTCTTGGCATTAGACGTGCGGAACTCTTATCAATTTCAGCCAATTTGGCTTCTATCAGTGCCGCTCTTCCTCTTATTGCCGAGATTCTCCATGTTTCCCCGCTATCTACAACCTCAACTCGAAAGGCCTACCCAACTTTGGCAAAGTCTAACCGGATGTCCCATTCCATGCCCATCTCGTCGTGGTTTTCAAACGACATGGGATGACATAATGTGTGCTACCGAATTTGGCATTCTACTTTCCGACTTGAAATCCGACGCAGAAAAAAACTGCGACCCTGCTAGCTGCCGCTTCTGTAGAATCTAGCGCATGGCTTAACGCCCTTCCAAGCTCTTCTACTGGTAATCTGCTCGATCGGTCTATACTAAGAATAGCTATAGCTCTCCGCCTTTCATGTTCGATGTGTCACCCACATAAATGCCTCTGTGGTTTTGAAGTGGACGAGTCTGGAACTCATGGTCTCAGCTGTCGCTTTAGCGCAGGTCGTCGCAGACGCCACAGCGGGTTGAATGATATTATTCAACGTAGCCTGACCACTGCTGGTTGTCCTGCTATTCTTGAGCCACCGGGTCTTTCTCCAACAGACGCAAAACGCCCAGATGGCATGACTCTTCATGCTTGGAGTACTGGAAAGCTACTGGTATGGTACGCGACATGCGTGGACACACTCGCACCATCCCACATTGTCCATACGAGTCGGTCTCCTGGGTCAGCTGCAAACCAAGCAGAGGCCGAAAAAGCCGCCAAATACCTTTTCCTCAACTCAAACTATATTTTCGTCCCGCTTGGCTTTGAAACGATTGGCAGCTGGGGTGATTCTGCGAAAGCCATCATCAGAAAAATTGGAAAAAGACTAACCAACGTGACAGACGAACCTAGATCGACAGAATTTTTGTTTCAAAAATTAGGTATCGAAATTCAACGTGGTAGTGCAAGTTCGGTATTGGGCACGGTTAATTTTAGTAGATATTTAGATGAAATTTTTTGGCTTGTTTAGTTGAGTTTATTGTAAAAATGTAAAATTATTTGTAATTAATATGTAAAATTGTACATAATAAATGTTAATGAGATATAAAGTTTACCAATAATTTTGGTCACTTGGCCGCCATCTTTGATCCGCCATTTTGAATTTCTCTGAAAGCGGTCCGATTTGAGTGAAATTCGCAGGAGATGTGAACTTCATTAAGATACATTCAATTTTCGACAATTGATGCCCCGCCGCCATCTTGTATTCTCCATATTAAACATGTTTCGAAGTGATAGAACTAGGAGAATTATGCCTCAACGAAAAGAGATATCGATGTGGTGCAAACGCCAATCGAATGCATACGTGTCCACAATATAAAGTTGACCAATTTTTTTGTCACTTGGCCGTCATCTTTGATCCGCCATTTTGATTTTCTCTGAAAGTAGTCCAATTTGAGTGAAATTTGCAGGCGATGTGAACTTCATTAAGATACATTCAATTTTGACAATTGATGCCCCGCCGCCATCTTGTATTCTCCATATTAAACATGTTTCAAAATGATAGAACTAGGAGAATTATGCTTCAACAAAAAGAGATATCGATGTGGTGCAAATGCCAATCAAATGCGTACGTGTTCACCATAAACATTTGACCAATGATTTTTGTCACTTGGCCGCCATCTTTGGTACGCCATTTTGAATTTCTCTGAAAGTGGTCCGATTTGAGTGAAATTCACAGGCGATGTGAACTTCATCAAAATACATCCGATTTTGGACAAATGATGCTCTGCCGTGCCGCCATATTGAAATTTCTTATCACTTGACGATTTTAATGGAGCTTGGGACTTACCTTTGTTTCGTATGATCATTCTTATTCTCCAGCCAAATTCCAACATTCTGCCGTCATCTTGGCCGCCATATTGGAATCTCTAATTAGTGGAATGATTTTCATGGAACTTGGAACTTGCCCTTGTCTATAGTCGGTAGGATCATTTTGATTTTTAAGCCAAATTCCATGATTCTGACGCTATTTTGTCCGCCATATTAAAATTTCTCCCCAAAAATAACGGTTGAACCCTAATTAACATCTTGCGTTTTCTAATCCTTCAAAAAGGAAGTGCGCTACTGAGCCTCATGCCCATGAGGCATATTCGCTTGTTTTTGTGTTTGGATGAATTTAGATTTCTGATAATCGATGGAATTTTTTTTATAGAAAACTGTTAATTGATGTAGAAAGGATATTATAAAAATGTCATTCTTGCTCTTGGGTATTTTTCTCCTATTTTCGTTGTTTTTTCTTCTAATTTGTTGACTATGAAAAAGGGTTCCTATATTGAATTCCCTTTTATGCTTATGTGTGTCATTCAATTATTCAAAATCTTTTCAACGGATTGGAACCAAATTCGACAGGCAGCAACGCAATAAAATAATGAAATCAAGTCTGCAGTTCGAGTTTTTCACCATCCCTCAGTCGTGCGCTATGAGATTTGGCGGCACTTATTCCTTTCTCGACCAAAAGATCTCTGACGCGAACACTTGCTGGACCGGAGCTTCTAATAATTATGTTGTTCAGCATTGCTTAGGAGCCATTAGTGCAAATTTTCGAAATGGTCTCATTTATTTCAGGGTTCGACCAAAACTCCACCCAAAATGCCTGGGCTGTTAACTATTGAAGAATAATTACTAATTTCCAAAAGTTTGAGGATTTACGCAGCACTGAATTCTCTATAACATAAACAAAATCGCCATAAATGGCACTGTAACAGTTCACCAGTATTGGATGAAAATACATGTCACCGAGTGGTAAGTTGTATGATGTAAATAGGGAATGTTTTCCCCCTCTTCTCAATTTCCTGAAAACCCTCTAGAGCAATTTTTGATGATTTGATGATTGGATATGTAGTGGGTGGGCCCCTCAGTTCTGGACAGAATCATCAGTTTTCGAGATTACCATATTATTTTACAGAAAATCCGAGAATTATAAAGGAATAATTGATCAAGTACCCTTTTCAAAATCTTCAAGCTTTTCTTGCAAATTTTGAAGAGAATAGTTTACTGCAGCTTAATGAGAATTCAATCAAGCATGTCTGCACAAACTTTCACACCTCCGACTGTTCAGGTTCATGAGGTATGCATTTTCGAGAAATTTGTTTGTATCACCCTGTATATGGCGTGGGCCATGGTTGCGGCGATAGCTACCGATTTTTGTGGGCTCGAGAGGTTCCCACCAGTATAATTATCTACCGAGTGGCATTGCATAATACTAAAAAAAAAGTAACAGCGCCCCGAATATTTATTAAATACTTGAATATAAGCATTTACTTTATGTACGATGTAGGTATAGAATTATGTAGGTATACAAACAAAAATATATAATAGGGGAAAGCTCAGATTGTTTCGGACATACATATGTCACTGTTGACCCAGTCGGTAGCACGATGAGCTCGGCCCCGCTTTCAAAGGCGAGGGTCCCGGGCTCAAATCCCCACTGGGCCAGATGGACTTTTTCACGCGTCCCTTAGTACTGGGGCCATCTACTATCGTGCGGTGATGCCCCGGGAAGAGGGATGGAACGAGAAAGCCATCGAAACAAAACCACACTGATCCAAAGATGTAAATCTTACGGTACTTCTTCGTTGTTATCGTCATCATTGTTATCCGTTATAGAAAAGCCCAACGGAAAAAACCTGCTAATAACCTAGTAGTTGATGCAGGGCAAGAAAACAAAAGAAATAAAAAAATATGTCACTGTCATTGTTTTTTAATCTCGCCTGACCCTTCAATTTGGATTTATCACTGTGGAACAAATTGTTGCAACAATCAAGCCATAACTACGAAAGCGCTGAAGGGCCATGTTGAAGGGAAAATTTTAAATGCAAGTTAGTATCCTGCAATGCAAGGTTATAACCTGCAATGCAAGATAGGATACGGCAATGCAAGTTGGTATCCTGCAATACAAGTTAGTATCCTGCAATGCAAGTTAGTATCTTGCAATGCAAGTTAGTATCCTGCAATGCAAGTTAGTATCCTGCAATGCAAGTTAGTATCCTGCAATGCAAGTTAGTAACCTGCAGTGCAAGATAGGATCCGGCAATGCAATTTGGTATTCTGCAATGCAAGTTAGTATCCTGCAATGCAAGTTAGTATCGTGTATAGTTAGTAGTAGTAGTGACGGCGCCGTGGCATAGACGGTCGAGCCGCCGCCTGTGGTGCGAAAGGCTCCAGGTTCGATTCCTGGTCTTGTCTGGGTGTTGTGTATGTCCATGATTTGCGCTCATTAGTGATTTTCCAACAATTTGTACATTTGATAATAAAGCGCAAAAACTCTTATGGCGTGAGGAGGCTATAAAGAGACAAACATTTATTTATTTATTTATTTATTTATTTTTCGTGCTGCCATAACCGAAAATGACAATAATACGCTCGGTGTCCTGCACTGTAATATTCAGAAAAAGATCTAGGGCGGCAAAGTAAAAAGTACACGTGAAAAATAAACTAACCTCGCAAAATCATTCACAATTCAAGAGAGATCACGTTTGAAATTATGATGTTAATTTAATGTTATAGCTTGAAATTTTCGGTTTGAATCAGTCAAAATTATAAATAATTACTTTGAAAATTGACAATTTAGGGTCATTTTTTTAATATCTGTTGGTACAATTGCAGTATGATTTTTGACGTTTTGTAGCGCGAAGGTTTAAAAGTGATTAATTTATGACATTTCCTGTGTTTCGTCGTCACACAAGACACTAGAGCTCAGTGATTTCGGGATTTTTGGGGGATGGCCCTTCTAACTGGGGAGGAGGAGGGCGGTTTTAGGCAAGAAAATTCAAACATAGGAGGCAATTTTTCAAAACGACATTTGACACACAAAAATCTGCATCTAGTAGGTATATGCCTCGTGCCTTGGTGATGAATGGCAGAAGTACCAACTTGAAATTTATTCCAATGATTATTGCGATATGATCTTATTTATTTGTAATTTTATTAAAAGCAGCACGAAAAACGATGTATGCTACTAGCGCTGAAAACGGCATAGTATAACTCTCTTACATGCAACTCTCGCCCTAGGGCCTGGAGCTGCATTCACGTTTGTTATGCTATGCCCGGTTTTCGGCGCTAGTAACATAAAATACTATACTAGTATCGTGTATACTGCCGTGCTAAGCACAGAGGGGGTATCTACATTTTGATAAATTTGATACACTGCATTTTTATGCTCATATTTCAAGGGCTATGATGATCATGATCATGTGGTTATGATGATACATGGATGGCGCAATAATTAGGCTTCTCAAATAACTGCTTCATTCATATATACTATAACATAACGTTACAAAAACTTGGCATGAAAATGCAGTGTATCAGATTTATCAAAATGTAGATACCCCCTCTGCGCTTAGCACGGCAGTATAGTAGTAGTACTAGTAAGTTAGTAGAGGCCATTGCTCGATACTAACTTGCATTGCAGGATAATAACTTGCAATGCCGGATCCTATCTTGCATTGCAGGTTACTAACTTGCATTGCAGGATAACAACTTGCAATGCCGGATCCTATCTTGCATTGCAGGTTACTATCTTGCATTGCAGGTTACTAACTTGCATTGCAGGATACTAACTTGCATTGCAGGATAATAACTTGCAATGCCGGATCCTATCTTGCATTGCAGGTTACTAACTTGCATTGCAGGATACTAACTTGCATTGCAGGAACTAACTTGCATTGCAGGATACTAACCTGCATTGCAGGATACTAACCTGCATTGCAGGATACTAACCTGCATTGCAGGATTTCACCTTGCATTGACGGATCCTATCTTGCATTGCAGGTTACTAACTTGCATTGCAGAGTACTAACTTGCATTGCTGGATACTAACTTGCATTGCAGGATACTAATTTGCATTGCAGGATACTAACATGCATTGCAGGATACTAACTTGCATTGCCGGATCCAATCTTGCATTGCAGGATACTAACTTGCATTGCAGGAACTAACTTGCATTGCAGGATACTAACCTGCATTGCAGGATTTCACCTTGCATTGACGGATCCTATCTTGCATTGCAGGTTACTAACTTGCATTGCAGAGTACTAACTTGCATTGCTGGATACTAACTTGCATTGCCGGATCCAATCTTGCATTGCAGGTTACTAACTTGCATTGCAGGGTAATAACTTGCAGTGCAGAATACTAACTTGCATTGCAGGGTACCACCTTGCATTGCCGGATCCTATCTTACATTGCGATTGCAGGATACCTAACTTGCATTGCAGGATACTGACTTGCAATGCAGGATACAAACTTGCATTCAAAAATTTTCTCTTCAACATGGCTCTCCAGCGCTTTCGTACATAACAACAAAGTCAAGTTAAAAGTTAACCCCGAGTCTGAAAATTTGGCTTTTATTGTATTACATGTCCGAAACAACCCGCCGCGCCGTTTGAAAGACACCAGCGTGTTTTATCTATTATAAAAAAATATCTACTGAAAGAGCGTGGGGCGTAGCTCACTTAAAAGTCAAGACCACCCTATGACACACGTTGCCTAATCACGACTGTTTTGATATAGTACACGAGTACGAACATATACATTTACCGCATGGGCGCATGGTTTAGTTTTGAAACGCTTAACACTTTGTTGCAAAATATGATGAGATTGATGAGTTATTAAGCTCTCCGATTTCTCCTCCAATATGATTAATGTGGAAATCATTAAACGTCTTATAGCGTGACGATACCATACGTTATTATACAAAATTTTGTCACGACAACTCGACAACTTGCCTGTGCGGTCCGGTGTTCGTTTCACAGATTCTACGGTCATTAATCCTTAATAACGTAGGAGCTACTATTATATCTCGGTGTCGGTAGAACAGCTGATTTTCTCCCAAATACCTCGTTTATTACTGTCCGATTATATTTTTTGCTAATTGGAAAATATTTAGCATGTTTCACGATGCGATTGTGAAGTTAAGGGCGTGTGCGCGATAAAACAAATGTGTGTCTTTTAAACGCATGACGTCATTAAAAATGAGTGTTATTTGGACTCGCATTTTCTCGTACCGTTTTTGTGGCGTAAATATATTGTATCAATATGAGTTATAAATAAGATTCCTTGGTCAGTAAATAACCAATGTCCGAGTTAAGACGGAGCGCAGTGGTAGATATCATCTTTGCTAAAGTCCTATGTCCCTGAGTAAAATATTGCCCCATTTATCACCGTACTTGATGATGACACAAAATTCAAGAGATTTCATACTTAGCCTTCTGCAGATAAGAATATCCCACTTTGGGATGAAGAAGTGATGCTGAGAAAATTGCAATTGTTTTATTTCGAAAATTTTTCGGGTTTTTCACCACCTTTATCAGAGAAGTCGCGAGTGAATGATGAATTGCATTTCCTACGCTGCAGCACCTTTCGAGAGTTTCAAGGAATCTCTTGGAGTTTTATCAAAGAACGCGGTCTTAGTGTGTTATTTCGGCCCGACTTGATAAGGGACCCTTCCCGTCATCGATTTAACGACGTTCCTTGTGCGTGAAAATATTTAAAAGAGTGAAAAATCAATTTGTGAATGGTCCATGCATGCCTATCCAGGAGATTTTCTCGCGCCTGACTTAGCCCCAGAACTTAAATTTGAAAGCATGTAAATCGAGGAGAGGAACCGGTGCATTTTATGCACGGTGTTTTACATAACAGCTAGATAAAATTAAAGTAAGTACATGAATTATTAGGGAAGTGGCCGTGCATGTGTGTGTGTTGTTGGTGGTGTATGGTAAACTCAAAGTAGGTACCTATAGTCTTTTTCACTATAGGTCCCAGATAACCACAGTTTTTATTGAAATCACTATTATGGTTTCGCCCAGCTATGTCTGCTTCATCAGTTTAAATTATTGAAATATGGTTTTTAGCATCGTCTGTGGCTAATTAAGTTCGCCACTGATGATTTTCTTTATGGTGATGTTTCGCACAAGGTTTGGTCGCGCGTGTTATGCACTTTGTAAATAACACAAATTTTATTTCGCCCTTTGAGCTTCCCCTTTTAACGACAAGCAAAATTACCCTGTGGGATAAATTTATAACAGCTAAAACCAGACGAATCGTAAACAGAACCCTGAAAACTCAAGAGGTACGGTTGAATTTCACTCAAAATCGGCGCAAATTTAATGACGCACGTTGACTTGATTAACTTCTGCTATGGAGATTCCAAAAAACTGGACAAAGCCGGCTCGAAAATTTATGTTTCCGTCAAGTGGCTGACCGTACAAATCCTAATGCAAACTGTCAGTTCACATGCAACGCTTCTCTGGCTGTTACTGAAGATTTATCAATAAAATGCAAATCAAAAATACTCATCTAATCTTCAATTTGATGGACATGCATACGTCGCGTCAAATCGTGCCAAAACTGTGCGCTGCGCTTCGCTGATAGTTTCTCAAACTGATATACCGACACGTCTTTGAAATTTGTAGCTTAAAAATACATATTTAGATTAACTTATTGAAGTATTGTAAAACAATATATTTCTTCATAGAAAATTAAAACAGTATCCAGTGGTGATTGGAAATGAATACGCCCTCCTGGGGGCAAAGTCTCGAGTGCCCCCTGCGGTAAGTCGCACAGCCTCATTATTTACAGAGTCTCTTTGCGAAGGCCGCTAAGGCACACCACATTTTAAGTATCTTAGTTTCGTCGCCGAGGCGACTATTTACATCACATTTTTTATTATAAATTAATATCCATTGACAAGGTGACACAATAAATATTCAAAAATGATAATAAAAACGCGACCGGCCTTAATAAGAAAACGTGGCGCGCTTCGTGTGCATATTATAATAACGCTTCATGGCGATATTATCCAATTTAAAATCTTAATTAATCTTTATTTTTCACAGTGGCGCGGCGTAAGATTTGTCGTCAGTGCATGGGTGAGACTGGTCCTCTTCAGCTTCACTATACTTCACTACATTTTGATATCAAACCAATTCCCCATAATTGCAATTCGTGTCTATTTGTTGTGCATAATTTACGGCATTTATACAAGCATAAATAATTAGGGCTTGTTACAAGAAGGCTAACAGGCATTCTGTAATACCTATACAATATACATACAGGCAGGGCCGGCTCTAGGATATGGCGAGCAAAGCAATCGCCTCGGGTGCCAAATTTGGGGGGGGGGGGGGCGAAGCGCCCAGGCGCCCTTCAGCTGTCAGTAGCGCAAGTACCTTTATTATGAATGGGCAGAGATTGTATGAAAAATAGTCGTCATATCTGCCGCGGGATTTCTCATCGTAGCATCCTTCCTGCAACGTCTTTGAAGACTAGTATCCAGGAACCTGTGAAACATTTTCTTCGAAACGTCCCTTCGGGTGAGAAGTTGGAATTGGGGTCGGTATTTTCATATCAGATAGCTGCCGGGTATCCCTGAACTAAAAAGCAAATACCGGTGGAAACAATTATTGTAACAATTGTATCTATGGTATTTACCTTTCAGATAAAGTTATCTAGAGATGGAAATACCGGCCCTTAGAGTGAAAGATTGAAAATAATTTACAGGAAATTGGAAATTGTGTTTTGTAAAATTAAATTTCCCGGGAAAAACTTCAAATCTTTTTTCAAATCATCCTAATGTAAAATTCGTCGAATTAGGCTTCACATTATTAAGCTCCATTCGAGTCCGGTCTCGAAAACACAGGCCGGTTTTACATTTTCAACCAGAAAATGTTCAAGAACCAGTTACCTCTTGTTTAAACAAAAATGGAGATAATCTGTCCAAAGGATAAAAAGTTGGAAACTTTGCAGATTTTCCAGAGGGGAAAACTCGATAACCGTTGGTCCGATTTCGAAAAATTTTCCTCCAAAAATTCACTCAATCTTTTCTCCAACTTTCATTCTTGACAAGTCTGCACATAAAATGAATAGGTATTTCGTGGGGTCCACCGCATGTCGGAGTTGGCACTGCAGTTTTTAGCGCATTTTCCATCTTGATGAAAATCGCTATTGCAACCGCTTTGTCCGTCCGTCCGTCCGTCCGTCCGTCCGTCCGTCCGTTCCTCGAACTCCCCCCAACGACCTAGACGACCTAGCTTTCTAATTTTTTCGCTGTTACATAGCTGCCACTCCCAAAGGAGGGCTAGGCTATATTGGATGTCTATATTGCGCCGCCAACATAGAGAAAACCGCCCCCCGATAAACTTGAAATAACATAATATTGCACTTTCTACCAGACCTGATGCTCTGGTGTTCTCATTTTTTGAATAATACATAGTTGCCACTTATAAACGTAAGCCAAGAAACATTCCGTCTTCAATATGCGCCGCCGACATGAGAAAACTGCTAAAAACCGCCTCCATTTAAAATGAAAAACATAAACCCGAAGACATAGCGATCTAATTCTTTAAGTATATAAATAGCTGACTGAAAATGGGAAAGGATAGGCTACTTTTGGTTAGTCGCCGCCCCCAGATTCCGCCCCCAAACGATAAAAAGTGCAACTTTCACAAATGTTACTGATTGAGATGTTCCCTTAAACATTTAGGAACTGCCAACTCAAATTGTGCAACATTTGCTCAGCCGAACGCTGCCGCTCCCACACGCCGCCCCCAAAGTAAGAGATAAATGAAAAACATGAACCCAAAGACATAGCGATCTAAGTTTTTCGCTATATAGATAGCTGACTGAAAATGGAAAAGGATAGGCTACTTTTAATTAGCCGCCGTCTCCAGCTTCCGCTCCCAAAAAAAAAAAGTGCAACTTTCAAAAATTTCCACTGATTTAGCTGATAATGTTACCTCGAACATTTAGAAACTTTTGACTCAAACTGTGCAAGAATTTCTTTGCCAAACTCTGCCGCTCCCACACGCCGCCCCCAAAGTGAGAGATAAATGTAAAACATGAACCTGGAGACATAGCGATCTAATTCTTTCACTATATTGATAGCTAACTGAAATTGGAAAAATATAGGCCACTTTTAATTAGCCGCCGCCTCCAGCTGCCGCCTCCAAACAAACAAAAAATGCAACTTTCACAATTTTCACTGATTGTCATATGTCCCTCACATTTAAAAACTCTCAACTCAAACTGTGCAACAGTTACTTTGCCGAATGCTGCCGCCCCCACACGGTGCCCTCAAAGTGAGAGATGAATGAAAAACATAAACCCGAAGACATAACGATCTAATTCTTTCGCTATATGGATAGCTAACTGAAAATGGGAAAGAATAGGCTACCTTTGACATGGCGCCGCCTCCAACTTCCGCCCCCAAAAGAAAAAAGTGCAACTTTCAATAATTCCCACTGAATTACATTTTATTGTTACCTCAAACATTCAGAAACTCCCAACTCAAACTGTGCAAGAATTTCTTTGTCAAACTCTGCCGCTCCCACACGCCGTCCCCAAAGTAAGAGATAAATGTAAAACATAACTCTGGAGACGTAGCGATCTAATTGTTCCGCTATATAGATAGCTGACTAAAAATGGGAATAGATAGGCCACTTTTGATTAGTCGCCGCCTCCAGCTCCCGCCCCCGAACAAAAAAAATGCAACTTTCACAATTTTCACTGATTGTCATATTTCCTTAAACATTTAGAAACTCTTAACTCAAACTGTGCAACAGTTACTTTGCCGAATGCTGCCACCCCCACACGCTGCCCTCAAAGTAAGAGATAAATGGAAAACATAAACCCGAAGACATAGCGATCTAATTCTTCCGCTATATGGATAGCCGACTAAAAATGGGAAAGAATAGACTACTGTTGATTAGTCGCCTTTCCCAGCTCCCGCCCTCAAACAAACAAAAATATTGATGAGTGAAAGAATTTTCATTGAAATCTGTTTCAGTGGCAAGTACCCCATTCTGATAACACAATGAGTTTCGAATGAAGAAAGTGGGCAAGGAATGGTGTTGCTCCTTCAACCAAATTTCTTTACGTTCACAATATGCCTCTTTGAGAAAATGCGCTACTGAGACTCACGTACGTGAAGGCATACTCACTTGTTTCAAATTCACGGACTGTGCATTCAGTTTGAAAAAATTACCGTCGGAAAACCGGAGCCACTTGAGGTATTTTTTTCGAGAAAAGTCGATCCCCAAGCAGGATTGAATTTTTAAGTGAAGTACTGCATCACAAGCGAGTCGTCCTGGTCAAAGCACGGGCGAGAGTCCCTCTCGGGTGGCAACGGCTAGGAGAACAAATTAAATTCATAACACCTGACTGGAAAATGGTGGAAAACTGCACCTGCAGCTTTGATTTGAATATTTTGTTGTGTTGGCCCTGCCAAATTTGGTTCCAATCCATCAGATAGATTTTGAATAATTGAATGGTAAAGTTTTTAACTTTGACATTTTTTATTATTTGACAGATGACAGATATGTCATAACTTTTCATGTTTTGAATAAAGGCTTTCCAAGGGCTTCAAAATGAGCTATCAAAAATCAAAATCTCGAATCAAAATTACCTGTCATTCATTAACAGTGACATTTCCCTTTGACAGATCACGCTGAAAAGCTTATTTCCACCTTTCTACCATAGACCTTACGTGCATACCAAATTTGGTCAAAATCGGTCAGACAGTACTTGTAGAAATAAATCGAGGGACAGAGACACATACATATACCGGGTGGGCCATGAAAAACACGGCTCTGAATTTTTCCTCCTAAAATTGTTATTTCTCTACCGATTTCATCGAACTTCTCAGCATTGGATGGCCAATTGAATAGGCTATCATCTCTGTATTTCAAAATGGCCGACATACCAAAATTCAAGATAGCAGAAACAATTGAAAATAGGCCTTCTTTTGTTCTCGTTGCTTTTTATTGAAAGTTACCAGAAAGTCAAAACGAATAATGTATTATGAAGGATTAGACCTTCCTTGTCAATTCAAGACCACAACCAATAAAATCGAGTTATCTGCTGATGAGCTATTGCGAGTTGAAGCGAAGCCTACTTTCCGTTTTTTTCATTTCCGCATAATTGACCCAAATTTAGGAATCCTGCCCGCCATTATCTTTATTTTCCAACCGATTTTTCCAAATTTGGTATCAATGGCTAGCCAATTGAACAGGCTGCCATTTTCATATAAGAAAATGCTAACTTTCAATAAAAAGCAACGGGAACAAATGAAGGCCTATTTTCAATTGTTTCTGCCATCTTAAATTTTGAAATGTCGGCCATTTTGAAATACGAAAATGATAGCCTATTCAATTGGCTAGCCAATGCTGGAAAGTTTGTTGAAATCGGTGGCGAAATAAAAATTTTAGAAGAAAAAATTCAGAGCACGGTTTTATATGGCCCACCCGGTACAACAGACCGACCGACACGGGAAAAAAATTTCAACAGATCTCGACGTTTTAGCATACCAAGCGTTTTAGCAGCCCAAAAAACGAATAAAGTTTTTTAATTTTTTTTTTCGCGATTACCTTACCTACTTTTCATTTTTCAAGAATTCGATGAGAACTAAAAAGCGCCGGTTGAATTTTTTTCATCGGAAAAGGAACGTGCCCTATAGTCCGGACGTGCAGGCTCTGTGTACAGTGTGAAGAAGGGAAAAGAAGAAGGAAAAGTGGTTACTCATAAACCAAAAGAGGTAGAGTCATGTAAATCGACATATACAGGTGATTCATAAAACATGCTCACCCCCATTTTTTCTCGAGAACCGTTTGCAATATCGAGTCGCGAGAAAAACTGTTGAATCAACCATATATTTATTGAGGTCCGATTTCATATGCTACCAAATTTTTTCCACTAAAACTTTCTGTACGGGGGTGTCTCAATTTTTTTAATTTTTTTTCACTTTATACAATGTTCAATGATATGTCATCTGGGCTTTAAAAGTTCAATAGACAAGTGCAAAAAGTTTTGGAAAATTCTAAGCGGTTTTCATTCTATGATGAAAACAAAAACCTGGAAAAACACGTTTCCACGCATAAAACGAGAATCTATGGGTATTTTCTCAAACTGAAAACCGCATTCAATAGAACTTATCAAAACGGTAAGTACGATGTGTAACTCAATATGGAATGATTATTTTTAAGTTTTGAGGCAATCCAGTTTTCCCCATTAAAATTTTGATTTCAGAAGATCTCACGATTATAGAAGCCATTGCATATTGAGTTATACCATAGAGTAGAAATATTATATGTCTACTCTATGGTTATACATCGAATGCCGTTTGTAGTTTGAAAAAATATCCATGGATTCTCATTTTATACTTGAAAACGTGTTTTTTCAGGTTTTTTGTTTTGATCATGAAATGAAAACCACTGGAGTTTTTCAAAAACTCATTGCACTTTTCCACTGAACTTTCAAAGCCCTTTTAGATGACATATCATGCACTCAACATTGTACAGTGTCAAAAAAAATCTTACAAATTTTTGAGGCGTTCCCGTAAAGTTTTGGTGAAAAAACTCTAGTAGCATATGAAATTGGACCTCAAAGATATTGTTGATACAACAGTTTTTTTTTTTCTGCGACTCGATATCTCAAAGGGTTCTAGAGAAAAATGTAGGGTGAACATGTATTATGAATCACCTTGTAAATCCTGCGGTTCATGGTCATGAAATTTCATCAAACCATTTCCGAATATCCTGAAGCATTCCTGAAATATCCTAAAAAAACTCGTTTCTTTTCCATAAAAATTTAATTTACAAGTGAATTGGTGAATTTTCAAAGTATGAGAGTGAAATTTGGTAGTTCTTCATTCAGTAATGTAATAGATTGAGAAATATTGGTAGCCAGTGCCTAAGCCTCCTACTATTTCCAGAAAAAAGACATTCAACTTGTTTTCTTCCCCCGGCAGCCATCTTGCGCAAACTATTTACAGAATAATCAAGGGAATGACTAGTTATTATAAGGAATATAAGGTTGGTGAGGTACAACCATTTTACCACAAAAAAAGTACACAAGTCATTCGAGTTGTTCTTGGTTTTACATACTTTATTTGCTGATGATGGCTAGTGTGGTTATTGAAAGGAAGAATTACGTTAGGGATTCGCAGGCCTCGCATTTTGTCAAGTCAGTCACAAAAATGTATCATCATCAGTGAAGACGTTTGTCTCTGGCTTCTGGCAGCTGATTAAACAAAAGATGTACCTACACCATTTTGGTGTAAAAATTGCAAACATTGAAGGGACTTCGCTGCCATCGAATGCTTCTTGGAGAGAATATATTGCCGCTAAATGTTCCTTTTCACCTGGAAATAATCTTATAGAATTTGGTGTTGACATACGCAAATTTGGTAAGATGTATTCAAACTACGCAGAAAGGACGATAAAGTCTCAGTTTTCTTTTTCGGTTTTTGAGTGACAACTTTTCGTGGTTTTTCCACTTCTTCTCCTCATATACAGAGACTGCAAGGTTGGTGCCGATGGCTACACTTCTAAATTGAAAAAATATGGTTCAAACGAAACAGTCACTGTGCCAAGTGGCATGTTCTAACCATAAAGTGTAGGACGCTTTTGCCGACTGTCCGAATCGAGGTCCAAATATAAACGTGGCAAAAATTGAAGTGGACCACCCCAAAATTCTGCCTCGGTTAAAATGAGAATATCTGCATGGAAAAAAAATTGACTGATTTTGGAAAGTTTTGTGATGCTCGACAGAGTCGCTTTTGGTGCATTTTTTAACTACAATACACAATCTTAGATCGCTTGATTGTCGACCTTATATACAATATACAGGGTGACAATGGAAGGAGTGCAAAAATACCCCAACTTCAAGGTGGCAGTTGGCAAGGTGCCATTTCAAGAAAACAAGTCGCAGAATTTTTTTTGTGATATTATCGAAACGCGTATTTATCTCGAAACTTTGTTGGACTTTTGTTCGTATTTTGTTTTTCCAAAGAGTTATTAATTTTTTTGCGATTCTTGGATTTTTTGGTATAGACTCTGCCAGGGCTGTAGCTCATCCTTGAAGTTTGACAGGAACCTACATAATAGCTGTATCAAATGTACCATGAAACAATTTGATCCCACCGGCCCTCAGAAGTAGTGAGGACCCAGACCTCTTGTGGAACCATGGCAAATCAGGCATACTGTGACATTGCATTACATGTTAGATGGCCCAGAATGATTCAAAATGCATCAATGGCAAGTATCCGTTGCATTAAGATTGCCATAGTCACCAATTTGTACCATCATGGGTACCTGTTTTACTGCTCAATTCTCACTCCATTAATCACAAAATGAACAATAACTCTGTGGAAAAACAAATTACGATAAGAAGTGCAAAACCATTTCGAGATATTGATATGAGCTTTCCAAAAATGTGACCTACAAGATTCTGCACTTATTTTCTTAAAACGGCATCTTGCTTAAGTCAGGTTTCTTTTGTACTTCTTTCATTGTCACCCGGTATATCCTACATAAGGTCAACAATCAGGTGAGTGAAGATGGTATCTGGTAGTCAAAAGATTGCTCTATCGAACATCACAAAAAAAAAATCAGAATCGGGCAATTTTTTATCGAGTTTAGTTAATATTGCATTTTTCAACGATTTCCACGTCTTCCACGTCTTTTATGGGACAGCTAGACACATCTCACCAATTTTTCTCAGCATTACTGTCAACGCCAGATTGCATTTAATTATTCCCATGCTAATTCGTACCTCTAGCGACAATAGATTTTCTTCAAGATGTATTAGATGACGACGAAACCTTATATATTTTTGCAATCTTCACACAAAAATGGTACATCTTTTGTTTGATCAGCTGCCTGAGACAAACGTCTACACTGATGATGGTAAATCTTTGTGACTCACTTGACAAAATGTGAGGCGTGAGAATGCCCAACGTAATTCTTTCTTTCAATGACCATATTAGCCATGTTGAGCAAAGAAGTCTGTGAAATCAAGAACAACTCGAATGACAATGTTGATTCTACAAGCTACAAGAAGGCAGTTCTCAATGTCGAGGTTACTTTTTTGTGGTAAAATGATTGTACCTCACCAACCTTATAATTACTAGTCACTTCCTTGATTATTCTGCAAATAGTTGACGCAAGATAGCTACCGGGAGTAGGAAAAAAGTTGAATGTCTTTTTTCTGGAAATAGTAGGCCTAGGCAATGGCTCCCGATCATTTTCAATTGATTACATCACTGAATGAAAAACTACCAAGTTTTACTCTTATACTTAGAAAATTCACTGATTTACTAAAAAATTAGATTTTTATGAAAAAAAAAACGAGTTTCTTGGGATATTTCTTATTCTTACAGCAATTTACTTGTTCTCTCTGAATCCGGCAACGTCCTTCGCGAATGACGGCCTTAGAATGTAATTTTTTGCGTAAAAAAAGGTAATAAAAAGGCGTTTTTCTCGAGTACGGTCCTGAACGTTTTCTGAAACTTTTTTTTGGCAACTCTTGAACTCCTTGTTCTGTATTTACAGCAGATAAATGCAAGAAAATAAATGATTTTGGATTACTTTTTTCGAGCAATAGTAGTAATGTGCTCTCGGCGGTTTACATTTGATTTTTTTTTGTCACTCAGGTCGAAGTGTGCCGTGCAATTTTATGAGCCAGTCTCATAGCATTTTTCCTTCACTTCCTGAATCAAATGCCGTTTCTTTTCCAAAGTTGGTCGGAAAAAAAAAACTTTTCTGCCCGGAAACTGTAAACCAACTTTTTTCAAGTACGGTCCTGGATTTTTTTTCTACAATAAGCAATTTTGAACCGCCTCGGTAGAAAAGTATTACATACTGCCAAATTTTATCTTATTCTATCAAACCGTTGTGAAAATATTGCCTTTCACGTGCAGTTTTACAAAAAACACAGAAAACACCCTGGTATCTTCGTATAACCAGTGGGCAAAAAATGTTTCCCTTGCTGGATTTAGACTTGTCTCGATGTCCTCTACCTCTACATTAAACCGCATGTCGCATTGGAGCTGAATCACCCTGTATACGATACCTACATTTTGCAAGTGGAGCAAAAGATGGTCTCACATATGAGAGTACGTGAAATAAAGCAATGTAATAATTAAGATAAATCTAGAGGAGCTCGGGGTTGAAGTTAGGGTGGGCAGCGCAGCGCGGTGGTGTTTGAAGGGCACCGACGAGGGACCGACGGTCGTACGTCATAACAGCCACAATTCCATATTTCACGAGAACGATAGTGAGTTATTGATGAGAATGTATATGTAACACGCGCCTCCGTCGGTTTCCCTCTTTCTTTTACATTGTTTCGTTCTCCTTTGTCACTAATACTTCCAAGTCCAGCGGGATTTGCAAGCGGATTTTTCTTATTGTCCATAGAACTTTAGTGCGGAATACAGAATTGACGAATCACCTTTTCATATCGACACTTACGGGCAATATCTTCGCCAAAATGATAAAATAAAGTTCGCAGATCAGATCCATCTTTATGCGAGCGTGCGTGTATGTGTCGGAGAGGATAGCAAGGATCAGAATAGGGATTCTCCCCCGATATTCTGCCCATTTGTCAATTAAATCCGCCTGCTTTTTAGGTCCACACCTTAGATACAGCGTATGGATTAAATTAAAAGGACTTGTAAATTAACGTGTACCTACCTCATTAATATACATACAATGTAAAATATTCTGGTGCTATGACTTTGGGGCTTGGGGTAACCTAACTCAAAATATTGATGGTTCTTATATGGTCGAACGGTTTAATTATGCCTGAGGACTTCAAGAGCAGAACTGAAAATGTAAATGAGATTCAAGAGGGGTTGAAAGGACTGTAAGAGAACATCCTTTTGACCACAAGATGGATTGATTTTGTATTTATGGAAGCTCCTTAGAATAACGTAGCGTCATTGTTACTTTCCAGTATTGGAAAGCAGTAAATTCCTAAAGTAAGGGTTGCTATTTTAGCTTTTATTTCACCCGCTGCCGCACCATTACACTTCTCATCAATTGGCTTCGGCTCCTGGTGTTCATTTGCAAGCTCACATAATACGCATTTACCTAGCTCGGGCTTTGTAGAAGTTCTTTGCGTTTGCGTACCTACTATGACTGTGTCATTGGAATCTTGAATCTGATGAATTTCTGAAAGCAGAAAAGTCGAACCAATGAAAACAGCTTTGTGTGTGGCTCTTATGCTTATGCCCAGTGGCGGACTAAGGGGGGGGGGGGCGGCGGGGGCGGTCCGCCCCGGGCCTCGGGGCCTCAATCATCTGATGGGGCCCCCAATTCCTCTTGTTTGTGAAAAATACTGCAAAAAATTGAGATAAAATCCAAAAATTTCAATTTTTTCCCTCAATGATCTTTTTTTTTCGCGCATTACTTCGGTGAGAAACATTATTTTCCTATTTTTTCCATTTTAAAGTTACCTTGGCAGGCCCCATGACAACAGGTTTGAGGGCCTACACACAGGCAATAGAGGTGTATCTGTATCACGGAGTCTCTGCGGATTATTTTCACTTTAGGCTTTAGGGGCCCCGGCTCCGGATATCACAGTGCCAGGGGCCTCAAGCCTTTTGAAATTTTGTGTTCTATTATTTCTTTTCAAAAGAGGGAAAGACAAAACAACAAAATTATCTTGTCTGCGCGCTGCAGGTAGTAGAAATTCATATTATTCCTAATTTTGTACATACGACTAGATTGTAGATTGTAGATTAGAGGTGGTCGTTTGGTCTCGGAAAATCCTTTCTGCGACTTCCTTCATACGACTAGGTTTTAGCATTGAGTCAACAGTCCAAATCCAATTCAACATCCAAAGCTGGAACCGAGAACTTCTTGTAGGTACTGGTGGTCAGTGGCATAGCCAAGGGGGGGGCGAAAGTGGGCGAATGAGACCACCTCCCTACCTCCCAAGCGCCCATGGCACTTCATTCCACACTAAACCGATACAGAAAAAAATTCTGGCGAAAATTTTCAAGAAACGCAAAAAAATTTTGAAATAAAGTTTGATTATCAAGTAATTTTGGTGAAAACGTCGAAAACCGAAATCGCAAAACGCACGAAATATACCGATTATCATCAGCATCATTATTATTATCATGCCCAAAAAATTTCGCCTGCGGCGCTACTTTTCCCTGACTTGCACCCTCACCGTTGCCTTTGCCCTCTACGCCCTCAAATTCTGACTGCGCTACTGTGTGTTTTAGTCAAGTTAACAACACATTTTTTGTTTCTTAGGCTTTTGCTCAATTACGGCGGGGCAGGGCGGGCCAAAAAGTCTGCCGGCCCCCCCTTTATATTCTCAATTTTCACTCCTTAGGGGCCCCATCTCACAATTCCGCCCCGGGCCCCCAATTCCCTTAGTCCGCCACAGCTTATGCCATAATAAAAATAATAATAATACAAAGTTCAATAATACGGGTGATCCGCACTCGATTTAGAAATACATAACGTTCGTGCATGTCAATATGTACAAACATATCTAATATTTCATAAGTACTTCAAGATTTGTACTTGAATGAAATTCTAAATTCCATATGCTTCATGCTTTTAGTATACAGTCAGCTAATATTCCACTTTATGTATTACTGGAAAAATGTCAAGACCTGCGTCAAAGGGTGGGGTATATGCTTAATTATTGGCATCAATTTAACGATCAAAATATTGAATTAATTAAATAGTACATAATATAAGTAGTATAATGATAGGTGTCTGAGGGTACAAGAAGTGATTGATACTGCGGTTATTTATTAATACATATTTCATATAATACACATGTCACTGGCGGCTAGATTATATGTAATTTTTCTTTCAGGCGAAGGGCATTTTAGGGAAGATAGGAAATTTTGAAGAGCAGTAATTATAGGTGGCAAAACGGCAAAACACTGATCCGTGTGGAGTATTTGACAGCTCATAAATGTGGTAATAGCATTTTATTGAGCTTGGAGTTTGACACTAAGGTTGAGTTATGGTTTAAGCTAAACATCCTAATGAGGGCCTATTGGCGGTATTCTCTGTTGTGATGTTTAGAATGCCATAGCACGCACACTAGTTATCTCTCAGAAAACATAAAGACACATGTGCTTTAAAACACCTTTACACTTTCATATAACTATATTGCTGATTGTAAAATACAAGTTAATTGGTCGTACTGAAACATTTTGATTTATTTGTTATCGATTTACATTTTATAACTTATAATTAGGTGCTCTATTGACGGTCGCATCATTCAATTTAATTAAAATGATCCAATAATAAAATCGTTCCGATATATCACGTCCCCTTATAATGGCTTCATGCTTATATCTTGAATTATTCATAACCGGGAGACATTAACGTACAGAGAAAAGTAATATTTAAGGATTGAGCACTGGACATCGGCCATTCTATCCCAAACATTTGGTGACTATGGGATATTCCAAGAGTGTCATTTATAAACTTCCAGCTTGTATTAATGTATCCACTACTTTTTCACATGTCAAAATACTTTGATATATTACTATTGCATATCGCAGTAGCAGGAGAATGATCTAATGATCTATAGCTCAGAATCACTCCTACTGCATGCGCGGCATTCTTTGTAAATCAATCAATATTAATATCTTGCTGCTTGCCGACTTACTGTGTAAACCAAAGATATTCATCTTTCAAATAAATATAATTGCAATCAATCCTAATATTCCTAATTTAATGACCAACTGCCAAGTGAAATATCCATGCCATGGTACCTATATAATACCTATAAGCACAAATCGTCAAACGGATGTGAAAAGGGGTGATATTGTATTGATTCAAATCAAAATGCAAGACGATAACGCACACAATTGATAATAACTGGTAAGAGGTTTACTTTTCGCAATTTTCTTTGCGGTGGTAAAACCGAAGACGTGCGTATCCTACGCATGCATCAGTAATGAAATACCTACCGTTATATTTTTATTTTTCCTCTGGGAGCAGTTTTCGGGCACAACGTCCATCGGACCTAGTTTAAACTACTAGGGAGAAAATTTAAAGTGACAGCGCACTGAAAGCAGGGATTTCTTAAGTCTGGTCCATGCAGGTCGAAATATTGTTTCAGCATAACGGCTTTACCTTTTTTGTGAAGGAAAATGGATCAATACTTACAAATAAACACGTTTTGGTGTTCTGAATATGGAATCTAGAACGGCATTACCACGGAACACAATTATTTTGATTAATGAAATTAAGCAGTAAGATACGTGCCCATTAACCGTCTGTCCACTGGTGGAATAACCGTTCTATTTTTACAAACTTCTTCTAGTATACATCAGCGACAGCCATTCCGTTTGTTTGATATCAAGCAATAAAAATCAAATGGAACTCTGCAAATCTGTAGAATGGAATGAATAACTAACAGTTATATTTTAATGACGAGCCAGTTTAATGACCGATTCAGTTTTACTCGGGCGTAATAATAATTTGTAAAATAGATTGATGACGTGAGTGTCATGAAAATGACAGTGGATTGCCAGATAGTGTCTTCTCACCTTGGGTGGTCAATCTTCAATAAACTGCCGCACATATGTATGTACGTGTTGAACCATGTATGTATAATGACAAGTTTTATTTAGTAGTGAGATGAGAGAAGCTATTGATTGAAAACTCTTTCTCTACTACCACACAAAGAACTCTAATATGTTATGCTACTTATTTATACATGATAACATTCTCTGTCAAACCACACAATATACCACTTATTGTTCATGATGCATACAGAAAAAGAATCATACACCATCATTCATAATAACTCATCAAGTCAAACAAGCATACGACGAGAGTCTCGCGTTCTTGAATTTCTAATGTTGTAAAGCGAAAATCTGGATCTTTGAAAAGACTAAATTTTGCACCATTCGTGACTCGGACATAAGGGAGGCGAAATAGAATAGAATAGAACAGTTGTTGTATATGCTGTAAAACTAATGACGATGAACGATACCATAGAGTGCCTATTTAAATGCATCTCTCCACGATATTTTTTTGGGTGTTGTTATTTATTCCTCACCTCGGGCCTAGAAGCTAAATGCTCTAGTGCTACAACAGTGCAATCATTGAAAATTGGGCACTTTACGAAATCGGAGACCATCAGCAGAAACATAATTATCAATTTATAATGAGATAATTACCCCTCTATTCACCATTGTTGAACCTTAACTGCACGGGGCTACCCTCAACAGCTAGACACAATCACACCCAATAATTTGTATTCATCTATTTTATTTGTAGTAACCTACCTAGGGAATTTTGAAGAGTTGAAATTTGGTTACATATTTTTCCAGTTTGAAAACTGATTGTTCGGTGGACACATACTTGGGGCAACAGTCTGAATTAAAACATACCGAATAATGAAAAAAGAAATTCAACGGTTCTGTAAATAATTTTCAAGGGCGCGGTAGGTATCAGGATGCAACCAGTATTACATTTTTTTTTACTGAGGGAGAAAGTGTTCAACGAATCTGTGCGGAGCACGCCGTCTGTTTACGAATTTCTTATACGAAGCTTGCGTATTTTCTTTTGTATAAACTTGCGTATTGTCATTCGTCTTTGCAATCGGAAACGATCGAAAAAAGTCGTGCCCGTGGATGGAGGCCGCCATATTGCTAAAATTTCAGCGACGAAGAGGGAAGATGCAGATATATCATGCCAGACACAGTCGACACTTTACGCAAAACCCAAGGTTTTCGTATTTGCACAGAGCTTGGGGGCTGTGCATGGACACGGCTGTGGGTAGGATACGCAAGGGGCTGGTCGATTTTTGCGAAATACGAAAGTGGCGTGCTCGCAAAATTCGGATACGAAAACGAACTTCGTAACCGTTTGAACGCATGCTCTGCACGGGGCAGAAGACGCAAGGGATTGGGCGATATTCACTATTTACGAAACATGAAAGTGGCGTGCTAGCAAAATTCGTATGCGAACACGAATTTCGTAACCGATTGACGGCGTGCTTCCACCACGCGTATATTTATGAACGGATTTCCTCAAGATTTTTTGTTTGTTTTTGGCTACGACGAGCAGAGCTCATTCAGCCACGACTTTGCTTGGATCTTCAGAATATTTGGCTCTCCAAAAACCACTTGAAGACGAAGAAAGTTATCAAAACTCAAATGAAGAAGAAAAAAGACGTAAAACAAACCCCTCTATGGTACCAGAACTTTTGAAAATCACACAAACAAAGCTATTCCATGACAGAAATCAATTATTTATTATTTAGCGTATGGCATACATGCTACAGACAAGAGGTACCTCGAGAGGTACTATAATAATAGTAATAGAAAGTACTTAATATAACGAGTATATAAAAAAGTAAATAAATAAATAAATAAAAAGAAATAATTAATCAGATCCCGATGTCCAAGTTTTCAATCCAAGTGACTGTATCTTTGGAAAGGGTGTAAAAGTCCGAGAAATTGCCAGGGTATGCCCTTCGTTCGCACTCCTGAACAATGTGCACGACAGTTTGACGTGGATTTCCACAGTCACAGTGTCCAGATTGAACTTTACCACATTTATACAAAAAGTCGGCGGTTCTACCGTGGTTGCATCTAATTCGGTTCGCAGTCTTCCAGATTTTCCTTGGAAGGTCGAATCCACTCGGCTTCTGGTCGACTGGTAAATATAAGTTCACATCTTGGGTTGTTGTCCGACTCCATAATTCCTCCCACTTATGTATTATATTGAAGTTTTCAACGCGAAGTTGATTGGCCGATTTGATGGGTGGTCTACGCGATTTTAATCGAGTTGAAGACGCGGCGACAATATCTTCGTGTATAGGAAGATGTCCGTTTTCCATCACCTTTCCGAATTGACGAAATAAAGCAGCTTGTCTTCGGAGAAAGGGAGGCGCAATATGGCTAAGTGTGGGGAGCCAGTAAGTCGGTGTAGATTTAATGCATCCCGTGATAATGCGCATTGCACTATTGAGTACGGTGTCGATTTTGTGCACGTGATGGCTGTTCAGCCAGACTGGAGCTCCGTATTCTGCGGCACTGTAAACCAAACTCATTGCCGAACATCTGAGTGTGTCTGCTGAGGCACCCCATGTTGTACCACATAGCTTCTGGAGTATGTTATTCCTCGTTCGTGTTTTAGCTGCTACATTAGACAGATGATAGCTGTACGTAAGGGTTCTGTCAAGAGTGATGCCAAGATATTTTGGTGTTGGATTGTTTCTGAGCAAAGTTCCATTGAAATATATAGTGAGATGATGGTTGGCGAGTCTGTTATCCAAATGAAAACAAGCACATTCAGTCTTCGTAGGGCTTGGGGTCAATCTCCATTTACGGTAGAACTCGGCAAGAATTCTAAGATCGTCGGTCAGGATTTTTTCCGTGCTTTCGATTGTTTTCCGTCTAACGGCTATCGCCAGGTCATCTGCGTACATAAATTTCTTAGAGGTAGTTGGTGGTAGGTCAGCTGTGTATAAGTTAAATAAGATGGGGGCCAGTACTGAGCCTTGAGGTAAGCCATTCTGTAGTTTTCGGACTCTGCTTATCACGTCTCCCATGGTAACTTGAAATGGTCTGTCACATAACATGATGTTTAAAAGTTTGGCCAATTTTTGATTTGGGATAACACGGAGGAATTTGTACATCAAGCCATCCCGCCAGACCGTATCATAGGCGGCCGTTAGATCTACAAAGGCGACAGATGTCTTGAAGCATTCTTGGAAGCCTGCTTCAATAAAAGTAGTTAGACTTAAAACTTGATCTGTACAGCTGCGTGAAGGTCGGAAGCCTGCTTGTGTAACCGGAACGTGTTCGTTAATTTTAGTTTCGATTCTTCCAAGAATTATTCTCTCCAAGAGCTTGTAGCAAGAATTTAAAAGAGAAATTGGTCTGTAGTTCTCGACTCTATCCTTTGCTCTACCGGGTTTGAGGATAGCTATTATTTTAGCTTTCTTGAAGTTTTTAGGAAGAAAGTTTGTATCAAGGATGTCTGAGAAAAAACAGGCCAACCATTTTCTTGCATATTTTCCAGTGTTGACCAGAAACTCATTGTGGATCCCATCAAATCCTGGGGCCTTTCCAGTTTTAATCTTCTTCAACGCCATGGTGATCTCTTCGCTGTCGAAGGGTCTCGAAAAATGGTCTTCTTTTGATTCTTTTCTTTTCAGATTTTTCAGGTCTTGTTTTATTCGTTTAGTATGGGAACGATCTCTAGGTGCCCTGGACATTGAAATAATCCGATCTGCAACTTGATTCGGAGAAATTTCTGGAATCACGCGAGACACTGGATTACTTGCTCCTAATTTCTTGAGCAAGCTCCAGGCTTTTCTGCTGGAGTGTTTGAAATCTGTATTTTCAGTTATTTCATGCCATTTTTTCCTACGCGCAGCATCAAGGGAGTGTAGTAGATCGTCTCCTATAGTGGTATCTCCACTCGACAGGAAATTGTGATATAGAGCTTCGGCTTCGTTGTTCCAGCCTGGAATATATTCCTTTCGATACCCTCTAGGAATGTGTTTCTTGGCAACACACAAAGTAGCTCCTATGAACCTGTTATAGTTTTCAGCCTTTGGGGGGATCCATCTAAGGCATTTGTCCAGTTCCGAAGAGAAGTCGCACCATTTAGCTTTTCTAAAGTTCCATCTCGGCCGTGGAAACGATGTTATGATAGGAATTACGATACCAACTTCAAGAAGAATAGGTCTATGTTGGCTGCGGGGGAAGTTCTCAAGCACTCGTCTAGATACGGTTAGGGGCTGTCCGGTTTGATTTGAAGTGACAAATGTCAAATCAGGGTTGTATTCCTTGTTCCAAGCTGCTGAGTGGAAAGTTCCTCTGTCCTTGGCGTCGAATAAAAGATGGAAGTTGTTCTCTTCAGCCCACCCATGGAGTGCATCGCCGTTGATGTCGTTTTTGTTATACTTCCAATTGATGTGGTGGCTGTTGAAATCGCCAGCATAAATTGATGGGTGAGGAAGTAGTGGAAGAGTGTTAGGGGGCCAGATAACAGCTGGAGGTTTGTATACATTCATAATATTCATCTCTCCCATTCTTATTATGATAATATGAACGTCGTCTTGAGTAGAGGTTGATACCAGTTTGATATTTTCTATGTTCTTCCTGGCGTAGGTTATTGAGCCATAACTGTGATGATAAGTTATGCCGATGATATCATATCCAAGGATTGTGGCTCTGGTTTGAGCTTGCTGTTCATTTTCCAGGTGAGATTCTTGAACAAGTAATACGTCAATTTTATATTTTTCCAGTATTTTAGCCATATATTGGCATTTTGCTTGGCTGATGCCTTCGATATTCAGATGACAAATTCTGATGATATTCCCAAGCTTCCTTGAAGGCCGATCCCGAGGCCGGTCCTTTATTGAGGTAGAGTTTTTGTCTGTATGCATGGAGCCAGGAGATCCAGAGCGGATAGGTCTGGCTGCCAATTGTTCTAGCCCTTTATTGGAGAAGGGCACCTAGTAGAGGCGAGCTAGATTTGCACCTTATACAGCTTGTATTCTTGAATTCCGGAGGAATCCAAGAATTTTGTTGTCAGTTGCTGACAGTTGACTTTGTACTTTTTTTTTTTTTTTTTTTTTTTTTTTTTTTTAAATCAATTATTTCTTTGGCGACGTCTCAGTTCTCCAAGGCGATAAGAAGTAATGTTGTTGCATCGAACATCGAAGGGAAAAACTGGTCCGTAACCCAGCAAATTCGATACCATACTGTTGGATTCAGCCTTGTGTTTGCCGCAGGAGAAGAAAATATGGTCCACATCAGCAATTGATACATTGTTTCGGTCACAAAAAGGTGTATCTACCATTCCTAATTTATACAAATGTGTCGGAAATCGGCCGTGGTTGAAAATAAGACGACTAATAACAGTGTAGGATGCCCTAGATACCAGACATCCTCTGGAAAATATATCGACTTGAAGTGCTCCGTCGGAGTTTTCCATATCGCCGGTTTTTTCCTCACATAGATCATTCCACTGTTTTTGTCACAAGCGCCTGTCCGACTCATTGAAACTGACACCAGATCCGTCCAAATCTACCTCATCCCACAATTCTACGCTCTCCCAGTTTAATTAGATTTTAGCCCAAAATTTGATTTGCGTTCTCAATTTTTGCGGAAAAATTGACGTTCAGATTCTCATTTGCGCGCAACACCTCCAGCGGAATGTTGTTGATTTGTTTCGTAATTTTCAACATTATTTCTTGAACTGTATGGTGACCGGTCTATGCGTCAACTTTTCTTTTTAGATAGTCCCACAAAAAATCACAAGCTGTACAATCGGGGATCTTGCAGGCCAAGGAATATCTTTCTTGGTTTGTCATCATGACTGCCCATTTATTTGCGACGACTTTGTTGTTTATTACTATTGTGTTGCTTCTAGGCTATGGTCCGATTTCAATCATAGGATTTCACAGCAAAAGCGCGTTGTGCACTTGACCACGGATCCATACTTACTATACTCCGGGTTCAAACTACACTCATCGTCAACTGAAGTGGGAAACAGGGAAACCAATAAAATTACCTCATTTTGGGAGCTTGTAACTTTCCACTGTGATGTCCGATTTTAAAACTTTTAGAATTACAGGATTCCTCTATGCTTTGGCAATGTATTGGTCGTAGAGTAGGATGGAGCAAAAGTACGGGGCGGGTAAGAGTACGCATCGGCTATATTTGAATCTGTGATGAACCTAGAGCAAAACCTGTTGTTAGAATTGAATGTCAACCACATCAGACTTAAGTGTGCAAAAGATACCGGCGAAAGCAGTGTAGATCTGGCAGTAGTGAGCTTAGTTATTTAAAATGAGCTATCGAAATAATTTTCACTCAACAAAGTTTGGCTTAAAAATCCTTGTACGCTGCCAGCAATTGAAAAACGGCAGTTACTACTTCACTAACAATATCTGAGATTCATAGTTGTGATGAACTTGATCAGCTGTTTTCTGTTAGTGTGAAAGAATCTATGGCGCCAAATTTGATTTCTCAGTTGGGGCAAAAGTTTGCATTGTGAATTGGGGCAAAAGTACCCTATTGCTAACTGCACTAAAATCAAATCAGACCTTTTCATTGGTCTCAAATGCCCATCAAAAGACAGTTAGGTCACATACGTCATGATAAAACTCAATATTGAAACAATATTCAAGAGAATATCAATATTTTCATTGTTTGTGATATTTTTTACAACTTACTTTTTGAGATTTTTTCATAATCTTTCTCATATTTCAAATGTTGGTTTATTGTTTGAACTCATCAATCCAGAGATGTTTTTCAATAAATGAGATCATATCAAATTAGAAGAGGATTTTTGTGGGTCTGTATTATACTGAAAATTACGTGCGTACTTTTACCCTACCGGTCGGTGGGGCAAAAGTACGATTCTGCAGAAGTCCACTTTTTCATTTATGAATGAAATTGAGATATAAATTTGAACAATTTTCCAATGTCAAATGTTTGTATAAACCCTTCGCAGTTGTCAGGCCAATTTGTAACACATTGATCACTTACGAACCTTTTGCACATACTCAAACGTTAAGTGCGTACTTCTGCCCCATCTTACTCTACGACACAGGTGTCCTCAAGTAAAAATGAGTTTAACAAAATTGTCACCAAAAACTGTTAATGTGACCTTGTAATAGAGGTTCTGGGGAGCACAGAAATGTGTCTAACAAAATCGTAGCCGATCCCGAACGGCAATTATTCAATTTTAAAGATTATCAGTTGAAAATGTCGTGATAAAAATTTGGCTTCGGTTTTTTCCAATTTTTTAGAATAACTAGGATTGTCTAAACGGTCAATTTTGCATCTCTCCCAATATCTAAAAAAATCTCTGTGAATAGATTCATGATTCATACCCTTCTGTTCTAATGAGAATCCAATACCTCCATTGTTGAGGAACTTCAACAAGTTTTGGAGATGACATGAATTTCCAAAGCTTCTGATAACACCCTTGTCCCAAAACACTTTGATAATATATTTATGTCCTCTTCGTAAGGTCCAGCTACAACCTTTACAGTGCTGAAACACTTTTAAACTGTTTTGTTCATCGTTTTGAAGGCAAACACAAACGGAATCACTCAAAGTACTCCCACATTTTCTACGTTTTCCGGATCAGTAAGACCGGCGCTCTCCTTTGAAAGTTTCCGGCAGGTGTTCCTTTTGAATATCTCGTCATGGTAACTTATTTTGCCCACTAAGTTCAACTTCTTGGGCCACAGCAAAACTTCATCACGCCAAAGTATCAGCACAAGATCATTCCAAAACAAATGGATGGTTCACAAACCCTTGAAAAGATGCAACTCTGGAATGATGCAATTCTCGGTAACATACAAGCTTTGTCTTTTTCAAAAAAAGGGGGGTTAATTGTGCTTGTGACACTCTTTTGAGAACTTCTTTCTTCCTTCAGAGCAAAATTTCTCATCAATGCGCCTTTAAATCTTCATAAGTCTTCATACTCGTAACCATTTTTTTCTGTTACTTTCTTCACAAACCTCATTTCAACGTCATTTTATCGAATTTTCCTCGTAAGTCTTTGGAGTGATGTAGCAGTACGGACATGGTTGCCGTGTAGCCATTCGCTGGCCATTGATCAAGAGAATAAGTTCAAGACCCGAAACAAATTCAAACCCAAGTCCATTGATGTTGGTCATTTGAAACATCAACTCGATATTTTCATATAGGTTTTTTTCACCTGGGGTACAATGCAAACCATTCATAAGCCTATTGAAACTGGTTGATCCCTCCTTTTTTTTTTCAATCGATCCTCTATCTATGTAACGACTTTTTTGCTGCCTATCTAATTTTTCTTTTCCTCTTTCTCTAAAATTATTTCCGCATCTTCTAGACCAATTAAAATCAAGTTGATGTTTGAAATGACCAATATCAATGCAATTCCTTTAAAATATGTACTTTTTATTTTGCTTGTAGTTACACCATAAATAATTATTGATACTTCTTTGGCCAACCGGTTTCGCTGTTAAGCATCGTCAGGGCTGTAATAAGTTTTATGAAGCTGTTGTAGGTATATTAATGTATAAGGTATAAGGTATTATAAAAAGGTATATAAACCGGTTGGCCAAAGAAGTATCAATAATTATTTATGGTGTAACTACAAGCAAAATAAAAAGTACCTATAACGTCAACACCATTGGAAGAAGGATGGAAGAATTTTTTCAATTTATTCCTTTAAAATATGTTCAGGAATTTAAACTTATTTTGATCAATGACCAGCAAACAACTACGGCTACTTCCATGTCCGTACTGCTTCATCACTCTAAAAGACTTACGAGGGAAATTTGATGAAATTACGTTGGAAAAGGTTTGTGAAGCAAATAAACAGAAAGAGATGGTTACGAGTATGAAGACTTATGGAGATTTGAAGCGCATTGATTGAAAATTTTGCTCTGCAGGAAAAAAAGAAGAACTTTGCGAAAGATTGTCACAGCATAATTAACCCCCCTCTTTTCGAAGCATCTCCTTTGAGGGTTTGTGAACCATTTATTTTGGAATGGTCTTGTGCCGATACTAGGGTGTGACGAAGTTTTGCTGTGGCCCAAGGAACTAAAATTGGTCGCCAAAAATTACCAACAAAAGATTTTTGAAGAGAACTCCTGTCGGAAACCTGTAAAGGAAAGTGACAGTCTCAATGATCCGTGAAAAATGTGGGAGTACTTTGCGTGATTCCGTTTGTGTCTGGCTTCAAAACGATGAAAAAAATTGTTGAAAAGTGTTTCAGCACTGCAAAGGTTGTAGCTGGACCTTACAAAGAGGGCATAAATACACACATCAAAAGAATCTAGGGGACAAGCAAATTCAGACGATTTCTAAAATCATCATAACTTTTGATTCCTGTCAGCGATTTCATATCGGTTTTCAGTGTTCGATAGTTCAATCATTCTTCTTCATGCCTTGATCATGTCAAATACTAACCATGTTTAATAAGGTTGCTACCGGGTGATCAATAGAACAGTGTAAAATTGCCGAAAGTTCAGTACAAGCGCGATTTCCCAAAAAAGAAAATGCATGCATTTTAATAGCACAGTTATAAAGATCAGTGTTTCAACTTCAGTGAAGTTTTTGAATTTCAGAAATCGAAGGTGAATTGCCAAAGATATTGATCATTTTATGCCGCCGTGTTTAATTTCCAAGAAAGAAAAAAGTGATCCGATTTTATTGAAACTTGGAAAACACTCATGTCTGGCTCAAGTAATTGGAATTTCAAGGTCAAATGTCACTTTCGATGACTCTCGAGCCGCTATATTAAACTTTTTACATAAATTATTCAATTTGAATGAAATTTGAAACACACTAGAATCGAATCATTTACATGAAAGATTAATGTGGCGGCTTGGAAGTGACCGAGAAAAACATTTGACCTTGAAATTGCAATTACTGGAACCAGACATGAGTGTGATTCAAGTTTCAATGAAATCGGATCACTTTTTTTGGAAGTTCAACATGGCGGCATAAAATGATCAATATCTTTGGCAATTTACCTTCGATTTCCAAAATTCAAAAACTTTACTGAAGCTGGAACACCAGTCTTTATAATTGTGCTATTGGAATGCATGAACAAATTTTTTTGAGAAATCGCGCTCCTACTGAACTCTTGGCAATTTTACACTGTTCCATCGATTACCCTGTAGAATCTTTATGAAACATTGTTTGTATTCGACGTGATCAAAGCATGAAAACAAAGGATTGGGCTATCGAACACCGAAAACCGATATGAAATCGCTGATGGCAATCAAAAGTTATGATGAGTTTAGGAATCGTCTGAATTTGCTTGTCCCCTAGATTCTTTTGATGTGTGTATATTATCAAAGTGTTTTGGGACAAGGGTGTTATCAGAAGCTTTGGAAATTCATGTCATCTCCAAAACTTGTTGAAGTTCCTCAACAATGGAGGTCTTGGACTCTCATTAGAACAGAAAGGTATGAATCTATTCACAGAGATTTTTGTAGATATTGGGAGAGATGGAAAATCAACCGTTTAGACAATCCTAGTTATTTTAAAAATTTGAAAAAACCGAAGCCAAATTTTTATCACGACATTTTCAACTGATAATCTTTAAAATTGAATAATTGCCATTCGGGATCAGCTACGATTTTGTTAGATACATTTCTGTGCTCCCCAGAACCTCTATTACAAGGTCCCATCAACAGTTTTTGGTGACAATTTTGTTAAACTCATTTCTACTTGAGGACACCTGTGACGACTCTTTTATATGGTTACTGGATCACTTCCATACAGGGTGATTTAGCAACACATGATTTTTTGTCTAACTTTGGCCTGCTTGTTCTTCTTTGGTGATCACCCTGTATCTTTTATTCGTACTATATCTTGTATTGACATGTTCCAGCTGAAGGCCTGTTTTTGAGTTTTTGCTATATCTCTTTTTAATCCCAAGTTATGACGCTAAATGTGAAACTTGGACCGTTTTCATTTTTATCAAAACATTGTAAAAGCTGTGAAACGAGATCAAATTTATTGTGAAGACTTGAATACAAGTTGAATGTGCTTCAAAAAAATACAAAAAATACAAAAAGAATACATGAATATTCAAAATTAGTAACGAGTAGGGGTCCCTGCTGCCTCTCTTACTGACTGACACCTCCTGGGCATGCTTCCAATACAGTTACCAATCATTTCTTGAGGAAGAGCAGCCCATTCTTCTTGTAGGGCGTTAATCAAATCTTCCCAGCTCACTGCGGGTATTGACTTATTCGACAATCTCCGCTGAAGAAGACACTAAATGTTTTCGATGGGGTTCAGGTCCGGCGACATTGCCGGCCACTCCATGCGCCTGATGTGATTTGTCTCGAAAAATGCGTTTACTACCGCTGCTCTGTGGGGTGGAGCGTTGTCGTCCATATAGATAGCCCCCCCCCAACACCATTGGCGTGGGAGAGGACTACCGGTTCCAAAACTTGGTTTAGGTAGCGAAGGGCATTAACAATTTCTCGAAAAATAATTAGCTCCGTACGACGTCCCAATGCAATACCTCCCCATATTGTCACAGAACGTCCACCAAAAGGAACTACGCCAACGGTACAATTTTCACTGTAGCGCTCGTTTACACGTCTCCATACGCGAGTACGCCGGCTGTCTGGATACAAACAGAGCCTGGACTCATCAGTCAACAAACAATTGGCCCATTGGTTTTCATCCTAGTCCTGATAATCTCTTGCAAACTACAGTCTCCGATTTTTGTGGTGTTGTGTCCACTTGAGATGTCGAGCGGGACGTCGACTACGAAGATCAACATCACGGAGTCTTCGTCTTACTGTTGAAGTCGAGACATTGACTAACAACATTTCTTTCCGAACTTTGGGGTGGCGTTGACCATCCGGTTCCTGTAAACCAATCTTCTCAGTTGTCGTTTGGCAGCTGGATTGGTGCTTCTCTCACGACCTCCGCCATGACTATGACAGGGAGAGTGATTTCTCTAAAACCGCTGTACAGCCCGATGCACACTGCTTCTTGAAACATTGTATTAACGTAGCACCGATAATACGCTCTATCCCCCAGGGATGCGTGGCATTTCTAGTTTTAATTTGAACTTTCATTATGTTTCACGGCCCACTCCATTCAATAATACAATCGATGGGGTCGAAATACAGTCCATTTACATAAATAATCATATTTCAGAATTGAAAAGAGATAGAACAAAAATTCAAAAAAGAGCCTTTAGCTGGAACATGTCAATAGAAGATATGGTATAAATGAAGAATACAAGGTGATCACCAGAGAAAGACAAGAAGGCCAAAGTTAAACAAAAAAACATGTGTTGCTAAATCACCCTGTAGAGAAGTTATCCAGTAACCATATAAAAGAGTTGTATGACCAATACATTGTCAAAGCGTAGAGGAACCCTATAATCCAAAAAGTTTTAAAATTGGACATCATAGTCAAAAGTTACAAGCTCCCAAAATGAGGTATTTTTTTTGGTGTCCCACTTCAATTGACGATGAGTGTAGTTGAGAGTGACTGATGCCTGATATCAGAACCATCACTATGAAGTGTCCATACAAATTCTATGCAATTACTGAACGTTCAAAACAAGGAGATAGTTGCGCTTTGAAAAATGGAGAATCGCACTACGTGTCGCTAGGAGACAGCTGAGCGAACTTTCCGAACAAGTGCGCAAGGAGCTGGAAGCGAAGCAACTCGCGCTTCCTCTGAGCGGCCCGAACTGCACTCGTGTTTCCTTCTAGCAGTCTGAGATACGTCAATCTTAAAAAATATTTCAAGGTCGTGTCCCAATACACAATATTGCGCGGAAGTGGCGCTCCGACACGGATGTCATGCGAACTAAGAAAACGGTGACAAGTTAGTTATCATCGCGCATGTTCAGAGCCGCTATCCTTGAATCGTGTGAGAAAAGTCCCTAGGAGTTTTATATAATCCGTACTACACTTCTGTAGCGAAAGTTGCCTAAAAATCACGTTCAAATATTTGAAATGGAGCCCCCGCCCGCCTGCGCCTGTAATAAAGAAAATTCGCCTCCAGCACCGAAACGCAGATTTTTAACGCGCCGAGAACAAAAAATGGTTTGCAATTTGTACGAGGAAACAGAGTCAATTTTTTCGTATTTCTACATTTTTGCCCCTTCTTCATTACCCGCCTATGATTTTCCGTCCTCTTCCCACGTTCCTCGCCACAACGCTCCAAATGCTCAAGTATGACTACTCTCAACTATTTTGAATCCCGACTATAGGTAGATGGATACTTACTTCCCATAGGTCCATCTCCATATTCCCGAAAATCTGGAAACTGGAAATATCAAATTATGGACCTATTGATACCTCTTCTATCTGAAGGGTGGGTCATATGATGACGAAAAGACAAACATACAGACAGACAGGAGGACGAAGTGCAGCCAAAAGAGAGCTTGCATTTACAAGAGCTTCCAAGACCCTGTTAGAAGATTAACGAAGTTTTCAACTACCGCGGATCGATCTTTTGTCCTCCGTGTTCTACTGGAAAAGTTTGTGATCGGGCGGAACTATTTGTCACTGCTCTGTAGTAGTTTCCCAAGTATTCTCTGTTCATACCGACTTCCAACTCGATATCAAGTTGTAGGCGCAAAGTTAGAACGGTGTGAGTTACCCAGATGTAGCATGCTGATTGGTTGCTAGATCTTCTTAGACGCCGTTGCTATGGTGATTCTTTCCTACCGCACTCTAAGGCCCAACTTGGTACTGAGCCGTTCGTCTTTACAATCCACATTCATACTGGGTCGTCGGGTGACACGCATTCTAGAATTATTTTATCACAATGAAAATATAACTAGCAGGATACACGCAAGTAGGGTAAACTCAACAGAGTTCAGAGGGACTATATACATACAGGGTGTTTCATGCGACATAGCTTAAGGATAGATCCAGTTTTTTGAGGCGGATCCGGATCCGGCTTCGAAATTTTTCTAAGATCCTGCGTTTCAAAGTTACAGGGTGATTTATGTATTTTGGTCAAAACTTTGATAGGTCATAACTTTGGAGCAAATGAATGGAATCGAATGAAATTTGACAGGAAATGTCTCTTACCACGAACAATCACAATGACCAACAAGGCATGTAAAATCCAGGGCCGGACTAAAAAAAATGGCCCCCATCAATTCTTGGGGCAAAAAAGCCATTTTCGCATCGGATTCCTAAAAAAATGCCATTGTATTTGGAAAGTTGAGAAAAAATGCTACAGAATCAGCTATCCAATACGAACGGCACACTTCAGTAGGTTTAGTAAAAAAATAAAATAAAAAAATTGAAAATTTTAATAGCGATATTTCCTGAATGATTTGAGATAATTCATCGCAATTACTACTTTTCAAACAGGAAACGAGCAACATTTAAAAAAATCAAAACTCCTAACAATAGGTGATAAATACATTACATGTTATTAACAAATGGTTTTCAAAATACCCTCCCCCAGCTTCGACGCATTTTCCACATCTCGTCACTAAATGTCTAGTGGCTTTTCGAATGGTTGGTGTATTGTTCCGCGTTTCATTAGTAGCTGCAATGATCTCTTCTCTACAATCCTTCCTGGTATTCATTTCCGTCTTGTAGACCTCTAGATCTTCCATGCGGCCCCATACATAGTAATCTAGGACTGTGAGATCAGGAGATCTGGGAGCCAGGAATGAGGACCCCCGCGACCAATCCAACCATGGGGGTATTCTGCGTACAAGTGTTCTCTGACGTTTAATGAAAAATTAAGCGGTGCCCCATTTTGTTGAAAATAGGCAAAACATTTTGGAGGAAGTTTAGATAGCCTTCCCCCGTCAGCCGTTCCTCAAAGAAATGTAGCCCAATTAAAGTGTCGTCAACCACTCCGCACCACAAATTCAGTGAAAACCTCCGCTGAGAGTTCTTTTGTACCGTGGCATGAGGGTTTTCATGAGCCCATAAGTGGGAATGTTTCAGTTTTAGTTTTGAAGGTTCTCTTCATTTTTTTCGTTTCTCCTCGGTTCCGTTTCGCCACCCGCGTTGTGTGAGGGCGATTTCGGACTTCTCATTATTGTTATTGTTTATCACTCCATTTTTCAACCCACAACCTACCCTACCGTGACGCGCTGGACATCAGCGGACCATGCACAGAGAGCGCTCTCTCCATATCACGGCGCTGGACGTCACAAGGTAGGTCCTTTTTCATTTTTTACTCTAATACCCAAGACAGTGCAGCCCAGCTAAAACATCTCGGCGTGATTTTCTCAGAAACCGTTCAACCAATACAATTCTTCTTTTTTTGAGGAAATAAGCCCTAAATCTAAGCTTCAATTAGAGAGGTGCCGGTGTCTGCAGCTGCTCTACTTCCCAAAATATGGCAATTTGGACAGGCCCTGAAACAACAGGCACATAATTATGGAGATTTATGATTAGGAAGAAAAACAATTCTACATCAGAATGCAATTGGAGCACTGTCTTAATTTTCCATCAAACGCCAAAGAATACTTGAATGCAGAATATCCTCATCGCTGGATTGGTCGCGGGGGTCCTCATTCCTGGCTCCCAGATCTCCTGATCTCACAGTCCTAGATTACTATGTATGGGGCCGCATGAAACATTTAGAGGTCTACAAGACGGAAATGAATACCAGGAAGGATTGTAGAGAGAAGATCATTGCAGCTGCTAATGAAACGCGGAACAATACACCAACCATTCGAAAAGCCACTAGACATCATTTAGTGACGAGATGTGGAAAATGCGTCGAAGTTGGGGGAGGGTATTTTGAAAACCATTTGTTAATAACATGTAATGTATTTATCACCGATTGTTAGGAGTTTTGATTTTTTTTTCAAATGTTGCTCGTTTCCTGTTTGAAAAGTAGTAATTGCGATGAATTATCTCCAATCATTCAGGAAATATCGCTATTAAAATTTTCAATTTTTTTTATTTTATTTTTTTTACTAAACCTACTGAAGTGTGCCGTTCGTATTGGATAGCTGATTCTGTAGCATTTTTTCTCAACTTTCCAAATACAATGGCATTTTTTTAGGAATCCGATGCGAAAATGGCTTTTTTGCCCCAAGAATTGATGGGGGCCATTTTTTTTAGTCCGGCCCTGGATTTTTTCATGTCTTGTTGGTCATTGTGATTGTTCGTGGTAAGAGACATTTCCTGTCAACTTTCATTCGATTCCATTCATTTGCTCCAAAGTTATGACCTATGAAAGTTTTGACCAAAATACATAAATCACCCTGTAACTTTGAAACGCAGGATCTTAGAAAAATTTCGAAGCCAGATCCGGATCCGCCTCAAAAAACTGGATCTATCCTTAAGCTATGTCGTATAAGTCATGAAACACCCTGTATATGACGTGACAAAATTTAGAAAATATATATTTTTTTAATGATCAACGCAAGATTTATTTCAATTTGAATATTTAAAGAATCATTGTAACAATCCTTATTGGACCATATTCACATACCTATCTGGCGTTTCCACGGTGGCGAAAATTTGACAAACATTTTGTTCAGCCGTTTAAACCATAGAAACTGGAAACATATATACAGTACCTACCTACGTATAATTGCAATTTATTTTGGTCTACAAATAGGAATAGCGTGATCAGATAGAAGTTACGAGGTTTCGCATGCACAGATGCCATCTGCAGATAAGGGTAATTAGCCGTGCTGGGTTCTAACTGTGTGTAGTGTGCCACATAAAGTAAGTTCCGATTTCCAGCGGACAAAGCATATTTTAATCCAGTTTACCTATCTTTCCTACGATGACCCCGACCGATGAATCTAATAATGCCAATGCTCCAAGCACGAAAAGTTTGCTCGAAAAATTAATTGGAAATGCGCGATAAACTGCCACCGGAGTCGAGGTGTTAAAACAAAACTCCTAAGCTATTCCAATAATGCTCACATTTCATTTCTGGAACAAATCAAATTGCTACATTGTGTCAAACTGAACCTCTGTCAAACTTTCATACGACGTTCAAATGAAGGTAAAAAAATGTAGTTGGTCTTTACAACATGGGGGTGTGGATGGGTGATAAAAACGTCGTCTTTTTTTTAATTGTTTAATGTGCTAGATTAGTTGAAACTTCCAAAGTCGGGCTTTATTCCTGGCTACGCTTCATTCGTTAATTCAATGTTACTTAATCGTTAGGGTTTGATTGTTGTAGGTCATTATTATGTATTTAATGTTTTGCCAACCAGATCGTTTAATTTGTATAGGGTAGAGTGGCCCGCATAGTTGAGAGCGATTGTGATACTGTGGGCGTGGAAGTTCTTAGTGCCGCTTGCCGTTGCCGACCAGGTAAAACCTATGATTGCTGCTTACCTGACAGCTGGTGATCTATTCTCCAACATTAATGGTCCCATGTTCATTTAGTGCACGGTATGAAACGCACGTTATACTTAATAATATCACGATTTTTAACCAAGACTCAACAAATACTCCACAAAAAGTGGTGCACTCACATCACATCAAGGTGCTCTCATTGTTATGTAATTTTCTCGTTCAAGCTTCGTAAGATCGCAACGTTCTAGCCGCGTTGAAAAATTGTCACCCATCCCATTCATCAAAACTTCGAATGAAGAACATAAGAGAATGTCACTGGCACGACGGCATCACACACGATTTTTTTCATACATTATTATACACGCCGGTCAGTCGTAAGACAGAGGATTGCATTCTTGGTGGGGATCTACCTGGGAGAAGGTGAACTCTTAACAATGTAAGTCACACCATTTTACAACTTAAAAGGCGGTAGGGAGAACATTACACACACAAATAACTGTTGAGCTGAAATTGATGGAGATTACAAAAAAAAAATCAACCCGAAGCCTTTGACGACCCCATATGCAGCGCCAGCCAGTGCGCCAATAATTCTTTTTATAGCTCAATCACGTGAGAGCTGGAGCACCTAAAATACACCGGTAGATAACAAATTTTGTTATAAACACTTGAACTTTATTTTTAAATCCCCACATTAGTAAGACAAAAGGAGGTTGTAAATGCGTCTTTTACTAATAAGACACGAAGAACGCCGTCAATGAGGAAATAAGTAGCTCAATTTAGTTATCGACTCCTCGCTCGCTCTTTTGTGAAAAATCATTTTTTGATGCCCTTTCATTGTTTTTGAAAATTATACTGCACCGTTCAGGATCAACTGCTATAATCAAAGCTTTACCGTTCACGAACGCAACGCAACCAAGCGTGGCTCAGTGGCGTAACTAGAAGTGTCCAATGGGGGGGGGGGGGTCACGACTGAAAAATATGATGCGAGAATGCGATTGAAGCGAACAAAAGAGCGCCGCATTCCAAAAAATTTCAGGGAATTCGATGGCTAATGGGGGGGGGTTACCCCGAAACCTCCCCTCTAGTTACGCCACTGCCGTGCTGGAGTAGAGTGTAAAACGAGCACACCGACATAGGTACCATAGTGGTTATTCATTCGAAAAACCATCAGGATTGTCAGTAAAAGCATCACTTTCAAATAAACATTATTTATTTGGCGTAATTAGCATGTGGCTAGAAACTGGAAGTTTCCGAGTTCTTCTAAAACATTAGCTATACTAGTATCAAGAGATTTCAATATACAAGTTCCTCAATAGGTATAGGTACCACTTACATCTAGGATCTGTTGTCACGACAGTGCCTGTCCTCGGGTCCAGGGCCGCTATTCTTGAATCGTGTGAGAAACGTCCCTGGGAGTAAAATACATTCCGCAGTACACTGATGTAGCGAATGTTGCCTAAAATCGGGGTTTTTAGGAAACTTTCGCTGCAGAAGTGTAGTACGGATTATATAAAACTCCCAGGGACTTTTTTCACATGATTCAAGAATAGCGGCCCAGATCTGCAAGTAAATTATGACGAGCGTGCATGACCTTCAGCTATCAAGGCCTAGGACACACAGAGCTCATGGTGGTGAAAATAAGAACTACTTGTGGGACTGCCAGAGTGGAGGGAATGCTTACAACTCCCTAGAACTTGGCAATTGCTTGCACTGATGTTTGAAAGCTCAAGCTTGACGCTGTCATAATAATTTCATAATTAGAAAATTGCTTAAATGGGATGTGAAAACTGTGCTTGTGCCTTGGCTAGCCTGCTTTGAACAAAAATGTTCAGTCAGTGCTTATTTTGAAGCCCTTGAAGGTGCCATAAGGACTCGCTTCTGGCTGGGAGAAAATGGGCGGAATAAGTGCTGGGCTGGGCATGTACCCCATAACGTTCAGCTTTGCGGAGAAGCCGTGAATTTATTTTCAAAAACCACATAATATGGGAACATTGTGAACTATTCCTTGAATCCTTAAAAGAAGTACCCACACTCTGGAAGACTGAGAACTGTGAGAAGCTACACACTTCTACTTTTTGTGTGGATGGGATTCATTGGCGTTAATACTTGATTTCACTGCTCGGGACATCGTATTGGAACAAGAAATTTGCGGAACTTGTGAAAGGTGAACTACATCTACTCCATACTTGCAATTTGCAAAGTTGATTTCGGTATTTTTTTTCATTTTTGACAGCAACAGTCAACACATCAACATAACCTATCTTGACAAAAACGCACCAACATAACTTATCTTTCAAAGCCAGACGCTCAGGCGCACACTAGGCAGTTGGGCGTGAAGTCTACAATGCCAAACTGTAAAATTTGCCCAGCCTACTAGAATCACGGTACAAGTAAACCTACTTTATCCCATTTTTAGTCGGCTATTCATATAGCGAAAGAATTAAATCGTTATGTCTTCGGGCTAATGTTTTTCATTTATCCCTTACTTCGAGAGCGGCGTGTGGGGGCGGCAGCATTCGGTAAAGTTGCACAGTTTTAGTTGGAAGTTTCTAAATGTTTGAGGTAACATTAGCATCCAAATCAGTGAAAATTGTTGAAAGTTGCACTTTTTTCCCTTTTGGGAGCGGAAGCTGGAGGCGGCGCCATATCAAAAGTAGCCTATCCTTTCCCATCTTTAAGCGGAAGCGAGTTGGCAGTTTCTAAATGTTTGAGGGAACATCTCAATCAGTAACAATTATGGAAGTTGCCTTTTTTGTCGATTTGGGGCGGAATCTGGGGGCGGCGACTAACCAAAAGTAGCCTATCCTTTCTCATTTTTAGTCAGCTATTCATATAGCGAAAGAATTAGATCGCTATGTCTTCGGGTTTATGTTTTTCATTTTGAAGTGATTGGGGGCGGTTTTTAGCAGTTTTTTCATGCCGGCGGCGCATATTGAAGATGGAATGTTTCTGGGTCTACGTTTATAAGTGGCAACTATGTTTTATTCATAAAATGAGAACACCAGAGCATTAGGTCCAGAGAAACTGCCACCAGAGAAATTGCAACATCATGTTATTTCAAGTTGATCGGGGGCGGTTTTCTCTATGTTGGCGGCGCGATATAGACATCCAATATAGCCTAGCCACGCTTTAGGGGTGGCAGCTATGTAACAGTGAAAAAATCAGAAAGCTAGGGCGTCTAGTTTGCGAGGAGTTCGAGGAACGGATGGACGGACGGACGGACAAAGCGGCTGCAATAGCGATTTTCATCAAGATGGAAAATGCGCTAAAAACACCTTTATAGTGTATGTATATAGAGAAGTGCATAAAAAATTGCCACCGCTGTAGCATCGTTATTCCTTATCCGATCTTCAAAATTCAAGAGCAAGTTCAAATGGTATAATGTTTTCTATGATTCGAAAGTTGAAATTTTTTTTCATTAGGATGCTTCTGAGCACTGACGTCAATGTTTCAGATGTAGAACATGTTCTTTGCAAGTTTAAACCCCTGAATATGGTAGAACTTCATTTTCCGTGGGAGAAGGAGCCCCCTGGAAGCTTATAGCCCGGGAGGCAGTGAACATTTTTGGTACTTATTTTCTCAGTCATCAAATATAGATGGGATTGTTCAGTTAGTGATACTAACCATCTATTGCTAAGTTTGGCTAAAATTTTCCAATGGGTTGAGAAGGAAAAAGAAAATTCAAAGGCGTTTCACTTATTTTCACACTAATGAAAATGGTTTTACCAACAAGGCGTATGCTGAAGTTGACTAGAAAAGATAGTCTGGCTGATCTCTGGCGATGGAAAATATGTCTGGCACGTCAAAAATTAACGTTGAAAAAATTGTTTTTGACGGGCCAGACATATTTTCCATCGCCAGAGATCAGCCAGACTATCTTTTCTAGTCAATTTCAGCATACGTCTTGTTGGTACCATTTTCATTGGTGTGAAAATAAGTGAAACGCCTTTGAATTTTCTAAGGCATTTTCTTTCTCAACCCAACGGAAAATGTTAGCCAAACTCAGCAATAGATGGTTAGTATCACTAACTGAACAATCCCATCTATATTTGGTGACTGAAAGAATAAGTACCAAAAATGTTCACTGCCTCCCGTACTATTACTTATTGTGCTTGTGCTATGCCTGAGCTTTCCCCCCTGATTGCGTTTTTCTGGTGATACCGTGAAAATTTACAGTAATTTTATTTGATTGTGCAATTTTGACTAAAAAGAGACCTAGAGGCCGAAGTGGCAAAAAGGGGCAAAAACTTTTCATTGCATTTTGTAGCTGAAACATTAGGGTATAACATGGCGTTAGACGGGATTTGGCGGGAGTTGGAAAAAAGTCTTCTTGAATTACGAACTCCACATTAATTTTGTTTTTAAACAAGCCTTCATAAAAAAATTACTAGTTCATTTTGACTGTGTTAATTCTCAATAGTGAAGTTAATGACGGCCCCGTGGCACAGGCGGTCGAGCAGCCGCCTGTGGTGCGAAAGGCTCCAGGTTCGATTCCTGTCGGTCTTGTCTGGGTGTTGTGTTTGTCCATGATTTGCGCTTGATAATGATTTTTCAGCAGTTTGTATATTTATAATAAAAGCGCAAAAACTCTTATGGCGTGAGGAGCCGATAAAGAGAAAAACATAGTGAAGTTAATTATTGATTTCTTATAAAGAAAGCCCCACAGATTCCAATGGTAACTGCTGAACTGCTGTTATTCTTGTGAAGAGTCGTCTTTTATGTTATGCCAGGAAGAAAATCGGCCAAAAAAAATCTTCAAAAAATGAATTTCTGCGCTATTTTTGATTTTCCGACCACTGCGCGCCAGTGATTGGACTGGACCTGTACCTTGGCGGTTTTCAAGTGAAGTATGTTTTACCCATTTTTAAGGTACTACCTACCATGTTGGTAAGTACCCTATATGTAGGTATATCGAAACCATTATTGACAGAGAAATGTGTGGGGTGCTGAGGTGCGCATGGCGCGAGTAACTTTCACGACGCTCGGAAGTGCTGCGAATTTTGTCACTTTCAACGGGACTCTTTTTGAGTTCTCGAAAGGTTTACTGACTGCGTTACCGATCTCAGAGAGATCTCAAACGGTCATTTCTGCAACAACCGCAGAATAGTATGGGCTATCTGCGCATGATCTTGGGCGGTCGAGGCGTAGTACATACAGAGCCCATGGTGGTGAAAATAAGAGATTCTTGTTGGACTTCTTTGACAACAGACAGCTTTGACGTGGTTGCATGATTACTTTTTTTTTTTATTCGTTTATTTAACGTCGGCCTATTTCCGCAACGAGGCCTAACACCGACGCCGGTGAATGCTTTCCTCCACTATACCGGAAATTTTGCCGAACCCCTGTGTATTCCAACACAGGGTAGGGATTTTTAACGACCACCAACATCGCATGGGGTCGGCACCATCGTTCGTATTTTACGTGCTATGCGACACACGGCGCGTCTTGCATTTAGCAAGCATTCCAACTAAACCAAGGAGCTTGTTTTCGAGGCCGAAAATCCGTCCCCGGCGGAGATCGAACCCGCGACCTCTGGAGTGGTAGTCGAACGCGCTAACTAACCACACCACAAGCTCCTCAGCATGATTACTTTTTTTTGACATTTATTTTTCGTGCATTTGTTTGTTGTGATGGGCAACTGCAAAATGGTCGACTCGACAGTTTGGTTGACGGTTGACAGAATGACGGATTGACGGCCGCGAAAAGTGACGGTCTTTTGTCGACACAAGCGCCACCTAGTGAGATGTTCGCTGACTAAATCGGATCTAACAAGAACTTCACATTCCGCCGCGGCGCTACGTGTCCCATAGTTCTCGAACGCAACCTAAATAGTACGGCACGTTTGTTTACAATAAACATAACATAACCCTAAAGTACATATAACCTACACTGTTATCAGTGTCATTCGTCAAGTTACGGAAATTCACAAGCAAAATCCTAAGTTGCTATCATGCAGTGTTAACACGAAAATCCGTAAAATACTTCAAACGCTCGTCTCAAGGTTTATCATAATGATAAAATCGTATGACGAATCATATGCTAGAATCATGTAGAGGAAAAGCTGATTTAGAACACTGCATGGTTCAGCCCAGCTTTTATATAGTCTTCTCAATGTAAAGAAGCCATTACATTATTACGTTTCTTTTTTCGTTAGGCATGTTTTGCGGAGGAATTGAAAACACTAGGTCACATCAATGATACAAAGTAAGCTCAGCTGGGAATGTGCCTTCAAAATGCAACAAGGCCATCATAATGTCAGATCATTTTTGTCGTAAAAAATTGACCAAGAAATCGAATGGTGCGGGCAGGAATAGGCTACTTCATTTGGGCAGGTGCGCATGCTTGAAGGCTTCAAATTTTGAAAACTTTCGTACACCTGTCAGTTGAATGGCAACGCTGCATGCTCTGTCTAGCCGCCTGACTAACTACTGGTTCCTGGCTGTCACTTTTACACACACCGTAAATGCATCTCTTCGTGGCTTCTTTGAACCTCCTTCTCGGTACAGCCATTTTCAACAAGTTGTGTTCTTTCGTCAAAACATGAGCAAATTAAATGTAGGTCAGGCGCCGGTGTCTTGTTGTTTTGAGCACTGTTGCCATTTTCGTTGTTCCTGAACTTCCACAATAATGATCATTGAACTCAATTTCAATGATTTCCTTTGAATATCAAAAATTGTATCTAACATTCAACCAAATTATTTGTGGAATTTTAGATGCACTACAATATTTTTTAGTGTTAATTTACAATATCGGTGTACGAAACTATTGGACAGGGAGCTGGTGCCTCAAAACTTACGTCATAAGGTACATGATTTTAACCCTGTAGGTCTAATGTGCGTTGATAGGGTTGTTAAAAATTTCTTTGTCTTAAGTTACATGAATGAAACCAACAGGCTTTTGTGTGAGAACATCTCCTTAATCAAGAACCGGGTCATAAGACAAAATATTTGGGGGCTCTCGGTTCATAAGATAAGACAAGTTCGAAATTTTCAAAAAAGGCCAAAATTTACCTCCTCCTGGAGACTTCTCCTTTGGCATAATTTCAGGAATGAGAAACGATTCTCACATGATTTTTTACGCAGGTTTCGAATTTGTCCACAAAAATTTTTAATGGTACGACATCGCTTACAGGGTGCAATATCGAAAAAAATTTCTCAAATCGTACACCCTGTATTTAACATGGAAATCGATTCCGTTTTTCATCCTGATTACAAATATATATCACACTTGGTGGGTTAGTCAACAAAACGCCTGTAAAAAAATTGATAAATTTTGGTCTTTTTTTGAAAATTTCAAACTTGTTTTATGGACAGAAAGCCCCCAAAAATTTTATCTTACGACCAGATTTTCGATCAAGGGGATGTTCCCACACAAAATCCAGTTGGTTTCATTCATGTACCTTATGACGTAAATTTTTGGCAATTTTTTCGAAAATTGACAGGCTCATACCAGCCTAAAGCCCCCGGTCTGACATGTAAGACAAAGCAATTTTTAACAACCTTATTAACGCACATTAGACCTACAGGGTTAAAATCATGTACCTTATGACGTAAGTTTTGAGGCACCAGCTCCCTGTCCATATGCAATTCGCGCCAGTGGCGCCGAATAGACCTTTTTTTGTGGCGCTCGCCATACCTCAAAATAGGGGGGGGGGGGGTAAAAAGGGAAAAAAAGGAGACGGAGGAAGGAAAAAAGGAGAAGGGAGGAAAAAGAGAGGAAGAAAGATTTACCCACCAAATCATTGGATATTACGATTATTAGGTACATTGAATCTGAATGACAAGTTGTTTACGATGTAGGTATAGGTACCGTATGATCAAAACCATTTTACCTCAAGAGTGCTATGTTTTTTTGCCTTTTTCAATTGTTGGTACTGCGTTGGTAGTACCTATGCCCTGCAATTTACTCCAGAGTGACATCTGCATGTTAATTGGAAATCTTGTTCAATGAATGTCGGTAAGGAATACAACCACTCTCTGTTTCCAATTTTGTGCTATCTCAAAAATAATTTTCGATAATGGAAGCTTTTTATATCCAGTTTTAAACATTTTCACAGACTGACATGGACCTTTAACAGTAGCTGTATTCAGTAATTATGTTCAACCTTTGATATACGAATATAAATATAGAATAATAATTTCATAGCACTCTAGACTTATAGAGGCAAAAAGGTTTTGCTCAGACGGTATTTCAACAGCTAACTGAATGGATTAGAAAAAATCTTACGATCCTACAGAAAACTTCCAATTTTTGTGCCTACAGCTACATTGCGCTGCACTGCACACTACCGTGTGATCCAAACCATTCCGAATTGGGGTAAGCTGTGCCCTGGCGAAAAGTAGCTTTACACCCCGGAATTTGACCAGGTCACAGCCTACCCCAATTTGGAATGGTTTGGATCACACGGTATTATTATGGAATGGGAGATAAGTTAGTTTTATTATTCTGATTAAAACTGGGGTCCAATTTAAGAAGGGTCTTACCTACTTTTACCCACAAACTACGCAGCAATATTTTCTGCCAGAGTTCTTGCATGAAATTAAGCCCAAAGGGGTAGTTTTGAAGAGATTTATGAAAATTTCGAAATTCGAAAAGATAATGAAATCCATCGACAATTTAGTCAGCGGCTTCCCATTTTGTGCTTATTATTGTTAGTATTATTATTATTATTCCAAAAAATTTCGCCTGCGGCGCTAACTGAGGGGCTCTTAGGTCCTCCGACTCGACCGTTCCAATAGGGGGGGGGGTCTGAAAATTCTTTCGCCATAGTAACTTTTTATGAGTTCGGCGCCACTGATTCGCGCCACACATGCGCACTCTAAAAAACCGAAACGAAGGGACCTATTAATATGACACAATGATATGGCGATGAGTAGGTATTATTGTGGTTAAAAACGACACTTCCGACTGTGTGATCCTGAAACTGCCTAAAACCTAGTTCGTCAGGTTCGTCTAGCAAAATGTCGCGATATCGGACCTGTACTAACTAAATTATTTCCACAAGAGGAAGGAAGACCCTTCCGTTCCTCCTTCTTGAATAGCGCACTAGTTCTCATCTTTATCACGTAGTTAGGTACTTTTCCAAAATATTTTCTCACCTGCATTGCTCCCGAGATTGCTCCTTTCTGCGTGCATCCTTGCTCTACAGTTTTTCACTCTTACAGATACCATTCCTAGGTAAAAGTCGATCATTTTCACAAAATCTTAGATTTAGATTTAGACTCCGGTTGGATTTAGAAGCTACACCGCACCGGTTGGATTAATTTCCAGTTTCCAGTAACTTGTTCTACACTTCACAGAAAACACTCAAAACAAAACCAAAATTATTTGGGGTACCCGTTCAACTGTCATCATAACATCAATGTAAAAAATAATAGCCCTGAAAAAGATCTATCCAGGTGCTGCAACTAACAATACACCCGTGTTGTGCCACAGTCTACCTCTCCAGTCTTCAACAGCAGTAAGGCACGTCGAAATATTTTTCAAAACATAAGCAAGCCTACGGGCCGGTATTTTACTGGCAATATTTAATGGCACTGATCCTGAATTTGATCCTGTGTTTGGCACCGAACTAAAATTATGCATTGTTCAATCCGATATGAAAATGTTATGACCGCGTGCCGAAATAAACACATCAACAGATCAAGTGGTTCACCTCAAAATTTCGTCTCACTTTGAGTGGGTGTATCTCGGAGAAGAAGGAACCGATTTCGAAAAACTAGATCATGTCTGGAAGGGCCATTTATTTGGCTACAAGGCGCTGTGTCAGGGCGGGTGATAAATGACTGGATACTTTAAATACAGGGTGACAACGGAAGATGTTCAAAGTGGTTACTTCTCAACCATGTTCAACTTTTGCAAAAAAAATCCAGATTTTTTCTAGGGTAATTTTTTGATTACCAGTCATTAATATCTCGAAACGGTTTTTGATTTTTATTGATAATTTGATTTTTGAAGAAGTGACGTCATTTTTCTTGAAATTTGAGTTTTTTCATGCCATGCCGTTTCTATCTTGGGCAGCTATACCAAATTTAGCGAAAATGCACAATTTGCAGTAACAAACCATCACATGAAAAAATTGAGCTCGCCGACCCCTAATGGTGCTACCTCTTAGTTATCGCCTAGACCTCTTTGGGGTCGGCCGTAAGGGGGTAGGTGACGGCGATACAAATCACATTTACTAACACAGAGTTACTCAAGTAGGTAATGCATCACTAATCATCTGTTGCATCACATGTTCCATAGTTGCCATGGCAACAATGTCATTCCCGCCGCTATTGTAGGCACGGGAATAAGTCGAAAAATTCACAAGGCGATATCTGGAGAACGAAATGAGGAATGAGGCCCATTGCCCACCCTCAACTTCCAATCAGGGTTTTTGTGGAAAAAATATTGACACTGTACTGAAATGTGCAAAATGTGTCGTATTCAAAGGAACACAACTGTTTGATCCTACCTCATTTCGTTTTCGAGATATCATCTTGTGAATTTTTGAATTGTTCCCGTAGAAGAACAACGGGAATGGGATTGTTGCCATGATGCCATGGCAACTATGGAACTTGTGATGCAATAGATGGTTATACTCTATACACTGATAGAAAGGACCACCAGATTCCTCCGCTTGAAAAGTAATCCCGAGCGTTACCCGCGAAATTTAAAATCCCAGTTAGAAAGAGGTGCTTATTTTCGCTAATCACAGCTAAGTGCTATGGTAATTTTAAATGACACCAGTTTCATACCAATTTTAATAAATGAGAAAATAATGTTTTTGAATGAAGCTGATTTTATTACACAACACTCACAACAGCCGAGCCGACTAAAAAAGTTCAATGAAAATAACAAACATCATAGAGAAATGGAGGTTAGAAATCGTACGTAAGTGTCAAACTCGCTGAACGTCATGCCATTGGCTTGGCGTAGGAATAATTTGCCCGGGTAAGACTACCAACCGAACAAAACTAATATTAGTTCCAAACGCGCCTATGTTGTTACATTCTTTGGTGCTTTTGTTTGCTATAGGTTACATCACTGAAATTCAAAAAAGTCCGTTCTATCGGTGTACAGACTATACTGATGCATTACCTGAGTTACCCTGTGTTAGTAGATGTGATTTGTATCGCCATCACCCTTTCGGTTGATGGCGATTATTCCCTTTCGGTCGACCCCAAAGAGGGTCTACGATAACTAGGAAGTAGCACCATTAACGGCAAAAACTCTCATTTCACGAAAAATGACGTCACTTCTTCAAAAATCAAAATATCAATGAAAATCAAAAACCGTTTCGAGGTATTGATGCCGGCTTTTCAAAAATGACCATAGAAAACATCTGGAATTTTTCTTTGAAAAGTTGACCATGTTGAAAAGTGGTGAACACTTTGACACACCTTCCGTTGTCACCCTGTATATACAGTATCCAGTCATTAATCACCCGGACTGACATAGCGCCTGTAGCCAAATAAATGCCATTTCAGACATGATCTAGTTCTCCAAAATCGTTTTTCTCCGAGATACCTACACTCACTCAAAATGAGACGAAATTTTGGGGTGAACCACTTCATCTGTTGATGTGTTTAGTACGTTACGTGATAGTATGACCATGTATGACATGAAGCAACAAAAGTGATAGGTTTTGCATGAGTATGAAAGTTAGGTATGCACGAGCGTTAGCGAGTTCGGTATTCACACGAATACAACAATATAGTCTGTTCACCGATAGAACGGACTTTTTTGAATTTCAGTGATGTAACCTATAGCAAACAAAAGCACCAAAGACTATAACAACATAGGCGCGTTTGGAACTAATATTAGTTTTGTTCGGTTGGTAGTCTTACCCGGGCAAATTATTCCTACGCCAAGCCAATGGCATTACCAGGCATTACATTCAGCGAGTTTGACACTTACGTACGATTTCTAACCTCCATTTCTCTAAGATGTTTGTTATTTTTAGTCGGCTCGGCTGTTGTGAATGTTGTGTAATGACATCAGCTTCATTCAAAAAAAATATTTTCTCATTCATTAAAATTGGTATTAAACTGGTGTCATTTAAAATTACCATAGCACTTAGCTGTGATTAGCGGAAATAAGCACCTCTTTCTAACTGGAATTTTAAATTTCGCGGGTAACGCTCGGGGACTACTTTTCAAGCGGAGGAATCTGGTGGTCCTTTCTATCAGTGTATAGAGTATAGTATATTGTACGTGCTTGATAAGACGTAATATTGTCACACGACTGGTTTTGGGGCATGACGAGCTTGCTAGTCAACACCATACACCATACACCTCAACAACCACCTTCGATATCTATCTAATGCATTGTAAGGGTTATTGGGTGAAGATTCAGCACAATCATTTGAAAATCACTTTCATCAGAAAAATTCTGAAAAAATACGACTTTCTACAATAGCTTTTTATTTAGCTTTTTACATCAAGAGCAGTACAGAAAATTCAAAATGGCATCTCTTGCCGCCGAACTCAACATTTGGCAAGGGAGTGCTGCCACCTGTAATAATTCAAGGTGCCGCCATCTATGATTCAATAGATTGTTGACCTGTGTTGTTGACAAAGTGAAGGGTGTTGTCGATAAGAAGAAAACTGATTTGCCATACGTGCCCGCTGAATATAAATAAAACATTGAAATGAACCGTTTTTGTTTTGCCAGCAGAGCTACTTGGGGTGGATCACTAGATAGAGAAGTAGAGATATGTAGGTGTACAGGTGATCCACCGAGATTCTCCCCCCCTGTTAAAACTTTCCCCGTTGGAATAGATTTGGCAGGGAAAAGAATTTTTCTTAATAATTTTTCCTGTACGTAATTCAAATTTGGACACTGAAATTTTCTATGTCTTGCAATATGCAGAGTGTTTCAAAAAAACTTCCACGTTTTTTTGACCACCTTGAAACAGTCGATTTTCATTTCAAGTGGGACATCTAGGACACGTATTACTAAATTTTCATCTTCAAACCTTTCGCCCCCATCCTACCCTACTTTAAAATTTCAAATAGCATTTACCATAAGGTGACCAACCGTCCTGATTTGGTAAGGACAGGTTTAGATTTTTACACCTTTGTCCTGTTTCACGTTCATGTACTGATTTGTCCTGATTTCAAGCAAAAATTCTTATTTGTCCTGATTTTAAGCAAAAATACTGATTTGATCTGATTTCAAACATAGGGGAGAGCAGGTGAATATCGACCACTTGAGGCAAAAAATTCAAAACCAGTCGCCATGTACACTGTCAATGCTGTACGTACTACGTTTCGTACCACATTCCCCAACCATTTAACTACCCAAAACCTTGAATAGTCACTCACTAAGTAGGAACATTTTTGTGGAAAAAATTCGAAAGCAAAGTGAAAATTTCAGCGGGTAATATCGACCAGTGGGGTAAAATCGACCACCAGGTCAGATAATATCGATCGCATGTTTTCTTAGCCATTTTGTAGTCTGCATGCTTAGCAAAAGCGCAAAAATACAAGTCAAAATATCTCTTTTCGAAAAAAATCTAGTTTTTGATTTTGATTTTGCCCCCCTTTTCCTAACATTCGAAGAAGAAAGAACGATTCCCATGATAGGAACTTGAAAGATTAACAGATAAAATTGAAAATCATTCTTGGGTAAGTACTCTCAGGAACCTCATCAGGTCATTTTCGCACCACACGAGGCGCGATTCGTTTTTTGCCGATATTTTCCGCGAGGCATCTGAAATGATGTATTAAACTCCATTTGTACAATATCGACCAACCTGGTCGATATTGGCCGACAACAAAAGCAAAAAACAATTCTTTGACGATGAAGAACCAGGTTAGATTATGGAACTAGGCCTACTACACAAAGTTACTGTCAATGATCCTTGGTACATTGCACCAGGAGACCTAAGTCTAACTACAATGAAAAGTCTGCAATACGTTATCATAAACACTCCTGAACTTAAATCATATCGGCTGGAAACAATAATTCGTTATTGTCAGTCAAGCGCTTCAAATAAATGGCTGACCGACAGCTGTGCTGGAGTTCACTTGCAAAATGCAAGATGGCACCCTGTGTCATGATACCAAAAAACTTACAGGGTGGGCCACAGTGGTGCGGTCGATATTAGACTGCCGGTCGATATTCGCCTCTCTTCCCCTAATCCTGGTTTTTCTGATTTCTGATTCGAAAATAAAGGTTCAATTTTGTGTTTTTTCTATGATGGAATTTTATTTCTAATGATCACATTTGAATTTCTTGTGTTATTAATAGGGTTGAAGTTCTATACAAAACAGAACATGTTCTCTTTTTCAACGGCGATTTTCTCACTCTTTTTCCCTCCAGGCACAGCCCAGGAGTGTTCTTTTTCACATTTCTCAGCAATTGTTGTATTTTTCATGTTGGTAAAATTTTTGGGAAAAAAGAGGCATTTCACTCCGCGCCCCCCTAGACCCCTTTCCTTTCGCGTGACCGTTTTTAGCGCACTTTCCCAAAAAATGGGAAAAAGGCGCTTTTAGCTTCACTTTGTCCGTCCGTCCGTACCCGGGATAACTCCTCAGGGAAAAAAGATATCGATGTGATGTAAACGCTGATTAATAGTACATATGTTCAGGATGTCAAGTTGACTTTTGTTTTTTTGTTATTCTGCCGCCATCTTTGATCCGCCATTTTGCATTTCTCTAATAGTGATCCGATTGAAATGAAATTTGCAGGCATTGTAAACCACATCAAGATCTATCCAATATTCGACAATTGATGCCCCGCCGCCATCTTGTATTCTCACTATTGAACATGTTTCAAAGTGATAGAGCTAGGAGAATTATGCTTCAACGAAAAGAGATATCGATGTGTTGCAAACGCCAATCGAATACGTACGTGATCACCATCTAGAGTTGACCAATGATTTTTGTCACTTGGCCGCCATCTTTGATCCGCCATTTTGAATTACTCTGAAAGTGGTCCGATTTGAGTGAAATTTGCAGGCGATGTGAACTTCATCAGGATACATCCAATTTTTGACAATTGATGCCCCGCCGCCATCTTGTATTCTCACTATTGAACATGTTTCGAAGTGATAGAACTAGGAGAATTATGCCTCAACGAAAAGAGATATCGATGTGTTGCAAACGCCAATCGAATGCGTACGTGACCACCATATAAAGTTGACCAATAATTTTTGTCACTTGGCCGCCATCTTTGATCCGCCATTTTTAATTTTTTTTCAATGTCCTGATTTTCATTTATTTGAAGTTGGTCAACTTAATTTACCACTCAATTTACTTTTGACTTTTTACGTTTTATATTTACCCTATTGTATATGCTCTTGATAATGAAGCTAAATTGAAGCTTCGAAACGCGTCGAGCTAATAAAACAATATACAAGTGAAGAGACATTTCTACTTTCTACATTAATTTACAAAGACTTCACCAAGAGATAATGGAGAACTTCATCAGAAGATATAGCATTTACCTCTCTTATTCTGAAACATCAAATTGTAGATATTGAAATTCTCATTCTGACAAACATATTATACAGGGTGATTAAAAAGTGTCAGACCATGCACCTTGAAGGTGCGTAATATGGAAGTGTAGTAGAGTGCTGAAAAGTTGTTAAAAAAATTCTGTTCAATTGTAAAATTCAAAAATTTCTTCGTCTTGGAAACATCAAGTAAGTACAAAAGCAAAACTCAAAGATGAGTTTTTTCAAAAAAAAAATGAAAAAAAAAAATTATAACACGAAATATCATAGATGGCGCTAAAATATAGATTTTGACCGGTTAAAAGGGAGCCCACTCAGCGGTCCACAGCGAAATCAGTCCACAGCTCAAACGTCTCACCGGAAAACAGTCCACGGCTCATTTATCCCCGAGTTCTCCCACCGCGAAGACATCCGCTGTTGAAAGGATCCACTGGAAAAAAGTCCACCACGCATTTATCCCCGAATTCTGACACCGCGAAGACATCCACTGCTCAAACAGTCCACCGGAAAGAGGTCGACCAAGCATTTATCTCCGAGTCTTCACACCGATAAATCATCCCACGGCTCAAATGTCCCCCCGGCAAAAAATCCACCGCTCATATAGCCACTGTCAAAGGACGCCTACACTCATAGACATTTCAAAACTAGTAGATGGTCTGTTGAATGTATGTTTGGTTGCATAATTATATTGGCATGAAAAATAGCAGCAGTTTATTTCTTGTCCATAATATTACTCGACAATAATAGCTCGTTTTCTAACAGTGACCTAACAGTGAAATTTGCATATTTCAGTGCTACAACTCCACAAGTCATTCAACACACATGCCACGCAAGTCAAGGGATGGGGAGGGAGGGCTACCCCGCCGACTAAATGCCGACAGTTGGCATTTCCAAGTTCCTAGTTTTGCAATGTCTATGGGCGAAGTCACCTGACAGTGGATAAATGCGTGGTGGACTGGTGGACCTTTTTCCGGTGGATCGTTTTAGCCACTGGATGTCTTCGCTCCCTTCGTAATTTGCCCCCATTATTTTCAAATTCCAAAATAATATCAACGACGGTGGCGTTCTCTTTGGAAATTCCTTTGAACCTATGTTGACGAATGTCGGCGACGGCGACACATGTCAATTCCGTTACAGATTCCTGTAAATGATGCGTGAATCAGCTGTTTATACCATGTCCATGCTCAACACTCAACTCACTGTTTCTTTACTGTCATTCTCGTCTGGCGTCCTCGCACAGAGTTATCAGCTGGTATTTATTTACAGTGCTAAAATTTGGATAGATAACGTCAAAGGTACAATAATTCCACAATTTATGTTTGTCGCAAATCTCATTTTCAGTTTTGTTACAGAACTTTCCATCTTAGCACTTCCGTTTTCCTTTAGAAAAACTGATCAATATTGATACTTTTGCGGTAGAATGTAGGAAAAACTGCGTACATGTAAGTCTGGTAGAATGTATTTTTATCAATTTACAAAAAGTTGTTTGTGCTTTAAAGCTTCAAAGAATAGACTGTAAAATGAGCGAAGAGAAAGAGATGCCTCCAGAGACGCTGTCAAAGTCATGGGTTGTGGTGGACGGTAATGACGCCGAAGGTGGTGCTGCAGAGCCTGCTCTGAACTCCGGTGTTGAGAGTGTTTCTGCAGTAGAAAAGGAATCGAATGATTCGCACATGGACTCTGACACGGACAGCATAAGTATTATCAGTGAAAGCGATGGCTGCTCTCGCAACGGAAAGAGCGACGAAGAGGAAGTACTAGAAGTAACCGAAGCTGCCATGCTGGTGACAATGCAGCAGATTGTCGGCAGAGATGCCAATGAAATTGAAATGCTAACCAGTGATTATTTGAAAGAAAAATGGAAAGTCAAACAGCTCTCTATTGCTCTGGCCGTGGTCATTTCATCTGTAATCCTCGGTTACTACATCGAGGCGACTAGTCACTCCAAATCAAATTATCAATTTGAGATTTCAATCGATGACAATTTCAACTCTTTCGCCCCGGTAAGGCGATTCGACCCGTACAAAAAGTATGGCATCAAGGATGTGGAACATAAAAAAGAACCTGTTAAAACTGAAAATGCAAAAGTCAAGCCGGAAAAGCCAGCTGAAGCGCGACAGTACAAAAACGACAAAGAAGAGGAGCTGAAGATCAAGGAAATCTATCTAAGCGAGAAAGAAAAGTTCCTGATCCAGAAAGAGCACGAATTGGTGATGCGGGAAATAGAAATGCGTCAGGCGGAGGAAGCGCAAGGAAAAGCGACCAACGAGGTGAGATATCAAGACAAACAAGAGAGCTACAAAAACAACATGAAGAAGGAGAATCAGCTGAAGCAAGAGAAAGAGACAAGACGCGATGACAAGACTAAGAAGCAGGGTCATCCCAAAGAAGACAAGAATGCCAGAAAAGATCACCATGACAAGAAAGCGAGGTACAAGTATGACGAAGACGAGGAGCCGCAGAACGACAACCTATCTGGAAAGTGGTATATGAATTTGCACCAGGCGCGCAACAACTTGAGAAACAAAATGGACTACCCGTTCATCAAGAAGATGAAGAACAAAGCTCTCTGGTACTTTCGCTGGATGTTTGCTAGAGAGAGCAACAGATCTAACTATAAGCGTAAATTTAAGTTTGAAATCTGAATGTGTAAGAAATGTGTGATATGTAGACAATATTATATTTTGTAATAATTAAGTATTTATCTACTCTACACCTACCTACCGCTACTATTGAATGGTGTTGTTCATAAACAACAAACTTGTGCTAATTTGTCCAATAATATTAATATTTAGTAGATCTACTATTCATAATGCTCTTTGACTTTGGTCAATATTGAAAAGTTGACCTAATTGACAAGAGACTGACAGGTTTAATTTTTGTACAGCTATTCCGTGAAGAGTTGTGAAGGTAAGTCCTCAAGATATGATGTAGGTATTTACCTATAGCGAGTATAGTGGATAGCAAAAATAGCCGAATGTTGAGATTAATTCACTCATAGTCAACTTGCCACATTTCACTCAAGTACAGTAAAAAAAAAGGTTTCTATAGTTTCTCTTGAAAACGGCAAACTAAATACTGAATGGAGATTTGTTGTCGTTATTATTATCATCATTATTATCAATATTGTTTCTGGATAAATCAGAAGTATTCGTCCACGGGATCCTTGCTGTATAACAAACGCCTATTGTTGATTTTAAAGTGAAAAGATGAAACCGATGTAGGTATTGGGGTATTTAATATGACATGTTTTTATGACATTTTCAAGTGAACCTTTGCATGTAGTATGATAAGTTTTTGTAATTTCTTGTTTCTATCAAAATTTTCAAAATTAAATTGTGACTGAATCTAAATTGATTTTATTAAATACCAAAACAAAAACTTTAACATTTAGAAAAATATCTGCGAATGTTGAAGACTACTCAGAATAGGTAATTCATACCTTCTATTGGCCTGGACGATTATTAGAATAAAATCGATTTTTGGGCAAAAGTATGAGTGAAAAGTGGTGCATTTTTAAGCGTGTGTAACTTTTTTGAAAACAATTCAAGATTTTTCCCAATTATATTTTTTGAAACCTCGCAGCAATATCTTAAAACGGTTTTTGACATTTTACCGCCTTCTATTTCTTGTACAGGGTTCACGTATGAAGTATATACAGGGTTCTGCAACAGTGCGTCGGGCTTTCCTAGCGCCCTTCCGTTACGAGATAGAGACAGAGGTGTAATACATAAAATTATTGACTTGAAAAGTTCTAACCAGTGAAATTATTTTCAACTATACAAGGTGTTCCATTTTTGCGCTATAGCAAAAATAAAGATTTTTTTAAATGAAATGCCCCACTTTTGATTCTATTTTCTTGTTTAGCTTTTCAAGCTCTATTACAAGCGTATTTTTGTTTTTTTAATTTGTGGCAGTGCTACCAACTAGAAATTAAAAATTGAAATTTTTTGTAATTTCAAGGTTCGTTTTGAAAAATCGTAGGAGCCTCGTTTTTTGCAATCAAGGGATGAAATTTAGCACAACAATAGTCGAATGGAAAGTGAATATTTTCATGACAAAAAAACTTCAGAATCAGTGATACCGGGTGTTCAAAATTTTCTCTCGAACTTCGCAAATTTCAAAATCCCATAAGTCATTTTTTTCAAACGGAATGCCCCCCATTTTGTTCAACCATTCGACAGCTTTTTTTCTCCTCTTTCATTTTTACCGGGGGTATCCTACCCCTAAATTTTGATAATTTCCGAGATAATCGATAATTTTGATAAAAAGTGCAATTTATTGAAATTTTTCACGCCGGGCAGGTCATAGTGATCATCAACAAATGTCTGATTGACACATTTTGCTTGGTTTGATGCTAAGAACAAGTTTTTTTATTGAACAGCTGCGCTAAATTCCAATCTGAAGAAAATGCATAAAAAAGAATTTCGTTGCCCGATGGAAAAAAGAAAATTCAAATTGAGCTTAGAAAAGCGGTCTTCTCGACTTTAAAAAACATTCAAACTGTCAAATTGAGAGGTGCGTTCATTTTGACACATGATTTTCTGTATCAGGACCTACTAAGAACATGAAAAATCTAAATAAACGACAATTTTTGTCAAAATTATCGATTATCTCTGAAATTATGGAATTTAGGGGTAGGGTAGCCCCAGTAAAAATGAAAGAGGAAGAAAAAAGCTATCGAATGGTGAGATAAAATATGGGACATTCCATTTGAAAAAAATTACTTATGGCATTTTGAAATTCGCGATGTTCGAAAAAAAAATTGCACACCCTGTATGATTAAACCTCAAGTTTTTTGTCATGAAGTTATTTAGCTTCTATTCGACTACCGTTATGCTACATTTCATTTCTTAATCCCAAGAAACAAGGCCTCTACGATTTTTCAAAGTGAACCTTGAAATTGGAAAAAATTTCAATTTTTAATTTTTAGTTGGTAGCACTGTCACAAATTGAAAAAACAAAAAACACTTGTAATAGAGCTTGAAAAGTTGAACAAGAAAATCAAATCAAAAGTGGGGCATTTTATTTAAAAAAATCTTTGTTTTTGTTATGGCGCAAAAATTGAACACCCTGTATAGTTGAAAATAATTTTACAAGGTAGAACTTTTCAAACTTATAATTTTATGTATTACACCTTTTTCCCTATTTTGCAAGGTAAGGGCGCTAGGAAAGCCTGACGCACTGTTGCAGGACCCTGTATACACTCCTCCTTGAAGACATCCCCTTAAACATATAACTTCTAAAATTGAAAATGATTCTTATACAATTTTTTTCGTGGGTTTTGAATCCGTTGACAGAAATTTTCTGTGGTCTATCGCTTACAGGGTGCAACATCGAAAATTTTTCCAACATATAGGATACCCCGTATTTTGATATGGGAATCGATTCCACTTTCCATCGTGATTATAAATATATATCACACTTGATAGGTCAGTCAACAAAACACGTGTTAAGAAATTGATGAAGTTTTAATACATTACGAAAAAAGATTTTTTCAAAAGTGACTCAGTGAATTTTTTACTCGATATTTTATCATTTTTCCATTAATTTGGGTGAATGAATTTGTTTATAGTTTGAAACTTTTACTTGACTCAACTTGAACCGACAAACTTGAAAAAAAAATGTCCATATATTTTTTGAAACTTCAACAATTTTTTCAACAGGTGTTTTTTTGAATAACCTATCAAGTGTGATATGTAGGATTTATTATCAAGATGAAAATCGGAACCGATCCCCATTATTAAAATACAGGTGCTCAATCTGAGAAAAATTTTCGATGTTGTACCCTGTAAGCAAAATGCCGCAGAAAAATATAGTAAACAGATTCGGAACCTACGAAAAAAATCATGGGAGAATCGTTTCTATTTTTAAAATTATGTCCAAGGGAAGTCTCCAGGGAGAATAAGATTGTATATTATTATAAGAGTTTCATAACTTACGTGACCATACGTCCCGTTTCGAACGGAACTGTCCCTTTTTTCGGTTCTCCGTCCCGGTGTCCCCGAAAAGAGCCTCGGGACGCAAAATTGTCCCGTTTTCCCAAAACGCGGCACAAATGCACCAGTATAGAGAGTCTTTTATTTAAAATGAACAAATTGTGGACGTCTGAAAATACCCATCAGTTACAGTTACAGGTTGCCGTCCTTATGGCAATAACAAATACAATAAAAATATTTAAAAAAAAGTGAAAAAAAACATCATTCTTTTCTAAAATCATCGCCAGCTGTATTAAAACCAATTTGTTCCTCTGACAAATATAAAAGTAAAAATAAATAACTGAACATTTGTGTTGTGTGTTGCATAATTTTTCAAAGTAATAAATTAATACTTTTTGATAAATGAACAGCTAATTATATATTTTTTTTTTCATTGATAACCTAGGTCGGTATTCATAAAGGAAACTCACATTTGATCACGCTACTTGAGCTGCCAAAATGTATGGAATTGGCCATCCAAATCCCATACATTTTGACGAGCAAGGTTCTGCGATGCCACTAAAAAGTGGATTAGTCTCGGGATTAGTAGAAGCAGTAGAACTCTTCGTATAGGTACCTTTATTTCAAAAATTCAAATTTGGCATTCGACCTCTTCAAAGAGAAATTATTGACGATGCTATTGGATTTTCCTCGGGATCTCCCAAATTTTCAAAAAAAAATCAGATTTTCGATGTCCCGTTTTGAGTCAAAAAATAAATGGTCACGTTATTCATAACACATTGTACTTATCACACGACTGGTTTTGGGGCACGACGAATACTCCAAAGGAGTGTGACAATACGCCAAATTTTAAAACACCAGCGGTCGCACCGGTCTAGCAGACCGAGTGGGGGTAAAATTGTAATCTTTTCACCAAATATAGATATTTTTACTATTGTACATTCTTTAATGAATATCCTCGTGTATAATTTATACGTGAGCACTCTGTATAAGAAACAGAAGGCAGTGAAATGTCAAAAACCATTTTGAGATATTGCTGCGAGGTTTTCAAAAATATAGCTAGAAAAAATCTACAACTGTTTTTAAAGAAGTTACACACGCTTAAAAATGAACCACTTTGCACTTCTTCTTTTGTCATCCTGTATATCATACAGTATATCAGCAAACACGATATCCAAATACAAAACTTGCAGTCAGAAGAACGCCTGAAGACGAAGGCGCAGAGCGGACATGGAGGATATTTATTTGTAATTGCGACTTTTTTCTGTCAATTGCCACTTCATTCTGGCAATTGCGACTTTTTTCTGTCAATTGCCACTTTAATCTGGCAATTGCGACTTTTTTCTGTCAATTGCGACTTTTTTCTTTTCAATTGCCACTTTTTTCTGTCAATTGCGACTTTTTTCTTTTCAATTGCCACTTTAATCTAGCAATTGCGACTTTTTTCTGTCATTTGACACATTATTCTGGCAATTGCGACTTTTTTCTGTCAATTGCCACTTTATTCTGGCAATTGCGACTTTTTTCTGTCAATTGCCACTTTATTCTGGCAATTGCGACTTTTTTCTGTCAATTGCCACTTTATTTTGGCAATTGCGACTTTTTTCTGTCAATTGCGACTTTTTAGCACATTTCGATAAAAATGATGTTTATATGGCCGGTTTGTCCGTCTGTCTGTCTGTCTGTGTAAAAGTTGAGAAGTTGTACGTACTCCTTCTCGGGAAATGAAGCTAGAGCATTAGAACTTTTTCCGATTAATAGCTTAGGCCCTCAAGGGTGGCCTGTGGGCAGACTGTATTTCATGGTGGCGCTGCCATCTTGGTAGCCATCTTGGAATTTCTCATCAGTGGAACGGAACCTCGAACGGAACTTACTCTGATCTCGTATGATCATTCTTAATTTCAAGCTCAGTTTCATGATTACGCCGTCATCTTGGCCGCCGCATCGAAATTTCTTATTATTGGAACGATTGTCATGAAACATGAAACGTAGGTACTCTTGCCTCGTATGAATCCACTTCAGATTCATTCGCTCTGAATCCGCTCTAGTGGATCATGAAACTCAGCTTGAAAATAAGAGTGATCATACGAACCATGGGTAAGTTGCAAGTTTCAGGAAAATCGTTCCACTAATAAGAGATTTGAATATGGTTACCAAGATGACGGCGTAATCATGAAACTGAGCTTGAAAGTAAGAATGTTCATACGAGATCAGAGTAAGTTCCGTTCGAGGTTCCGTTCCACTGATGAGAAATTTCAGTATGGCTACCAAGATGGCAGCGCCACCATGAAATACAGTCTGCCCATAGGCCACCCTTGAGGGCCTAAGCCTAGCTTCATTTCCCGAGAAGGAGTACAACTTCTCAACTTTTACACGGACAGACAGACAGACGGACGAACAGAGAAATAACGGACGGACAGACAGACGGACAAACCGGCCATATGAACATCATTCTCTATCGAAATGTGCTAAAAAGTCGCAATTGACAGAAAAAAGTCGCAATTGCCAGAATAAAGTGTCAATTGACAGAAAAAAGTCGCAATTGCCAGATTAAAGTGGCAATTGACAGAAAAAAAGTCGCAATTGCCAGATTAAAGTGGCAATTGACAGAAAAAAAGTCGCAATTGACAGAAAAAAGTCGCAATTGCCAGATTAAAGTGGCAATAGACAGAAAAAAGTCGCAATTACAAATAAATATCTTCCATGTCCGCTCTGCGCCTTCGTACCTGAATCATCAACGCAAACTTTTTTTTTTTTGAACGCAGTCGGTAGCACTGTGAGCTCGGCTCCGCTTCCAAATGCGAAGGTCTTGGGTTCAAATCCGCACTGAGCCAGATAGACTTTTTCACGCGTTTCTTAGTACTGGGGCATCTACTATCGTGCAGTGATGCCCCGGGAAAAGGGATGAAACGAGATTAAAGTTATCGAAAGAAAACCCCACTGATTATTCCCCACTGTTCTAGAAATGTCTTCGTTGTTACCGTCAATACTGTTATCGTTACTGAAAAACCCCCACAGAAAAACCTGATAATAACCTAGTAGTTGATGCAAGGCAAAAAAAAACTTTTAAAAAATCGATTCATTTTCCGTCTCGATATCCTCATTTGAACCTGAGTGAGTTTTTGGGGTGGACCACTTCAATATTAGAGAGTTATTGCAGATGAAATAACGGCAAGCAGTATTAAAAGCGGCACTATTTTGGCAACTACGCTTGCGCAGATTAGTGCGACGTTAAATTTCCCTTATTAAGGATAGTGCCTGCCTTTATTTGTGCACTCTTTAGGTCGACCTTATTCATATTTTATTTTGACAAGCCTCAAAAATGGCCCTGTACTTGGTGTATTGTTGGTTGCCTATATTCGTCCAATTTTGACCAAACTTCCCTTACGTTATTAACGTTATTATTACGTTATTACGTTAATTAACGTCCCTGCGTTAGGGGGCCAATTTTTTGCAGATAGACTCTGCAGGCCTTGCAGTACACGTGTGCAAGAAATCAGGCCCGTCAGAGGGGTCCTTGTGTCCCGCATGCAATTTGCACTCTAACTTTAAATTGAGACTAAAAATTTAGGTTAGGAATTGGGAATGACGCATGCTCACGTTCCTTGCCGGTCGGCAAAAATTCGACCTTCGCGTGATTGCCAGACTCGTACCGCTCTGTAATCATTCTCCCCACTCTATACCTCTGGTGTTTGCCGACCCGAACTGTCAAATCTAGCGCATGCCCACTGAAACACAAAATTGTCATGAAAACTACTATTTGCGATCTGCAATAACTCTTATTCAACAACCAAAAATAAGGTAAGCAGTATTTTAATAACGCCTCCTTTAATAGTGCCGTGCAGTAAAATGGCATTCTGCATAATAACTCTCTATATTTGATCTGTGATCTGTTAATTTATTATTCCACACTATTGGATTTATTGCTAGCTCAACTTCTCCATTCCACCTTTCCCACGATAGTTTCATCACGCATACCTGTGAAGAGTGTCAAGTGAACCCAGAACTAGCGGTCTGTAGTAATAGCGTAGCCGTTCGTACTAGCAGGAGTATGCGCGCAAGTGATTTCGGTCGCTGTTGTCGCTCTGGGTTGCGTTCGAGAACTACACTATTCTGCGATTGTTGCAGAAATGACCGTTCGAGATATCTTCTGTGCGCAGTCTAGAGATGAGCGATAAATCACTACCTGTGAATTATTCACTGTGAATGAGAAATCACATTCACGACCTGTGAACAAATACAGAATAAACCGTGATTGCTAAAACGTGATTTCTCTCATATTGCTCATTTTTCACGCAATGACAAGTACTGAGCAAAAGCATTTTTAACACTTAGCAGATTAGCAGCGCTCCCGATCGATGCGCTCTTTTGTTTGATTTCGATCACCGCAAGAGTCGGCAACTTCTAGACGAGAGCGAGAGCGGCGCACACACCACACGACGTTCTCTGCTCTGCAGAGTGCAGTCTGCACACGTACGACCGTTCTCCGATACAAGTGATACGAACGCCGACCTGTGATCGCTCACTGTTGCTGCTACTTCTCAGTGAAGGTCGTGGAACTAGAACGTGCAATGCTGCAATCTGAATGTGAAAACGAGCAAACAGTGAAAAATCACCGGCATGGTACCGGGACTACCGGATATTTTTCACCGGGGAGCCCGCCAACAATCCAACATCGGAGCGCGCGACGTGAATCGTGAATATGTGACATAGGCGACCATATTCATGATTCACATTCACAGGTAAAAATCATTGTGAACGGAAAATCACGTTCACAGTTATACCTGTGAATTAGAAATCACGCTTTAGCTCAACTCTAGCGCACTATCGGCAACGCAGTAAACCGTTCGAGAACTCAAAACGTGTCGCGTTGAAGTGACAAATTTCGCAGCACCTCCGAGCGCCGTGAAAGTTACTCGTCATGCGCACCTCAGCACCCCACATATTTCTCGGTCAGACTTTATTTTATTTTGACTATAATCTTTCGATTGGGTACTTACGTGGTAGGCAGTACCTATAAAAATGGGTACTTTATCAGAAAAGCTTACTTTACTTTGAAACTAAACAGCACTGCGATCGCCAGTCAGTGAGATTGAGAGTGACGTTTCCAGCACAGCGAAAATCGTTCGGAAAGTGGTAGTTACTTTGCCTTACTTGATACCCCCACTCCAAAAATGCAAGAATCGCAGAATAGTGTAGTTCTCGAACGCGACCCTGAATTTAAAGGTGCGTTCAGTCAGCTTATTTGGCCGCGGCATGCTTCATTTTTTCAAATTAAAGCAATATTTTAGAATAATAATTTGATTTTCGTCACACTTCCCAAGGACACACGGCACAGCTTGTAGGTTAAATGGGCTCAAAACACGCTTGATGGATGATGGCACATTTGAGTCCCATTTAACTTGACGCAAGCGTGAAACCCATTCATAGTCGCTTGAAGACGGGTAAAAGAGACCTATGAATAGATACGTCTCTAAAAAACATCCCCTTTTTAAACAACTTTAGAGACGCCTATTTAGAGCTATGATAGAGGCGAAGAGGCGCATCTTTAGAACCGTTTTCAACACTAAAAGGGGTATATGAATACGGGCTTTGGCTTTATGAATCGGGGGAGTTATTACAGGTGGATAGTTTTCAATATGATCATCCGGTGGGTGGCTTATTCGTTGTTGTTATTATTATTATTATTATTATTATTGTTATTAGCGAAGAAATTTGAATCGATTTTTTCGATTCGATTCGGTTCTGAACATTGATTGATTCGATTCGGTTCGGTTGTGAACGTTGATTGATTCGATTCGGTTCTGAACATTGATTGATTCGATTCGATATTAATCCAACGCAGACTATAGAAAATTGAGAAAGCGGATCTGGTGACTTTTCATTCCGAACGGTTGGTGAGCCCGACCGTGCGTGTGCAGCAGGCTGTGAACTGTCATCTGTTCTCTGAAAGTACTATGGCGTCAATGTTTTCAGGTGCACCATCGTTTCAGTGATAAGTTTCTGGTGCTGCTCGGTATTATTTTTCTTCAGAATCCAATCATTTTTAGGAAAGTGCTAAAGTATGGTGGAACGGCAGAACACGCGCAGGCGGAAAATCAAATTTCGTACCGACTGCATCAATACATAATTTTGGTGGATTGCCAATTGTCAGGATTATTATATAAACATAAGTAAGTAATAAACAAGTAAATAAGCTAGAAAATTGCATTTCACGCCGGCAGGCTGCAAGACGACAATCCACCGCGATTCAAAAAATCCACAAACGCAGAACTTGACTGCTCATGGCGTTGCTTATCTACCCTGCGACTTTCTGAAGTCTGAACCAGTTCTTGTCACATTTTCACCGTAATTTTCACATATAAACAGTGGCAGTACCATCATCACGCTGCTCTGTTTTTGTATTGAACACCAGCTGAACACACGTAAAAATTCAATCTGTATGCTCCACATCTGACAGTTGCAGATAATAAATAATCCTGTGTCTTTGTAGGTTATCTTGTTCAAAATGATGGGATCGGTGGGTGCTCCCAGGCCCTCAGCCTTAGACCCCCGACCCCCTGTGGCTTCCCCATTTTGTTAAAATGCAAACACTTTTACTATCTTGTATCCTGTTCTGTTTACAAAATAACATAACTGAGAACTGTTTGCCCACTCTGTTGCCCGAGACTCTGGTATAGGTATAGTTAAGCAGCAGCAAAATTTACAAATTTCCATGCAAACATGCCTTTTGATTTAAGGACATCACTTTTCTTGAATTCTATTTTTAGTTGCTTGTGGAAGCTGGGAATAAATCACATAGACAAGATCTGCATGAGCATAAAGAACCTCAATCTAAGGAGGCTGTGACGTTGACAGATATAGTATGTTCACTTCTACCGTGATTCTAGTCTGCTGTGAGATTTTGTTTCTAAGTTTCCAAATGTGAAATATAGAAAATCCCAAAAACTTTGCAGTTGGCTGCTCTAACTTGATTCGGCATAATAATTCACGAAGTCGTTGGGACCAGTTTTGAAACACATTTTCTGCGCATTTCCTCTGCAGATAGACAGAACAATTTTGCAGGACGTGATGTCCTACGCTTTTTCAATTTTATTGGAAAATGTATTAATTTTTCGACCTGTTTTTAATTTTCGCCAGTGCGAACAAATAAAAAGACCCTTGGCATTTGACAGTTGTCAAAAGTATTTCTAACCTTTCAAAGCCGGTTCAACTTTCGATGATTCAAATTAAAGAATATACAAGTCCTTCGTCCAAAAAAAGGCCTTCCGCCTGTTCCAGGCGAAAAAACAGGCCAAACCTTGGAGAATTATGGGCCATACAAGGATCGCCGTGCGGTCTGTCATTGGCAAAAGAATTTACGCGTAAAAAGTTTATTGAACCAAATTTCAAAAAACTCAGCCGCTCAAAGTTGCGTATTGGACCGAAATTGATGTTAGTACCTTCAATTTGCAATTTGCTTTCATTTTGGGGCTTCCCGAGACGAGTTTTTGTCGGCCCTAAATGTAAAAGTAAATATAACTTTGAGAAGCCAGTTTCACACCAGGTAAAAAGATGTCAAGCCTACAATGCTAAAGTAGAAAACTTGCCCAGCCAACTAGAATCACAGTAGAAGTGAACCTACTATATGATTAACTACTACTGATTAATGTTGCAAATGTTGCTCATGCCATTACTACCTCACTATTTCTTCCAGATTCCAGAATGTAATTTTTACATGGATTTTGATAAACTGAATTGAACAAAATAACTGAGGAGCTTGTGGTGTGGTAGTTAGCGCGTTCGGCTACCACTCCAGAGGTCGCGGATTCGATCTCCGCCGGGGACGGATTCTCGCCTTGAAAACAAACTTCTTGGTTTAGTTGGAATGCTTGCTAAATGCAAGACGCGCCGTGTGTCGCATAGCACGTAAAATATGAACGATGGTGCCGACCCCATGCGATGTTGGTGGTCGTTAAAAATCCCTACCCTGTGTTGGAGCACACAGGGTAAGGAAAATTTCCGGTATAGTGGAGGAAAGCATTCACCGGCGTCGGTGTTAGGCCTCGTTGCGGAAATAGGCCGACGTTAAATAAACGAATTGAAAAAAATAACAGCTTGCAGGCTGCCGCAAATATCGGAAACAAACAAAAATCAAGGATGCCTATGATGACAGGCAATAATGACACACTAGATCTAATGTCGTCGTCAATTGGGTACTTGCCCAATATTTTTTTATTGGCTTAATCGATAGTATGGTTGAGAATAATGTACCCGTATTTTTTCTTTTTCTTGAATTCCCAGAAATTGGGGCCGTAATTATAATACAAGTTTTGTAAGACATCGTATTGTCACACGCGTCATTTTGAAGCACGAGGAGTGAACTTAATATTTGAATATTTTCCACTTTTCCCAACCGTGGCGCCCGTGATGTCCCAATGTTAACAATATTTTAACCAAATGTTCCACCCTTCAGCTACGACTCATGTACCAAATTTCATCACAATCTGAAATATTTCGAAGATTGGAAAGAAAAAACAAATTCTTATTTAAATGTTGTCGTACACCTGATAGGTTTCGGAGCCAAAAGCTTATTTTCACGTCTAACCACTATAAAACACATGTCCACAAAGTTGTACTGCAATCGATCCAGAAACACAGGAAAACCGAGAGACAAGCCCTCTTTTACCCTCGTTTTTACTTGTTTTTCGGCTGAAATATTTTTTGTTTTTTCAAGTGTCACACCTGATTTTTACTAGAGCAACTCATGTTTTGGCGGGCACTCTTGCTGCAAACCTTCGGTACTTCACGTATTATTGAACGTCAAAGTTTTGAATTTGACAGCTTCCAACTTTTGACAGATGACAGAAGAAAGATACGTCATAATTTTCACATGTTCTGAATAGAGTTTTTCAAGAGCTTGAAAATGAGCTATCGCACGTGGAAATCGTCTTGTGCAAATCTTTTGTCACTTTTTGACTGTGACATTTCCGTTTGACAGATGAAATGCAAAGCTTATTTTCACCCTTATACCTTGGACCCTACATGCATACTAAATTTGGCCGAGATCGATTGAACGATTTAGGAATTAATCGAAAGACAAAAAGAACCAACACCCACACCCAGACCGAGAGAGCGACATGTTTTAAGAACCACTTTTTCGAGATCCTGGCATGCCAAAACGCCAAAAATTCCTTTTTGGCCGATAGCCATACTTTAATTTGCGATGACATGTAAAAAAGACGAATTCGGTGAAATTTTCAGTTGCTTCCTAATTTCAACGCAGGTTCATTATGAACAGATGATAAGTTAACATGGTTTACGTGTTTGTTGTGTTGATACATGAGCTAGAAAAGACTTTTATATAAGCTGTATATGGATTTTACAGTTTATGTACTTAGTTTGACACTTGTCAAAATAACCTCAAAAACTATAACATTTTCACAATTTGTACTGGAACAAACACGTAAAATGTTGTACAACACTCGTGGCTTGTTACACAAGATATTTTCCGACACTCAGCCTCTTACAGAACTCGGGCTGCGCCCTCATTCTGCAAATTTCGGCTTCGTGTCTGAAAACCACTTATGTAACAGCCAACTCGTATCGTAAACTACTATTAATTTAAAATCAGTCTTTTTCTGAACATGCCCTGAAATTCTGAAATTGAGTACAGTCATATTTTGACATTATATTCTACAGCGGTGACAGTTTGTTGTTTGACAGAAATTTATTAATAAGCGGAGGGTCAAGCGGATGGATAGACGGACAGACGGACATCTAAGTGTCAGTAATAGCAGTTGTCCTAGGAAAATGCGCTAAAAAGACAAAATGATGATTTTCCGTACATACAGGGTCCCGAAAATATATCGACAACGTCCTAGGGCAGCCCTCTCATCAAAACAAGAAAAAAAGTTCCAATGAACATGGGTCCAGAAACGCTTCTTAAGGTAAGCTACAGGCCCCTAAGGAGGGACCCTGAAGATGGTTTTTATTTAATATTTCTGAAACCGTTCAAGGGAAATCAATCAAACTTAACACATCCACTAACCTTCTTATGCCAGGCTGAGGTGTGGGGGTAAAAATTACCCCAACTTTTTTTATGTGGATTTTTTCCAATTTTAATAGGAATTTTTGAAGTATTGGATTTTTCTACAAAAAAAAAGTACTTCGTTCAACCCCGATAGACGCACCATCATATCATATTTATATCATATCATATCACGTTTACGAGATATTTGAGTTTGAATGTATGCTGGTCACAATTTGAAGTGGGTCACCCAAAAAACTGTTCGGTTTTTAATCTCTGTCAATCTCTTGAAAATCATCGGATTTTGAAGTAACTCACACCAACTTCGAGATAAATCCTTTTACTTTCACCATCTGCAAGTGCTTGTTGGCTCGTGACAGCGATATGTTCAATACAGGGTGATAAAGGATGCCTTGTAATTTTATACTTTTTTGCAATGGTACAGGCACTTTCGTGGCCACCCTGTAATTTTTGATTTTGCTGTATTTGGTAACCAATAGTATGAGGAACTCATTTACTACGTTTCCATGGAGAATTGAAATCAATTTGAAAACGGTATCGGGATTGAATACGAAAGTGTTCACATGAGTGGTTCGAACTCGGTATTCAAATCGATTTGAATTCTGTTTACATATCTGTCATGTAAGTTTAACCCTAACTTAAAACTATCCCAACTTAACGTATCAAAGAAAGTGCAAGTACTCTGCAAACTGCAAGTGTGCAGAAGGCAGAAGTGCAGACAACAGGTGCAAGTATGAATGCGACCCTCGATGCGACCAGAACAGCGGTTTTACTCATTGCTATGTATCAGTTTCTGTTTGTTGATGTTTCGATCCAATCCGATTGGGTTTCCATGAGTATTATTTCGATCCGATCCCGATACGATCCCAGAATTTGCCGAATCGACCTTGAGACTCGAATCGATTTGAATACGATGTTGCAAGCGTTTACATGCAGTTTTCAATCCCGATACCGTTTTCAAATCGATTTCAATTCTCCATGGAAACGTAGTAATTGTTTCTTAGTTTGATGCTCTACGTTGCTTAGTTACGAAAATATGTTTTTTTTCTTATTTAGTTACTTTATCACGTTAATCCATACGAACAATTTTTTTTATTAGATTTAAATTATGAGCAATGAAAATGAACGGGGTAAAATATTTCAAAAAAAAAGTTGGACCTGGTCTGGACTGCACTACTTTTTGGTAGGATCTAAACATATCTTTGAACAGGTTATTGATAGTTGCCACAGGGATTTCTCTCCACTTCGCGGTTAGAGCATAATTAGTTCTTGTCTTGTAGTGAGTTGTACTAGTAGTGCTGACAGTCATCAGGGCATCCCATATGTGCTCAATTGGATTGATATCGGGCGATAAGTTTAGCCATATCATTGTATTGATTTCATTATTCACGAAAGAATAATTCCTAATATTGGCATGTTACATTTATTATTATTGTTATTGTAACAATTTTCAAAGTAATTTTTGCTAAACCCAGAGAAAAACTGTTTATAGCAACATCAATAACTGTCAAATTGATTGACTCAACTTGAATACCTACTTGATTAAATATTTGAAGCCACCTGTGAAAATTAGAAGCAGTGCAGCGCGAAAAATCACCTCATGAAAAAAAAATCGTATTTCTCTAACTATGCAACCTGGAGCATCAAGCTAAAAAGCAATGGGTTCCTTATACTATTGGTAACCAAACAGAGCAAAATCCAAAATTACAGAGTGGCAGCGAAAGTTCCTGTACCATTGCAAAAAAGTACAAAATTGAAAGGCATTCTTTATCACCCTGTATTAAACATATCGCTGTCACGAGCCAACAATCACTTGCAGATGGTGAAAGTAGAAGGATTTATCTTGAAGTTGGTGTAACTTACTTCGAAATCTGATAATTTTCAAGTGATTGGCAGAGATTAAAAACCGAACAATTTTTTGGGTGACCCACTTCAAATTGTGACCAGTATATAAGGACGAGAGAACGTGGTCAGAAATGCTGATTATAGGGTGATTGCATGTAGAGGGAGTTTATGGCAAAATGTCAATAGTGTCACTGTCATCTGTCAAGTTTCATCCCGGAGTCAACGTTAACCGGACTAACCTCACTAAATACTGTAATTTTTACGTGATTTGTTTACATACTGTTTTGTTCGGCGTTAACGAGATCGATAGATTGTGATTTCTAATCATTCTAACAATGCCTTACACGTCTATGCCTTACACCTGGCTATCATGTGCCCCAATGCAATTCCCTAACAAACGTCAAAACATAACTATCGATCTTTGCGCTGCCTGCCGGTGATCAGGTGAACGAAGTTCATGCAATCACCCTATTATTAGCATGGAAATAATTACGATATTCAAGGCGAAAGAAGAACTATTTCAAATCAACAACAGAAATTGAATTTGAACCTCGATGGATTCACCGTTTACGAGATTCCAGTCAAGTTTGACTGATTTCCCTTGAACGGTTTCGGAAATCTTAAACGAAAACCATCTTCAGGGTCCCACCTCAAGGGACCGCGTGGTGGGAGCACGCCGTCAATCGGTTACGAAATTCGTGTTCGTATACGAATTTTGCTAGCACGCCACTTTCATGTTTCGTAAATAGTGAATATCGCCCAATCCCTTGCGTCTTCTGCCCCGTGCAGAGCATGCGTTCAAGCGGTTACGAAGTTCGTTTTCGTATCCGAATTTTGCGAGCACGCCACTTCCTTTTTTCGTAGAAATCGACCAGCCCCTTGCGTATCCTACCCACAGCCGTGCCTATGCACAGCCCGCAAGCTCCGTGCGAATACGAAAACCTTGGGTTTTGCGGAAAGTGTCGATCTTTCTTGTCTTTGTCTAGCAAAATATATCTGCATCTTCCCTCTTCGTCGCTGAAATTTTAGCAATATGGCGGCCAATCACGGACACGACTTTTTACGATCGTTTCCGATTGCGAAGACGAACGAAAATACGCAAGTTTATACAATAGAAAATACGCAAGCTTCGTATACGAAATTCGTAAACAGACGGCGTGCTCCCCGCACCAGTGTCCATTCACTAGGGAACCCGGTTGGCCAACCCGGTTGGTCCGTGTTGGCTGTCAGGTTGGCGCGTTTTATTGTTTTGCCCACACACTGGCGAACCGTGTTGGCGAGCGCAGTTCTTTGGATAGTTGATGAAGACGAAGTCATATGAACGGATCAAAAAGAAAATTACTGGCGCTATGTGTCATACAGCAAACCATTGAACAAAACAAAAGTGGGTAAAAAAAGTCGACACGCAAAATTGTATTTCTTCAAGAAACGCAACATCGGTCTAACGACTCAAAAATTAGTCGAAAAAAGGTAATTTATTTTCAGCTTTGAAGAGCTATATCTGCTAAGTAGTTACGTACTTACGTCCGTTACTTTTACAAATATGGTTCCCAGAGTGAATCTTCACCTTCTTAGATCCTCTATCGACCCTTGAATTTTGGCGGTTAAATCTTAAACGTCCTGTACACCTATTGGCGAGTTTCAAGATCGAATACGCCATCTGACGGCCAACGTGTAAACGACGTTTGTGCACGGATCAACTGCAGATTTGTGTGGGCTCTTATGAGCGTTGCGGTGTTTTGGGACTTTATCTGATTCCATCTGACTTAACGCGGCGTTAATTTTTTCCAACAAAGTACGTGAGCCACGCACGTTTTATTATCTTGAATATATTAGGTGTCGTCGATTGCAAAAGCATTGCATTTTTAAATAAGAGTGGCACGTGTACGACGACTGGCAAGCAAAAGTGGCATAGAATGGAAGGTGGCAAGATAGATAGTGACAAAAAGTGGCGGAGAATTAGTTGTGTTTCCGAGTGCGAGTCGCGCTGTGGAAACCGGAAAAAGGAAGAGTTACATTTTCACTGTTTCCCGTCGAAAGCGAAAGACGCAAGTTGGGTAGTCAAAATGACAAACAAACTCGGCACTGTGGGAAATATGACTACGAGAAAAGCCTGGGAAGTGTCGCTGAAAATGGGAACTTTATATGGCTGTATCGAAGAAGCACAGCTGCGATATTTTTGCATGTCCCGGACTGGCCTGCTTTGCAAGTGCATTTGAAGGTTTCAATTTCACAGGAACTGCTACTACTATTTTTTTAATTACATTCCCAGTTATCTAGTGAGGAGATTCATACAATGCGCTTGTTTGTGAACACAATTCAAATATGTCAATGTTTAAATTGATGCTTGATTCGGTTCGCTTTCGACCACACAACACAAGAAATTGTGACTTCAGAATTTCTTCTTCCATCACGATACATCGAGAATCCGTTGAGTCCATCAAGTGATTCAAAACCTCCATAACACTCAATTGCGCTTCTGCCATTTTTGAGTTCCACCGCAATACTAATTAACCACGTTTCACGTCTGGAGGACATTAAAAACCGCTTACTACTGATGAGATTTTTGAACGCGCGAGCAACAATCCGTGCTCTATCCGACATGTTTGTTTACATGCGACTTGAAAAGTAGTCCCGAGCGTTACCCGCGAAATTTAAAATTCCAGTTAGAAAGAGGTGCTTATTTCCGCTGATCACAGCTAAGTGCTATGGTAATTTTAAATGACACCAATTTAATATCAATTTTAATAAATGAGAAAATAATGTTTTTGAATGAAGCTGATTTCATTACACAACACTCACAACAGCCGAGCCGACTAAAAAAGTTCAATGAAAATAACAAACATCATATAGAAATGGAGGTTAGAAATCGTACGTAAGTGTCAAACTCGCTGAATGTAATGCCATTGGCTTGGCGTAAGAATAATTTGCCCGGGTAAGACTACCAATCGAACAAAACTAATATTAGTTCCAAACGCGCCTATGTTGTTACATTCTTTGGTGCTTTTGTTTGCTATAGGTTACATCACTGAAATTCAAAAAAGTCCGTTCTATCGGTGTACAGACTATACCTGCCTGTGTCCACCTACCTACTCACGTATCTACCTACCCACCCCCACCCAACTACCCACCTCCACCTACGCACCTACCTGATTACCTACCTACTTACATAGAAGTGCGAATTTTTGGGGGTTTTCTCTTTTCTCATACATAGCTTTTCATCCTGAATCCACGAGACGCGAGAAATGATCAGTGTTGCAAAAAGGAAATGGTTCCTAACTCTACACATTATTTCTTGATGAATTATTGAGCCTTGCGTTTGCCCCCGCCCCTCTCCCTGCATCTTGCCGCCTTGATGTGTAACGCGACTGTAATGTAGCAAAAACAAAGGAAATCAAGTAGGTGGTACCTACCTACTGTAAATTTCTGATTCCTTGGATTGAATCTAAGTATCCTGTATCAGATGTACCTATATTACATACACTGACATGAATAAAATGTCATTCCCTCGCAGACATTCTTTTTCATAACCGTATCAAAAAGACAAAGTAGCTAATCTACTTCGATGATAATTAATCACTTATGTCTAATTAATATCAATATTCCATCAAATGATTCAAATACCGTGATTAGCCGCAGTAACTATCCCTGATGTTGGTTGTTATGTTGGCCAACTTACCCATTCACTGACGAACCCAACAACGAACCCAACCGCGTTTTCAAGCTCGCTGGAAAACCGGCCAACTTGGTTGGGTTGGTGTTGGCGCCAACCACACACTAGCCAACATCCGGCGAACCCAACCGGGTTCCCTAGTGAATGGGCACCTTTAGGAAGCGTTTCCGGACCCATGTTCATGGGAACTTTTTTTCTGGTTTTGACGAGAGGAAGCTGCCCTAGAACGTTGTCGGGGTATTTTCGGGACACTCTGTATACATACAGGTGTTTCAAAAGAAAGTACCTAGCTATACAGAGGAGTGCATAAAAAACGGCCACCGCTGTAGCATCGTTATTTCTTATCCGATCTTCAAAAATCAAAAACCAGTTTAAATGGTATAATGTCTTCTATGATTCGACAGTGACAAATTTTTCAAGCCTCGCCAGACGTAGTGGCGGAGGCTATTTATGGCCGCTTTTTTTTCCCGTGATTTTTTTTCCTCGTTCCTCGTTTCTTAACAAAATTCACCTAAATCTTCCATATCTTTCGAACGGTTCAATATATCCAGTTCATTCTTTCGCTAATCGAATCTACGCTAATAAACTATTGCAGGTTGATACAGACGACGTTTAAAGATGATCGGTCAAATATAAACAATCTTTACAACAATAAAGAATGCACAACTCGTGAAACTCATCTAAAATAGAGAAAACGCATAGATGCCAGCCTTTCCATCATCATATCTTTCGATCTAATGAAGCTTTGTGCCTTTTCTTTCTATTGAAGTACACATTCAAACCTTTGTTACAATGTGACTCTATCCTATTATCTGTCAAAGGTAATCAGCTGTCAAATCCAAAACATGCTACATGGTATACAGGGTTCTGGAACAGTGCGTCGGACTTTCCTAGTGCCCTTCCCTTACGAGAAAGAGAAAAAGGTGTAAAACGTAAAGTGAATGATTTAAAAAGTTTCATCTCGAGAAATTATCATCAACTATACAGGGGGTGTACCATTTTTGCGCTATAACAAAAACAAATATTTCTTCGAATGAAATGCCCCACTTTTGATTCAATTTTCTTATTCAGCTTTCCAAGCTGTATTTTAAGTGTAATTTTGTTTTTTCAATTTGTGGCAGTGCTACAAACTAACAAGCGAATATGCCTCGTGAGCATGAGGCTCAGTAGCGCACTTCCTTTTTGAAGGGTTAGTGAACGCAAGATGTTAATTAGGGTTATACCGTTATTTGGGCAGAAATTTCAATATGGCGGCCAAGTAGCGGCAGAGCATCATTTGTCCAAAATCGGATGTATTTTGATGAAGTTCACATCGCCTGTGAATTTCTCTTAAATCGGACCACTTTCAGAGAAATTCAAAATGGCGGACCAAAGATGGCGGCCAAGTGACAAAAATCATTGGCCAAATCTACATATATGGTGAACACGTACGCATTTGATTGACATTCGCACCACATCGATATATCTTTTCGTTGAGGCATAATTCTCCCAGTTCCATCATTTTAAAACATGTTTAATATGGAGAATACAAGATGGCGGCGGGGCATCAATTGTCGAAAATTGGATGTATCTTAATGGAGTTCACATCGCCTGCAAATTTCACTCAAATCGGACCACTTTCAGGGAAATCCAAAATGGCGTATCAAATATGGCGGCCAAGTGACAAAAATGATTGGTCAACTTAATATGGTGGTTACGTACGCATTCGATTGGCGTTTGCACCACATCGGTATCTCTTTTCGTTGAGGCATGATTCTCCTAGTTCTATCACTTGGAAACATGTTCAATAGTGAGAATACAAGATGGCGGCGGAGCACCAATAGTCAAAAATTGGATGTATCCTGATGAGGTTCACATCGCCTGTAAATTTCACTCAAATCGGACCACTTTCAGAGAAATTCAAAATGGCGTATCAAAGATGGCGGCCAAGTGACAAAGATTATTGGTCAACTTCATATGGTGGTCACGTACGCATTCGATTGGCGTTTGCAACACATCGATATCTTTTTTCGTTGAGGCATAATTCTCCTAGTTCTATCACTTCGAAACATGTTCAATAGTGAGAATACAAGATGGCGGGGCATCAATTGTCGAAAATTGGATAGATCTTAATGTGGTTTACATTGCCTGCAAATTTCATTTTAATCGGATCACTTTTAGAGAAATTCAAAATGGCGGATCAAAGATGGCGGCAGAATAACAAAAAACCAAAAGTCAACTTGACATCCTGGACATATGCACTATTGATCAGCGTTTACACCACATCGATATCTTTCTTCCCCGAGGAGTTATCCCGGGTACGGACGGACGGACAAAGTGAAGCTAAAAGCGCCTTTTTCCCATTTTTTGGAAAAGTGCGCTAAAAATTGAGTTTTTTCATAATATCAAGGTTCATTTTTAAAAATCATAGGGGCCTCGTTTTTTGGAATCATGGAATGAAATTTGGCACAACAATGGTACAATGGTCGAATAGAAGATGAATAACTTCATGACAAAAAACTTGAGACTCAGTGATACAGGGTGTGACTTTTTTGTCGAACTTCACCAATTTCAAAGTGCCATCAGTCATTTTTTCAAATGGAATACCCCCTGTTTTATCTCACCATTCGATAGCTTTTTTCTCCGCTTTCATTTTTGAAATTGTACGGGTTTGTGTCTTATCCCCGAGTCCGAGTAGCCAGCGAACATCGGAACAATCTTGTTTGTTCATCTTCTTTTTCAATTCATTTATGTGATCCAGAGTGGCTAATAGAGAAAAATATTCTGAAGCAAAAAAAACACCGTATCTAATCCAACTAAAACAGCAGTGGGTAATCCTCTTCAATTGTTTTTTTCAATTTCCTACAACTACCCCAGAAGAGGACGTGATGGTGCGGATCGCCCCGTGACGGAACAAGACCGAGTTTCGACATCCGAAAGGTGGGTGATTGTAACCAAAAAAAATTATAATTATCGAAATGGATGCTCGAGGCGGAGGTGGGAATAAAGAAAAGCCGAGGTAGACCCAGGTTAGATTACTGCTCCCACATAGTTAGGGATGTAGGATGTTCGACCTTTACAGAAATGCGTAGGTTAGCGCAGGAAGGAAGGGATGGAGGTATGCATCCAACCAGTCTTAGGACTGAGAACTCTGTGATTATGATGATGATGGATAATTATTGATATATCGGTTTTGAAAGTTTCATTCGACATCTTCTGCAAGACGAAAGATTTTCTGAACTGCGTACGTTTTATTTGTTGCAGGTTTAGTTGTAACCAATCACCCTATCATGGCCCAAGTGATTGGTCATAAGCGTCGAGGTATCACTAGCGGAGAGGCCTCAGCTTCTTCCAGTTCAACCTGCCAGATACCGGCCCTTCCTGGTGGTACTACTCCCGGTACATTGACTGATGAACTAGCAGCGCTGTTTGAATGTCCTGTTTGTTTCGAAATCGTCCTTCCCCCTATTATGCAATGCCAAGTCGGCCACCTCGTCTGCGCTAGCTGTCGTCCGAAATTGTCCTGCTGTCCGACTTGCCGAGGAACCTTAGGTGAGGCAAATCGATCACGAGGCGATCACCTGTGCTGGTTGAACTTGCATGATCACATTGTTTGTGCTGCCTGAAACTAATCTGATTTGTTTGTTTTATCATAGGCAACATTCGAAATCTAGCAATGGAAAAAGTGGCCAATAATCTAATGTTCCCCTGCAAGCATAAGTCTACAGGATGTCGAATGTCGCTCGGACTGAACGAAAAAGCTGAACATGAAGAGATTTGCGAATTTCGTCCTTACAGTTGCCCTTGTCCTGGTGCTTCTTGCTCATGGCAGGTGAGTTCTCGGACCAAAGCTGTCTAGTCTACAACATGAACCAAATCCAATTCCAATGCCAAAAGCGTGTTGTTCACGGTCTACTAGAGTTTCCTAGCATGTAGTTTCCCAAGGATATTTGCCTGCTCTGAATTTAAGCCGCCGGTTCTTGCTCTAAATACTGCTCGAAGCTGGAACCACCCTTGGCTCAACTTTTAGTTAATTAGAGTTGGAAGGATAACCGCACATTATACCTACTCAGCTGTCATGTCAGTTGAAGTCTAACCTTAGATCAACTAGAGATGATACCGGCCCTTCATAAATATAAAGACAAATATTTTATGAAGGCTGATACTGATAGGGTATCAAAACAAAACACATTTTTGCGTAGATCAAAGAACTGCTCGCACTCCCCCATTAAATTGGCCATTTGGAGTGTTCTAGGAGATAAACGAGGGATTTTAAAATTTTGGAAAAAAATTGTTCAAAAAGAGAATTCAATTTCCTTCAATTAGATGTGTCACACTCACTCACTCAGATGGGGGGGGTTAAAATTTTTATAAATATTTGTTATAAAAATTAGTCGCGCCATGCCAAGATATGCACTATTATGTCTGATTGAAGACAAAAAAAGAATTTTGATTTCACGTTCACTTGCGGCAGTTGAGGCATTCAAGTTTGGATATCTTCAAACCAGTTATTTTATGTATCAAACTTTCTTCTTCATCTCCTACGGAAAGGGCACTACGAAAGCCCGACGCACTGTTGCAAGAGCAACTCTGTATAAAATGCTTTATTATTCTTGTAGGGACAACTTGATAAAGTAATGGTCCATCTACAACATTCCCACAAAAACATAACCACATTGAACGGAGAAGACATTGTGTTCTTGGCAACAGAAATCAACTTGGCCGGCGCCGTTGACTGGGTCATGATGCAAAGCTGCTTTGGTCACCATTTCATGCTAGTTCTGGAAAAACAAGAAAAGAACGACGGCCACACCCAGTTCTTTGCGATCGTTCAACTGATTGGATCGCGCAAGCAAGCTGAACATTTCGCTTACCGGTAAGGAAAACCAGCAAAAATTTTTGGCTTTTTTCACATTTTGTTGGTCTTTCTGGTTTTGCTGTCTTAGTGATTTCTTTTATTTTGTTTTCAGATTAGAGTTGAACGGAAACAGACGGCGCCTTATCTGGGAAGCAATGCCGCGATCTAGCCACGAAGGTGTTGCTTCCGCCATTATGGCTTCAGACTGCTTAGCTTTTGATAATTCGATTGCCCAACATTTTGCAGACAATGGCAATTTGGGTATTAATGTTACCATTTCGTTAGTTTGCTAAACAGATTGAAAAAAGAGAAAAGTTGATTTATGTAGTTCTAGTATCGTTTTTTAAATGCTATAACTTGTGTTTACATGTACATATCCATTTACTGTTGTTTTCATGACATACATTAATAACTATTATTATTTTTTAGTTTTTGTGTGATAAAAGGCATCTTCTTGAGTATCATAATTATTATATATAATTCTTTTAAGATGTTCTATATTTTTCATTATTGTAAATAAATAATAAAGAATGTTTGTAAAGAGATGATGCTTGAGGAAGATTTTGCTTTCAACTAATAAAATGTTCTATAATCAAATAGCATAATCTAATTTCATTTAATCACAATACTGACAACTTCCTACGCACATTAGAAACTGTAACAAGATTTGTTCATTGTGCTATGAAGCTTTATTAATTGCTTAAAATTATAAGCTTCAAGAACGTTCTTTAAATGATAGCGATAATGGACAAATGAAACCTGCAGTGAACAGTATAAATTTGCCTGGGTGATATTGCTTGGAGAATTCTAGGATTGCAAACTGAACTATCCTAATGTGCGTGTTTTCTTGACGGTTGTGGTGTAGTTATACTCTCCCATTACAATGCTAACTGTGATTTTCCTCAAACTTTTGATTTTTACAAATACCATACCTAATGATCAATATGAATTATTTGTCAAAAAGAAATGATGTAATTTTATGCTTGATGACATTTAACATTCAGTTACTTTTATACATCTATTATTATAGTAATTCTGTTGAAGAAACTGGAAGCGTTAATAAGGTTATTATTCGTGTATTGTGTTGTTCTGAAAATGTGTCTTCACGACTTTATCTATATTTCATCATTTGTTCCAAACTCCTTGTTTTGTAATGTTCAGTAACATGTTACCTCATATCAAAAACAAAATGTCAATAATTCTAATTTCTGATTAAAATGCATATTATTTTTAAACCAATGTTTAAATTGCAAACCCTCACCAATAACTTTTTGAATGAATGTACAAAAAAAAGTAGAGACTACCAAGTTCAAATCAAGTTACAATCAGATTTTCAGGTGGAAAAAAATTGTAGTTTCTGGAATCTGGTGTTACATACTACATACTTACGCAAGGTTTTTTAAACAGTAAATGCTGGTAAACGGAATATGAAAAACTTATTACTTTTTTAATTGGCAAAACCGATTTAGTGATAATCATCATTTTCAAGGTCTTTTAGTCATCTACAGAGGTTTAATTTTTCTTTTAAATTTGAGTTTTTAGAGAGTGCAGCTTCGTCCAGTGAGGTGACTGAAAGTTGGCAGAACCTGAAGATATTGTCCCCTCTGCAGACACCATACAGGATATTACATTCCACTACGCGATTTTTCTTTTCATGCTAGGTGAAACTTCTCGCGCGACCAACCACCGGTGTACCAAAGGCAAGAGGAATACAGAGGTAAAGGTAGGGCTAAATTATTTTTCTAAAATAGTAAAGGCAAAGTTACCTAAGATGAGTGTGCCACCAGTTTGAAGACTTGAAACCTTATGTTGATAAGTAGGTCGAACAACAGAACTGTTACATAAAAATCATCTTTATTCAATAAAAGAAAACTACTTAATAAAAAAGAATCCATGTAATCTTCTATCTTGGAACACTCTAATGCTAAGTATAAGATAGATAGATATAAACAGAGCTATGTCACACTTGGGTATATCAACATTAATAATGTTCAATTATAGCTATAGCATTATACTTAGGCATTTAAAACCCACTGAATATACAAATGAAAAAATGATAGAATGGAACCAGACGAGCACAAAAAAAAATGAAGATATTACAAATGAAATAATAATATCATCAAGTCGATTTTCTATTGAGGATTCGGTCCAGGATTCGGTTCATCGTTGTTTCTGGGATCAGTCGAATCTGGCGTTCCTTCTGGTTGGTTTGGATTCCTGATGGATTGCCTCAAGAACTCAACGAAATTGGGATCGGCATCGTTCATGCGACTAGCTATCGACTGACCACTGCAAAATGATTCCATGGAAACAGTCACATTCATTTACAAAAAAAATGCACTAAGGCAAAACTTACGCTTCAAAAAGGGCGTCAAAAGTATTATCACCTGAATGGCTCATTTCAACAATGCCTGATACCCTGAAAACGCTCAAATAAATTAATCACGTGTATTCAAAATTACTAGAAATTATTATTATTTACATCAAATGGTTACAGAGTTATCATTTTTAGACACAAACATTAGTTGAACGTCCGATTAAAAATTCCATTACCCAGATGAGGCCAAAACTTTCTCTTTTGATTTTAATATATATATATATATAATCAATAAATACCCCTTGTACCTTTCGGTGTAGGGTTATACAAATTTATAATAACATAATTCATAATTCTTGTTCTATTAAACTAAATAATCTATTCTTCATGCACGAACTTGGTCCATTGTTTTTTATCTTTTGCAAGCGTCTTTCCTTCGATCCAACTCAGTCCCTTTCCTGTCAGTGTTTTCCTCACTACGTCATCCCATGTTTCTTTCGGTCGTCCTCTACTTCTCTTTGCCTGGATTCTTGCTTCCCATATTTGCTTCACTGGTCTGTTGATGTTCATTCTCTGCAGGTGGCCCCACCAGGCAAGTTGTCTTCTCTCTATGAATTCTGTTACTGGTTTGATCTCTAGCTCGTCTCTTATTTGGGTATTACGTATTCTGTCTCTCAGTGTGATTCCTTTGACTCGTCGCAGGTATTTCATCTCTGTCGATTCAATTTTTTTCTTCATTCGTTGAGATAAAATCCATGACTCGCATCCATATGTTAAAATCGGTCGAAATATAGTTTTGTAAACGTTTAATTTTGTCTTCCTTGTTATTTCTTTTTTGTTTATAAAGGTCTTGTTCATTGAGTAGTATAGCTTGTTTACTTTGTTCAGTCTCTCGTTCAGGTCTATGTCTTGTTTTCCGGTTTCTTCTATAATAACTCCAAGGTAGGTGAATTGTGTGACTTGCTCTATCTGCTTTCCTTCCAAGTGTACTGTCAATGTTTGTGGTTCCCTGGTAATTGCCATTACTTTTGTTTTGTTGATGTTCATTTTCATTCCACTTTCTTTAAGGGTCTCGTTCCATACATTTAGATTTTGTTGTAGGTCTCTTTCGTTTCTCGCCATCACTATAATGTCATCTGCAAATGCACATTCAGAAATCTGAATATTTTGCAGTTGTCGCACCCCTGTGTTCAACGTTTTCAATTTTGGTCTGCATTTCCTTATTATGTCGTCCATAAAAACTGTAAATAGCGCTGGGCTCATCACCCCTCCCTGTCTTAATCCATCATCGGTTTCAAATCTTTCTGATGTGTTGTTATTCCAGACTATGTAATTGGTGGTATTTTTGTAAAGACTTTTGATTGTTCTGATCAGTTTCCTATTTACTCCTCGTTGGCTTAGACTCTTCCATACTTCTTGCCGTGGTACCATATCAAATGCCTTTTCAAGATCTATAAATGCAAAATAGGCTTGCTTGTTGTACTGAAGCGTCTTGTGTATGATCTGTTTAATTGTGAAAATGTGGTCTTGTGCACTGTGTCCTTTCCGGAATCCACTCTGTACTTCTAGTAATGTAGGGTCTATTATTGTTCTTAATCTCTTCTCTAGTATCTGTTCATAAATTTTCATCGGTATGCTTAATAATGTGATTCCCCTATAGTTCTCGCATTTCTTGTTATCATTTTTTTTGTAAATTGGCACCATCTTTCCTACTTCCCAGTCAGTTGGTATCTTTTCTTCCTTCCATATTTTGTTAAATAATTCCAGCATCAATCTTGTTCCTTCTTCACCTAAATTCTTCATCATTTCTGGTGTAATCTTGTCATGTCCCGGTGCCTTTCCATTTTTCATCCTTCCCAATGCCTCCTTCAGCTCCTCTTCTGTTATCGCTTCTTCATTTCCATCGTTATCGTCTTCCTTCTCTTCAATTGTTGTTTCTTCATCTGTATGTCTAATCTGCTGTGTATTTAGTAACTCCTGGAAGTACTCTTTCCATCTTGCCATGATATCATTTTTCTCAATCAATAGTACTCCTTCTTTATTTTTTATTTTATTCACCTTTGCTCTTTTTCCCGTTCTTAGTGTTTTCAATATCCTGTAGAATAGTTTTTGGTTTTCCTTACTATTTACTTCCATTTTCTCTCCGAACTCTTTCCACGATTTTTCTTTGGCCTCTAATATGATTTTCTTTACTTTATTTCTTTGTTCTTTGTATTTCCCAAATGCTTCTTCTGTTCTTTGTCCCAAGTACTCCTTCCATTTCTTCTTCTTCAGTTTTACTTGTATTTTTATTTCTTCTGTCCACCATGATGTGCATTTCTGTTGATTATTTGTTTTGCATACTCCGCATGTATCTCTGGCTGCGTCCATTATTATTTGCTTGAATCTCAGCCATGTCTGTTCTGCATTCATCTTTTTTAGTTTTCTTTTCTCAGTTTGGATTCTGTGGCTAATCAGTTGTTCATATGCTTCTGCTGTCTCTCTCTCTTGTAGTTTGTATGTTCTTAGGGTTTCTTGTTGTACTTTATCTTCTTTCTTGTATGTGTCTTTGTGTTGTCCATTAATATTTTTTATCTTTGCTACCACCAGAAAGTGGTCGCTGTCGATCTCCGCTCCTCTTCTCACTCTGACGTCTGTGATAAGTTTTCTGTTGGTTTTTTCGACCAGAATATAGTCTATTATTGAGTTTTCTTCTTTGTTTGGTGCTTCTCTGGTATATTTATGTATCTGTTTATGTTCATAGAATGTATTTGCCACTATAAAGTTATGTACCATACAATAATCAATTAGTCTTTCTCCGTTGTTGTTTCTTTTCTTTTCTCCGTGCTTCCCTATTGTTTCTGCCGTTTCGTTGTCTTTTATTCCAACCCTGCCATTGAAGTCTCCTGCAACGAAAATTATTCCTTTGCTAATTTCCGTCACTCTTTCCAGTTCATCCCAAAATGTGTCCTTGATTTCCCTACCATCATCGTCGTTTGGTCCGTAAACTGCTATTATTGTTAATCGATTTTCTCTGTCTAATGATATTTCTACTGTTACTATTCTTTCTGACCATGCTTTCCAGTGTAATATATTTCTTGCAATTTTCCTACTGATAATACATCCCACACCTGCTCTTGCTCTTTCATTTTCTGGTACGCCGCTATATAGTAAAATGTGTCCATTGTCGAGTTCTACTTCGCCTTCTCCTTTCTTCTTTGTCTCCGTAATTACCAATATGTCCAGTCCTTCCTTTTCAAATTCGTATTCTAAATCCTTTTCTTTGCCATTTACACTTCGTATATTCCATGTAGCCAGTTTCCATTTGCCTCTGTCGCGTTTTTTTATTTCCAGTAATTCATTCTTCCCCTTTATTAGTTTCTTGTGTTTGTTCCTTGCTAGTGTCGCCATTGTTCGTCCATGTTTGTGTGTTTTGTTTTCTTCTTCTACTCCATTGGCTGTTCCCTTCTCCATTCGTTTTTTGCGACCTCCATCTCAATTTCGTGTTTCTTGTTGTTCCAAATCCATTTTTTCCCATTTATTATCAATTTTTGATATCCGATTTTGACAGTGTGACCCATATTTCTTTCTTCTTGTGCCTTTCTCGAAAGTGCTTTCTGTATTTCCATCTCTTGCTTTGTCAAATCATTATTTATGTAAATTCTCTGATCTTGTAGTTCGCTTAATTTTATTTTGGTTTTCATTATTTCCATTTTCTTGTCAAAGCTTTCTGTTTCACCAATACATATTCTCTCATTTATTTTGTACGCTTTCACCATGTTGACATCGATTTTTAGATTTTGCTTGATAAATTCCGTCATTTCTCTCGCCACCTGTTGATTGGTTTCTCCACGGATCTTCAATCCATTTATACAGATGTTATTCCTCTTTCTGTCCCTTTCCATTTTTTCAAGTTTATATTCCATTAACTCTATTTTCTGCATTTCCTGACTCATGTTCTCTATTTTCTCTTTAAGTTCTTTATTTTCTTGTCTGAGCTCCGCTATTTCATCTTTAAATTCTTTATTTTCCCTTCTTATCTCTTTTATTTCTGCCATTATCTGTTTCAACATTCCTTTCATGTCATCCATTTCGTTATCGCTTTTTTTATGTTCTTTTTCTTTTATCGGTGTTCGTCCGGTCTTTTTGTGTTTTATTCTCTGTCTCAGTTCTTCTGTATCGTCTTCCCTTTTTCTTTTATTTTCATCCGTTGAATATCCTTCGCTTTCCTCTTGTGTTCTCTTTATTTTATTCATTAATAAGGTGAGCGTAAAGAAAAACCGCCCGGGTCTGCCCCTCGGAGGCGATAAGCCTTATCTCGTGTTGTTTACTTGACCAGCTAGTTTCTAAAACAGAGTAAATTAATTCGTATTTATACCAATTTGATGTTATCCAGATGTCCGCAAATATTTCCCATGTACAATTTCCTTCTATCTTGGCAGGTATTTCTACTTCTTGGGCCTCTTTATTCTCTTTATTCTCAATTCGCAATGGTTTGTTTTGATCGCGACGGAGCGCATAAATGTGCGTGTTCACGTCGGCGTGTCGAAGCGATATTATGCGACCAACCACCGGTGTACCAAAGGCAAGAGGAATACAGAGGTAAAGGTAGGGCTAAATTATTTTTCTAAAATAGTAAAGGCAAAGTTACCTAAGATGAGTGTGCCACCAGTTTGAAGACTTGAAACCTTATGTTGATAAGTAGGTCGAACAACAGAACTGTTACATAAAAATCATCTTTATTCAATAAAAGAAAACTACTTAATAAAAAAGAATCCATGTAATCTTCTATCTTGGAACACTCTAATGCTAAGTATAAGATAGATAGATATAAACAGAGCTATGTCACACTTGGGTATATCAACATTAATAATGTTCAATTATAGCTATAGCATTATACTTAGGCATTTAAAACCCACTGAATATACAAATGAAAAAATGATAGAATGGAACCAGACGAGCACAAAAAAAAATGAAGATATTACAAATGAAATAATAATATCATCAAGTCGATTTTCTATTGAGGATTCGGTCCAGGATTCGGTTCATCGTTGTTTCTGGGATCAGTCGAATCTGGTGTTCCTTCTGGTTGGTTTGGATTCCTGATGGATTGCCTCAAGAACTCAACGAAATTGGGATCGGCATCGTTCATGCGACTAGCTATCGACTGACCACTGCAAAATGATTCCATGGAAACAGTCACATTCATTTACAAAAAAAATGCACTAAGGCAAAACTTACGCTTCAAAAAGGGCGTCAAAAGTATTATCACCTGAATGGCTCATTTCAACAATGCCTGATACCCTGAAAACGCTCAAATAAATTAATCACGTGTATTCAAAATTACTAGAAATTATTATTATTTACATCAAATGGTTACAGAGTTATCATTTTTAGACACAAACATTAGTTGAACGTCCGATTAAAAATTCCATTACCCAGATGAGGCCAAAACTTTCTCTTTTGATTTTAATGAAAAATCAATAAATCATACAGGGTGATTCACCACCAAATGGACATAGCTTAAGGGTAGGTCCAGTTTTTCCAGGTGAACCAGGGTCTGGTTTTGAAATTTTTCTGACGATGTTCGTTTCGAAGCTACAGGGTGATTCATGTATTTCGTAGAATTTTTTGACAAGCTTCATCTTCAGAGCGACTAAATGTATTTGATTGAAATTTTGTGGGTTGATATCTTCATATCTCCCCATATATCATATCTTCTATTGATATCTGACACATCGCCCTATCAAAACAGTTTGAAATTTCCAGGGCAGGCCTTGAAAAAAAACTTCACAGACACACACAGACAGACATCATTCTGAAAATGGTCTTAATCGTCTTGGAGGACCTCAAAACGGATATATCCGGTGAAATCTCAAAACTTTTTTTCTGCACGATTACAATACTTTCCCTCCGTGTAAAATTACAAAAACAAAAGTATAGGTAATAACAGGTAAAGGAATTGTAAATCAATGTAGGTAGATATTTAAAATATGTTGCCAATATTCTGCTGTTTTAACGCCTTTTTCGCTAGCAATCAAAACATCCTGGAGTGTGCATGATTCTGTCAAGTTGTTGCAGATCAACAGATATTCAGGGGTCTGTGGCAAACCACAAGTGCAAATGTCATCTTCCAGATATCCCCACCTGGCGAGGTTTGAGTTGCATCTCGACACACCAGTTCTGAGTCTGTTCAGTGTTCGCCACGTTCGAAAAGGTAGTGTAAAACCTGGGGCTGGTTCTTCTCTCAACTCGATAAGAGGTTCAGGATTTTTCAATTTCCAAAGTTCATTACGGCGTGTTTTAGCAGTGGTGTTGATTGCTTGTGTACTGCACGTGAAGCTTTTCCGTAACCTAAGCCTGGTTGTCTGCAATGGATGGTCGAACATTGGATGACGAGGGTCTGTTTCCTGTTTTCTTTTCTCCACCTCAGCAGCCACTTGTCTCCGGATTTGGGGAGGAGCGATTCCTACGAGTGCGTGTAACATCTCAACAGGTGTGGGCTTAAGACATCCAGAAATTATACGACTGGTCTCGTTGACAGCGACATCGACTTGCTTTGTGTGACTGGAATTGTACCAGACAGGTGCTGCAAATTCTGCTGCTGATATGCACAGCGCGAGTGCTGAGGTACGGAGCACATGAGGTTGTGCACCCCATGAAGTGCAGACCAATTTGCGTAGAATGTTGTTTCTCGCACACACCTTCACTTTTGTGTCATGGCAATGTTCTTTGAAGGATCAAATTCTGTCAAGTTTAACTCCGAGGTATTTAGGTAAATCGCAATGTTTCAGCTTTTCCCCTTTCCAAGTAATGTTGAGCTTTCTTCTCGCCTGGTTATTCTTGAGATGGAAGGCGCACACTTCAGTCTTATTTGGGTTAGGCTTGAAGGAATTATTGTTATAGTATACAGACATTTCTTCCAAAGAACTCTCAGGTTTTTGTTGAACCTCTTCAAATGTTTTTCCCTGAGCAGTTATCGCAAGATCATCTGCATAAATGAATCGTTTGGTTCCAGTAGGTGCTGGTTGATCATTCGTATTTAAATATATTAAAGAGTAACGGAGCCAACATACTTCCTTGCGCTAATCCATTTTTTTTGGTTTCTCCATCGACTGTTCTTATTCTGGAGAGTTACGAAAAAGCGTCTATTTTGAAGTATACATTCCACAAATCTCATAAAGCCATAATCTTCGGTAACCTCATATACTTTTATCTTCAGTTTTTGATGGTTTATTGTGTCGTAAGCAGCTTTATAAAATGAAACAAGTTTACCAAACGGTAGACGCAGGGTCATTTGACTTTAATTTCAAAATATGGTGAACCAAATTTCAGTAGACATTTTTAAAAACATAAATTAAGTGCGACTCTATCTGTCAATGAAATATAGCGGCAACATGGCGAAATCGCGAAGTCGCACTTTAATACAGGTTTCCTCAAAAGAGAGATGGAGAATCTGCGATTCCACGCAGCTGTTTCCGGCACGTTCTGCGCACAGTGTGCCATGAGTGATCGCGCCATTTGTATTTACATTGTTCCGCCGTGTTAAAAGTGCATTCTATTTTTTGAATTTTGAAGCCAACCATGCTGGGAAAGTCGCTGAAAAATATAACGAACTTCTCAATGAATATTGCAAATGAATATTCCGCAGTGAAGAATTTGCCAGAGAGGCATTTGATGCGCGTATACAACTATTTTTGTAATGGATATATGGACGTGCGCAGAAAGTACAGGGCCGCTATACACCTATCCCATCGGACAATTTTGGACCCAGTGCGCAGGCAATATAACTATATTCAAAACTGAGGTTGGCAAGTCTGACGGGTATCGGTGCATATTATCTACTGTCAGTGTCAATTCTCTAGTTTCACATTTTTGTCGTTGCATTGCAACAGTATGCATTTATGCATTGAAAACCATAGTAAAAACTGGTACTACCTAACTAAAATAATAGTAATTATGGTTATGGTATGCAGGATCAAATGTATGACACTCATCAGATAAAATTGAAAATTAACCTCAAAAATGGCTTTGTAAACAATAAACAGAAAATGAACTGAGCATGTGCAGTTTAGTCTACTATGAGTTAAACAACCTACTACCAGAATAGCCAATTATGTCCAAACCCCAAGCAAAATTTCCCCATGACACCGGCGCACGCAGGGGGTTCCCGAGTTGATATCGCGGTGGGATAGGTGTATTCTTGAATCGTGTAAGAAAAGTTCCTGGGAGTTTTATATAATCCGTACTACACTTCTGTAACGAAAGTTGCCTAAAAACCACGATTTTAGGCAACATTCGCTACATCAGTGTACTGCGAAATGTATTTCACTCCCAGGGACTTTTCTCACACGATTCAAGAATAGCGGCCCAAGTAAATGCGTGTCCCATGTCCCACTTTTAATATTTGTTATGGTGTATTATGGCCATCACTATAAATTTGAAGTTTGATGCAAAAATGTGGCCAAGTGTACCCTTGAATTATTGATACTTGATGAACTAAGCAGGAAGCTCCCTACTATTATAACGCTGAAGGGCTTGTGGTTCTTTTTGCTTCTTCGAGTGTCACGTCGTATTTTATGGATCCATGCTTAGGGACACATTCGCTGTATAACTTGTGAACTTACATAGTGGCCCACAACATTTATTTTCCATAACTACTTGTGAAAACTGTATAAATACCAATAATAAAACCATCAAAACACACGTTCGGCTTATGGCATCGGGGCAATGTTGGCACACTAGGACTGCGACGAGTTACTGCGCAATCGAACGTGACGTCATGGGCCAGAAAGAGACGCTCAATTTAGGAAACCTGTATTATGTTTTTAAAAATGTCTACTGAAATTTGGTTCATCGTACTTTGAAATGAAAGTCAAATGACCTACGTCTACCGTTTGGTAAACTTATTTCATTTTATAAAGGTCTAGTAATTGTTGGCGTGGTGCCTTGGCCTGCCGACCTGTCCTTTCCGGTGCGCAGTATGATGTCATAATCAGCCCACAAAATTTACGATAACTTCGTAACGGCTTGGAATTTTTTGATGCGATTTTGACTAAAAATCAACTAAAGCCATCCCGCAGCTATAAAAATTTTAAAATTGACGCAAAATTTTACCCACAGTCCCCCTTTAAGCAAAAAAAAAAGAGCAAGTACCCCATTGGGTAGTTTTATTTTTTTTTGCGAAAATCGCTTCACTGTACCGCCGTTGAGGTCCAGTACCCAGAAGTCTGGATGCGATGTTCAGAGGACTCCAACTTTTTGCGTAAGTATAATTTTTTTCCATGTTGTGGTGAATTTATGGAATTTTCTTATAAAAAAACGCACTCGTCTTGAGCATCCATAAGGTGCATCGTTTCGGAGTAAAATCGATATGAACATTTCACTGCATGTACGAAAACGTATGCAAATGACAAATTTTTACCTTCTATGTCGTACAAAAAATGTTTAATGGGAGACAAGAAATCTCAAGTGAATAATTAAATAATAAAACCATAGTGCAATCCTATTCTATCTATCTATCTATCTATCTATCTATCTATCTATCTATCAATCAATCAATCTATCTATCTATCTATCTATTCTAATAGGCATGCATTCAAGCATTAATATGTTACAATCGATTTTACTCAAAAACGCTTCATCCTATCACTGTTCAACAAAAGTTTTTTTTTTTTTTTTTTCTTTTTTTTTTTTGAAGAAAACTTTAGGGTGATTGCATGAAATTCGTTCATTTGATCACCGGCAGGCAGCGCAAGGATCGAGGTATGTTTTGACGTTTGTTAGGGAATTTCATTGGGGCACATAACAGGTGTAAGGCATTGTTAGAATGATTAAAAATCACAATCTCGATCTCGTAAACGCTGAACAAAACAGTATGTGAACAAAACACCTTAAAAATGACAGTATTTAGTGAGGTTAATCCGGTTGACGTTGACTCCGACATGGATGAAACTTGACAGATGACAATGACACTATTGACATTTTGCCATAAACTCCTTAACAGTACCCCATGCAATCACCCTATTACATAATGCCATGTCAAAATAGAAGAAAAAATACATGCAAAAAGTTGGAGTTCATTTTATCCCTTGCCCCCTAGGTTGGACCCTACTCTGGTGGAAATTAGATAGTTATGGGCCTAGGAATGGATGCTCTTTTTTCAAAACAGATTTTTTTTCCGTCATCGTGACTTGGTTCTTAAAATACTGTTGAAAATTATAACTGGGGAACACAATAATGCCATGTGGCTAGGTACTTACATGTTGTGGAATTCAGGATTACTCATCATCTCACGTGCCATTTGAAGGAAAGATCCATTATTAACAAATTGAGCCATATCAACTGGCCGATTTTGGGGTGCAGCTGCACTATCTATGAAAAATAAGCAAAACATTGAAGCAAATCTCAGTACGAAAATCACCAGGCTTCTGGTAATTCCATTTAATTTTATACAATTTCTCGTAATAAATCGCAATCTTGGCAAACGTAGTTGCACATCTTGGCACAATTTTGAATTTTGTCCAGATATTTGAGCAGAACTGGGTCTGTAGCTAACATCAAACATGAGCGACAGATGCCGAAATTCCATTCACGCGACTGTACCTGCCGATCCAACGAGACGTTCTTGAGCAAGTTTCATGTTTGTGCTGTACATGGCGTTGTTTGGGTCGTATCTCAGAGCAGTCTCATATGCTTCCTTAGCTTCGCGATACATGTTCAAATTGGAATAGGCGATTCCTAATCGACCGTACGCCTTGCCATAAGTCGGATCCAATTCGATGGCTTTTTTGCAATCCTGAATCGCTTCCTGCTGCTTTTCCAACCTGCTGTATGCAGCAGCGCGATTACAGAAATAAACTGCATTGGTGGGATTAGCAGTCACGGCCCTTGAATGCACACAATTGAAAAACGTTTGATCGATTTGACATTACTGTTAGGTTTTACTTGGTGTATTCCGCTACGGCTTCATCATATTGGCCACTTTTCATTGCCTCATTTCCGAGATTTTTGTGGATTTCTCCTTGCTTCAGTGCTTCAGGTGTGACTTCCTGAAGAATATAACTTTAAAACTGGTACATGTACCCTACATGAATTCAGCACGTCGTACCTTTACCTTTTGGACTTTAACCAGACTCAGCAAGTCTAGTTTCTCTAACTTTTCCCTATTCTGACTAGTAACTTCATATGCAGTTTCAAGGCACTGTATGGCTACTTCAATGGATTCTTTCTCCTCCTCGGATAGATTGGATTTGTTTATTTCGTTTTGGAGGAAGTCGATGATGTTGGCAACCAAAGTCCTCTTTCTTGTGTCTTTGCCAGGCTCCATTGTTACTGAAAAATTCAATGCTTTTAGTTGGAAAGTACCATCCTGACCATATTCTCTCCATGGCTTTTCAGGAACCAAAATCTAGACACGTAGCAAAATATAGGGCAACATGAAAACAGGTTTTTTTTCAGAACAACTTACCTATTAATAAATAATACAGAAGTGTCGGCAAATTTAAAAAAAAAAACGTCAAATTATCTTGCGGTTATTCTTGTGACGATTCTAGAAAAACGTGAATTTCTAAACGTCACTGTCGTAGAGATGAAAACAAGCACCGTGTACTAGGAAGAATTATTTGCTGTATTTCATTTCTTAGGTTATGGTTATGTGTTACCACTTAACCAGAACTTAACAGAGATGTGTTACTACAGTGTTATGTGGAACATGGTCCAAATTTCAGTCGACAGATAGCGCCACGCCGCCACGCTACAAGCGCTATGCTAAAACAACACCGTTCAAATTTGTTTGAGAAGCGGTTATAAAATACAGGGTGTTACACTTTTTTTGTCAATATTTTAGGAGATGGTAGAGCTTCAAAAAATAATCAGACTTTCTCGAAATAATGTATGTCGGAAACGCATTATAACGGAGATAGAGGCTTTCAAAGTTAAGTTTGAAAAATGATGGTTTTTGTGTTATAATTCCAAATTAATTACTGGATTTTGAGCAAATTTGGTACCTACATAAAGTTGATGCATACCTACGGCCTCCTGTGGTTTTCCCTCAAAAGTTTTCCATTTCCTACTCGTACTCGTTCTTTCAGCAACACGACCATAACTCACCAATACCACACACATTCCAATTTTCTTTTCATCCACTTCACCTTTTGCTTTTTGGTTTTTATTTCGCAGCGCGAGTAAAGCAAATCACTGAACCGGCACGAATCGGGAATACACAATATTGCGTGACCGTTTAGCGCATGCGCTAAAAAACGAGGTGATTCGTTCTAAGTCTTCTATATGCTACGCAGTAAAATGGGTGATTCTCAAACTAAGCTTAATGGATTATGCGTCGTTTTCAAGTAGAAGTGATTACATAGAAAAATCGGTGTAACCCTCGCAACCTATTCATGAAAGCACATATGTGAGGGGTCATTCCCAAATGCCCCAAATTACGAAATAAAAAAAACATGGAACACTTCAACCATAACATTCAAATTTACCGCAAAATTGTCTGGGGATATTTCATTTAATCAGTGCTGTATTGTATCAACGACAGCATGGTGTGGCGACAGTCGGTCCTCTGAGTGACACACACTTTTTCGACCGCCGAATATCCATTTTAAATCGAAAGGCTTCACAAGTTGCTGATAAAACTGGACAAAATGTCAACGTCAAACACAGAAATCAATGTCATTGTCGAATTCTGGGCCGCTATTCTTCAATCGTGTGAGAAGGGTCCCTGGGAGTTTTATATAATCCGTACTACATTTCTGTAGCGAAAGTTGCCTAAAAACCACGATTTTAGGCAACATTCGCTATATCAGTGTACTGCGGAATGTATTTTACTCCCAGGAACTTTTCTCACACGATTTAAGAATAGCGGCCCTGAACATGCGCGATGATAACTTGTCACCGTTTTCTTAGTTCGCATGACATCCGTGTCGGAGCGCCACTTCCGCGCAATATTGTGTAATACACAATATTGCGTGACCGCTTAGCGCATGCGCTAAAAAACGAGGTGATTCGTTCTAAGTCTTCCATATGTTACGCTGTAAAATAGGTGATTCTCAAACTAAGCTCAATGGATTATGCGTTGTTTTTAAGTAGAAGTGGTTACATAGAAAAATCGGTGTAACCCTTACAACCTATTCATGAAAGCACATATGTGAGGAATCATTCTCAAATGCCCCAAATTACGAAATAAAAAAACATGGAACACTTCAACCATAACATTCAAATTAACCGCGAAATTGTCTGGGGATATTTCATTTAATGGGTGCTTTCCACCTAGACGGTACAAATACCACCAGACGGCACATGTTCCATGGTGTGGCACAAAATTTTACGTCATCCAATGAACGGCGCAGAACCGAGTAGAAACACGTAGATGGAAAGCACCGTTTGGAACCCGCACATGCGTAAATGGCAGGTGTACCGAACTTGGGGCTAGGTGGAAAGCACGCAATCAGTGCTGTATTGTAGTGACTCAGTCCTCTGAGTGGCACACACTTTTTCGACCGCCGAATATCCATTTTAAATCGGAAGGCTTCCAAGTTGCTGATAAAACTGAACAAAATGTCAACGTCAAACACAGAAATCAATGTCATTGTTGAATTCTGGGCCGCTATTCTTGAATCGTGTGAGAAGAGTCCCTGGGAGTTTTATATAATCCGTACTACACTTCTGTAGCGAAAGTTGCCTAAAAACCACGATTTTAGGCAACATTCGCTACATCAGTGTATGTATGAATTTTTCTCACACGATTCAAGAATAGCGGCCCTGAACATGCGCGATGATAACTTGTCACCGTTTTCTTAATTTGCATGACATCTGTGTCGGAGCGCCACTTTTCCGCGCAATATTGTGTATTTCACTCCCATGTGTGGTTCTGCGTTAGTTGTGTGTTGTGATCTAGGCGCGAGAATAGAAGTTTCACTTCAAAAATAAAACCAAGAACCTAAATATTAAACTAAATCCGAAAATTTATGAGCAACATGTTCAATAAAGTTGTGAATTTTGGGTTCCACTCTTTTGTTTTTCTTCATCAGTGCAATAATTTCTATGTCCGAGTCCGAACAATCGCTGGACTCTACAAATTCCCTAACAAATTGATCAATTGCTAATTTAAACTGCAGTTTACTCTGCGTGCTTTCCACCTAGCCCCAAGTTCGGTACACCTGCCATTTACGCATGTGCGGGTTCCAAACGGTGCTTTCCATCTACGTGTTCCTACTCGGTTCTGCGCCGTTCATTGGATCACCTAAAATTTTGTTCCACACTATGGAACATGTGCCGTCTGGTGGTATTTGTACCGTCTAGGTGGAAAGCACCCTCTGTTTACTTCGAATTGACGCCATATTGGCATATTGCATTGCACTGCACTGGACGCACGAGCTCCCAGAGGTCGTGTGAAAAATGCACATTTAATGCAAGTTCATATTTCCAGTGGAACATACACTTTTAATTTGGTACGATGCACTCTCGCCAGTGGAAAACGATTCCACTGCCTCGGTGCAAAAAGTGCGCACTAAAACTCCCAGTGGAAAACGCTATTAATAAACGAACGGTCGAGATTACTCCGTATGTGAAAGTCAGCTGACGCCTGTCAGCGCTGCTAAATTGCTAACCTAACCTAAGGTACTCACTTGCAAAAGTGCAAGTGTTCATATATGTTGGGTTATTCTTACTTTCATTATTTATGACCGTGTCGCACACGTTACAAATAAATACGATTCCTGAATTCTCAATGTTCATTTAGTAAATAAACTATTTTGAAAATGTTCGGAGACGCAAAGCACATGCGTGACAAGTGAAAGTGACATGCGTCAAAAAAATACCTGGGAGCTCGGTCAAAAACCTCCGACGAAACCGAGCGCGTTCGGAATCCTCCGCGAGATAATATCCGAACGGTACAGATCTCACTCTGGCTTGTCGATTTGCTATAGTCGAACGATTCCGAGCTCTCAGATCGATCCGACGTAATATCCGAACGCGGCTATAGTGAAACATTCAATTCTCTATACAACTTCGTCGCTCACAATTTTCAGATATCTCTAGCTATTCTCGCAACATTCAAGGAGGAATGTCACGCGTACAGTTTTTCCACTCCACTGGACCAGCGCGCAACTTTGACCGCGATTGACGATTAAACTGAAGAAGTTAGACACATGCCCCCGTGGATTTTTCTGTAGATTACCTACTGAATTTCCTGCAACTTAATTTGACACAACCGATTTTTTTAATATTTGAGGGATGACAGATAGAGAAAGACTTCTAACTGTTTTGAATACGGTTTTTCATGAGGTTTCAAATGACATACTGCAAAAGTCATAAGTTCCGTGAGATTCTGTCTCTTCTGTTATTTGTTGATAGTGACACTTCTGTTTGACAGATGAAAGCCAAAAACCAATAATGGGCTCATTCCACTAGCAAAACCATGCCTGCAAATCAAATTTCAAGTCGATCAGATCAACGGTTCGGCAGTTATCGCGGAAAATTACAGACACATCCAAAAAAATACAAAACTTTTTTGAAAAACAGAATATGAAAAAAATTAAAATCCCACTTCGAGATATTTGGTTTGCCTTTCCAATAATGGATTCAAAAAAAATCTGTGAATTGTATTTCTTGAAAAGTTACGCGATGTTAAGAATTTACTCTTTTGCACTCCTTCCTTTATTGACGACATCATGTATATTATCATGTAAAATGTCAACGACGAGGTCAACGATGACGTGACGAAGCTCATACATTGGCCTCTTGTAGCTAGAAAATAAATTTATCAGGCTGCTGATTCATCGATATTATAAAAATCGCTCACTTTTTAACCGAGATACTGTCATCTGCAAATTATTGGCAAAAAATTTCAGTATCCCAACTCATTTGGGCTATTCACACTGTCCACGTCCAGGGCCTTGCTTTGGCCCCACAACAGACAATAGTTCCTGTTCCTATACATAGTGTTCTAGACGCATGTGCAACTTTTGATTAGGCAACTTGTGCTACATTCGAACAAACTGGAAAATTTGTGTACAATACGTTGGAAAACGTTGCGTTTCTTATCAAATGAGTAGTTTTTAGTGTAAAATAGTTATTAAGAAGCTAAATGGTGAATGCTAGAGGGATACGAGAAGGTTCAGTGAGCGATCAAGCCTTTTTGTATTATTTTATCATCAGGTTAGGCAACTAATGTTACATCCGAACATTCCGAACTGACAGTACTGTACTGACACACGTGCCACAAACGAATAAACCATGTAAAAATTGAAGCATAAAGTCTATTGTTTACCTTAAATCGACGGACACTTTACTCTGATGTATGTACTCAGATGTGATGACTTTTCTCGGCCAAATATTTGAGGTTAACACATGGCACGAGGGGCGTGGGTTTGAAACATAAACAGAGGGCAAACGGTCAACGAGCAGGCAACCAGTTATACAGTCCATCCTCGGATCAGAATCTCACCACACATTTTTCAACTTTAATATCGAAATATATGAAAAATCCGAGGAAAAATCAAGCAATCATTTAGTTTCTTGCTTACTTTTCTAGCAAAATGTTATACTTTTACATACTCTAGCAGAAATTTTGACGCATTCCATGCATCCATTTGTTAATTGTAATGGTAAAATTGATCATTTGTTCGAAATTATGGCCTGATCAAATATACCGCCATTACCTATACCTGTCCACGCCGTCGCAGAAGAGCCCAATCTGTATAGGAAGAAGAACTAAATTCAGTGCCATTTCTGCGCTTGCGCAACCATGCGAGGGGCTTTGAGAATAGTGCCATATGCTAACACATGTAAAAAGCGTAATTTTAACATTGTATATTATTGAAACGGCTGGAAATGGAACTTTCAAATAAGTTATGGAAAAAAGAGCGTTTCTTGATATTTCATTATGTTCAAGACCAGTAATGATGGATCAGTTTTAGATATACAATGAACGAAAATATGGTAACGTGTTTATCAGTTAGTGTTTTTTTGAAAATACCTCCCTACCTCTAGTATTCTTTTCTGCCTTATGGTGGCCTTACATTGAGCATCAAATGCTGCAGCTTTCTTTGCAGCAGAATTCTGATTGGAACTGACGCCTGTTATTGCTGTAACATTTGACCAATGAGAGCTCGGCAGGAAAAAAAGCTGCAGCATTTGATGCTCAATGTAAGGCCAGCATTACGGTTGCCGTCTTGTCTGTAAATGGCATGAAACTGCAAGTAAACAAATGGTAAATAAAATTTTATCCGTGAAGAGGAGTTTCTTCTCATCTATTTTTCTTTGTTAAATCGGTGGCTGAAAATCTGCAGGTTTTGACTTTTCCTAGCTCGCGCAGACGCATGAGTTCCATCCTCTAGCTTTGCGAACCTACAGCGCATGTCGTGCCGCTGAATATCGCATATTGCCTAATGATGAACAAGCCTATAGTCTGTACACCGATAGAACGGACTTTTTTGAATTTCAGTGATGTAACCTATAGCAAACAAAAGCACCAAAGAATGTAACAACATAGGCGCGTTTGGAACTAATATTAGTTTTGTTCGGTTGGTAGTCTTACCCGGGCAAATTATTCCTACGCCAAGCCAATGGCATGACATTCAGCGAGTTTGACACTTACGTACGATTTCTAACCTCCATTTCTCTATGATGTTTGTTATTTTCATTGAACTTTTTTAGTCGGCTCGGCTGTTGTGAGTGTTGTGTAATAAAATCAGCTTCATTCAAAAACATTATTTTCTCATTTATTAAAATTGGTATTAAACTGGTGTCATTTAAAATTACCATAGCACTTAGCTGTGATTAGCGGAAATAAGCACCTCTTTCTAACTGGAATTTTAAATTTCGCGGGTAACGCTCGGGACTACTTTTCAAGCGGAGGAATCTGGTGGTCCTTTCTATCAGTGTATAGAGGGTGCTTTCCACCTAGACGGTACAAATACCACCAGACGGCACATGTTCCATGGTGTGGCACAAAATTTTAGGTGATCCAATGAACGGCGCAGAACCGAGTAGGAACACGTAGATGGAAAGCACCGTTTGGCACCCGCACATGCATAAATGGCAGGTGTACCGAACTTGGGGCTAGGTGGAAAGCACGCAATGTATACCAATTGACGTCATCTTGATATGAAAAAATCTAAAGTTTTTGCCGAGGGGCCAACCACTCCGGGAATACCTGTACAAAATGTTAAGAATACTTAGGGAATACTAGGGAATACTTGGAGAATACTAGGAAATATATGGAAATACCGGGAATATTCGGGAATACTCCGGAAATACCTGAGAATACATGGGAATACTCGAGAATATGTGAGAATATCAGGAAATATCTAGGAATACCTAGGAAATACTGTATCAGAAAACCTCACCAGAGATCAGGAGACGAGCCGTTTCCATTTGTTATGGAAAAAATATCGTCGTTCGAAAGAAAAACGAGACAGAGAGAACAACACAGTTCGAGGGTGAAAGAATCGGTGCTGTGAATTTCTGGGGAAAAGCGTTAATAAAGGGAAAGGTAGACGAAATTGTCATACATTTTTTAACAATTGCTTCTCCTGCATGCGTAAAATAGTAGTAATACTTTTACGAGAATTTTCATAGAACTAACAGCTCATTTTGATCTTGTTCACCTAATCTAAACAAGTGAATATCCCCTCACGTGCGTGAGTCGCAATAGCGCATTTTCTTAGTGCAGATCTGTTATTGATTGAAATGAAGTCCAGTTTGAGAATAAGAATGTTCGTACGAGACAAGAGTAAGTTTCACGTTTCATTACAATATGGCGGCGGAATCATGAAACCCAGCTTATTGAAAATAAGAATGATCATACGAGACAAGGTCAAGTTTGAAGTATCATGAAAACCGTTCCACTAATGAGAAATTTCAATATGGCGGCGGAATCATGAAATTCAATCTACTCAATGGCCACGCTGGAAGACCTGAGCTATCCATCGGCAAAAGTTTCAGGACTCTAGCTTAATACCCCGAGGAGTAGTTCAGCTTCTTAGAAGTGCAAAGGAAATCTTTGTTTTTTTGATAATAATAATATTGATAACTTTGTATAGATAAAAAAAGTCCACTGGCCACCCTTCCTTGGGGACATTTATAGCTATCCATCAGAAAAGATTCCAAGGCTCTAGCTTCATTCCCCGAAAAGGAGTAGGTACAAACTTCTTAATTTCTACACGGACAGACAGACAGACAAACCGGCCATATAAGCGTCATTTTCTTACGAAAATGCGCTAAGGTACCTTTGCGGCGAAGTATATGGCATAATAAACAAGTGAATATCCCCTCACGTGCGTGAGTTGCAATAGCGCATTTTCTCAGGGCAGATCTGTCATTGATGAAAGTCATGGTTGAAAATAAGAATGTTCATACGAAACAAGAGTAAGTTTCATGTCAATCGTCCACTAAATAAATAAGGAGATTTAAATATGGCGGCCAAGATGGCGGCGGAATCATGAAATTCAGTGGAACGATTTTCATGGAACTTTGAACTTACCCTTGGCCTTGTACATATGTTCAATCTTATTTACAGACTGGATTCCATGATTCCGCCGCCATATTGAAATTTCTTATTGGAACGATCTTCATTAAGCTTGGAACTTCCCTTGTCTCGTATGTTCAATCTTATTTTTGGCGCATTGTCTTAAGAAAATGAGGCTGATATGGCCGGTCTGTCTGTCTGTCCATCTGTCCGTGTACAAATTAAGAAGTTGTACTCCTCCTCGGGGAATCAAGCTAGGGCCTTGGAACTTTTTCCGATGGATAGTCAAGGGTGGCCAATGGGCATTTTTTTTATCTATACATCGTTATCATTATTATTATCAAAAACCAAAGACTTCCTGTGGACTTCAAAGAAATTGAACTCCTCCTCGGGCGATGAAGGTAGAGCCCTGGAACTTCTTTCGATGGATAGCTCAGGATCTCAGGGGTGGCCAATAGGCAGATTGGATTTCATGGTGGTGGCGCCATCTTGGTCACCATATTGAAATCTCTTATTAGTGGAACGATTTTCATGTAACTTGGAACTTACCCTTGTCTCGTATGATTATTCTTATTTTCAAGCCAAGTTTCATAATTCCACCGCCATCTTTGCCGCCACATTGAATTTTTCATTAGTGGAACGATTGTCATGAAACTTGGATGTCTTGGAACTTACTCTTGTTTCGTATGAACATTCTTATTTTCAAGCTAATTTCATGATTCTTCTGAAACTTGGAGACTTATCTCTCAAAATTTGTTACAACTATATACCTAACACCCTGTGAGTAAATAGTAAGGGATCGGAACACTACGTTTCACCCGTTCAAGCTTGAAATATGATTCAAGCGCCTATCCACATCGTTTTTCATTCTGCGTCGGCAGCGTCACTCAAAAAAATTCAATTATACAGGGTGAGGTGAGTCATATAGTTCAGGTACCTATAAGTATGTCAACTTTTTTTTTCAAATTGGGCATCCTATATTTTATCGCATATTCTTATTAGCCTTTAAAGGTTAATACTATACAATACTAATAGGTTCAGGGCGGTATGAAATGTTTAATGTTTGACGTTTTGGTGCGGCGTTACCGTCTTGAAATTTGGAATACATTGAGAAAAATGACATCTCCATCCACATGACGGAAAATTGTATGAAAATCGGTACGTAAAATTGTTTATTCAAGAAAGTCATAACTTCATTTAATGAAATGGCACCCCCTGTACTTTTTTACATGATTGGATCTGTCTGTGGTCTGGCTACATTTTTCATAAGGGATGTCCTATACCTAAAATGCATATTTTTTGAAATATTCGACATTTTTGAGGAAAATAATTTTTCACACCCTGTACTGTATCTAAAGCCAAACCTTATCAAGTCAGGCAGGTAAAGCTGTCCTTTTTCCTCGTGATGGTACCTATACATTTTTTTTTGACGTTTTGATGCGGCGTTGCCAAACAGATTTTTCTTTAGATTTCAACGCATGACTATTATTATTAGTATTTACTAAAAAAAAGAATCTCACTGCTAAGTTTTATACTTATAAGGTTATTTAATAACGTCATAAACCGCGAGGGTCGATTCAAGGATTTTAGGCCTCTAACTGCGATATATTTCAATTTGGGTGCATAGGAGATACTTTGGGAATACCTGAAAATACTTGGAAATTTTAGGAATTACTGGGGAATACAAGGAAATACTGAGGAATACATGGAAATACTTGGGAATATCAAGAAATATTAAAGAATACTTGGGAAATAATAGGGAATACGTGGAAATGCAGGAATATGTCGGAAATACATAGTATTCTCGGAATACCTGTACAAATTTTCATGAGTGGTTGGCCCCTCGGTTTTTGCGTTGCTATTGCTACAGGAATAAAATACAGTATTTTGAATTTAAAAAAATCACATTTTGGCTATTTCGATAGGTCGCGGGAACATAACCGTCACCCTGGCATCCGCTATGACAACGTTGCAGGCACGCCGGCACAACGAAGCCGAGCCAGCTTCTTGCCCGCGTTTGCGCATTGGGGGGTGCCAAGGTAGCGCAGTGGATATTCGCTCGTTTTTACTAATTACTCAGCCAAATCTTGAGTTCAGCGCATTAAATTTATTAATACAGCGACAATTTCTCGATAATTCATCCTTGTATTTATTACAATCACAGAAAATAATATTACCAAGTACTAGTGATGATAACATCATACCATATACCCATCTTTAGGCAGCCATTTTTGTTCCCGCGACCTATTGGAATCCCGATAATTCAAAAACCGTTCCCTGGGAACACATCATTCTTTGAAGTTCGGTGTCAGTACCTAGTTACTCACGAGCAATAGGCTACTTCGTTTGGGCAGGTGCGCATGCTTGAACGCTCTAAATTTTGAAAACTTTCGTACACCTGTCAGTTGAATGGCAACGCTGCAAGCCCTGTCTAGCCGCCTGACCAACTAATTGTTCCTGGCTGTCACTTTTACACATACCCTAAATGCATCTCTTTGTAGCTTCTTTGAACTTCCTTCTCGGTACAGCCATTTCCAACAAGTTGTGTTCTTTCGTCAAAACATGAGCAAATAAAATGTAGGTCAGGTAGAAACGAGAAGTGTGATCATAATTGTCACAAGTGACATTTGGCGCCGATGTGTTGTTGTTTTGAGCGCTGTTGCCATTTTCGTTCTTCCTGAACTTCCACAAATGATCATTGAACTTAATTTCAATGAAACATTTCCTTTGAATATAAAAAATGGTATCTAACATTCAACCAAATTATTTGTGGAATTTTAGGTGCACTACAATATTTTTTAGTGTCAATTTTCAATACCGGCGTACGAAACTATGAAATTCGCGCCAGACATGCGCACTCAAAAAAACCGAAACGAAGGGACCTATTTTCAAACAGAGTTCTATTGGGTGTTTCCACCTAGACGGTACAAATACCACCAGACGGCACATGTTCCATAGTGTGACACAAAATTTTAGGTGATCCAATGAACGACGCAGAACCGAGTAGGAACACGTAGATGGAAAGCACCGTTTGGAACCCGCACATGCGTAAATGGCAGGTGTACCGAACTTGGGGCTAGGTGGAAAGCACGCATTAAACTCTCCTGTAGCTGCATGGTTCACCACCCTGTAGAAATTTTACAAAAAGCTCTATGGGTTTTATTTTCACAGGAAATATAGCCAAAAGATTGGGCAATCGAGTACTTACTTCAAGCAGAATTAAAATCGTTACTGGCAATCAAAAGTGACAGCGGCTTCAAATTGGATAAATTTTTGCCTTGAAACACTTCATTGTTGAGCAGTTTATAAATGCGAGCCGGAGCCGGCGTCGATTTTCGTGAAAATTCCGCATGAAATCGCTACAACAAAGTCTACACTATGCCCAAAGCGGTGGGAAACTAAATTTCAAGACAAACTGAAAATCTATCTCGAAAACTAGTAGCCATGACGTCAGTGCTGCCAGCTGTAAGGGGTAAAATGTCACTATTTCCACGGTTTCGAAAGCTTATTGACCTTTACATTTTCGACAAAAAGCACGAGGCCGCTGTTGAAAATCGGAAATTTTTGCAAAATTGAAGGCTTTTATGGAGAATCTCACATAGCCTTACTTTTTCTAACGCGCTGGCCTTGAAAGATGCAATTTTAATGCCCGCCGCATTTTTCATCGTAAAAGCTAATCTTACCTTGTAAGCTTGATCATTTCCACTTGAATCGCAAATCAGGATTTCAGGTGGATTTCCATGGAAACTGCACACAAAATCATTACACTAGAACCGGCCAAACGTCAAAGAACAGAACTGTAAATACGCGAAAAGGCGAAAGTGAGAAATTTGAAAAATCTAGCAGCCACGGGTTCGGCGCTGCCAACTGCGAAAGCCAAACGTCCCCCACACACAAAAAATAACCTAGCTGTCTGTTTTAAAACTCTTGCATCACTCGTTTTCATAATGGAATACCCGAGCAAATAACTATTTATTATTAAACCAACACAATTCCACAGGTTCGAGTAGCCAAAAACTCACCGTATTGTCAACAAAACATACATTTTATCGCACACACCAACAATCAAGTGAGCGGTACCGCGCCTGCCGCCTTTACGCAAGAAATCAAGACGGTCCAGCCAGTAGGCCATGCATTGCGATCAACAAACTTCGGAATTGAGGTAGGCCGTGCTCTGGCCGAAAGCAGCTTGACATCCTGAAATTTGACCAGGTCACAGCCTACCTCAATTCCGAATTTTGTTGATCGCATGGCATATAAAATATTCGTCTTGTCACTTCAATTTAACCGAATAAGGATTTTCATTTACTATCAAAACGATACGATTCGAAAGTTTCCGCGCACTTTTCACTTCACAAATTCAAAAATGTTTTCGAAATAAAAGCCGCCGTCAACTGCTGATTGGACATTTTGTAGGGGGCGCCCACGACCGAGTATCGAAAAACAAGGTGACAAGTAAAAAAAATTGACAAGAAAAAACCAAGGTTTCGCGTAAATCGAAGCGATTTGAACCGGGTTTTCAAGTAAAAGCGCTCTCACGCGTTTTCCTAGCTGTTTCAGGCACATTTCACGCGTTAATTTAGTCAAAATCTCGCCAAACTGTAATATGAGAAACGGCACGAAACGCGACCTAGGAGGCTGCGTGGATTTGAACTGGCTCGCCGCGGCAGCGCTGCCAACCAAACGGTGCCAAATCATGGCGGCAGATTTGAAAAGTTACTATAAAAATATGAGCAGCACGTAGGGATTTGTTTCTCTCAAAAAAATTATATTGAACTAAAGAACAGGGAGTTATTGAGCTAATGGCGAGTAACATTACCGATGGTGGCGCTGCTGATGCGCTTCGCATGTAAACAAACATGTCGGATAGTGCACGGATTGTTGCCTGCACGTTCAAAAATCTTATCAGTAGTAAGCGGTTTTTAATGTCCTTCTGACGTGAAACGTGGTCAATAGGGTGATTGCATGAAATGCGTTCACCTGATCACCGGCAGGCAGCGCAAGGATCGAGAGTTATGTTTTGACGTTTGTTAGCGAATTGCATTGGGGCACATAACAGGTGTAAGACGTTAGAATGATTAGAAATCACAATCTAGATCTCGTAAACGCCGAATAAACCAGTATGTGAACAAAACACGTAAGAATGATAGTATTTATTAGTGAGGTTAGCAGGTTAGTCCGGTTGACGTTGACTCCGACATGGATGAAACTTGACAGATGACAATGACACTATTGACATTTTGCCATAAACTCCCTCTACATGCAATCACCCTATTAGTATTGCGGTGGAATTCGAAAATGGCAGAAGCGCAATAGGTCCCTTCGTTTCGGTTTTTTTGAGTGCGTATGTCTGGCGCGAATTTCATAGTTTCGTACACCGATATTGAAAATTAACACTAAAAAATATTGTAGTGCACCTAAAATTCCACAAATGATTTGGTTGAATGTTAGATACCATTTTTTATATTCAAAGGATATGTTTCATTAAAATTAAGTTCAATGATCATTTGTGGAAGTTCAGGAACAACGAAAATGGCAACAGCGCTCAAAACAACAAGACATCGGCGCCAACTGTCACTTGCGACAATTATGATCACATTTCTCGTTTCTACCTGACCTATATTAAACTTGCTCATGTTTTGACGAAAGAACACAACTTGTTGAAAATGGCTGTGCCGACAAGGAAGTTCAAAGAAGCTACGAAGAGATGCATTTACGGTGTTTGTAAAAGTGACAGCCAGGAACCAGTAGTTGGTCAGGCGGCTAGACAGAACATGCAGCGTTGCCATTCAACTGACAGGTGTACGAAAGTTTTCAAAATTTGGAGCCTTCAAGCATGCGCACCTGCCCAAACGAAGTAGCCTATTGAGTGTTATGGAGGTTTTCAATCACTTGATGGCCTCAACGGATTCTCGATGTATCGTGATGGGAGAGGAAATTCTGAAGTCACAATTTCTTGTGTTGTGTGGTCGAAATCGAACCGAATCAAGCACCAATTTGAACATGGACATATTTGGATTGTGTTTACAAACAAGCGTATTGTATGAATCTCCTCACGAAATAACTGGGAATGTAATTGAAAGAAATAGTAGTAGCAGTTCCTGTGGAAATGGAACGTTTAAATGCACTTGCAAAGCAGGCCAACCCGGTACATGCAAACGTGTCGCAGCTGTGCTTCTTCGATGCAGCCATATAAAGTTCCCATTTCCAGCGATACTTCCCAGGCTTTTCTCTTTTCTCGTGGTCATATTTTCCACAGTGCCAAATTTGTTTGCAATTCTTTACTGCAGTTTCAGGAGCGTAGGGGGTAAATTATATGTCAAATAAATCAGTTTTTGGAGCGGTCGTGGCCGAGTGGTATAGGTGATGGCAAGCTGACCCACTCGCGCTGCGCTGTGCGGGTTCGAATCCCGCTACATCCATGGATATTTTGTTCTGTCCCAGAGGTTGCATGGTAGAGCAGCTAATAGCTGAATGTCGCCTCGTTAAATAAGTCGATTAAATAAAATGAATAAATAAATAAATATTCACCCCTATTCCTTCACCAAAATATTTCACAAGCTTTCACTATTTTACTTCTAACGATGGGAGACTAAAGGCTCCCGAAACTGCATTATTAAATTTTTATAAACGTTTTGTGGGAAGACTCTGCCTTTTATTCATAATTTTTAAAAGTGTTTTTTTATCCTACCGGCCCTTTTCACAAATTTCACCAGCCCAGAGGGAAAAAGGGCCTGGGCCCATCCACCCTTGAATCCAAAGTCTCGTTGTTTGTATAGACGCACCAGGTGGGATTTACACCAGGAAGAAACTTTAGAATAGAATGAAAGATTTTTTTTCAACTATACAGGAAGAATCATAAATTGTGAAAATCCAGAAAAAGCAGGAGACTACGACATTCTTATTGATGAATCTGTGACCCATCTTAATTTAGAAGAGCTGACTAGATAAAGAACATCTAAAATTGAAAGCCTCATTGCTTTAGACAAACATCCTGGAGTCAGACCCCATAGGTGTGGGTGAATGCTTGAAAAGAATGATAGCTAAATGTATGGCATAGGTATCAGGTATGGATGTAATAGGAGTATGTTGTAAAAAACAGCTATGATGAAGGACTAAAAGCAAAAATGTCTACAGCATTTGTGAACGTAAATATATGTATTAAAATAATGAGAAATCAGCAATTACAAAAAGACATCGAATGAGTAGGTATATACAATAATAAATTATTGAACTATTACCACTTAGATAACTTGAAATCAAAAATTGACCTCCGGTTGCACCAATAAGCCTTCATAATATTATCGATTTACCAACTAAATCATGGGCATTTCACTGTCGTTTGACCAACAGCACTGCGAGTTTATGTTTAATTTGATGATCAAATTTATGAGCTTGGTGAATTCAGGGGGAGGGGTGTCCGACGGCATAGGTATGAATTTTTTCAGCAGCTTCAGGTCTGTCCTCTGGGACCAAGAGGTGACCACCTTACACCGGAAATTGCTTACTTCCTTGTCCTCAAAACCTGGAGGCTAGCAGGCATCCATTGCAAAAAGTGTATCTCCTTAGAGGCTGAAAAATACACATAACTAGATAAATCCAAAGCCTTTCAATTATTTGATTTGAGTATATAATTATCACATTTGGTCCAATAATTCGACCCATCACCATTTCGTGACCGCGACTTTGTCGGCGATATCTTTTGAACGAGTTGATGGATTTAAAAAATCTTACCCACCAAGTAGTGGCCGCAAAATAGGTAGTGATAAGATGTGTCAAGTTATTGGAGCAGTGTATTTGGTAGTAATAGCAGCCGGCGAGGCCTTTCTTGCAGGTCAAAATTCTTTTGAAAACAACAAAATTATGTAGGTACCTATAAAGAGACAGTGACGATGTCCACAATAGGACTGTGTATCTTACGTGTTATCCGGGCCCATGCGCGTACTATTTAGGCGCTTGATATGAAACTTCCAGACAAATAGCGTCTGTTAACACGTAACATGATTAGAAAACCTATCAATAATCGTTTGTGTAAGTGAAATTTTCAAATATTGATGCTCACTGTTTGTGAGTTGTGAGTCTGATGTTATTTCAATCTTTTAAAAATTAAAAACAATCATTTTGAAGGTGGAATAGGAAGGTACGCTTCCGGTTCTTACAAGAAAAAATGGAAATAAACACTGCCTCATAACAAATGTAGAACCGATGAGTCGATACGATGAAGAAAAAGGTTTCATTTTATTCCATTTCCGCGAACACGTGGAGTGGAAGTTTTGTTAGAGGGCCCCCTCTGACTCTCCTCTAACTGAAAGCCTCTGGGGCCAAAGGTAGGCGAGCCGCAAGAGCCACTCTCACACGGTACGTTTTAGGCAATCTTTGCTACATCAATGTACTGCGGATTGCATAAAACTTTCCGGCCCAGAAGCCAGGCAGGAGAACGGCAGAAGCCTTGTTCGGGGTTGCCAAGTGAATAGACCATATTAATTATTCTCACTTTCCCCTTCCACTCGTCATTTGTAAGTTAGGTATGTGCCTGTGACCATGCGCACTGCTGTAGAAGATCTCGCGCGCCACAGCATGCGTATAAAACGGAACTTTGCTGTCGCTGTCAGAATTTACGATTTCAAGGTGTTTTCTTGATTCTTGGGACGTTTTAACTTTTTTAACCATACATTTACGTGACGGCTGATGCTCAGTTCGCTTTCAAGCGCTGTCAAAATTCTCGTTAGCGGAAGTTGTGCAATAAAATATGGCGGGTAATTTGAAATTGTTTTGGATTCAAAAACCCCATTCTAAATTGCTTCGCATAAACTTCACAGCAAGATTTTCCATTTCATTATGGTGAAAAGTAGATCAGGTATTTCTTTTTACACACTTGCTATATTATACATTCGTTGAAATTGTCAATTTGCACCTTGAATTGATCATTTTACAAAGTCATTCAACATGCATATTCTTATGGGAGTTTTAACCCAGCACATGTGGTTGTCTCTCTCCCCGATCTGCGACTGCGCTCTGAATAATTAATATGGTCAATAAGAAATATAAATTTCAATTATTTCGATATAGCAATTTTCAAATTTTGAATTTTCATGCAGTATGGTGTCAGATTTCTAAACTAGAAATGCGCAAGGAAACATCTTGCAAAATAAATTGATTTTATAGTGACTATTTCAGGTGACAGTAATTGCAATATAAATTATTATTGGTAACAGCGGCCATGCCAAATCTGACAACATCGCGATCAACAGACTGTGGATCATTTGCGAAGTAAGCAACGAACTTCCAATATTTCCATTATTTTGTAAAAAAGAACTATACAAAATAGAAATTTGGCTTGCGACTGGTTCTCCTTCACATTTCTAGTAACTTTTTTGTATCTATCTGGAGGCTTATTCATGAAATAGCCTGGTGTTCCATAGAAAAATCGATATTTGTCTGGATGTTTCAAATTTGGCACTAAATAGCGACAGTTGCGTCCATGTTGCATCTGCGCTAGGAGAACGCACTAATAGGTATTTGCCTGTCACCCTACCTGAGGGCCATCTTAGCCTGAAGGGACCATCTTCATAGACAAACAAACCACGAAGTGGTTTGTTTGTCTATGACCATCTTAGTCTGGCCTGATGGTCCTGGATGCAAGTAGGTACGATGTGGCGACGACTTGCTCACCCTTTGAGCGAGCCTGGGATTATCACAAAGGTCTTTGACAAAACTATCAACCAGTTCTGGAAGAAACCCAGCCTCAAGTCCCAAGGCAGGAAACATATCCTCCCCCGAAATGACTATTTTGTGTCTCTCCGGAGAGTCCGGCAGCCACTAAAAAATACATTTTTAAATCATCTATCTACATAAATTTAAATTAAATCCAATTCTACTCCAAACTATATCTGTTTTACCTACCTTTTATGTTTATAAACTGGCATTATTATATGGGGCACAGGGGCACATGGACAACAAATCAAACAATAATAAAGCAACAAACGCGACAGTGCGACGTTGCCTAGCGCCCTCCCTTTATTTTCCCCCTGTTTTCAAACGCCCCCCCCCCCCCCCCCTGAATATTTTTGGAAATGGTTTCAATTTTTGAATTTTGCGTTCAATTTGAAGACAAAAGTTACTTTTGCAAAATTTTGATTAGAGGCTTCATTTTCAAGATATTTGGGTTTGAAACATTAGAAAACATCACGAAATCGCCACTTTCCGGGGCCCAAATTGTTTTTTTTCCTAAAAAAACTCCATGTTTCTCAGCGAAAATGATGGTTCATCAACTTAAAACACCCAGAAAACTCATTCCAGTCGACGAATCATGGGTTTTCTTGAATTTTAATTTATAGGCCCAGGAAAGTGACGATTTCGAGATGTTTTGCAATGTTTCAATCCCAAATATCTCGAAAAGTAAGCCTCTAATCAAAATTTTGCAAGAGTAACTTTTTTCTTTAAATTAAGCGAAAATTCAAAAATTGAAACAATTTTCAAAAATATTTGGGGAGGTCAAAAATATGGGGGAAAAGGGGGAGGGAACCCCCTATTATCTTCGCCTCTGAAAATGTTTTAAACTCAAGTTCAAATTTGACTGAAATCGGTTGAACGGTTCAAGAAATATGCAAAAAAAACTGTTTTTAAAAAATAACTTTGAAGGCCTGTATCTCCGTTATTATACGTTCGGGACAGTGGCGTAACTAGAAGTGTCCGATGGGGGGGGGTCACGACTGAAAAATCTGCGAAAATGCGAGCAAAGCGAACAAAAAAGCGCCGCATTTGGAATTTTTTCACGAAATTTGATGGCCAATGGGGGGGGGGGGGTTGACCCCGAAACCCCTCCTCTAGTTACGCCACTGGTTCGGGAGGGTATGTTTATCGACAAAAGTCTCCTTATTTTTCAATTTTCTATCTCCCTGTCAGTAGGGTTACCAATAACCGTACTCTTTAAAGAGTACAGGTACTCTTTTTGAGGTAAAAGAGTAGCGTACTCTCACTTTTCCCATTCTGAAGCCAAATGTACTCTTTTTTAATTTATCCAGACGAATTTTTCCCATTTTTATTGTCTATTGCTGTAGAGTATAGACCATATAATATTAAATAATCAATGACCCCACAAATTAGGTATGTATCTTGGACGCATGCGTACTGCTGAAGATTCAAGACACAATCAAGACCAATAATCTCAGTCCAGTGCTGTGACTACTGTGCAGTGCGATATTAATGATATTGACTCGGATATTGATATCTGTGTCAGTACTGTCAGTAATGTAACCACTAACCAAATCTCCCTGTACCTACTGTTACGTTCGCACGCAATCACGCATGCGGCCAAAATCCAAGAATATGAGGAATTTCCGAATTTCTATCAAATATATTTTTGTTTATATTTCACTTTTCCGTTGTGTTCTACATTGGGACGACATCATAATATACAATATGCAATACATGCGAAACGGTGGATTCTCATGTGGGAATATCGAAAGATTTTGATTATCAATTGTCTTTGAAGGGTCAGTAAATCCTTCAAAAATTCGAATTTGACGAGTGTCACCGAATTTTTTTGCGAATATCTTTTAATGGGAATCCGCCTCAAGTCTTCATGGTATTCAAAACTAACTGATCACGCCCCTTTTCCCGAAAAATTTCCGCCTACGGCGCTATTTGGCTTGCTTCGCTCGCACTGTACTCTTTTTATGTGGTTTGAGGATGGTAACCCTTCCTGTCAGTTTTGTAACACTTATTGGACACGTGAAGAATGAAAAATCATAAATCTAAGGCGTCGTTTGCACTTGCACTTACAAGTTGCGACATGTTTACAATATTCATGGCTGAAGAAATAATTACACTTGAATCTTCAGCCAGAAGGACGAAGTCAGCACTCCATCTCTATAGAATGCGAAGTGATGGAGCTTCAGCGTCCTTTGCACCTGAATTTACAAGTTGCATAGGCAATAGCGAGGGTAATAGCATTGTGTAATAGTAAAGAAGCATTGTTGACATTTGAATTTACAGCTCGAAGGAAGAAGTCACCACTCGCAAAAAATCGCAAAAAGCAATGATTATGCACAACAGTTATAGCTGAGGCATAGTTTAAACTTGTATTTACAGCTAACAGCAAGTAGCACTAGTCCGGACGTTAAGCTACATATATGGGACCCACCTTGCATTTTAGAGACAAGCGACGAAATTTGGCACACTTGTTCACTAGACCCTACTCTTCGATTTGAGAAATGTTGCCACCATCTGAGGAAATCGTGCAGACTTTTTATACAGGGTTCAGTAAAAAAAATTTGTTGAAAAATCGTAAATCGTGAACCATAACCGGTGGACGTATGTAAATCAGGATATTGATGACTGATTCCATGCCCATGAAGATGCTGCAAATAGTTTTGAAAGATCTTGAGGCGTTTCCGAAATACGCTGGAAGAAGTGAAATTTCTTCACCTTTTTTCTTTTTTCAATAAATCAGTTGTTTCTGGAGATATTGAGCTGCAACTTGATATTCCGGCAAACAAATATGTTTTTCATGGAACGCGATGTAAAGCCATCGACAAAGCCTGCTAGATTCGAAACTAAGATCTTCAACTTTTTTTCCATCGTAAGCGCCATCTTCAAATTGCCCTTCGTGAAATTGTTGAAAAAACAACAGGTAACGACTTAATTGGACACACGCGTTCATTTTATTACGAAAAACCAGTTCCTGCATTGCAGCAATGACCTCTTCGGTCAAGAAACGTTATTAAGTTAGTTTTTCTTGATTTCCCTCAACTTAGGTGATAACCATCACCAAATGGAACTTTGGATCGATTAGATGTTGACGACATTATAATCCACATTATTTTGTGCAGCCAGTCGCTGAATTTCATCCTCATCAGCTAAGTAGTGTTCTTTTCGCAAACAGTTGAACAAAAAGTTTGCTTCGATTTTTGTGAAAAAAACAAAAACGGCAGGTCCACGTCGTCCCTTCAAACCAGATTAAAGAAAATCTGTTACCAAAAATGCTACCAATTGATACTGGAAGAGTTCGGAGGAATGTCTGCTATAGTTTCAAGAACCGAAATGGATTTTTCCATCCTACTTCGGCAGGACGAAAGTGTTGCCACAGCTTAATATTTGACACGTTTTTTGTTGAATATTGCCAGAAACGCTCCAAATATAAGCTGTAGCAACACTTTTCACGTCCCTCCTGCAAACTAAAATGTAACAATCAGTTTGAGCTTGGCTTTAAACTACGGAGCACATTCCTCCGAATCATTTCAGTATCAGTTGGTAGCACTTTTGGGTACATATTTTCTTTAATCGGGTTTGAGGGCAGAAGGTGACCCTGCATTTTTGCCCTTTTCACAAATATTCAAGAAAACTTTTTGTTCAACTGTTTGCCAAAAGAACACCACTTAACTGATGATGATAAAATTTGGTGACTGACGTTGAAAAACAATGTTGATTGAAATATCGCAAACATTCATTTGATCCAAAGTTTGATTTGGTCATGACTGCCATGTAAGTTGAGGAAAAACAGGAAAAACGAACTTGATAACGTTTCTTGGGCGAAGAGGTCATTGCCACAATTGAGTACCTGGTTTTTCAAAAATTTGAAGATGGCGCTCATGATGGAAAAAAAAGTTGAAGATCTAAGTTTCGAATCTAGCAGGCTTTGTCGATGGCTCCACATCGCGTTTCATTGAAAACATATTTGTTTGCCGGAATATCAAGTTGCTGCTCAATATCTCCAAAAACAAATGATTTATTGAAAAAAGAAAAAGTTGAAGAAATTTCACTTCTTCCAAAATATTTCGGAAACGCCTCAAGATATTTCAAAACTGTTTGCAGCATCTCCATGGGCATGGAATCAGCCATCAATATCCTGATTTACATACGTCCACCGGTTATGGTTCACGATTTACGATTTTTCAACAAATTTTTTCTACTGAACCCTGTATAAAGTGTCTACACGACCGCAGATGGTGGCAACATTTCTTAAATCGAAAAATAGGGTCTAGTGAACAAGTGTGCCAAATTTCGTCGCTTGTCTCTAAAATGCAAGGTGGTTCCTCTTAACAGCCGGACTACACAGGAAAATTCAGACTTGGCATCTCTTCAACTCTTATACAACTTCTTATCACAAATGTTTGTCTTAAGTTTGTGTTAATTTGTTTCTAAACCGTTATTGGTCCGATTTGGATGATTTTTTCTTCACGTTGTAGGTTGATTCGTCGGGAATACTGCCGAGATATAAATTATGAGTGATGGTTCAGTTTTGATTTCATACTGGGTGACACAAGAATGCGGTGATTTTTTATCAAAGCTCTTAACACCTAATTTTTTGTGTTAGCAGCAACAGCAACTGACGAGGCAACTGAAGCTTAATAGCCGACTGTAGCCTTGTGTTTTCTCAACATTTTCCTTTTTAGTTTGCATCATTATCTTCATTATTAAAGGAGATCTGCAATCTTTAAGGAAAACATGATTTTGTTGGAAAGTCAAAAGTTCTTAAAAACTTCTGCTTGTCCGATTTGGATGATTTTTTTTCTGCGTTGTAGCCTGATTTTTCAGGAACTTTACCGTGCTGCTGATTTTTGTTGACAATCCAGTTTTGACTCCATACTGGGTGTAACCATAATGTAGCGATTTCCCCCATATTTGGAACACTCTGTGTACGCACGGTGTCAGCACCAACAGCAAATAACAGTCAATAGTCTGCTATAGCCCCATGCTTTCTCAACATATTCTTTTTAATTCCCGTCATTATCTCAATTGATCAAAGAGATAGCTCGTTCTGAGACAATATACATGACAAATTCATCAATAAAAAATCAAATTATTGATTCAGAGTGACCGTTGTTGGGAATAAATTCAAGGAAATCAAGGAGGATCGAGAGCGGCGATATGCAATTTTATAGCAGAACATGCTTTTTTGGAAAGTCAAAAGTTATCAAAATTCAACGAGTCAGTTTAGTTCTTACTGATAGCTCCTCATTCCATGATTTTTCGATTCGCTTGAATTTATTCCAGCAAAGGTCCTGAATCAATCATCTGATTTGTTTTTGATGAATTTGACATGTAGGTATATTGTTCTGGAATTGCATGTATCTCTTTTGTCAATAAAAATAATGACGCGAATAAAAAAGAGTAAGTATGTCGAGAGAGCATTGAGCTATAGCCTTGGCTATAGCAGACCAAAAACTGTTATTTTCTGTTGTTGCTGGCACAGTAGGTATACAAAGTGTTCGAATCGGGGGGAAATCCCCACATTATTGCGACACCCAGTATGGAGTCAAAACTGAATTGTTTAGAGAAATCAGTAGCACGGTAACATTCCTGTTGTTTAGTTGGGTGCGATATTCATTGCCAGAGCTGGATATTGCAAATATAATAACCTTAGGTACTACCTACTTGGTTTCCACTTACCCCCATCTGTCTTTGTTACATTTCATGAGAAAAACGCTAGTGGTTTACACTTACCCCAATCAAGGAAAAGTGGAACCGAGTAGAACCTACCTCAAACATAGAAAAGGTAGCAGGTATCTTCGTGACCAACCCCGTGGACCAACCCCAATTTTTTTTTTGCTGATCTAGATTAAATTTGATGTCCTCTGCCTGACATCAAGCGGTGTCGCATTGTTCGTGAATCACGCTGTAGGTATATGAGTATTCACCGAGGTATTCACAAAAAAGAGCTGAAGTATCCAACCTGAGAACCTAATCATTTTTCTACTCTCAAAAATTGCGGTTCTACTTGCCCTGGTGAACCAATATAAGCTGGAGGTAGCCAAGTTCCATGACGATTTTACAGCGCTGTTCCTTGGGCCCTTTGTCTAAATTCCTGGCTGCCACTGAGTAAGCTGCACACATTCTGTTCACAAAGCTGCAATTTCTGTTTTTGTTCAAATAAGACAGCAATTTATACGTAACGTCTATTCGAAGATTAATACAGTTTTTATACATTTAGTGTATTATTAATATTAAAATTCACAGCACTCTGCAAACCAATCGTATATGTATAGAGGGACCGCACACTACTGTTGTACCTGGTATACACATGAAAAATAATTTGTGAGTTTGCATGGCATAATATAATATCATCATTTTCACAGTTTAATTTCACTCTTCTATTATAAGGCAAGGACTTACAAGTGTAGGGTAGTACAATAGTACACACATACATGCTATGTGGTGATACATTAATATTTAAAAAAATTCATACATCATACATTAGGTAGAGCATATTAAGGTACGTATTATACAAAACAGATGATTCAATGTAAAATATGAATACATAACAAACCCTAACAAAATGCTTTCATGTAATAAATAGGCACCCATGAATACAATGATTACATTAATAAATTGGTGTATCCAGTATAAATCTACATAAAACAGCTATGTACCTTTATAGAAAGTATTTCTCACACACGCGGTGTACCTACAAATATAATGTATACGTATACTTACTACATCACATTAATATTAATATAGTGGTTGAATCAGTCTAACAAAATATATATAATAAACAATCGTTTACACTCACCCTGTTTAAAAATTGTTCTTTTGATTATTTTCCTTTTACTAAAATATATATATATATATAATATATACCTAAACTGTCATTAAATATCTGATCAGTCTTCATAGAAATAATCTGAGTACTCTTTGCTATTTACCTAAATTGCGAAACTTAACTAACTTCAGTGTGGAACATAACTTGCATCAAACAAAAAAATGTATCTTTGGTTTCAGTCACATCTTAAATCGTGCTTCCCTTTTTTTCCTCCAGAAAATTCTGGGAATAATTTGAAAACTCTATGATGACGACCAAGTGCACACCAAGGGATATATGGTTTGTCATACTGGATTTGCAGCGTAATGTATTAGTATGTATTATAATAGCAATAAACACATATTTTATAGTATACATAGAGCATAACATGACATTGAAATCACGACATGAGCAACAACAGTAATTATTATCATGATCAGTAATATGGTTACACAACTCGAAAGTGTTGAAAGAATAGGCATTTATTCCTCAATTTCCTACACGTATGAAAATATCTACTACTTGTTAATAATATATAATTTCATATTCATTCTTTAATTTTCGCCAATTGCTTCCATTTCTCTTTGACATTATTTTCATAGGTATACCAGGTGGGCAAAAAAAAATACTTGACTAAAATTTTTCCCTTGCAAATTTTTTATTCGTGTTTCGAATTCAACGACCTTGGTATCAATGGATAGGCAATAGAATAGGTTTCGAATACCTAGTTCCAAAATGGCCGCCATTTCAAAATTCAAGATGGCCGACGCAGTTGAAAGTGGGTCTTCTATTGCGCCTTTTTTTTTGAGTTGTTAAAATGGGGCAATCACTGACTTACATCACTAGAATGGGCTATTGACAACGTTTCAAAGTCAAAATGAGACGAACCGGCTGACGGATTGCGAAAAAATAGCAAATAGCAAATTTGAAAAAAAACGGACTACCTACTTGGCATTTTCAAATCAGGGGCAGTGAGAACTTCATTTTGGTACTTGAACCGCTAGACTTTTTTTGGCCCACCAGTAGATCAACTCTGAAATGATTCTACACCTGTGCAGTAGAAAACTGCGAGAGTAAATGGTGGAATATGGAGTATACACATAGACTTAACACACCTACAAAGCTAAAAGTCACATGGATAAGAGTCAGAGTTGTGTAATTTTTAGAATTCGTTCAATTCACATTCGTTTATAACAATAATCATTATTGAGTAGGTATTATCATGTATAATAAGAATAAATGTTGTTACTTGATCACATGGCTTATACGTTTATGTGCATATCAGCTTAAAAATATATCATACTTACATATAGAAAAACGCATTCATACAAAATAATGAACCTGCTTGAGGTATTATAGCGGGTGATCATTTGAAAACTATCCACCCACAATAACTCCCGATTCCTAGTGAATTTTTCTTCAAGCAAAAACAGGTCGATTTTTATATCGAGGAGGACAACTAAAACATAATCAGCGAATTTCAGTCTTCAACTTCAAAATTTCAAATGACACCACCTACTTTGTGATATACCAAATTATAGGGAATTGAATTCCTTCTAAAAGAAAACAATTTTTTTTAACCCTTTCCTAAAATTCTCTGAGAGTGTCCAATTTAATATTCTTGACCCCTCAATTCTTTTCAATGTAGTTGACGTTATTCTAGGTAGCATCAAGGAAGAGAAATTTCGGTGAAAAAAGTGCTACCCAAATTCACCCCTTTGCTTTCCCCCACCACAACTCCAAAAATTTAATATGCAGGATGATGTTGAATGCATTGAAGAGAATTGAAAGGTGAAAAATAAGTGGGGTTGAAATTTTTTTTTTCAAAGAGAACTAAGATTAAAAATGCTTAAAAATGTCAGCACCACTTTGTAAAGGTTGGTATATTTTAAAAAAACTAGTCATCCATTTTAAAATATACCAACTTTTACAAAGTTGGTGCTGACATTTTTAAGCATTTTTAATCTACAAGATATATATACACCACTGCGAGAATGTTACATTTTTACAAGAAAGAGAACTCAATTCTGTTCAATTCGATGGAACGCAAAGTAGGTGCGGTGTCATTTGAAATTTCGAAGTTGGGGTGGGTGGGGTATTTTGAAGTAGGGTTAAGACGGGGGCGAAGGAGTTGATTATAGAAAATCGACAATACGTGTCCTAGATGTCCCCCTCAAAATAAAAATCGAACTGTTTCGGCGGCGTTTTCCTGAAAACAATTTTGGCGGCTATAAATCTGGGGTGGGAAGTTTGAAAATGAATACCTATACAGGGTGTCCCGAAAATACACCGACAACGTTCTAGGACAGCTTCCTCTCATCAAAATAAGATGAAAAGTTCCCATGAACATGGGTCCGGAAATGCTTCATAAGGGAGCTACAGCCCCCTAAAGGTGGGACCCTGGAGATGGTTGTTTATTTAATATTTCCGTAACCGTTTAGAGAAAATCAATCAAACTTGACACATTTAATAACCTACTTACGCTTAACCAAATTTGAATGCCGAACAAAAATGAAGTTGCTTTGAAATAGTTTTTCTTTCTCCTTTAATATCGTAATTAAAAATCACACATTTCTGACCACGTTTTCATACATTCGAACTCGAACATCCCGTAAACGGTGCATCTATCGAGGTTGAACAGAGGGACCTTTTCTTGGTAGAAAACTCCTATATTCCATAATTTTTTGTTGAATTTGGAAACAATTCACATTCAAAAAAGTTAGGGTTATTTTTCCCCCTACACCTCAGCCTGACCCACCCCTGGTAAATTATTTTGGAATTAATCTCGCCTCATTTTGTTGGGCATAAGAAGGTTAGTGGATGTGTCAAGTTTGATTGATTTCCCTTGAATGGTTTCGGAGATATTGGATAAAAACCATCTTCAGGATCCCACCTTTAGGGGCCTGTAGCTCCCTTAGGAAGCGTTTCCGAACCCATGTTCATAGGAACTTTTTTCTTGTTTTGATGAGAGGAAGCTGCCTAAGAATGTTGTCGGTATATTTTCGGGACAGCCTGTATATCTATTAGCGTTTTTATTGTCTAGTTATTACGTGGGAATATCAGAGGATTGGTCTTTTCTTAGGGCGTCTGAAGAGACGTTGCTAGGCAGCGGGACAGAGAAGGCAGGTTTTTTGAGCACTGGTGGTTTAACTTTGGGCTGTGGCTTGAACGTGGTTGTACTTCCGCTAATCGTGGCGTACTTCCGATCTGGCAGAGGACTCGTAATGGCTATCAAATCGGATTCCGCGCTGAGCTCGGAGCTGTCGATTTGGACTTTGGTGTTTTTCTTAAGCGTACACTGATTTTGCTTTGCAAACCTCTCTGCCGTAGAGTCTGGACTCTCGGGACCGGGGGGACTCTCCAACGATGGAATGCTATCATTATCCGACAGTTCAGTCGTATTCATCACCTTCTTTCCGGTTTCCTTTGGACTTGAGCTGCCCACGAGGGGCAAGTCCATTACCAAGTCTGGCGTGTGGCTCTGCCTTTGAATGTACGATTCTGAGTGTCGGTTGGCTTTGAGCGTCTGTGATATCTGGATGTTCGACTGTGAATTGGCCCTCCTCTGCCACTGGTCGCGATTTTTGCTGAAGTTCACGTTGGATTCATCTATTTCCGTCGGTTCTTTTGCGACTTTCTTGCGCAATTCCACCGCATCATCTTCTGTTTTGTTATCGCCCAATAGCACCGACGTGCCGTTTATGGTGATGTTTTGGGGTTGGGTTTGGTTCACGTTTATTGTGGTGCAAAAGCCTGGTTCGCGGATTCTGTTACACAACCGAGATTCTAAAGATATGTCCAAAGACCTAAGACGAGTGTGACCGTTCTGAAACAAATTGTTGAGCGTGAGTTAAAGCGTCGAATATGTACTTAACGTCTTATTACATAGAAGTCGTTCGTTAATTGAAATTTGCGAAAAGAGCTGTAGGCAAAGCATGCATCAATAAGTTCAATAAGATCTTTTCCTGGGTTTGATTCATTTTTATTGCTGAATGAACAATAAAAATGTTGAGCAAAGTTCACATGCACAAATGCTCACCCGAAAGTACAATTCTGAAAAAATTTTAGTCAATGTGTTTGGCTTCGATGTAGCCAACTACTGTACGTGAAGTTCTCATTTAATCGTCAGGCTATATTACATATTTTTGATTCTGCGTGAAAAACACAAATTTATTTAATCTCAGATTTATGTAGGTACCCACACAGATACCTAGGTAGGGTACATACTGCGTATGAATAGCCAAATACATAACATAACTTCAAGATTAAATGACACTAGATTTAGGTCCGCGTTTTTAACAGGTAGGTAAGTGCTCGAATTCGAATTAAGTGGAACAGCAAACAGAGGTACCTATCTACTGTGAATGAAAGATGCATTGTGATGAATATATTGGTTTTCAATATAAGTAAGTACATTTAGGATCAAAATTTATCCCCACCTCCTTCATTTTCTCAATTCTCAACATCACTGGTACCTACCTATTCAAAACATCTATCATTTAGCATGATATTTTCAACGATTTTTCTTCTGTCTGGAATCGAGTTTCGTCTGGGGTCATGCCTATTCGGTATCTCGCAACGCACTTGTTATGTGCATGCTATCTTTGTCTGTATATATGAATCCCCTATACTCCCTCTATCTCTCTACGTTAACGAGTCGTTACGAGATATAAATAGAATAGCCCTGAACAATAAAATGTATAAAAGTTCAAGGTGAAAAAAGTCAAAATCGAGATAAAATGTGATCTTGACTTGTCTCGCACCCCTTCTTCCCAAAATTCTCCGAGTGTCCACATTAATATTCTTGACCTCTCAATTCTCTTCAATGCTGTCAACGTCATCTTGCACAGCATCGAGAGAGAAAATCTTCTATGAAAAAAGTGCCACCCAAATTCACCCTTTGCCTCCCCCACCTCACCTTGAAAATCTAAAATGACAATACCTACTTTGCGATACATCAAATAAATAAAAGGAAATTGAATTCTCTTCCTGAACAAATTTTTTTGAAACCCCCCATTTCCCTCCTAAAATACTCCAAATGTCCAATTTAATGGTGGAGGTTGAAATTTTCAAAAATTTTTTTTAGAAATATAATTCAATTCCCTTTAATTTGATGTATCACAAAGTAGGTGGTGTTTAGTTGAATTTTGAAGTTGAGGTGGGGGAGAGCAATGGGGTGAATTTGGGTAGCACTTTTTCCACCGAAAATTCTCTTCTCCGATGCTATCTAGGATGATGCTGACTAAACTAAGGAGACTTTAGGGGTCCAGAATAATAATTGGGACACTTGGAGAATTTTTAGGGAGAAAAGGGGTGGGGTTAAAAATTTTGAAAATAATTTTTTCAGGAAGAGAATTTAATTTCCTTCAATTTGATGTATCACAAAGGTGGTGTCATTTGAAATTTCAAAGTTGGGGTGAGTGGGGGCGAGGGGACTGAAGATAGAAATTTGTCAATAATGTTTAAGATGTCCCCCTCGATATAAAAATCGACCTGTTTTCGCTCGAAGAAATATTGACTGGGAATCGGGAGTTATTGCATCAGGCGGATAGTTTTCAAATGATTACCCGGTATTGGTCGCGGGAACAAAATGTCACCTTGGCACCCGCTATGGCAACGTTGCAAGTACGCCTGATGTAGCAACAGCGCAATGCGCATTCTTTTCGACGTTGAATAGGGCAATTGCATGATGTTGGTTCAGCTTGTCGCCACTTGGTGGCTTTGGTTCGGTGGCACAGCGCGCTTGCGCCAGATCCAGATCATCGATTACTTTCGTTTGTTCATGTTTTGCAAATTGCAAATAAAAGTCGAACGGCCCATCGCTTCTTCAGGGCTTCATTGGTGGGGAACTTGTGGAATTTTATGCCATTTATGTTTTGTTAAATTTTGAGCGCGGTGTGGCACACAACATTTATAGGGCATTTTTCAGCGTCGACAATATAGAAAGATGAGAAGAGAACTAATGACAGCAAGTAATTGGTGTGGTGAGATAAATGTTAATTTATTCAAGTGCCAAAATCACGCGATTGGCAGTTATGACACACGATTTGGCGATTTGCAATACCAATTGATAAACCTAAAGTCCCCAGGTAGCAAACGGCGCCGCAAGCGCCCACTACATGCAGTCGCCCTATTGACACAAGACGCTCGCGCCAGAGCATGATGGGGTGCCAAGGTACCACTGTAGAGATTCGTTTGTTTTTGACATTACTCAGTCAAATATTGAGTTTAGGACAATTGTTTTTTTGATGAAGCGACAACTGTTCAATGAATTATCTATATAATTTATTATTACAATTAAAGAAAATTGTATTAACAAGTACTATGGAAAATAATGTTACACCATATACCCATCTTCAGGATGCCATTTTTGCTCCCGCGACCTATGAAAATTTTTGTGAACAAAAAAGTTCCTCGATTGCTGAAAATGGCGATGCATTCATAGTGGATCAAGATTACTGTTACAAAGATCTCATGTGTATTTGATCCAAAAATATGAGAATGTAAAAGTTAGTAGATCTGCTCATCGTTATTTGAGACGAGTTTCGCGACCCGTGCATTCTTCATTGTTGTTTGAGATTTTGACCGATCGTCTTCAATAATGTTGTCGGTATCGAGCTAAAATAGATAAAATTCGGTGAATGAAAAAACGAACTCGACATGTTGAACCGTTCGGAATATATGGAGTATATTCTCATTCACCTGGGGAGCTCCGGGCGCAGGTTCACCTATATTGGCGCCGTCACTGGTCGAGTTCATGCAACCAGCCCCATCGATAAAGCGCTCCCGGTTAAACAGCCAATCGAACCAGTGAGCGCGCTTTTCGTACACGCTGTATAAACTCGACCATCATCACACATGGCTACAAACGCGGCGAACATTATTGAATTTGTATACGCCTATACCTGCGCACAAGCTGCGAGCAAAGGGAACCGCCTATATGAGAAAGTCTATAAGTACGCAGCTTCTATTTTGATCTTCACTCTTGTATGTATGTAAGGTAAGTAGGTACTCGATTTTATACCTACTGCTACTGGAATGTATGTGGAAGTGAACCCATCACCCATTATTTACTTCAACAACGAAGAACCAAGAATTACTTCATTTGTAATAATTTGAAGTGAGATTGACCTTTTTATTGCCAGGACAGGTACCAAGATTAGAAGATATATTTACATGTTAGATAGTAGATACATGAATAGGTACTGTTATTGTGAGTGGTAAAGACTGGAGTAGATACCCCCCAACATGCAAATCTAAGACATCGAAAGACACCACCCAATACATGCAAAAGTGCTCACCTTCAAAATTTTGCAGTCTCGCACTGTTGTCTAGCAAATGTACTATGAAATCAACAAAAAAATAAAAAATATAGTGAAAAATACTTCTACTTTCTTCAGCAACATTGTGTTCTATCTTGACCCAGAGTATACAACTATAGAGCACACAAACTTTGTTAAAGTAAATAAGGGAAAATTCATGTACACATGACTTCTGCACTACAACTACAATTACTGGTACTATTCAATATTACTACTACTGCTGCTACTACTACTATTACTCTACTGGGCCTTTCAATAGAACACAACGTTCACATTTAGCGGAATTTGGAAAAACACGAATATTAATTATTACAAAAACATTTATTTTCATCGTCATCATCATCATCATCATCATCATCAAGAAGTTTTATTGTAAAATTAAATACAGTTCATGCATCATACACTGGTTTTTCATATAAATACGAAACAGAAAAATTGAAAAAAAAAAATTGTCCTGCACCTGAATAATACATATTCCACATACGTATTATAAAAAAAAAGGTACAAGCTGTTAATATTGACATTTAACATGCATGAAAGCACAGAGAAATAAAAACTGTCACACAGTATGCCCTTCCATCACAAAAATTACCGACAAGGCGAACACTTACGTGTAATGAGATCATTGTGTACATGAATTTCGACCGAAATTATTCAAGTTCTAAATGCCGAATTCTGTTAAGAATACTTACGCAATGCATAGCATTAAACAATACAAAAATCTAATTGGGAAAAAATAAAAATTGCAACATGGCAGTCCGCTAAAAACACGTGCACATTATACAGTAGTTTCCAATACCTCTCTTGTTTGGTTTAATATTACTGATGGAGAGTTATTTTCCGTAGAGAGACTTTCGGCAATATCGGAAACATTGGTCCATGTCACGGGGGCGCACTGCACCAGGGGCGAATTGTTTGCAGACACCGAACTTTCAGATAACATTGAGTCATTTGAGCTGGACACCCGTCGTCTCATTGACTCTTCTGAAGAACTTGACTTCAGATTTTCCATTTTCTCCCTGTCATCATCTCTGAAAATAAACGCATTTCAATTGAAATCTAAAACGTACGTATGCGATCACACTCACTTCATTTTTAAAGATATATATTTATCGGGTATCAATCCTTCTTGCCCTTTTACTGCCCCTCTCCACCAATCGTTTGAAACTTGAGAATACAAAGTAACCGAATCGCCTTTCTTCAAAGACAATTCTCTGTCAGATCTTGCTGTGAAGTCGAATTGAGCGGTCGCTTCCATGTTTTCGGAATCTGAAACATTGACAACATAACGACAGAAATCGGATGTTTCATTGCTATTACCGTCTTCTGAAGGATACACTTCAGAATCCACGTCGTCTTGTGCTTGGTCCGAGGGTGAATCACCAACGTCACTGCAAAAATTATTCAGTCGCGTTTTAATTATTTGTAGGCGGTAGATGATTCGCTGTTTGACTTACTGATCGTCTGGCTCTGGTGAAATGTACTTTTCGTATGTAACACCGCCGTCGTTCGGGAATATTTCGTCATTATACATTATAATATTCTTAATAAGCTCGTTAACCTGATTTTGATATTGAACTTGGTCCTTGTCGTCAGGAACTGGAACTAAAGTAGGTCCGAAACAAATGGCCAAGTTATATGGGTCCATCATGTTTTCGTCAGAAAATTCTGATAAGCTGAAAGAATCAGGTCATGAAATCGTTGTCAATTATTTATAGTTCTTGAGTATTTCCATCAGACTTCTGTGCTCAGTTTGGTAGTTTTCAAATGTAGCGCGCTAGGGAGAGCGTCCCATCGGTCTCTTTGACAGCGGCGTATTTGTTTATAACAAGCTAAGCATGTGGGAAGCTTGGAGTTTTTGAAATGTCTTCTCTTAAACTTACTGGTTCAAAAAGGCGAATAGGTATCTCATCACAACCATCACAGTTCTGTGTAAGCTTTCTATCAATTCCTTCATTTTTGCCACAAACTCCCGTTTGGACTCTAATTCTGAAACATTCAATGTTCTCACTACTCATCGATTCAAAACAAACAGAAAACATACGAAACTCACGTGCCAGTCCCATGAACTGCTCGAAATAAATGATCGGGAACAAGGGCTCTCGAAGTTCTCTGAGATAAAGTTTGAAAACGCCGGCGACGCTGTTGATGTCCGAAGCGTCCGTCATGTCCGCCAGAGGATCCTCGCCTCGTTCGAACCATTCCCTGAAATTGTTGATCTCCACTTGAGATCCGGACACCCTGAAGATGCCCTGGTGGTGCAGCCCGTAAAGGTTTATCACCCTGATGCAGGACTTCATGATCAATGGGATGTCCTGGTTCGTCGCCTCCAGATATTCCTCAAGGGAACCGCCAAAGAGCTTCGGCTGCCCGCTCATCTGAAGCCTGCCTATCCTCTTGCGTCTCGGCGTTTTGATCGCCGGTTTGAGCGAACTGCAATAGTCGGGTGCTTCAGACAGCAATGACTGGCGAATGTACTCTTGTTTGGCATCCAGACGGGCTATCCTGGTCGATCCCAGCAAGTATTCCCTGAATTTCTGCAACATAATAAACGATATTTTGATGACCTTCCATCATATACCGGGTGATCATTTGAAAACTAACCCCCCGTAATAACTCTCGATTTCTAGTGAATATTCCTTCCAGCAAAAATAGGTCGATTTTTACATCGAGGGGGACATCTAAAACATACATTGGCAAATTTCTATCTTGAGCCACCTTGAGCCCTTTTGCCCCCACCCGCCACAACTTCGAAATTTCAAATCACACTACCCAACTTGCGATCAATGTTCTTATTGAAAAAATAATTTGAGTTTTTCCAACCTCACCCCCCTTTTTTAAAAAAATTCTCTGGTTGCTCAATTTAATATTATCGACTCCTCAATTCTCTCCCATTTAGTCAGCGTAATCCTAGATGGTATCAAGGCGAAGAATTTTTGGTAGAAAAAGTGCTAGGTACCTAAATTCACCCCTTTGATCTCCTCCGTCCCAACTTCAAAACTCAATAAGCCACCACCTACTTCATGATACATGATTCATACAAACTGAATTCTTTCTAAAAAAATTTTTTCTTCAATTTTCAGCCCCTCCCCATTGAACATTTGGGGAATTTGAGATTTTTTTTTTGAAAAAAATGATTTCAGAAAAAGAATTTAATTACCTTTCATTTGAAGTTTCACAAAGTAGGTGGTATCATTTTAAATTTTGAAGTTGCTGTGGGGGGGGGGGATAGGGGGTGGATTTTGGTGAAACTTCTACAGATATTGGGTCTAGTTACGTTAACTCCATTTCTTTCTACCTTTCTAGACTTTTGTTGGTAACGAAGAACATCACATTCACTTCTAGAAGTCCATGAGGGTGAGGACAAATGCTGAAATTCGTCCCGATTCTAAGATGATAATTTTATTGCGTCGTGCTATTTCTTACAGCGCACGGCACACAATACCATTAAGTGGTGCGTGGTCTCTTCCCCTTCCCCCAGCAATGCTTTTTGACATAAATAATAAACAATCTTCTAACTTCAGATTTATATTTGTGGTCGCAGCTACCTTTGGTGATGATATTTTATCAAATTCGCGTAATATTCAATTCGCTATAAAATCGTCATCTTTCATCTCAGAGATTTTCTAAGACTACCACTGTGCTAATAAAAAAATCTCTATCTGAATATCAAAAAAATATACAGGTGTTTCATTTGAAAATCACAAGTTCATGTCACTTCCGGTTATTTCCGGAAGTGAGAGTTGCTTCATGATCAACGTGAAAAACAGAAAAAGTGCTGTCAAGTACCCCATGAAAATTTCAAATCTGCATATCCCATAGGGCAAAAGTTATGGGCTAGTGCGGTTTTCGAAAAACACACGGTATATCTACATCTGCGCAGGATAAACCCTGGCCAAAAAAGTCAAAAAGCAAATCATCTACCGCCTACAAATAATTAAAATGCGACCGAATAATGTTTGCAGTGTCGTTGGTGATTCACCCTCGAACCAAACACTTTTCGGAAATTTTCGGTATAGTGGAGGAAAGCATTCACCGGCGTCGGTGTTGGGCCTCGTTGCGGAAATAGGCGACGTTAGATAAAGGAATACAAAAAAATGCAAACTAACTGAAGAGACTGTCACAACTGATAAATTTCGAGAATTTAAAATGGGCACATAATGAAAAATAACTTTTGGGTTCGTCCTTTTTTATTGAAATTTTTCGGGAAGATCGAACCAACGATGTGTTCGAAAGAACGAACCTTTCTTGACATTTTAAAACCACAATGAAGTAAATCGGTTGATCCACTGAAGTCCACTAAAGAGCTATAGAAAGCGTCTTGCTATTCTACCTAATTTGAAAACGCGGTTTCTTTTGTGATTTTTTTACCAGAGGCTTTGTTTCCTTGCGACATTTTTACCGGATGCCGGATGTCCCGGTAAAGGGACATCTTTACCCGGGACGTTTTTATGGGGCTTTTCCCGGGAGCGGTTTTCCTGGGGACATCTTATTGGGGCGTTATTTCCTAGGTCCGCAACTACAAGAAGGAATGAAACTCACCGTCAAATAAAACTCTTCAGTCTCTTGTCGATCGGCCCTGAGCTTAATCGAAACCGTTTCCGGTGGTTTACTGGCCGGTATGGCGTTCTCTCCGAAGTAGCCGCCACAGTCGTAGTCTTTCGCGTTCAGCATTTCCAACAAAGTCGATTCGGCCGTTTCCAACGTTTTCCACACCTCTTCCGATTCGGCCCGCAACGAAGTGACCCTTTGCTGGAGTTGGCACAGACGATTCTCCATTTCTTGATGGAGAACTTTTTGGATTTCCGGCTCGGCGGGCTGGAATTTGAACTGAATAAATCGTTGCGAAGCTTGTATGCAGTCGTAGCACACCTCTTCCTGCTTCTGTCCCTGGAATTCCAGTTTCTTCGGTATCATGAATGCCGAATGGTTGCATTCTAAAAATCGCTGTTTGTCTAGCCGCGAGTCCAGCGAGCTTATGCACGTCGATAAGGTGTCCAGTCCGCTCTGCACCGATCTCTGACGTCCTTCTTCGGCGGAAACGTGCATCAACAGCGCCCGGGATATGCAGTTGTGGAAGCCGAAGTCCATGCACTACAAAATATGTATTCTAAATGCAAAAAAAAGCACACTGCGCGTTGCTATCCTCTTGCATAAATTCAGAGATTCCGGAATTAAAGAACTGCGCACTCAAGTAGTCATGTCCTTTTTTTTTGAAGGGGGCGGGTCGCTGGATTCCGTCTTTTTGCAATAACCAGCGTCGCTTTGTATACAGGTGTTTTTGAAGAAAGGCATTTCTTTGAACGTGATGTTCACACGAATGAATAGAGAGAAAGTTACGCTAACAATACTTACATCAATGAGATCGGACAAGTCGTCAACAAAATACTTGTGGATCGTGGTGTTGGACGCCTCCAAACACAAGATGTACTCGTTCCTGGCCTTAAGGGCTTTCAGTTTCGCATCGGTGTACTTATTTTTACGCTTGAAAAAACAAATAATAACACATAATTAATATAGAGAGTGAAGATGGCACAAACGCAACTCTTTCATACTTTCATCACTTCTTTCTCCATCAATTTGTATTTTTTCGATCTGTCTAATTTGTCCTGAGACAAGGACTGTTCCAATTTCGACCTTTGGTTTTCGGCGGTCTTCAGCTTGGATTCGGCCTGTCGCAGTTCCGCTTGATAACTGTGATATGTTTTCATTGTGGTATGGAGTTCGTGCAAGACGCGCAGTATTTCCTCGTGTGTTTCGTACCCTATTTCTCGACACTGAAAACAATCCCGTCGTAATAACGCCATTTTGGTGAGCGTAAAAAACTCGATACCTACCCTTTTGTATATCCTCTGGACGTCTTCCATTACTTGAGAAAGACGCGATACTAAATGTGTCGAGTAGACTTCGGAGAGGGCCACGTGATCCCTGCTCAGATTTTTCGTTTGAGTCACGAGCTGTTGCCAGCAAGTGTAACTTGAAAATAATGGCCATTGTTCTCTTCTACAATTTGACGATTATTAAGAAACGGATTCAAGAATACCTAATGATCGGTTGTCGTACTTTTGCTTTTGTTCTTTATGCCTGAGCTGTAGGCCTTTGGCTAGTTTATCCAAATTTTTAGAGTAGTCTAGTTCGAGTTCACCTCTTCGGCGGAAGAAATCCTGGAGTTCCGTCACGAGTGCCACTTGGGCCTCCATCCGCATGTCGAGACATCGCAATTGTTCGTTCAGCTGAAGTCGTATGTCTGAAACAAAATACTAAATTTAGTTACGGGTCTGGAAGTCTGATGATCAGAGTCTATGGGCCGTATTCATACCTCGCTTTAAAGCTAAGAGCGCTATTAGAGTGATGCGCATTTAGGAGCATTTCTCATATTTCACCGTGGGTTCCACAAAACAGATAATTCGACATTAGTTGATTTGCGATTTTTGTTTGTCAATTTGTAGCTTACTGATCAATGGAAATGCTGGTTTATCCCTCAATAATGGGAAGATTATGGGTTTAGTACAAATTTCAGGCATTTTTTGTGATAATCACCTAGGATTCAGCAGAGAAAAGTTCAGTTAATCTGCAATCAGCCTTGATCGCTGATCATCTTTTTTGTGGAACTGACGGTCAGTGTTCAAAAATACAAATTAACTCGCAAATTAATTGCAATTAAGTACATAGGTACAATCGCTCCCAATCGCAATAATGTATTTTTGAACACTGAAATATGAGAAATGCCCCTAAATGCGCATCGCTCTAATAGCGCTTTTAGCTTAAAAGCGAGGTATGAATACGGCCCTATGACATAATTCTTGTCCAGTCGGTATTCGAGTAAGGCATTCCCAATAACATCAACGTCAAATTTATTTTCTTGATCTTGATTTAATCTCCGCTCATTAGGCCAACTTTGCCGGCTAAAAAGTGAAATTCGATGCGCATCGCGGTTTTTTATTCTAGATACAAGCATATGCTTCGATAATAATTTGAAAGTGCCAGCAGATGACGACCGAATTTTCGAATGATATGATGGCACATTGTATTAGCTCTATATAATGATGATGTGGTCTGCAAAGGTCATTCCAATTTGCAATTGCAGCAGTGCATTATTCTATCGCGGGCGTTATTCAACTGCCGGGCGTGAGAGTGGAATTGTTCGAGAGACTAAAACTCAATTACGATGAAAACTGTAATACTAATGAAATATACGATAACAAAGAACTTATACGATGAGTAATAATAATTGAAAACTAGAGTCTGCAATAACTAAGAAAACCGCAGTTCTCCACGAAATATAGTTCGGTCACGATTCAAAATAATGCTCGACGCATCAGACGAATAATTCCAATAGACAAAACACTATATTCTGAGGACTTTTTGTTAATTGGAAATAAAGCAAGTAATTATTACTTAACGGAAATTGTAAACAGAGTGTTAAACAACACCAGTTCAATCGCTAACGGAACTAAATTTTGTATTTATTAAGATTTATAACAATTTATAAAAGATAGCGATATAAATGGCGTGGCTGTTTAGCATCAGCCGTGTAGGTACCTACCTACTTTCTAAAACATAACTGCTTCTTTCAAATCTAAATATATCCTACCTATTGTGCGTAAGTGTTTCAAAAATTTTGATACACATACAGTTGGACACGTTCTAATTATAGTTATATTCAAGATCAAGAAATAAAGATCTTAATATTGTAATACTAATAGGCAACAAGGCAACAAATGAAAACGTGAAAAAGACATAATTTCACGGAAAAGCTCTACATGATATCCGGAGTTCAAGCGCGGAAACTTTGTCGGATCGACAGCGAATCAAAAAAGAAGTAGACTGCAACCAGATAACATATTTTGAAAATGCAAAAGGGTTCTCTAACTTCTACGCCACTTGACGATTTGCCAATTTTCGATTCACTATCGACTGACAAAGTCTCCGCACTCAAACTCCGGACACCTGGTATAATAAAATTAAATGGAGTTTATTCTGTGCAGACTAAAAATCCAGTTACACAGAAAAGAGAAGACTAAACATAGAATAAAAGCGAAAATTTCAAAGACATTCCCCGCACATTTCTAAGGCTCTAAGTAAATTTCTCGGAAATACGTAAAACGTGTTTCCTGCACGGATGCAATAAAGGCAGCAGGTTTATCACAGAACTTCGTTGCATAAATAATGAAGGTTTGAAATGGAAACAGCGCATGCAGAGGTAACTGTGATGTTGCATTTTTTTCGTAGCATTATTTCGAATGATGATATTTTGTAGGTATTTTCCGATTGCGGTGAGACGCGTTAATTGAATATCTCCGCAGGAAACTTTTAATTAAACTTTTGGAGCTGAGCTTGAACGTTAAGAACAACCGTGTTCTTAATTTCGTCGGTTTCTGGGATCCTTTTTAGATAAAACGATGTTGGTGGTGAGTGATGGACATTTGAAGATGAAATAGATGGTGTTTCTTGCATGAGGAAAATGGAGAGCTGGAAGAAAAGAGCTTGTGTTGTTTCACGCATACACACATCACTCAGAACTGGGTATGTAAGTATAGTATACATGAGCTTGTGGTGTGGTGATCAGCGCGTTCGACTACCACGCCAGAGTTTTTTTTTGTGAACTTATCAAGAAATCTCAACTTTTTGACATTGGGATAATGGCCTTTGGCTTGACTATCACCATGTCAAGTTTCATCTCTTAATTTTGGAAAGCAAGGCCGCTACAATTTTTTCAAGCAAACTGTGGAAATGCGATTTTTCTCAGTTTTTAATTTTTAGTTGGTAGCACTGCCACGCAATTATTGACAAACAAAAATACAGGCATTAGACTATCGAAAGAGTTGAACATGAAAATGCAAAAAATATAGGATGTTCTATTTTAAAAAAATGACATTTCGTTGATCCCGTCAAAATGGGACACCCTGTATAGCTGAAAATAGTTTTAGGTTAAAGGTCAAACAAACAAAACCCCACTGATGGTTCCCCCACTGACCCAAAAATGTAATTTTACAGTACTTCGTTGTTGTCACTTACTACTAAAAACCCCCTATACGGAAAAAACCTGCTAAATAGCCAAGTAGTTGATGCAGACAAAAAAAAAACAAGATAGAAATTCAACTTCTTAAGGCATAACAACGTAGAATTTATAATTCTTCATATTTTAGCAGAACTACTGTATTTCTTTTCCACCCAGTGAAACCAAAATATGCAAAATACACGTAATTCTCCAGTCTGCATCTTTTGCGAAAAAGAATTCATAAAAACTGATGATAAAAATCTGAAGAACTACGCGACGGTAAATTGGGTTTGTATTTGTATTTTCCGGATAACTGCAAATAATAAGCAAACATCTGTAAAGTTGTACGACTGGGTTGCCTAACCACTGACGTTTGTCTTTCCCCCGTGAGCCCCGTTGTATCTTTCCCCGTGGATTTCGGAATTCTATATCAAGCCCCCCCCCTATTTTGTCTTAATGTGCTGTCCGGAACTCTCATGAGCCCCCTTACGTTATTTCGTGGCTTTCAGGATTCCAGTAACACCCCTTGGAGCCTTCTTGTGTTAGAAGTCATACTGGGTCTCCTTGTTTCTTAAATTTCGATTGAAGCTCTTCTGAGGCCCCATACATTTTCCCTCGACTTTCGTAACATTAGCAAGCCCCCTCTTGTGCCTTCATGTGATGTTCAGAGTCCTATCGGGCCCCCTTGTGTCCTTAAGTGTAGTTTGGGGCCTGATGAACCCCCTTTATGTTCTTCCATGGCTTTCAAAATTCTAGTAAGCCCCCTTTTGCTTTTTTTGTGTTATCGTTACCTACAGCTCCATTGGGCCCCTTTGCGTCTTCGATTGAATGTAATTTGAAGCCCTGCTTAGCCCCCTAGGATTATTCCGTGACTTTCGGAGCAGCAAGCACCCTTGTGCCTTCACGTCATATTCGTGTCGCTCCTCTTGCGATGAATAGGTCGTTTTGTTTCGGTATGCGCATTATGTGGCGCGAATTTCATAGTTTCGTACACCGATATTGAAAATTAACACTAGAAAATCTTGAAGTGCACCTAAAATTCCACAAATAATTCGGGGTGTGTGTAAAAGTGACAGCCAGGAACCAGTAGCTGGTCAAGGGTGTAGACATGGGGTAGACAGAGCATGCAGCGTTGCAATTCAACTATTGGTGTAAGAGTTTTAAAAATTTGGCGTCTTCACGCATGCGCACCTGCCCAAAGAAGTAGCCTATTGTCTTAGTACCAAATTTGGTATAAACACACTCGAATTGCGGTGAAAATTGACTTGGCTCGACTGGCAGTACTACCGCCAAGTGCAAGAGGCAGCTATTGCAAATTATGTTTTCTTTTTCACTTCTAAGACCGATCCAATGACCTTTAGATTTCATTGCCGGCTTTCGAAATAACTTAGGCGAAAAACAGGTGTGCGGTATCGATTGGACGATTTCGAGAAATCTGCCTGCCTTTTGTTATGATTTATTCAAACTTGAAAGGAATCAAACTTGGCAAACCTCAAAAAGTTGTTACTGGTGTTACCTACTGGTTAGGACATAAAATCATGAACTAATAGTTGTTGGTAATTTTGTTTATGAAGGCGAAGTCAAGTCACTTACTGGACTTGGACTTGCAGCTGCTCCGCGCGCTTTTACGTTTCGAAAAGTATTGATTCTGCGTTTTGGTTGTCGGGCTGTCGCTCAATTAACGAAATGCAGCTTCAGACAAAGTGCACTGCGGAACGCTGGCAAAGAGAGGGGCAAGTTGAGAGTTTTCGTGTTGTTATGGTCGATTGTTTCGATGTCATGTCAAGTCGACGTTATCGAAACTCGGATCACGCGACCCCGGGGTCCGTAACGTAACTATAAGAGAGAATAATGCTATGCACAACAGTTCAATGGATGGTCGTTATTCATACAATTTTACCTACACACACCCACTTGAACTCCTACAAGTTGTTTTGAAAAACGGCGGCAATGATATTCATAGGTTTTATGCGAATGACTTTATCCACGACATTGGCGAAATAACGGCTTAACGTACGACTTTCAAAATGACTGCTCGACAACGTGCATCAGCATTTGTTACTCACCCTGTATCGACAGTGTCAGGGATGCGCGCTCTTTCATTATAACGCTACAAAAACCTCACGACCGATAAAATGTTGTAGGTTGTTATTTATATGTAAACAAATGTTTCGCATAATATCGTAAGTTGGCACAGACTTCCAATTTTGGACATACATAATCGAAGCCTTTCATATCGCACAAAGAAATCACTTAAATCTAATTTATTATCAAATACTGAGGTTCATCAATCTACACTATTTATATTTAGATGAACTTATCGACCACAATAATAAATAAGTTATTCTCTATCGCATAACGCCTAACATAACATAATAACATTAATAACACATAATAATGATTACTTTGTACGTCTTCTGATAAACCTTCGCCTGTAAACCAAGGCTTTGCATTAAAAAATCTGGCTCTTTTTAGGCCAGTACATGCGTATTGTAAGTAGTGTACTTAGTAATACAACTGATATGCGCACAGAAGTCAACCGGCTGTCCGCTTTATTGTTGGTACCTACAATAGAATTAACGCTAGCTATATTGTCGATTTAAACTAATTTGCAACACAAACGAGCTGGTGCTAACATCCTCCGCCAGAATTTTCAACGTTTTGGCTCTTAATTACAATCATGTAATTAAATCATGACGCGCAACTTCCTTAAAATAACGAGTCCAGTTCCATACAAATAATGCAATTTTTTTTTCGCATTCATGGCCTTGGAGTTGGCTCCATAAGCCAGTTACCTGAGCTGATAAAGTGTTAAAGAATGAAGAAACGATTCATTAGAGGAATTGGGAAAAACAAACTGTTTGGCATTCAAAAATCTAATTCGAATCGAGAAGAAAGCACGTAAAGGGATTTACAAGCTTGGGGTCTTGAAATGGATAGAAAATAGAAGAGCGCTAATACAGAGATGCAGTTCTGCCCCCATTTAATCCAAAATTAAACGGCGCCACCTTTGCCCCGCCATATAAATTCAGATGGGTGAACCGATTTTGATAAAATTCAGAATCCAGTTGCGTTTTGTTAATACTCGTATATCGTATCATTCAATGGTTGGTTTAACGATCGGCCGCCATCTTTGCCCGCCATATTGAATTTTTACACACGTAAACCGATGACGATTAAACATGGTAATAAAACGTCTTTCATGATTAGGATTATGTTTTACAGGTTGGTTTCACGATTGACAGTCAAGATCTGTCACTGTTCGGTAATTGCTGTCAGTGCTGCATGATTTTGATGAAATTTAGACCATATACTTGAGCTACCATTCACATAAAGGCGAGGGGTTGATCACCTGAGAAAAATGTGTACACCAAAATCGCCAATTGCTCGAGAATTGCCAAAATTGCCAGAAAATTGCCACACAATTGCTAGAAAATTGCCACTATTGCCAGAAATTTGCTCACGGCCGTACACCAAAATTGCCAAGTGGTTAACCCCTCGCATAAAGGGTTTGCCAGTTGGTATGCCGATATTTGCGCACAGACCCAAACAGCACGACGATCAGAATGACGATGACATGCATTTGGTTCACGTCTTCGCCGACAGGTTGGAAATTTGGTATTTAGGATGTAATTGTTATGATGTGGTATTATGTGGTTATATTACCGGGTCTATGTCATGATTGCCTGCAATCGATTTCAGATCATAGGACTGCTCACAGGTGACAGCAATGACAGGTGAGCGACAGACTTTGGACGTCAGCCACTGACACTATTGACAGTAAATTCCAATTCATGCAAAAACGCCCCCTACATGTAATCGCCCTACCCTACTAGCTGCTGCTGAAAAGCTGAAAAGAAATCCAAGGAATTTCAGTATTTCTTAATTGTAGTAGATTTTTTCAGGTCTGCCAAAGCAAGTCACCATTTTGCGAAAAAAAAAATTTTCACTTCTAACCGTCAAGTACATTATCATACCTGTTCTTGAAACGCGATGTTTATTTTCTAGTAGAAAACAAATACAAAAATTCGGTAACACACCTTCCAGGCGCCGCAAATTTTGAAGAAAAAAAAAAAACCAGCGGCGATTCTTAATTTTTTACCGAAGACGTACGATTACGTTTGTTTTACTTGACGTAATCAGGATTTAATGACCATTCCCTGCTAAATAGTGTTTGGAATGGCCACCACGGAAATAACGGGGCGACTAAATTAGAAATTTAGTCTTGATGGCCATTTAAATTCTCGGTTTGTCAACAGCGTAAGAGAAAGATTCCCTCACAGTCCCAAAAGATTGTGGTCATCACTTTTTTGGTGTCTTGGATCACCTTCAGGGGATTCCGATTCCATGTGAAAGCGATTTTCCAATGGGGTCGTTCTGCTGAAACAATTTGAGCGTTTTTGATAGCAAATTCCCTTTTCTATGTCTCTATCAATATTAAATGTCGTAATATTTCCCCTTGTTTAGCTTTCAATTGTTGGAAAATCGATTTTGAAAATTTCATCATCCGCAGCTGCTGACGTCACCGGCCGGCATCTAGTGAGTTTTATGTTTCACTGTGGTCGTGTTGCCGGAACTGGTTCGCTGCCGTCAAAGTGTCAAACTTGTCATTGTGTGTCATTTGCCATTTGTGGAATTCCATCGCTTGGATCAGCTGTGTTTACAAAGTGCGTCTCAGTTTTTTCATATTGTGTCAAAATGTCTTTCGAATTGACAGTGACAAATGTTTTGGCCGCGCGGAGCGTGGCGCGAAATCTTGCGCTTGCGCTTGTTCGCTGCGGCCGCTGACGTCATTCAAATCTATTGAGATTTTTATGGACTGCATTAGCCAATTTTAATAATTTATTTCTGACCTAAAATTGTTTATATTAAAAAACAAAAAACACGTAATTCATATTTTTCGTTGATGAATCCGAAAATGATTTTATTAGAAAACGCAGAACGACCCCATTGCTTCACTTGTCGACAGACACAATAGGAGAAGGAAATTCCGCTGTACACGCAGCTCCGGTACTCAATTTGCATCACTTGAGATATTCTGCTGACAGCGTCCTAACTCCTACTCGATGTGCCTCAAGTTAAAAACTATAAGTACTTGATGTTGGAGCCAAAATTTTATTCGAAGCTTACTAGAGCATGTAACTCTTATAATGATTAAAAATTTGTTTTTCAGGACAACCAGCATCTGTGCCAGTCCGAAGACTTCTCTCTCACCTCCTACTTATCCCTCAAAAAGATCATGAGCTTCAAATATTCAAATTATCATTTTGTAAAGGTAACTATTTTTCTAAATGGAATTTTGAAAAACTAACCAGTTTTGAATTGTTCATGGGCGTTGTCAGACGTGTGAAGTTTCAAAACCTGGATTTTTCCCAATATGAATTTTGACAAGTCAAACTGATATGTTTTGAAAAACATATTTTGAGAATATTCTAATTTTTCTACCTCTACCTAGGAATTGTCTCAAAAATTTTGAAATTCATGGAACTGATTCAAAATGAGATTGTTATCAGGGGAACAATAATTTAAGAAAATTGTGAAAAAGTTGTGGGTTGGGGGTCGATATGGAGAGAACGAAGTGAAATTCCAGAACTTTTGATTCTCATAGGAAAGCTGATCCAAAGAAATGATGGAGAAATTATTTTGAAAAATTTCAATCAATAACCTAGGGGGTGGTTATCGAGGGTACTGGTCAAAATCAAGATGAAAGAGTAAAATTCCGAAACTTCCGATTCCCATAGAATCTGATCTTACGAGCAATAGAGATTAAAAATTGGGATGTTATTAAGAGGGTTAATGGTCGAAATCGAGAGAGCAAAGTGAAATTATGGAACTTTCACTTCATTTGGAACTTGATTTGGGTGAATGACGGAAAAATCATTAAATCTCTACCACTACGTAATGATCATCATTAATTTTTTTTAAGCTTGCTATATGATGGATAGGACACAAAACCGAGGAGAACTCCTCAAGAGCCTGTAATTGATAATGGTGTGCAACGTCTTATCTGTAAGTTTCCGGAATCTCGATTTCAACCCCCCAGGAGTCCCCATTATATCTATAGTTGTGGGTAGATATCCTTTGGGGATCCTCAGTAATCATTTTCAATTGACAAAATGACCAAATTTGACAGTCTTTCTTGAGCCATAATAGTCTATCGTGGATATAATTTTTGATGATTAGGCCTAGTACATTCCAAAAGTCCCGCCCTCGGGTGTCATCAGGACACTTTCTATCATACGCAACAGGCCCATTTTTTCTAACATACGCTCATTCTAAGCTATAAGCTTTCAAAGCTAACAGCCGCCACCGCTTAAATTCCTACTACCCTAAGAAAGGATTCTCTTTGATGCCCCCGGGCACTTGTCAGCTCCCCGAGTCAGTGCTATGAAGGAATAATGAAATACCAAGCACAAAAATTGAATGGCATGAAATTTAATTGAATTGAAAATATGAAAAATCAAGTAACTGTCCCACTCTTGTCAGCCATCACGCGCCATCTTGCGTGCCATACTACAACGGAGTTTACTTTGGAACATTTCACTCAACCCAACAGCATAATAAACAGCAACCAGCTTGCAGCAGCGGATGGATTAATTGTGCAAAAAAAAAGCAGAGAATGAATATACATCCAGTCAGCCACTCATTCTGACTCACGCATGAGGATGAGGGGATCCCAATTGCATTCCTGGATGAGTTCTCAACCCTTCCTGGCCTGCAATCGAAGCACTTCCTTCCTTATTTTACCCCTCATTGCAAAAGGTGTACTATTTATATCAACAAAAAAAAAACTTGATTTCATTTTTGAGGTGTAAAGTGGGTTGGTGCAAAGATCTGCATGTTTAGTTTTTTTCTGAATCCTGTAACTGACGACGATCCACTTTGACCAATAATGTGCAGCTTAGCTATTCGTCCTAAATTAGCAACACAACAAGTTTCAGAAGAAAGGAAAAAAAAACACAAATGTATCAAAGTCGGGGTTTTAAAACAAACGTGCCGCATGTGCTCTGCGAAAGGTGTGCTCCACTGAGAAAGAATTGACAAGTTCGAATGTCGGTCCTGTTATTAATATTATGATGAATTAGAAAGTGTGTAAAAGTGCGTTCAGTCAGCTTATTTAGCCGCAAGTTTTAGTTTTAGTCGTAAGCGCAGCAATGCTCATTGGCTGTCATGAACCAGCCTCCTCAGATCAGCCAATAAGCGATGCTGCGCTCACGACTAAAATTAAAACTCGCGGCTAAATAAGCTGACTGAACTCACCTTAAGTTTCATTAGGATCGGTTCGCTCACGACATTGACTTTATTCACGAAATACTATTTTCCGTTTCTGTTACCGTTTTTTTTTTTCGAATCGTTCATGGTGTTTTCTTGAAGAAAAAGCTGACGCAGGCACAAAAGAACCCACGGGATCAGTTTTTTGAACCTACGGTACCTGACTAAACGCCTATGCTGAGAGTCCCGCGGCAGAAATGACCATTTTTAGACTAGTAAATCGGCATCAAAGGACAACTACGAAGCCAGTAGGACATCATCTATTTGTTAAGATTTTTGGTTGATGGTTGATGCAAGTTTCATTGGCTCTGCGGTAGTAATACATAATAAATTCAATCAAGATACCTACGAGACGAAACCCCCGAAAGAATAACATTAAAGGGCGCCTCTCTACACCAGCTGCAGACCATGTGTAAAATCAGTCAATGGGATACAAAACATAGATTTAATATTTGAGACACACTAAAATGAATATGTACACGCAATTATTTAACTATAATAATCAACAAACACCCTTATAAGTTATTATTTCTTGTCACTAATTAATAACCGGCTTTTCATAAAACGACCCCACCCGTTTATCGTTTTTGTTTCAATTGAAGAGAAAGGGCCATTTTTATGTGTTCCAGTTTTTAAATTAACTAAGTCTTTGCGCCATACACACAGAAAGCTTCCATCTTCCAACATCCCTTTTCAGGGTGAAATTCATATCAAAGGGCACAAGGCACGAGTCGATGTCAAATAAAATTAATTCCATTTAAAAGCTCGAACACTCAAAACATAAACAGAGATTTCCACTTGAAAAACATCAAATCAATGAAAAGCAAAGCGTCGTGTAATGAAAATTCCACAAAGTGAGCACGAAAATTAAAGAAAAGAATAACTGATGTTAATTTTTTAATGCCCTCAAACAAATTATTTAATTGGAGAGGGAGGGGGGGGGGGCGAAGGTTGGTTAGCCCCAAGCTCTTTTATAATTGTCACGTATACGAAAAAGATCGTCCTCAGGTCTGCAGCAGAACAAAATCACATATCAAGCTTAAAAAAAGAAATATCTCTATAACATTTTTAGCGCATTTTTTACCTTGATGAACTGAAAATTGTATGTATATGCTTTGTCTGTCCGTCTGTCGGTCCTTTAGTTATTGCAACTCCTTCAACTTCCAGGACCAGAAGTTCTAGCGTTTTAAGGTGGGTTTAGTCAGCTTTATTTAGCTGTGGTTTCAATTTTAGTCGTAAGCGCAGCATCGCTTAGGCTGGGTTCAGTCAGCTTATTTAGCCGAAAGTTTTAATAAGCGCTGCAGCTATTAGATTTTTACAACTTGCCACCTAAGTAACTACAACCGCCTCCAACTAACTTGAAATAGCATTACATAGCTGCCACCTCCGAAGCAAGTCTGACTGTGTTGTAATTTGTAATCTTATAATTCGCCGCCAACATGAACTGCTGGAAGAAAAAATAGGGGATTCCTAGTAATTGACTTTAAACAGAATGACATGAAGGATCCGTACTAACAAATCACTTGAACCTTCAATATTTTCAAGAATATTTCCTAGAAGTAGACCAAATTTTCTAACCTGAAGCTTCGGCTTCAATATCAGCTCTTGAATTTGATAATAGGTCAGAAATGTTATCACCGGAAGACCAAAAGGGCGATTCTTTGATATCACCCTGCGTAAATAGAACAGCTAAAAAGTTAAATAAAAAACAGTTGCTTTATTATTGGAATCCAGAAACAAAAGTCTTGAGTATGTCAAAATTTTAGAAACAAAAATAATAATAACAATAATAATAATAATGGCCCTGCCCTGTAGACTCAAGGTGACAAACGTCTTACAAATTGATACGGTTGTATTCCCAGAAGATAAAGCTCTCAAATGCTGAGCATAATTGATTGTTTGACACAATCAGGAGTTTTCCCGTATTGAAAAAGATCGAAACTTAGTAGCACATCTATTTCGTTGCGTAGTTTATTTGTCGAGGCGTTACTTGCTTTGTAGTGTTTGTGTGATAGAAAAATTGTGATTGTTGGTGATGATGGTGTTAAAAGTGACAGCTCATCCCGCAATGTGACTCGGATTTATAGATTGATGATAGTTTTATGATTTTTCTTTTCAGCACAATATGATTGTCAACAAAAGTGAATGACTCCTTTTCTCTAATATTGGTGCGGCTGTCGTGGAAAGCGAATTATGTTGGATTATATGAATCGTTGGGTTCAATTGTTGGGTCCCTTCACTCCCTTCTTTTTGCGTGAAGCGATGTTAGTTCTGTAAATTTGCTTGACAAATTTTACAAAGCATTGAATTCTGTTCTAGATGTTCATTGTTCATGTTCCTAAAAAGAAAAGAAGAAAATAATGTGAATCAGAAATGTCCGCCATGGTTCCAACGGCAAAATTCTAAAAGTTCAGTCAGGTTCCATGACTGACTATGAGAAATTTTCAATATTTAGAAGTACATAAACTGAAGCGTGACATTGAATTTTGTTATCTGGAATATCAGGAGAAGAGTGCGTCGGCATTGCGATCAAATTCGGGTAAAGCTTTTGATCTTTTGTCAATGGAAAAAACGGTACGCAGCCCGTTCCTTTTTGTTTATCTTACAGGGGTGACAGTTTTTCCCATAATTTTCCCCCATTTTCTCTTAATTTTTCTCAGCATGGTGGTTCTGATGAGGTTACCCCTAATACTGCTCCGGATGTTGTTCCTCTCGGGAGAGTTTGATCTTGATGTGACGATGATCTTATAGTGCGACCTATGGTGTATTTTGCCGCAGGAACAAGGTAATTTGTAGACTCCACTAGAATTTAGATAGTCAATGAGATCTTTAGTTTCGACTAAATGAGAATCTAAAGTGGAAGGTGTTTTGAAGCTGATGCTGATATTGAATTATTTGAGAAAACGTGGAATTGAAGTGGAAATGTTGCCACAATAAGATAAAGAAAAATAAGTTGTTGGAATCGTGTCTTGAGTTGAGCTAAAATCAGTTCTTATTTGATGTTCCGTTGGTACTGTTGGTGAAGCCTCCGGTTATCTGACATCTCACACAGCACGTGGATCGTAGATGGATGATCAGAAACTTCATAAATAAACATTGATTGCCAATCACCCGAATTTTTGGCCGAAGAAACAGCACCAACATAGCGTGCTGTGGGGCCGTCATATAGTCCACCCTGACGTCTTCTAGGATTCTGACAACTGCATAATTTGTCATTGTGACAACTACTAATAACCGTTTGAATTGATAATTTTTGGTAGAGAATGGATCATTATCTTTACCATATCAAAATCCCACTGCGATTGGATTGACCGTTTCCTTAAAAAAGGTTCCTTTCTTCGAAAAAACGCTTTCGGAATCGTTCCCAAGATCAAGTTGAAAACTTTCACATTTAATTATTCAAAATCTATCGGATGGATTGGAACCAAACTCGACAGGAAGCAACACAACAAAAGAATCAAATCAAGTGACGGCCACTCACCGGAGTTTTGACCAGGACGAACCGCGTTTGGTGCAGGACTCAACTCAGACGTTCCTTCCTGCTTGGGAATGGGCTTTCATCGACAAATTCCAACTGATACCGAAAGCAGATTGCATTGGGCGTCGCGTAATATCATTTTCAAATGCGACACGGTTTCAATTTTCCGACAGTGATTTCTTCAAAATGAACATTTCCAACATTCCGTGAATTCAAAAAAACTGCAGTGCAAACTGCGACCTGCGGTAAGCCCAACGAAAGATCCATTTGAAATGCAGACTTACTGCGAGTCATAGTTGGAGAAAACATTCAATCAATTTTCTGGGGAAACTTTTGAAATCGGATCACGGGTTCTCGACTTTGGCCCCCGGAAAAACTGCAAATTCCAACTCTTCATCCCGTGAACAGATTTTTGCCTTTTTTTCAACCCAGAGGTAACTGGTTGTTGAACATTTTCCAACATGTATTTTCTTAATTTTCTGAGAGCTTTTCAGTTGAAAATGCAAAACTGGCCTGACTATCGAGACCGGACTCAAAATGATGGAGCTTAAAATGGCGCCTTGATTGACGATTATTACAATGAGATGATTTGGAAGAGATTCTGAAGTACTTCCGGAAAATTCAAATTTTCTTGAATAATAATGAAGATACTGCAAATTTGTTTCAATCTCCCTTTCGAATTCCAACTTCCCACCCGACGTCTCTAACAAAAATTTCCATACATTCCTGGATACTAATACTGGTCGGGAAAGTATTGTGGTGCCACAACAGTTTTTTTCTTTTGAAACGCCATCTAAAATTGAATATTGGTTCTTCCAGAGATCAACGTCAATGACGTGCTGCTACGATGAGAGGTCCCGCGACAAGTATGATGACGATTTTTTTTTTCGACAGACCTCGACGTTTTAGTATACAGGGATTTCAAAAAACGAATAAAAATTTTCCGCGATTACCATACTTACTTCTCATTTTTTGAATAATTCGATGAGAAGTAAAAAACAAAATCATCAAGATACCAGACACGTGCACAGCAGAGGAAGGTGCTTGGACAACATATTAATGATAAAGACAGATTTCCTACATCCCGTGGTTTTATAATTCTATACCGATGCAATTTTGCACTTCCCCTGGATTTATCTGCACAACGCTATCAATTCACATTGTGACGGCGGAATTTTTTTTGAGCTTTTCAAAAAGAAAAATACCAAGTTTTTCAGTTTTTCTTTTCGGCGTAGAGCGCTATAGAAACTAGCTTCGTAATGAACTTTTAATCTAGTACAAAACTGGCCTCTTGGGACAATGAACAGTCATTAAAAGCACTCTACAGGGCAACGTATACAACATAATATACTCTCCCTAAGACATTCAAGACGTTCAAGCTAATGGGCTTAACATCCGGTTTCCTGGAGGTGTCGATTTTTTTACTATTCCCAAGATAATCAAGATATTTAAGATTAAGAGTAGGTATACCCGGAATAACAGTTTTCAAAGCGCTGTTCTTAATTATCCCATTTTAGTAGGTCACATCATCTGTGTTGTACTAGTTCACAACGTCCAGTTACACAGCAAGTTAGTAGTTATTGTCCATTCAGTTATGATGCCAATGTGTGTTGTGTAGTAAGTAATATTTCTCAAGTGTGAACGATACAGATGTTTTCGTCTCAACTCCCAAATGACATGACACTTAAACTGTTTCATCGTATCACAGGGTTTAATCAAAAAGTGCGCGTGGCCATGGAATTCTTTTGTATGGATTTGCGTTTTCCAAATTGGTTTTTTTCTAGGGCTTGGTTCACTGACCGTCTTCTAATGGTAATATTATGACGTTGTCTGCTTTCATCGGTTAATATTCGGCTTTTTCATGTGAAGACTTCATGGATTCCAATTGATTGATTCGAATCTGGGATATCTTTTTTATCATAGCGATAAAAATATTATCATATATAAATTTATAATACATACATTTTATTTAAAAAATCACGCCTGCCCAACACTTTGGGTTAAACACTATAACAATAAATAATATGCCGAAAAGACTGTAAAATAGGTAAAAAACCTTATTGTATTACAGTGCCATATTATATTAGGCACTGACAACCTTCCATTTTATATTTTGAAAAGTTCACTGATTCGTTCATATTTCAATTATATGGTTGAGTCAACAATAATCCATCCCATTTCCACATGATGCCGAGTTAATTTAAGATTGGCGCAAAAACAACGTGAACAACAAAACAATTTGAGAAGTCGCAATTTAATTATCCATCCATCCTATGACACTGTAAAGTGCCGAGGAACTTTCAAAATAACAAAGCACACGTAAAAGTTTCATGCGAAGACGAGTTGTAAAGAAACGTGCTCGACATGCAGTTTCGGTAGGTTAGGAGGATTCTTCTAACTAACCTGGAAAAACGTCTTTGGTTTCTGTGTTATGGGGATGAATCCAACCATTCTTTTGCTGAATTATGCACTGGAACATCTCTAGGGGGATGCTGGAGTGTCGCGCACTGCGGCTGCCACTTGAAATCTGTCTTTCTCGCTATGCCATTTATCGGAGTGCAACAATGAAATGACGAAAAGATGTTGATAGGAACGGAAAACATTTAATATAAATAAAACTCATGGAGTATAGGTTGGCGTTGCACGTGGGTTCTATAAATAAAAGCCATCTACCATTCTAACTCTACATCGGTCCATACTCACTGTACACACGGTAGAGGTAAGTAACTCGGTTTGTAACTAATTCGCATCTCTCTCGCAGAGACTACAGACTGTGCATGTAGAGTCAGTAGTAGTGGGATAAAGACCCGGCCTAAAACGGAACAACGTGAACGCCACGCTTGCGCATACCTTCAAACTCCATCAGACGGCCGACACCCCTTCCCCTCTGCTCCGTTGGAAGTGTTCCCTAGCCTTATGGGTGTCCCTCTCAATGCCTGGAATGAATTACTCATGGAAATACTGATTCCTTTCCTGTAATAAGACCTACAACTACGGCGTCTATTCTTTCTACCGATTTGGTGGGAGTCTACATCGGTTCTTAGACAACTTGAATTAAGTTGACCAGAATGAAGACTTCGAAGGCTTGGCCTTGCTTATTATCAGCATATTGTCCCTTCAACATGACCGAGAACCTTCAAATTTTTAAATGAATGCCTATCCTACAATTATTATCATTGCGCTGTTATCAGTATGTCAGTCATGTTTTTGATATATTATACATAAACAGGTAATGCGGAACGTGTTTGTCTGGTCTGGCCTAATCAAATCAATTGGTGCATGAAATTTGCAAGCGCGTACACAATGACTGAACCAATTAGTAATTAAAATCGGTCGCTCTGGCGGAAGCTCGGTGACCAAATTTTCAAAGTTCGGGTCGATTGGTCTTGATTTTTCAATTGGATGATGATGAAAGTTTCACGGGGAAAGTTTCCGAGTCATCAGGAGGACTAACAGGATGAACAACACGAGATGCGCATAAATACATGGTGATTCAGCTCTACTATTAATGACATAAAAAACTGAACGACAGATGTCACAGATCACAGATGGATGTTTTTTTTTTTTAATTTCTCCAAGACGCGGTTTGTTCGCATGATGGAAAATCAAGGTGCGTGCAGCAAGGCTAACGCGGATCGTCCTCCCTCATCTGTATATCCACCTAATACCAATAAAGCTCTATTCTCAGGACAAAAACGTTAAACGTCATTCATCTGTCGTTCAGTTTTTTTGCGTCGTAAATGGTAAATTCTAATCTTGAAGACCTATTTTCGGAAATGGTCTCCTCATTATCCGCCTGATTTAGAGATACTCTGATCAAGAGAAATGTAACACTGTGCTGAATGCATATCACCCGTGTCTCGCGTTCCAGGAAATTTACAGGGTGTCAAAGTTAACGCACACACAAATATTTCCACCTTGTTACCGTTGAGAGGGCCGATTAAACGAAATTTGGTATAACGACTCAGGAAAGATCATTTTGCTGAAGACACTTTCGGTTTCAGGTGGTTCACCAGTGGGGGTGGGGTCACATCAGAATTATTAGTACTTACTCTCATTCTTTACCGCGTTTTTTTTATCGAATGTCTCGTTGAATTTAGGTTGAGATTAGCCTGATCATGTTCCAAACTTTCAAGCAGATATGTGCAGACTTTGAAAGAGCTACGTCAATTTTTCAGAGAGCTATGAAATCACTGAAAAGAATGATCGAATTGAGATATCTAGATATTATTAGTTCATTATTACTATCATATCATCCCGCAAAGCAAAGTAACTGTACATTTCAAGTTGCCTCTTGACGTGCACAGAATCGAAACCCTTTCAAACTCACACCGCTGTTTCGTTCCTTTTTGGAAAGAGACACCAAGTCACCAAGTTATTAATCCTGTAGAAAAATAAACAATATAAGCATGTAAATAGTTAACAACAACAACAACAACAACACCCAGCTTTTACTTTCTTTATATTTCTTGTCCAGAATGTTTCACCCATACACCAGGTGCATTTCAGGTGATGCTCTGTACTCTGTTTCGAAATGAATCATTGATCTTATAATAAAATTAATTTCAATAGTTTTACTACGGATAATAGCATACAGGTGTCCCGAAATCCCGAAATTAGATCGCAATATTTGACCAGCTCAGGTATACGTCAAAAAATAGAAAGAGAAGTTCCAATAAACATGAGTCGAATAATGCCCCCTAAGGGAGCTGGAGTTCCTTGAGGTTGACGTCCCAAAATGTTGTTTTTCTTTTCACGGTTTTTTTGCTAAAAATTTTCCCAAAATTTTTTTCTTTTTTTTTTGGATAAAATTATAAAAGATAGCTATTGAACTGGTCAATTCAATTTTAGAAATCATTTTTTTCCTTTTTGCATTTGGAGCATTGGCAGCGCCGCAACCGCAGAAGAAAAATTCTATATCTCTCCCTCACTCATGGTATGTCACGGTCTCTCCTTCACTGTGAAACGCCAACCTTAAAGGGGGAAACCTGATGATGGTTTGTTGCAAATTTCTCCGAAACTGGCCAAGATAAAATGACGAAATTTGTTTTGACCGCAACATGTTATAACCCTGAGGTAATGGTGTGAAAAAGATTTCCACATTTCATCAGGGACGTCCAACAAAAGGGGACGGGGGGATGAAAATGTTGCTCCTTTTTTTTTGTTCATGACTTTTTCTGAATTTTGATAAGAAAATCTGGAATATCAGAATTTTTCATTAATAAAAAGTCCTCTTGTACTATTTCAATTCGAGGCACCGTTTTCGAGATAAATCACTTTTAAGAAAAGATTACCTGAAATTCTCCTGAAATTTCCAAATCCCAAAGACAGAAATCAAAGCAATAACACCAACTGTGTTTTCTTGGACCAAAAACAGGAAGAAATGTTTCAATAAAGGTGGAAAATGATCCTTAGGGGACCTAGAGCTTTTTGAAAGGTGGAAGGGTAACTTGCCCAGATAAAATTAACCACGCTTTCGGGGCTCTGGGTCCCCCAGGGAGCACTTTCGACACAATGGTATTGAAATTGGCTTTTTTAAACCGTTAAAAACCGTGAGTTTCGAACCATAGAACCGATTTCAATTAAATTTGAACAAAAGTCCACAGTTTCAGGGGGTTAGATAATAGAGGGGTGCTTCCTTTTTTCTCCCCTATTTCACCTCCCCTAATAATTTTTTGAGTCATATTTTTTTGGATTTTACGTTCAATTTAGAAGACAAATTTACCCTTCAAAATTTTGATTAGTCTTCGTTTTCGAGATAAATTTAGGTTTGAAGCTTCGAAAACATGTCGAAACGCAGAATTCATGACTTCAAAATTCAAACATTTTCTGCACATCTGAATTTTATGAAAATTTGATAATGAATAAAACTAGTACAATTTCAAATAGCAATCCAAAATGGAATCCAGACATGCCAGAAATTTAAAATTTGAAAACATGAATTCTACTGGGTCTTTACTGACTTTCCAAATGTTTTTATTGTTCCAATCTGGGAAACGGAGCCTTTCAAAATTTTGCAAAGATAACTTCTCTTCTAAATTGAACGTAAGAATCCGGAAATATCAACAATTTCAAAAAATAATCAAGGAAGGTGACAATAGTGGACGAAAAAGAGGGCACTCCCCTATTATTTACCCTCCGAAATTTTTTCGATAAGTCGTGGTTTGATGAAGACTCATTTGAGCAAACTTTGGTTCAAATTTGATTAAAATCGGTCCAACGGTTCAAAAGTTACGGTGAAAAACGAACGAAAGAACGATTTAAAAAAGTTTCCGCTTCCACACCCTGTTACTTTTTAAGAGATCATTTCAGGACCATGAGTTTTATTTTCTTTTCGCCTTATTTTTGATGAGGAATTATCCCTCAAAGTTTGTAATAACACCTAACACCCTGTATAATAATACCTCGTACCTAGTATCTAGTGGGTAAATCGAGGGGTGAAGTATAAGGTATAGGAATGGAATATTAAACAAACGATTGTGACAAAATCGATATCAAACCGTAATAATAACTTCATGAAATCAAGGTTTTATAGAAACTTTTAATTTCATCGTCAAATAATCTAAAGCAGCTCAGTGGAATAGTAAAATTTATTAGCTTGACGCGAACTGGAGTTCTGAGTGGTCAACACATTTGAAGATGTGAACTGGAAATGCATGGAAATGAAGGACACATGTGTGAAAAATTTAGCCCAATAGGGCAGCAGTCACACTGAGCCACCCACCACCACCCACTACCATCAACCAAAAATCGAACGCACGCAATGTAATGATGGTGGTCACACTGCAGCCACCTCTTACCACCGCCCAGTGACCACCGGTGGCCATGTGTTTGAAATTTCCAAAGTGGTGGCCAGTGGTCGGTGGTTAACAATACGCATCTTGATGCGCATGCAGAACAAACATTTTGTGTATACATACAACATATAATGTGTATGTCGATCCCGAAGAGAACAAAGGTTTCACTTTTGTCACAAACAAGTTGTAACATTTATTGTTCATACGGTAATAAGTAATAACTGTAAAATTGTTCTTCATCATCAACAAGCTGCGGCACTAATTGATGAAATTCTCCTAGTTGTTCTCTATCGAGAAACATTTGACGCACCCTCATGTTCCGGCGTTTTTTTACGGATTTTTTTCGAGATGTAGTATAAAGCTACAACTTCGTCGGTATCTGAGTCATCGGACGAAATCATTGCAATCACAGAACTTGTCAATCTTGTCATGAGCTGGGCCGCTTTTCTTGAATCGTGTGAGAAAAGTCCCTGGGAGTAAAATACATTCCGCAGTACACTGATGTAGCGAATGTTGCCTAAAATCGTGATTTTTAGGCAACTTTCGCTACAGAATTGTAGTACGGATTATATAAAACAGGATTATGTCAAATTCAGGAGGGGGACACGGTGGTTGACGGTGGACGATGGACGGTGGCTCAGTGAGACCATGGTCGATTATTTTGCTTGGTGGTAGTGGGTGGTAGTGGGTGGTGATGGCTCCAGTGTGACTGCTGCCTAGTAGTAAACTCGCACTTCAATCTATGACACAGATCAATAGTAGTAAAATCGCTCCTTAACGGAGATCGATAGTAGTGAAATAAATAGACGTCCACGTATGATGTGAACTGACGAGTTCCATGTACACAGCTTTTCACGTTCATTTCGTCATGCGGAAAGTGACAACTTATTGCATCATAAAACAAAATCTAGTGTCCTGAAAAGGTCCATGTACACAGCTTTTCGCACTTAACTGGCCATGTGAAAAACTTCGATAGTCCTCACCATTAATGAGCTGCTTGAGCCCTTAAAAAGTAACAATTCCAGCAATTTCCATTGTGAACAAAGCACACACCGCAAGCAACAACTGTCGAGCGGAATCATGACACGTCAGAGAGCATGCAATGTCAAACAAGTATCAAAGTCCTCATGGGGGTGGGTCTCATGAGCGCATTTTCGGAGTGCAGATGAGTAGACTGTTCGCTGTTGCCTGTAACTCGATTGTCCCAAAAGCACCACAAGAAATCATACATCTTAATTAATCATCAAACCTATAAAAACCGCATCCGAACCGAACCTAAGCATAAGTATAGATTCCGCATGAAAATATAGGTGTCTTCCGAGGTGTCTTCCTTGAGAATAAATGAATCTAGTTAATTTTCACTAAGAAGGATTTTTTTACTACAGGATTTGACGAGGGATTTGATGTTTCCGAGTTTTTAGCTCGATGTATTCCAACGCAACTGCCAGAATTTCACGGCTGTAGATTTGAAAGTGATGTTTGTGTTACACTTCAAGTTAAGCTCTAGAGGGTTGTTTAGACTTGTAGCTTTCTTATCCAGGACATCAACTTTAACCCTTGCCATCTATGAATTTGACGTATTTCCCTAGATTTTTACTTTGTTTATCTCTGCATGGACCTCCGAGATTATGGAATTTGTTGGATACATTTGGTTTATGGTTTCGAGAGGGCTCAACGAGTCTTGTTAGAATCAGGAAATTCTTGTGATTTGATAATAATGATTTCGGTCTCATGAAAAAGGCGTGATCATCCGATCTAGGTATGACTTCTAGCAAATCATTTTTTCCGCTATGTGTTTGCAATAAGAAACTCAAAATCGCGAGGATAATGGTAACAGCACTTTCGTTATTCATCTTTAAATATTGATAAGTCAAAAAAGGCAGACAAATTACATGATCACTTAAACTGTATATCACACTTGATACTCGGGCGCGCCCCTCTAGTTTGTTATAGGTTTATCGAGAGGTTTATGTAATAATGCGACATGTAAACATGAACCTGTAAGAAGTATCATGTTACTAAACAGAACGCTAATACATAATATAAATTTATCAATAAAATGCCTAACAAATCAGTTTAGTGGTACCTACTCATTAAGATTTTGTTTTGTTTATATAAGAACAAAGCAAGTCACACTTTGCCAAGCCATAATAATTAATTACTCAACGAGAGAATTAAATACATAATGTTGTACAATGAAATTTACATACTTAATATTAAACACACACGCACACACACACGTATAGCAATAGGTACATCAGAAATTCCAATATTAAATTGAATAAGGCACGGCAGAAGATTCTAAGATGTGAAGACTCTTCTATTGTGGGAAATGTTTTGAAAAAGGTACAATGGTAACATGTCTGCTCTTGGCCATGTTATCTAATATAATGAGTAACAATCCGTCTAAATATCTACTTTTACAGTTATTGAATAATTATTATTGAAATTACCTTCCGTCCATTCACTCTTATTATTCTTGCGACCGTGAGACTGCTTCATAGTTTCAATATTATAATCATTGCACTGTGCACTCCGAACGCCGTCACACTTTACAATGGTGATGAATATAACTCTTGAAAACTGCCTGGAAAATCTAATCGGAAAACCACATCCTTAGTCCTTACGCCTCGCCTTACGCCGTTGATCGACTCTGATTAAACTCTGACCGAACTGAGCAGCGAACACTAAAAACGTAAAAAGTAACACCACAGAGGGTCAAGTAGTGCTTCTGTCTGAAATTAGCCATGCACCAGGATGACAACACATACACACCAGAACCATATAGAATCCTCTGAGTTTTGCTAGCTAAATGATGCTCCAGAGTCACAAAAAGTGGTAAGCAATCAACACTGAGTTAATGAGAACGAGAGAAAAAACTGCACTAAATTAGAAAATGTGGTTTCTGTCCCTGTCGAACTTAGATAAACTTGTTATATTATAACATGATGCAGCAGGCGAGCTTGGGTGATTTTATAACGAAAGACACGTCCGCTCGTTACTAATTTTCGAATAGAATGGGAGGAGAGGCTTCATGAAATTGAAACGAACAACGAACACGATTAGAGTCGCAACTACTGCCCACCTTGGGATTATCAGACGGGGAACGATTCAAGTAAAAAATAATGCACTGTAGCGTAAAGTGTCCTTGCAAGCATGGGCTGCAGTAGTGCAGTGCATAAAACACGTTTTACAGATAGCATATAACATTACAGCTGTGCAACAATAAACAGATATAAGCAGTTCCGTTTATTCATACTTATTGGGGTAATTAATAGGTATAGGTAAGGTGGATGGTGGGTATAGGTACTATCAAGTAGTTGTGAGTACCCATCTGGAATTGGTCGCTTGCATGCTCGTTTGTTGCGCTTAAATCCTTAATTCGCCACCCGTGTCAAAAGAAAAATGGTCTACGCGTCCGAATATTCAACGAACAAAATGCAAATCAGTGTATGTTTCCCAATAAAAATAGAAGACAATTATGTAAATATTTATTTCATTCAAACAATTTCATTCGCATTTGAATTCCTAAGCGCCGTTCGTTTAGACAGGTTTTAAATTTGTGAGTATGGGATTTCGAACGATTCAATATTATTATTCTTGCGCGCTTCGTCTCGTCGATGCTAAAATTGTAAATCGAAAACATATTTCAAATTGATGCCCGAGCTTGTTGTAGGTACCTTATACATATTATCAATTCTGGCCTCCGAAAGTTTATTTTCACTGCGGCCATATTTACATTTTAAAGTATGCCTTCTTTGTTTGCGCAAAAACAAGAAGCAATATTCCAGCAAATTTTTATAATTATTATTATATTATAGGTGCTGAAGCTAGATTAATATTTTCTCTCCCTGTGAAATTTAATGCCGCACGGACATCCCACGATGTCCTCCGGAAAAAAATCTTCAGTGCACGATTGCAAGAAACGAAACACCAAGTCACCGAGAAATGTGTGCGTCTGGTGTCTGGTGTAGAGTTGCACCCATGCAAAAGTAGGTCCGAAAATAATGAACCCGACTCCAGTACTGTGACTGCCAGTAAAAATAACAAGCAAAAAAAAAGGACACCGAGAGCAGAGTCAGTCTGTATTTTAAATTAGAACTGTATGGGTTCGTTTTCGCTCCAAATTCTGTAGCCATGTTTGATTACTGCAACAGATTGAAGTGATAAAGCTCCTTGTATAAAAAGAACTTCCGCTGTCTCTTGTATGCGCTCTCCGTTAAAACGATCTCCCACAAAAGGCTGACTTGACGTTATATTGTACATTAGAATTTAGAATAATAATTTATATTTTATGTTTGTGTCTTATCGTGTCAAGTACTGCGGGTGATATTATACCTAACAAAATGCATACACTACACAAGTATAACACATCGACCACGGCAGGTATCCGATTGGACAAAGGGTGTCCACAACTTCACAATAATGAAATTATCGATTGAATTTATACAAGAGCGGCTATTGTATAAAAATCCAGCTCTCGTTACCTGAATAAACCAACTATTAAACTCAGTGGCACGGAAAAACAAATATACAACAATGCCTATGTTTAAACTGCTTTATTTTTTCTTCTCAACCTCAGACTTGCAGTGTTTCAATTTGTCATTAGATTGTTTAGCAGTTTAACCCACCAGTGCACGGGTCACGGTCAAGATGACCGGGTGTTCAGTTTTCAAGCCTAGCCAAACGTAGTGGCGGAGGCTATTTGTGGCCGCTTTTTTGATTTTTTTTCTCGTTTCTCGTTCCTCCTTTCCTAACAAAATTCACCTCGATCTCCTGTATCTTCCGAATGGTTTAACATATCCAGTTCATTCTTTTGGTAATCGAATCGTAACTATTGCGAGTTGATACCGACGACGTTTAAAGATGATCGGTCAACAATAAAGAATGCACAAGTCGCGAAATCATCTAAAATAGAGAAAACGCATATATGCCATTATGCCAACCTTTACACCATCATATCTTTCGATCTAATAAAGCTGTGTGATTAATTTTTTTTCAAAATCAAGTACATATCCAGACCTTTGTTACAGTGCGACAGCGATTGAGAAACAATGGTTTATTATCAATTAATTTAGTATATAAACATTTCCATCGGCTATGAATGCATCATGATCTTCAGCCAGCGAGGGACTTTCTTGTTTTCACAATCTTCTATATACAACCAGCGAAGCAAATGAAGCCAAAGTATTGGAGAATTTTTTGAAACAAAAAAAAAATTGATCTAGGACTTACAGCTTTTTGGATATGATTTTTTTTCTGACGCAACCAACAACTATAAAGAAGTGGTGCTCGCATGCCACTTATATCTACTGTGCAAAATGCACTACATCAACTACTGAAGTAAGCATTTTTCGTATAAAGCTGAGCTTTTACAGAAATAATCAGATATTTGCTCTTCACAAAAAAAAAACAAGACACCCGATTGAGCTAGCCGAATTATAGGGCGAAAACCTCCCACAACGGTGTAATGGTGTTGACCGAGGTGTTGACGTAAAATAGGTATGATGGAGATGAAACTATTCACTGCTTATTTCTACATCGAAACATATGCTTCGTTCATCGTCTCTCAAGCTTTAAAATTAGTTAAATTATCATCCGTATTCCTTACGTATTGCATAGAATTTTTCGTCTACTTTCGTTTTCTTACTTTTTGTATAAATGGCCATTTCACCTCAGGTGACATTTGGCAAGTATTATTTCGCTTCACCGTAGTTTTAGAGCAAATAATATTTTGCCAACCAGCTTTTTAGGAGTTTCCAGGATAACAACAAAACAATAATGATATTTATTGTATGCTTGCCTGTATCTCATATAATTATACTTTCTGTAGTAATGTACCAAAAACCAAAATGAATGGCTGCTGTGAAGTAAATCTATTTTCTGAGCGAGGCTTCCTATTAAACACACAGCAATGTGGGGAGATGGACTGGTTATCTTATTCCTCGAAAATAATCAATGTAAGCAATACCTGATGTTTTAGGTATTTCTCCCTGGTATTCCTTGGTACTTACTTGGTAACAGTTTGATGCTATAAATTTACTCAATTTGTTCATTTCAAGTACAGGGTTGGATCCTCGGTTGGATCATTAGTGACGCAGTGATGAAGCACGCAACAAACACGATGATAATAATGAAGGACGACATTTCCTAGCATAAAAAATGGCTGAAACAGACTGCGGATTAGCTGCAGAGCGAAAAAGAAACAGATAGATTCTTGTGGCGTGGCGTGAGTTTCTGCTAAATCTGTAAAGCTGAAAATGTAACAAAAAAAATGAGTTATTCAAATCTGGGCTGGCAAAATAATGAAGGTCTTTTTTCGAAAAATATACAAAAATTTTGAAAAAAAAATCGAGTTTTTCGAATTTTAAAATACTTATACGTTTTCATACTTGAATTTAGATTACCCTCCTTTTTTCAATTCTCCTACTCCACTGGTTTCCATGAAACTCACGTTCAAAGAAAAAACAGTAGGATATGCCGTCCTTGATACTTTTACTTGAGTCTTTTACGTTATGTTTGTATATTTATCTTCGAATCAGAAAAAGGCAATTTTTCATGTATGACGGATTTTACAGAATTTTGTTTGAATGTCTTGTAGCTTGTAGCACGAGTTGTAGCATGTACCCACCACATTATGATTAACCATACTATATTACTTACTTCAATCCCAGAAATAGATGTTTCAATGATATTATAAATATTATAGTTATGATGAAAACTTTTGAAAACTGTTGTTTTTAATTGAGTTATCTATAGACGGTCAGGTCAGGTCAGGTCAGGTCATAAGATGTAAGAACTTTTATATAAGTTGTATATTGATATTACAGTTCATGTATTAAAGTTGACACTTGCCAAAATAACCTCCAAAAATTACGAAAAATTAACAATTTGCAATGGAAAAAACAAGTAAAATAGTGTACAGCACTCGTGGCTGGTTACATAAGATGCTTTCTGACACTTAGGGCAAGGTCCCATTCACCTACGGGCCGCCGCGCCGGCCGGCAATGGACGGCCGGCCAGAAAACTTTTGACGGCAAAACATTATTCATGCAGGTCATTTTTGGACGAAAATTCGTGTCTGAAAACCACTTATGTAACAGCCAACTCGTATCGTAAACTACTATTACAAACGATGCTTTCAATAAAAAACTAAAACCTAACAAGGATTTATGCAATAAAGAGTAAGTATAAGTCACGAATCTTGAGTATGACCTCGACAACATCATTACGGTTTACCACAATTAAACGATTAAAATGCCGGATTTTACAACGTAAAATGTTGAAAATGTTGCGAGGGGTTGGCCATCTGTCAATTTTGGTGTACAAGCAGGTAATCAATAATAATTATCTGACAATTTTGGCGATATTATGGCAATTCTCCTATCTATTTTCAGGCAATTGTGGCGATTGGCGAATTTGGTGCACACAAATTATTTGCCTAGGTGATCAACCCCCGGATCAACCCCTCAAAAAGATGTTTCTGCCAGTACAATAATCATTCTTCGACCACACTTGTCATGTGAATAGGTTAACATCAATATCGCCGAATTATATAAAATTTGTATAATAAAAGTACCTACCTCTGCTTCTGTTTCCAGTCTTTAAAACAAGTAAAATTGAATGTAGTATCAAAAAATTGAAAGATGGAATCTCAAAACGTAAACCATTGAAGTTTTAATAATGGACACAGACCCCTAGACTGGGGGGTAAGTCCAGTTTTTTCAATTTTATGGTTAGGTATCAAATCAAGTTATCATTACTAGTCACTATATTTTTAAATTATTGTTACTTTGTTAGTGTAACTCCACAGTTCCACACTATACAGAAAGTTCAGTTTATTATTCTGTTTCCGAAGGTGTGTTCGTGTTGTGTGAGATTTATTATTGTTATGTAAAGTCATTGATTATAATTAGATTCATTATGCGGTGATTGCGGTAAGATGTTTTTAAACAGTATCCGTAAGAACTTTGAGAGGATTGAAGAATAGAAGAGTTTTGTCTTTTAATCAATTACTCGATCAGTTGTTGTTACATACAGGCTGTTTCGTCCTCCACGGCAATCGCGTTTTACTCGAAAACTACGCATCCTAGAAAAACAAAATTTCCATTATAGTGGACGTGTAGTACTAGCGGTAAGCAAAATAAAACTGCATTTTATGATACAAGCAACAGATTTGGTACACGTGATCTTTGAAGAATTCTAAGCGATTTGACCCGTAGTTCTTGAAAATCCCTTCGGGGGGAGCCGAGATATGGAGGGGGGGAGGAGGGGTTGATTTCTCGTTTTTAGAAAAAATCTATATGCGCCAAAATGGCATGGAAAATATCGAATTCAAGTGAATTGAACATGCTGAATACACTAGTCAATCATAATTTCATAAAAAATGCAAATGATAGCCTTTTTTTCAAAATGGCCGCCAATAAAGACAAAAAACCATGTATGGATAAAGTGTTCGAGTAAGGTATCAATTTATATGTTTTCGAGGTCGCTGGACTCATTCTCCCTATTGAAATCACCATATCGAACATAATTATCTATTTTGGGTCAGGGTGAATGAACCACCCCCCACACCTGAAGTGAAACTTTCAAGATTTGAAGCGATTAATGGAAAGACTAATATAGAGCTGCATATAAATAATACGTTTTTTATTGAAAAATGAAAATTACCGATGTAACTACATATTTAAAGTCACAACCATCCCTGGAAGCTCCGACCACCCTTGATGGGAGGGTCTTGTATAGGTAACCTAGATTTCCTTGTGTCATAGGAAAGTGCTTTAAAAATGTTTTTACCCTAAACTGGCAGGTAAAGTGTCCATTACAAGCGTCTTTTGACGCAGGAAAGTAAGATTTCCCTGCCTGGACAGGTGAAGACCTAACCTGCCTAGGCAGGGAAATCTTACTTTTCTGCCTCAGGAGACGTTTTGTTTGTTGAAAATTTGCTGAAAACTGTTGAAAACCAGACCCAGCAACGTGATATTTGCCAAATTGTGCCAGAATGATATTTCAGAATTCTGGTACAAAAATTCTTTCTTTAGTTTGCGGTTTATTGAGGTAGTTTCGGGTAAAACGTTATACATAATACGCCAGGAAAGTTAGTGTCTTTACAGGGCACGTAGGCTCCCAGGCCTCGCTTACGCTCGTCCTTAAATATGCCTACTAGCCCTGTAAAGATTCACTTTCCTGCCTTATTATGTCAATAACCACTAAATTGTGTAAAATAGTATGATACCTACTTACTTAATAATATTTCATGTATTGTTACAGTTTTTAGTTGAGATTCCTCACCACTTGTAAACATGTTCATGGGGTTTAAAATTAAACCCAAAGTAAGCAACTGTACCCTCAATATAGCCTTCAGGAGGTCGTGGGTTCAAACTAATCGGCTAAAATGATTTTCCAGACGATTTTAACGTCAAAGAAATTATGAGAATATCTAGGATAATGATCGAAAGAACACGAAAAACATCACAACAAAGAAAGTGTTATCTAAGGGGGTCGAGTCTGTTACAGATGGATCATACGACACACCTTCTTGAGGATAGCAAAGGTCTAGAGACCTTCCTTCTCTATAGAAGGATGCCTTACTTTCAAAAGGAAAATATTTGATTTGGAAAAGCCATCTCTCCTAAAAATGAGGATCAAATTTAAAACAAAAAGAGCACGTTAAGGAAAGTTAGGGGAACAGCTGGTTATAAACTAGAATTTTCTGCTATTGCCGGTGTTTTACAAAACATCACATCAATGTCCCACCCGGCACGTCGTCGTAGTGCCAGCATTGATCCGAAAATTGGTTTTCCAGTCAGATCCCCGAAGAATCATCCCATAATTCACAGGAAAAACATTCAAATCGGATCAATTGGTCTTTAATAATTTGACTTCAAACTTGGGTGAAAATTTATCCGTATTATTCAGCTATAACTGTATTACACAACACAATTTCTTGTACAATCTGTCAGTTAAACAATCATGTTCATTGTTTTTTGACACTATTTTGGCAGATTGTTCAAGAAATTGTACAAGAAATTGTGTAGTGTAATACAGCTTTTATACGTAGGTATATCTCATTCACTTTTTATTTCCAGTAGAATTACTTTTGGAGCAAAAATACAGTGAAAAGCTGGGGGGCTACAGCAATGGCTGATGGCACTTGCAAAGTTTTGGAACTAAACTATCAGCGACCATAAGCCGTATCCTCCCAGCGCTCCAGTTTATCACTTTATTTTTATTCCAAAAAGTCATTTTACTGGAAATAATAAGTGAACGGGATATATACATATCTATTTATAACTACAGTACGTGAAATATTATCAAGTAGGTATTATTATACTATTTTATACCATTCAAACTCATTTTTGAAGCGCTTTCCTGCGATACAAGGAAAGCTAGGTTATACAAGATCCTCCCATTAAGGGTGGTTGGGGATTCCAGGGATGGTTATGGTGACTTTAGAGGTGTAGTTAGTTACATGGGTAATTTTCATTTATCATCAAGAAAGAGATTATTCAGATGTAGCTCCATATTGTTCTTTCGATATTCACTTCAAATCTTGAAAGCGTCACTTCAAGTATTGGGGGTGGTTCATCTGCCCTGACCCAAAAGATATAATTTTGTTCGATATGGTGATTTCGATAAAAGAAATGAGTTCAGCGTCCTCGAAAACATATAAATTGATACCTTACTCGAATAACTTATTCATGCATGATTTTTTGTCATTCATTGGCGGCCATTTGGAAAAAAAAAGGCTACTATTCGCATTTTTTATGAAATTAGGATTCACCAGTGTATTCAGCATGTTCAAATCACTTGAATTAGACATTTTTCATGCCAGTTTGGTCCATATAGATTTTTTCTAAATAAGAGAAATCAACCCCTCTCCCCCCCCCTATATCTCGGCTCCCCCCGAAGGGATTTTCAAGAACTACGGGTCAAATCGCTTAGAATTCTTCAGAGGTTACGTGTACCAAATCTGTTGCTTGTATCATAAAATGCAGTATTCTTCACTAGTTAGCTGCTTACCGCTAGTACTAGTGGTAAGAGAAAACAAGTTGCAAACGATGATAAACGCAAACCACTTGGCAGGATCGTAAGTAAGACTTAAATAAACGATTTGACCCGCAGTGCTCTCATTTTCGGCCCTTAAGATTTGAATGGCGCCCCTTTTTCAAAATGGCGGATTTTATCTAGGGGCAGAAGGTATTGAATAGCCTGGTGATGTCCAGCTTCGTTAAAATATATGGAGCTATGTCTCGATCGATTTCTGGGACATCAAACACTTTTTAAAAAAATGATGGAACATTGACATCTGTCGCAGGCAAATTTGGTGGAGGCGCCAAAATGAATTTTGTACGGTCATAAGAAAATTGCTGTAACATTTTTATTTTTTAATCGATTTTAACATAAGGTATTTCATTTTGTGAAAGAGTGAATTCTTCTTGTTATTTTATACCTTTCATAGAAAAATGACATTGAGGAATGTTGAAGAAAAAAATTAAAAATAATTTGAAAAAAAAAAAGATTTTTTTAATTTTTTTATTTTCATGAAAATTGCCATATTTGTAGATTTTGTTGTGCCCTTTCTAAATTTGCACTTTTCCGATTTATATCTTTGCAGTGCGCACCGCCATGTTGAAAAAATGGAATCTGAAGAGAAGTTTTTGACAATATCTAAATTTTAGTCCATGCGAGATTGAAACGTTTATATAGGTATGAAAGTACATTCAATTCTCCATGATTTGACACTTGGACCATTTCTGTGCGACCCGGGGTTCTTGAGCCAGAGCTTCCGGAAGTATCAATTTTCGGTGTTAAATAGTGACCGTGCCTACCGGATCTTACCACTGGATCACCACCATGTCTTAATCAAGTCACCCATCAATAACGCGTCGTCATTTATCTCAAATCATGAACATTGGTGGACCTGGCACAGCCCCAAGAGGTGATTTTTATTTCTTTTGGAACCAAAAATTGATACTTCCAAAAGGTCTAGCTCAAGAACCGTGGGTCGCACAGAGCTGGTTCAGATGTCAAACTGTGGAGGATTGAATGTGCTTCCATAAGTATATAAACATTTCAATGTCACACATACCAAAATTCAGATATTGACAGAAACTTCTTTTCAGACATCATTTTTTCAATATGGCGGCGCGTACTGCAAAGATATAAATCGGAAAAGTGCAAATTTAGAAAGGCACATCAAAGTCTACAAATAGGGTGAATTGCATAAAAATAAAAAAATGTAAAAAATCTTTTTTTTTTCAAATAATTTTTAATTTTTTTTTCAACATTCCTCAACGTCTTTTTTTCAATGAAAGTTATAAGGTAACATGAAGAATTCACTTTTTCACAAAATGAAATGTCTTGTGTTGAAATCCGTTGAAAAATAAAATTGTTACAGCAATTTTCTTATGACAGTACTAAATTCCTTTTGGCGCCTCCACCAAATTTGCCTGCGGTAGATGTCAAGGTTTCACCATTTTTTTAATTAGTGTTTGATGTCCCAGAAACCGATTGAGACATAGCCTCCTATATTTCTACTAAGCTGGACATCACCAGGCTATACGATACCTTCTGCCCCTAGATAATATCCACCATTTTGAAAAAGGGGCGCTATTCAAATCCTAAGGGACGAAAAGAAAAGCACTGCGGGTCAAATCGTTTATCAAGGTCTCAGTTGTAACCCTGCCAAGTGGTTTGCCTTTATCATAATTTGCAACTTATATTCCCTATTTCGGTTGTACCACGTCCACTATTATATTTACCACGATCTATCAGAAGAAAATCGCCATGTCTGTAATTTTTGTAAAACTGCCCTAATAATGCGATAGATATTATTTTTGTACCTACTTTATTTGTTTCAATTCAACGTTATTATAAAATTTATCAGTTCGGATGTACAAGCCATTGCTAAGCGTTAAAACTATACTGGTCACAATTTGAAGTGGGTCACCCAAAAAATGGTTCGGTTTTTACTCTCTTTCAATCTCTTGAAAATCATCGGATTTTGAAATAACTCACACCAACTTCAAGATAAATCCTCCTATTTTCACCCTCTGCAAGTGATTGTTGGTTCGTGCTAGCGATATGTTTAATACAGGGTGATAAACAATGCCTTGTAATTTTGTACTTTTTTGCAATGGTACAGGAACTTTCGTGGCCACCCTGTAATTTTGAATTTTGCTGTATTTGGTAACCAATAGTATGAGGAACTCATTGTTTTTTAGCTTGATGCTTCAGGTTGCGTAGTTGCAGAAATACGATTTTTTTTTCATAAAGTGATTTTTCGCGCTACACTGCATCTAATTTTCACAGGTGACTTCAAATAATCAATCAGGTAGTTATTCAAGTTGCGTTGATTAATTTGACAGTTATTAATGTTGCTATAAACAGTTTTTCTCTGAGTTTGGCAAAAATGACTTTGAAAACTGTAACAATAACAATACTGTGACAGTACCTAATAATAAATGTAACATGGCAATATTAGGAAGGAATCTTTCGTGAATAATTAAATCAACTCAATGATATGGCTAAACTTCTCATAATTTGAATATAATAAAAAAAAAAGTTCGTATAAATCAACGTGATAAAGTAACTAAATAAGAAAAAAAAACATATTTTTGTTAGTAAGTAACGTAGAGCATCAAACTAAGAAAATATGAGTTCCTCATACTATTGACTACCCCATACAAAAAATCTCAAAATTATAGGGTGGCCACTAAAGTTCCTGCACCGTTTCAAAAAAGTACAAAATTGCAAGGTATCCTTCATCACCCTGTATTAAGCCCATCGCTGTCACAAGCTAACAAGCATTCGCAGATGGTGATAGTAGGAAGATTTATCTTGAAATTGGTGTAAGTTATTTCAAAATCTGATGATTCTCAAGTGATTTGACAGAGAATCAAAACCGAGCAATTTTTTGAGTGACCCACTTCAAATTGTGACCAGTATAGATCATTAAATCCGTTTATCTACACCTGTTAAATAATTCTGACATTAATAACTATGCGTTTCTGATTGATTAATTAATGAAATAGGTTTGCATGGTAGAAACATCATTAATAGACAAACAAATAATGGAGGTTCATTTAACAAAATTATTCTTATTCTTGAAATGTCGTAGATAAAGTATATTATTCTACTTGCATATAATGGTTATAATCCAATCGGGTGTTATGCTCGTTGAATAATATACTACTATATCCTTTCTCTGCGAAATAGTTAGGAATAGGAATAAAGTACGGATGGACCGACAGACGGACGGACCAAGTGGGGAAAATGTCCTAAAAACAACCGCATGTTCAATTTGAAAAATCATAAAGATATAATTATGGATATTGGTCATTGACTTGACTACCACCATGTCAAGTTTCATCTCTTGGTTTTGAAAAGCAAGGCCGCTACAATTTTTTCAAGAAAACTATTATAAGGCGTTTTTTCAGTTTTTGTTTTTTAGTTGGTACCACTGTCACACAACTGAAAAGCAAAAATACGGACATGAGACAGGTGAAAAAGCTGAACACGAAAATGCAAAAAAATATAGGTGTGCCACGTAAAAAAATTGACGTTTAGTTAATCCCGTCAAAATGGGACACCTGTATAGCTGAAAATAATTTTAGGTTATAGGACTCATCAAACCATATAACTTTTCTCTTGCATCTTTTTCTCTACCTTAAACGGTAAGACCGCTATGGGATAATTGCGCTAGGATGGACCACCCTGTATAAATTCGCAAATGTATGTTTTAAATGTCTCCCTCCTTCGATATAAAAATCGACCTGTTTTTGCTTGAAAAAATCTTCATCGGGAATCGGGAGTTATTACATGGTGGATAGTTAGTTGTCAAATGATCACCCGGTATGATGCACATGTATCACAACATTTTGTTTCTCAACTACGTACGCTCTTGTTATTTTCATATCAAGTACTTGTCATGTCACTATCATTATAACGTAGGACGTAGGTTTATTTTGTTGGAGGAATGCAGTTCCACCAGTCACTAACCAGGCGCGCAAAAATCTAGATGGAGTACCTACTTAGGTACTGTACCTACAATTTTGAAATTTTGAATTTTCAGAATTGCACATGTTCCATCCATGGAATATAGAACATTAGAACGAGGCTTAAAAAACATGCAACGGTGGGTTTGGTATAGGTTTAATAATTAATAGGTGTATGTATACACACATCAAATTGATGTTCTTATATCATCAAACTGACTGTCCTTGGAGAAACAGCTTTCAGAAAACGAAAGAAAAATATCTCAAGCCTTGGCTTTGGAACAACGTGCCTATATCGTGTCATGAAAAAAATGTTCGATGTTTGATGTTCAAAAAATTTCAAACTTTCATGCCTCCTTAGGTGCGAACGGATGAGAAGCAGGTGATGTGAATAATAATAATAATAATAATAATAATACTCACTGTTGAAGACAAGAAGTTTCCTTGTGGATCCTAACCGCTTGATGGGTGACTTCAATTCCTGTTCGTTCTCATCCATTTTCGCCAATTCTTGGATATATGCGAAGAAACAAAAACACACGCACACACACACAACACACACAGAGAGGAAGCTAAAAGCGTCTGCACATGTAAAAATAACTACTTTCACATCAAATATCAATCGGTAGGTAAATAATGCTGTTTGATCGCGCCTGAATGAGGTGCCTCCGAAAACGTTGAAGTTTCGGAAATTTCAATGGGTGCAGCACACATCACGCATCCCCATGCCAAGAGGATTGTTCTGCGGATCACAGAAAAAAACCGTCGAAAATTTTGAAATTCTCTACCACTGACTGGGCATAGGTACACACTGGCTGTTGCTGTTGCATCTACTCTACTTGGTCAACTCAAAATAGAATGCCGCCAGCCGCCTGCCCCTCGTTGCGAGCGCACTATTACAACTAGTACCCTCTCGCGAACTATCCACGCACTAAACTGAAAGGCTCGGAGCTTTGTGCTTTCAGAAAGGAACGACATTGTCCATGGGTTTCAATACTTAACAATAACAGTCACTCACTGTCACAACAAAGATACCCAGACCCAGATATACCCCCCTCCCCCTCACAAAACACAAAATGGATTGTTCTGTGCTTACTGCTTTCGTTGTTGGGTTGTTGTATGGAGTGACAAAATAAACACGAAAGTTTAGCGAAATTCGTATCTTGTCTCCTTGTCTACCTCTACCTATTCCTGAATCCTGATAGATACCGCGCTAGATACGTCAAGTTTGAATATAAGCGCTCATCATCAGGCTCGCTTTCAGCATTGGATCACGGACCGTCTGCACGTTGCACAAGCATATTTATGCTGGGTTCATAGACCAAAATAAGGCGTAAGGCGTAAGGAATAACGCCTAATAAATGCGTGGGTAGCAACTGATTGCTATAGGCTGTCTGATTTCTACATGATTCTAGTGGGCTGATTCAGGCCGCGATCGGCCGATAGCGACCAGAAACACAGCCCACTAGAATCATGTAGAAATCAGACAGCCTATAGGGTGATTGGCCTAGTTCTTAGGCATTACTTCTTAATCCTTGAGCGTTAAACTTGGTGTATGAACCCAGCATTAATTACAAATTACATACCGGGTGATCATTTGAAAACTATCCACCTGCAATAACTCCCGATTCCTAGTCAATATTTCTTCGAGCAAAAACAGGTCGATTTTTATATCGACGGGGACATCCAAAACATGCATTAGCAAATTTCTATCTTCAGCCCCCTTGCCCCCACCCATCCAAAAAATAAAATTTCAAATAACACTGCCTACCTTGCGATACATCAAATTGAAGAAGATTGAATTCTCTTTTTGAAAAAGATATTTTCAAAAAATTTGACTCTACCCCCCTTCTCCCTAAAAATTATTTCAGTGTCCCTTTCAATATTCTGGACCCCTGAATTCTCTTCAGTTTAGTCAGCATCATCCTGAGTAGCTTCAAAGAAGAGAATTTTCGGTGGAAAAAATGCCACCCAAATTGACCCCATTGCCCTCCCCCACCTCAACTTCAAAATTTAACAAAATACCACCCACTTTGTGATACATCAAATTAAAGGAAATTGAATTCTCTTTTTAAAAAACAATTTTTTGGAAATTTTCAACCCCTCCCCCATTTAACTGGACATTTGGAGTGTTTTAGTAAAAAAACGGGGGTTTTAAAAATTTCGAAAAAATTGTGTCCAGGGAGAGAATTCAATCCCCTTCAATTTGATGTATCACAAAGTGGGTATTGTCATTTTAGATTTTCAAGGTGAAGAGGGGGGAGCAAAGGGGTGAATTTTGGTGGCACTTTTTCCATGGAAATTTTTTTCTTCCGATGCTGTGCAGGATGACGTTGACTGCATTGAAGAGGATTGAGAGGTCAAGAATATTCAATTGGACACTCAGAGAATTTAGGAGGGAAGAGGGGTGAGGTTAAAAATTTTAGAATAATTTTCTCAAAAAGAGAATTTAATTCTGTTGAATTTAATGTATCGCAAAATAGGTAGCGTCATTTGAAATTTCAAATTTGGGGTAGGTGGGGGCGAGGGGGCTAAATATAGAAAATCGCTAATGTATGTTTTAGATGTCCTCTTTGATATAAAAATCGACCAGTTTTTGCTCGAAGACATTTTCGCTAGGAATCAGGAGTTATTGCAGGTGGATAGTTTTCAAATGATCACCCGGTATAGATCAATAATTATGTTTATCAAGACTCCTTGAAACATAAGGCAATAACGTACTGCGCTTTGTGGAGCACATACATTTTCCCATTCGCGCAAGTGATAGACATATAGACAACCAACAATACAGCTTTTTTCACTGTTGCCTACGTCGAGTCCGTGGAAACCCATCAAGAGTTTCGTATTGGCCGTGTCTGACACAAAAGCTGGAATATCTGGCACGTATTCTGTTACCTCTTTACAGCATACACTTTGAAAGGCACAACAACCTACAATGAGAAATGTCGCACGCAGCTGTCGGCTAGCTGTTGAACGTTGACAGTTGTGAATAAAACGTCAATTGTAAAAAAAACAAAAAAAAAAAAACAGCGAGAATATAGTACTTATACCATGGCGACGAATGAAGAAAGTGGGCCCATGTTCAAGTGCGAAAATGGAATAGTTGTATAGCGAAATAGAAACGTAAGTGAATCGCAATTCTCCGTACCTAGATCAACTCAAAATTGCATAAGGAAGAGAATGGTGGTAGAATCGTTACTGTAAAATGTGCGAATTCGAGCCACCTTTATGGTGGCTCAAAAAAATACGTATGAAAATTCAATGCTTTGTGATCATTTCTATTTGAATAGAATGGATATTATGAACATAAAATACATGATGTACCTATACGTACCTATAAGATTAAGTATAAAAAGGTCAATGTAAAATGGTGTATATAGGTATATAAATAAAACTAAACTTTAAAATCGGGGAGTCCAGCCCCCCCCCCTATCTGAAAATTCGCCCCTGATTGATCGCCAAAGATTTTTCATTTCCTCACCGTGATGCGCATCAACGGAGGTAACCAATGGCGTAAACAAAGCATGTCTTTCCTCGCATATGGTCATATGTTTCGTCTTTTTTTCTTCATTTTCTGATTTCTTGAGGACTGCGTCGATTTTTATGGCAGCGTAAGAGTCTGCGTCTATAAATGCGTTCAGTCAGCTTATTCAGTACTCAGTAGCAATTTTTAATTTTAGCCGTAAGCGCTGCATCGCTTATTGGCTGTTTTGAGAAGGCTGGTTCATAAGAGCCAATGGGCGTCGCTGCGCTTGCGACTAAAATTAAAACTTGCGGCTAAATAAGCTGACTGAACGCACCTTTAATATCTTGCGATCTCAAGCGCTTATACCGGGTGATAATTTGAAAACTATCCACCCGCCGTAATCACTCCCGATTCTTAGTGATTATTATGGGACGCTCAAGGTGCGTTCAGTCAGCTTATTTAAGGTGCGTTCAGTCAGCTTATTTAGCCGCAAGTTTTAATTTTAGTCGCAAGCGCAGCGACGCCCATTGGCTCTTATGAACCAGCCTCCTCGGAACAGCCAATAAGCGGTGCAGCGCTTACGACTAAAATTAAAACTTGCGACTAAATAAGCTGACTGAACGCACCTTTAGTGTAAAATGTGGATTTTGATAGTTTTCCGTATTCAGGGTGATTCATGAGTGACCTTACATAAGTTAATGAGAGATAGAGGACTTCGAGGCGAGTCAGGATCTACAGAATAAATTATGTTTTCTCCATTGGTTACGAAGATACAGGGTGTTTTGTGTGTTTCGTATGAAAATTTGATCAGCAATATCCAATACTTAACCGAAAACCTCGGACACGTCTGTTTTTAAATTCAAAATGCCACATTTTGATACTGATTACGTGACCTTGAAAATGCCAGGGACAAGGGACAGGAGTCCATTTTTTTTAAATACAATGGATAGTCAAAAAATGCCATTTTTATCTTCGTTTGATTCTCTATCCAACCTAAAAAAAACAATTGAAATCCTGCCTCACAAAAAATATGGCGGCATTCAAAAGGTCAGTATCGTGGTTTCTATTTGAAAACGTGGTATTTTCTTGAAATCTGTGAAGAATTGAAAAATGTAAGTTGAAGAGTTTTCGAACTGAAAAACAAAATCGTAGTTGGGTGGCTCAATTTTGTTCTTTTCCACACCAAAATTATGAGAGTTGGAAGGCCTTCAAAATGATGTCTCACATCCGTGTGTCTCACTCGATTCCTCTTATTATTATTATTATTATTATCTCCTCTTACTCCTTATTATACCTTTATTCCCATTCAAATTTTTTCAAGGGTGGTACTCTCTGCCTAGAGGATCTTGAAAACGGGTTGTCGAATTTGATTTCCTTTGCACTAAATAAAATGAAGAGCTTTGAAAGCCCTTCAAAATGATGTTTTATTCGACCCCTAATTCCTTTTGAAATGTTTTAAAGGGTATAAGTAGTCACTTCGTCGAAGAGAATGAAGCAAGAAAATTGAAATTATGCTAATTACGTGCCCCCCTCGAATTTAAAACCAACCGGGATTTTTTGGGGGAAGATCTTTTGAGGAAAAAACGGGGGTGGGGCCTTTTGAATTATTAAAAGCCCTGTATAATACCTCTAATTTTTCGAATGATTCGATGAGAAGTAAAAAAGACTTGAAAAACGCGAACTTTAAAACAAAATTTTATTTATTTGAAGACGAGTTACAATATCCAGAACCTTTCTGCTGTCATCTACATAATTATCACAATATAGTTCTTTATACAGGGTGGTCCAGGTTATAGTAGCAATAATTCACCATTCGATAGTCCATCGAAAACTAGGTCGACATGCATAATTTGGTTTTTTTCTAAAACGCTTCCTAAGAGAGATACAGCCCTTCAAAGTTCAGTTTTAAAAATCTTCTTTTTGCAATAACTCTCATGTCATTGAAGCGATTTTGACCAAATTTGGTACAAATACTTACGAAATAAATATCCATTACTTGACGTGGATAACTTTTGTCAAAATTGTCCAGTGGCGTAGATACGGGGAAGTTGTTTTACTTTTCACGCCCTATTCTCTACGCCACTGAATATTTTTGAAAAACTATATTTTTTTCAAATTCCTTGTTCAATTTAGAAAAAAGTTACCCTCGTAAAATTTTGATTAGAGGCTTTATTTTCGAGATATTTGGGTTTTAAACTTTGGAAAACATCTTGAAATCGCCACTTTCCGGAGCCCAAATTGTTTTTTTTTCTGGAAACGCCTCGTTTCTCAGCAAAAAATGGCAGTAAATCAACTTAAACGACCTAGAAAAATTATTCAAGTTGAGAAATCATGAGTTTTCTTGGATTTTAATTTTTAGGCCTTCGAAAGTCGCGATTTCGATGCGTTTTCCAAAGTTTCACACCCAAATATCTCGGAAATGAAGCCTCTAATCAAAATTTTACAAGAGCAACTTTTTTTTCTGAATCGAACAAGGAATTCAAAAAAGTATAATTTTCCAAAAATATTCAGTGGTGTAGAAAATGGGGTGGGAGAAGTTGAACAATCCCCTGGTATCTACGCCACTGGACAATTTTGACAAAAGTTTTCTACGCCAAGTGATGGGTATTTATTTGATAAGTATTTGTACCAAATTTGGTGGAAATAGCTTTGATGACTTGAGAGTTATTGCAAAAAGATTATTTTAAAAACTGAACTTTGAAGAGCTCTCTATCTCCCTAAGGAAGCGTTTTGGAGAAAAATTAAATTATGCATGTCGACCTAGTTTTCGATGGACCATCGAATGGTGAGTTATTGCTACTATAACCTGGACCACCCTGTATACATAAATATAGATAGTGCGCAAAAAAAACAATAAAAGCGCAATACCTATCATTTTAGAATTTTAGGATTAGATACTTTGAAAATCCTAGGTAACATTTCCGTTAGTGACTGAAATACTTGGCTTGAAATGCCCTGAAACAGAAAAGATATTAAAATATTCAACACAGTAACTGAACGTGAAACGCACTTGTGGTAACATGAACTGTAAATTTTTCAGATCGGATCCTCCCCAAGATGCCATTTCGATCATGAAGCCTTTGACACATTTAAAAACCAGTTCGGCTCGTTTTTCGCACCATGATATGGTCATTTCCTGTGAAACATAATTACGATTACGAATGTTGTAGTACAAGAATGTGCCTCTATAGCAATGTCATACCTCAGTCATTTCATACTGAAGCAACAGAGGGATTGTCAGTGAAGTGATATCGTTGGAACAGGCAGTTTTCAAGATGTTCCTCAGTCCTAGGACTACTGGGTGTCTGCTGTTGATGTCGCTGCCTCTCAGACTGTCGTCGGAGACCATGTGAAAAATCACATGGACCTGAGCCAAATTGGAATGCCTAGTAATGTAAAAATCGCCAGCTTGCAAAAGCTCGCTGTTTGAATTTCGTGCGCTTTTTGATTCGGGAGATTTCATAAACTGCTGGGCCGTCGTTGAGATTTTATCCAGTTGATCGTCGATGTGCGGAAAATGGAATTCAGTGGTCCTCTGGCAGATCTCTTGGAATTCTTGCGTCAATCTGGACCCGATTTTGTTGTCAGTCATCAAAACAAGCCCTGACAGGTCGTTCGAATACAACGCCAACGCAGTTTGTAACAGCTGCGGTTTGGGCTCGGACCTGAAAAATGCCGTACTACTGGAAAAAACCGCGTATTATTGCAAGCAAAATACTTTACGACTGATCGTTATCTTCGACGCCGCAGAGTTCCATCACATTTGCTGATAGAATTCGAATGTTGTGCATTTGCTTTAGCTGAGACCCCAAATGAATCGTGAAGCTTTCCTCGAAAAGCGGAGACGTAGAAAGTGCATTGCTGTCACCGCCGGCGTTGCACCTGATCGCTTCTGGAGGCGTCGGAGTCAAAGGTGAACTGCTCGAACATAATGAACGTTCCATAAACGTTGTTAACTTTGAAATGATCAATGTTCAATAATTACTTGGGCGTCGGCAGTGAGCTCGAAGCTTGATTCTGCTCCAACATTTGCATCAACCACTCGCGGTATTCCCTTCTCTGGGCTTCTTTGATTGTATCCAGTTCACTGGTCAATTTGACTTTCAGCAGCGAATGCGCCTCGTAGTGTTTGGCAACCAGTTCGTTGATTTTGGATTCGGTCATGTCCTGCTCCAGTCTATCCACGGCATGATTCATTTCTTTCGTTTGTCTATGAAAAATGGTTCAATTTTTATTGAATAATATCATGACTGTGAACATGCAGGCATGAACCTTTCAGATAGTTTTTGAATGAGTTTGTTTTTCTCGCCAGTTTTCTGCCGCACTGTTTTCGAATACATGTGTTCCAACTGCAGCATGGTCTCCAGCGCGGGCGAGTGCACCATTTTATGATACGCTGTGGCAAACAGTTCTTCATCGGAAGCACACCGGCGTTCGCCGTATTCTGCCATTTCCTAAACGGAAGTTTAGGTCAGTATCATGGGATTTTTGTGAATTTTTGACAATTTGACATCGAAAATAACTCAAATACTGTGGTATATATTTGTATTCAGAATAAAAAACTACATCGATTGCAATTTGACTATAAAGGGTGTGGCATCAATAAAAAAGTTTTTCGTGACACTCTGTATATTATAGGTTGTAAAATATCATAGTTTCCAGTTTTGAAATCTATGGAAAAATTGTTCAATAAAAATTTTCTTTTTTCAAATTACATATCTGAAAGGGGAAACCTTAAGTACGAAGGGAATTCTCGCTTGATTACCCTGTACAGAAAAAAAGAGGAACGGGTAAAAATTGGCCGAATGGCCATAAAAAACCTATTGACCTGACTAGGTCCATCTACACAATTTTTCGCACTCAGCTCACCATGTGAAAACTTCGACCATTGTCATCGTTGATGAACTGCATGAGTCTGTGAAACGTATCAATTTCAGCAACTTCCATTGTGAACAAAGCACACACCGCAGCAACAACCGTCAAACACTAAATACCGATCGGGAACGTGAGACATCAACTGGCTGTGAAATGTCAAAAAAAAACAAGGCACGAACCAAGCTATAGGTCGCGGGAACAAAAATGGCGTGCTAAAGATGGGTATATGGTATGATGTTATTTTCACTAGTACGTACTTGTTGATACAATTTTCTTCAGTTGTAAAGTTGTAATAAATATATAGATAATTTATTGAACAATTATCGCTCTATCATAAAAATTATTGTGCTAAACTCAAGATTTAACTGAGTAATGCCAAAAACAAGTGAATCTCTACAGCGGTACTTTGGCACCCCCTCAGGCGCAAACGCGGGCAAGAAGCTTGCAAGAGGCGCTTCGTTCTCGGCTTCGTTGTGCCGGCGTGCCTGCAACGTTGCCATAGGGGGTGCCAGGGTGACAGTTATGTCCCCGCGACCTATAGTAGAGTAGGTTCACTTCTATTGTGATTCTAGTTGGCTGGGCAAATTTTCTACTTCAGCATCGAAAGTTGAACCGGCTTCGAAAGGTTAGAAATATTTTTGACAACTGTCAAATGCGGTCGTGCCGAGTGGTATAGGTGATGGCAAGCTGACCCACTCGCGCTGCGCTGTGCGGGTTCGAATCCCGCTACATCCATGGATATTTTGTTCTGTACCCGAGGTTGCATGGTAGAGCAGCTAATATAGTCTGTACAGCGGTAGAACGGACTGTTTTGAATTTCAGTGATGTAACCTATAGCTAATAAAAGCACCAAAAACTGTAACAACATGGGCGCGTTTGGAACTAATATTAGTTTTGTTCGGTTGGTAGTCTTACCCGGGTAAATTATTCCTACGCCAAGCCAATAGCATTACATTCAGCGATTTGACACTTACGTACGATTTCTAACCTCCATTTCTCTATGATGTTTGTTATTTTTAGTCGGCTCGGCTGTTGTGAGTGTTGGGTTAAATAAAATCAGCTTCATTAAAAAAAAAAATTTTTTTCATTCTAATTGGTATTAAACTGGTGTCATTTAGAATTACCATAGCACTCAGTTGTGATTAGCGGAAATAAGCACCTCTTCTAACTGAAATTTCAAATTTCGCGGGTAACGCTCGGGACTACTTTTCAAGCGGAGGAATCTGGTGGTCCTTTCTATGAGTGTATAGAGTATAGCTGAATGTCGCCTCGTTAAATAAGTTAATAGACCATATTAATTATTCGCACTTTCCCCTTCCACTAGTCATTTGTAAGTTAGGTATGTGCCTGTGACCATGCGCACTGCAGTTGAAGATCTTGCGCGTCTCAGCATGCATAGAAAACGGAACTTTGCTGTCGCTGCCAGAATTTACGATTTCAAGGTGTTTTCTTTATTCTTGGGGGTCTTGGGACGTTTTAACCTTTTTAAGTATAACTTTTACGTGACGGCTGACGCGGTTCGCTTTCAAGCGCTTTCAAAATTCTCGTTAGCGGAAGTTGGGCAATAAAATATGGCGGGTAATTTGAAATTGTTTTGGATCCAAAACACCCCATCTTAAAATGCTTCGCATCAACTTCACAGCAAGATTTTTCATTTCATTATGGTGAAAAGTAGATCAAGTATTTCTTTTCACACACTTGTTATGTTATACAATCGTTGAAATTGTCAATTTGCACCTTGAATTGATCATTTTACAAAGTCAATCAACATGCATATTCTTATGGGAGTTTCGACCCAGCACATGTGGTTGTCTCTCTCCCCGATCTGCGACTGCGCTTTGAATAATTGATATGGTCAATTAAATTAATAAAAAATGAATAAATAAATGTGGAAGCTCATTTGATTGATTTGTTTGCATTGGCGAAAATTAAAAACAGGTCGAAAAATTACTACATTTTCCAATAAAATGGAAAAAAGCGTCACGACATCACGTCCCGAAAACATGTTCCGTCCAACTGCAGAGGAAATAGGCAAAAAAAAATGTGATTCAAAACTGGTCCGGACGACTTCGTGTCTTGTGTAGAATCAAGCCAGAGCAACCAACTGCAAAGTTTTGGGGATTTTTTATATTTGACATTTGGAAACTTGAGGTGCGTTCAGTCACCTTATTTAGCCGCAAGTTTTAATTTTAGCCGTAAGCGCTGCATTGCTGATTAGCTGTTCTGAGGAGGCTGGTTCATAAGAGCCAATGGACGTCGCTGCGCTTGCGACTAAAATTAAAACTTGCGGCTAAATAAGCTGACTGAACGCACCTTTAGAAACAAAATCTCACAGCGGACTAGAATCACGGTAGAAGTGAACATGCTATAGTGTAGAGCACATATAGGCTGTCTGATTTCTACATGATTCTAGTGGGCTGTGTTTCTGGTCTCCATCAGCCGATCGCGGCCTAAATCGCAGCCCACTAGAATCATGTAGAAATCAGACAGCCTATACGTGTAGAGCCATCCCAGGTGTAGAGTGGAACTTCAGAATGGCATAGCGTCATGTTGCAAACAGCGTAAAATTCCGAACATAAACCGAAAGAGTACCTGGTTGGCATGGTGCAATATCAATATAGGAAGGACGCGAAACCCGCACTACAGTGAAACAAAAGTCCACATCTCTGGACTTTTCAAGCTGACTCCATGAAAAATGTTAAGAAAATTTGTTGGCAGGTTTGTCAATGCCAGTACTTTGAAAAAGTGTGACTCTAATTTTACCTACTAGTATGTATATTTGAATTTCTTGGCAAAAACGTTGTTTTTCTGCAATATACATATATACCTTTTCCTGACAATCTGCCTCTGAGAGGTAAGAATCACCTGGTAATAATACACAGTAGATGACAAAATATGCATGATAAATAAATGAATATTGTGATAATAAATGACACTACATCGAATTCAAAAAAAAAAATCTAGTTCAATTATTTCTATACCTCTTTCATCAACTTTTCCCACTCTTTGGTGATGTCATCAATATCAATCTCATTGTTCTTTGCACTGTCTATGATCTCTCTGGTCATCTGATCGTGAATTTCAGAGCTTTTTTGCTCCACATGTTCGGTTAAAGCACGAATCAGATCTAAAAAAAAAACTTGAATTAACGAAAAGCGCTGTTTTTGAAGCTAGCAATGAACCTTCTTCAATGCAAATGGGAATGCCATTTTTCTTGATTAGTATGTGAGCAAATTCTTCCAGAGACCCTTCGAAAGGAATCTTTATTTCAGTTTGAATGGCAACACCGTTGTTAGAAAAAATGAATGTTGAATTAGCCATTACATGTTTCCTTCTAAAACAAATTTAATTGAGTGATAATTTATTAAATAAACAATTTATACTGACGTCGATTGTTTTGGTACACCCCCTTTTAACTGTCAGTACTGTCCTATCCTATCACTCCGACGTGCCTATTTTTTGACGGTTCTGTCACTACGAATTTCAGTGGTGCCAACAGTGCTTCACACTGGTCGATATGGGTTGGGTTTGGGTTATTCCCAGTGAAATAATCAGAACAATCCATCAATCCATAACTGATTCAATTCAAATCTGGCTAATCAAATAAAAATAACAAACGTTGAAAAAGTGCCGGTAGGGTAGGCGCTAGGCGGTAGGCGTAGTGCGTACTACTGGTTACTCTAGGTTGGCATTGTTGGCAATGCTGGCAATGCTGGCCTACCACTAGTGTAAAACAAAATGGCGGCGACGTCGGGACACAGTGTTATGGTCAGTGTATAAACAGTAAAAACAAGATAAACATACAATTTCTCGTCAGTAAAGCTACAAAAAATAAAAATGTCTCGACAATTCACCCGAGATCAGACCAAAATAGCAACTGTGAAAATTCTCCAAACGCTGGGGTACAACTCGACAAATACATTGCCAGCGGAAATTCTGACCGACCTCTTCGGCAACTACATCCAGCAGATTACAAAGAGTCTGAACAGCTATGCCAATGAATGTGAGTTGATTGAGCCCACAATAAGTTTCGTAGATCTTGTATTAACAGTGTGATCTCTCCAAGTTGGATGCACCCAGCCGAATTTGGATCACCTGGGTCTGGCCTTCCGGGACATGGGGGTGAACGTGTCCGAGCTGGAGGAATACGTAAAATATGTCAATTTCGGTCCGCCACCAAACCCCGCCCCCAAATATCCTTTACCCAAAGAGGACCATCTCAACTTCTTGAAGCCTGGAAGCAAGGAAGTCGTCACTCGGCCAGTGCACATCCATGAGCACTTACCTCCCATGAATCCCTTACTGGATGGTAAGTAGTCGCCCGCTTCCTGATCGCCGCCTAATTTTTGAATGTTATTGTCTCGGTTCCAGGCAACGAGAATGATGTTGAAAATATCAAAGTTGAAGAACCCGATGAAAGTAAATCGGAGACGTCACAAGTGTTTAAAAAACCAGATATCATGCATGCGGATTTCAAAAGGCCAAGGTAAATGCGTGTGAAGTTAGTAGTATGCATGTTTCGAGTGAAGTGCAATTGATATTGACGTTTCCTAAGAATATCATTGTGAACTTGTGCTGATAAGTGCAGAACCCATGACACATGAAAGGAAGTGCCGTAACACTCAGGGACTCGGGTCTGGGTATTACCATGGACAAGTGAATATGTCCTCACGGACGTGAGGTTCAATGGCGCACTTGTCCGTTGAAGAATCAGTGAACACAAGATGTTGTTAGGGTCCTACCTTTATTTAGACATGATTTTTCCTAGGTCGGTTTGCAGGATTATGAGCTTTCCATCAAGAGGATGCTGAAATGCAGGAGGTGAAGCACGTTATGAAAAAATGCTTCTAATTTCTTAGTTATGTCTAGTTTTGACGTGACCCAGAACAAAAGTAATTCTCGATTTTTCATTGAATTGGTTGGTGTATTTCTACTTCTACATTATGAATTTGAATGCAATCAGATGAAAATTGTTGATTTTAAAATTCGGCGACGCCGCCTCACACTAAAATGTTTTTATTGTGATTTTTACATTGCTTACCCTTATTTCGGCAAGATTTTTCTTAGTTCTGGTGCCAAGGTCGTGAGCTACTGGAATATTGGAATCGAAATGTTTCGAGAAAATCCTTCCATCTAAAACTAGATGCTATGACGAACAAACAGACGGACAAAGCGAGGACATAAGCGCCTTACCGTTTGGAGAAGTGCGCTAACAAACCGGCCATATAAGCGTCATTTTCTTACGAAAATGCGCTAAGAAGGAGCGGAAATGAAGAGCTTGAAGAAGCTTAGACTATTTGACCCTGATTCTTGGATTTGTATGAAGTTGAAAAGTTGTAAAAGAATTTGTTGAGATTTGGTGTTGGGATTTAGATCTGGAGATTGAGGTGGACAATAATTTGGAACAGTTCATTTACTTTGTCAAGTATTACTCTAGGTTAATGTAATCAGAAATAAGGAAAAAGAACCACTTCCAGCAAGATATGCGTATTGAATGTAAAGGTGGGTTCAGTCAGCTTATTTAGTCGCGGTTTTAGTTTAAGCCGCAAGCGCTGCATCGCTTATTGGCTGTTCTGAGGAGGCTGGTTCGTAAGAGCCAATGGGCGTCGCTGCGCTTGCGACTAAAACTGAAACTTACGGCTAAATAAGCTGACTAAATCCACCCTAAGTAAATTATGTTATGTAATGAATATCGTCACCTAGTTCAAAATTTTCATTTGCCTTTCTGCAGACTGGTGGATAATTTATATTAGCTGAGCTGACGCATTTAAAACATTTTTCTTGTTCATTATTTTCAATTTTATTTAAATCTTTGCAACTCTTGAACTATCTGGACACAACCATTTCAAGAGGAAAGCGTTATAAACAAAAACCTTGGATGATATTTGTCTTATTTGGTGGGTAATCTTTGTGGGTAAAAAGTTTCTACATAGAAGCACAGCCCCGAGCACAGAAGCCAGCCTAGATGCGCAACTGACAGAAACAAGCATTCTGGGGTCAGCAGTTTTATGTGTCACGAACTTGAATGGCGTCTAAAGCGTCACCATCAAGAACGAAAAGACATGTTGAACTTTCAAATTTTGCAGCTCAACCTTGCAAGAATCTTGCAGCGTGGAGTAGTTTAAGGATCCAATCACCCAGGGTATAAGCATTGTATAACTTACTAGTAGGCCAGCCTTGGATTTGGTATTTTGTCGCTAGATGTCGCCTGAAGCAATTAGTTCGCAAGAAATTATCAACGCACATTAGAGAAATAAAAATTTCTGAAGCCAGGCCATCAGCATCAGCAGAAGACAACGTGATTTATAACTAATTTAAGCGACCAAACGACAAATGCTGAACACGCCACCTGGCCGTACTGTCCAAAAACTGCACAATTCGAGCGCCGGCTAACCTACTGGTAATAGTTATACAATGGTATAAGCTGTGAGGAGTGTACATGATCTTCGGCTGTCAAGACGTAGGACATACAGAGCCTATGGTGGTGAAAGTATGAAATTGCTGTTGAACTGTTTTTTGACAGCAGACAGTTTTGTTGACGTAGTTACTCGTTTTGACATTGCCATCAGACATTTCTCATGCGTGTTTGACTATTATGATGGAGTCATCACTCAAGGGAAATTTGAATTGTATTATGAAAGTTTGCAAAAATATCTCATAAACGCCACACCAGAAATCCAATTTCATGTCATTCCCACTCATCCCTACTGCACAACATGAATCTCTTTCCGCAGAGCTCTCAACCAAATGTCAAATCAAAACTATGTCAATGTATATGCTCTAGGGTGTATAAATAGTGTAAACTCTATTCTATAGGCGATTGACCTTATTGGGGAAAAAGGCCGTTTCGTCGAGGAAGTTTTAGGGAATTAATTGTCAGAAGAGGTGTAAGTTGCCGCAGGCAACGGCGGCTGTTACGTCAATTGGTGGCATGTCAAAACTGTCACTTTGCTGTCTTGTGCAGTCCACTACAAGCAAACTTTTGTTCCTGTGAACCCTTGGGACCCCGTAGGCTCTTTATTGGGCCCCATGTTGATGACCAGCGTCGTCGCAGACCTTTCTCTAAATCATCCATAGCTTCCGCCCAACGAAGAGCAACAGACTCTGTCACATCCGCACGGAGGGAAACACACAAGCCCGTCGACCAGCCTTGCAACAAGCCAGCGTGCCAGCCTAGAAAAAATCACCTCAGGCTGGCCGTGCAGAGTCAACCACCACCTACCTTTTTTCCTCGCTTTTTTCTAAAGATTTCCTGCTTGGACTTCAGCTGGAGATCCGCATTCTTCATTCTAACAAGCTCGCCGTAGCTACCTTTGTGTTCACGACATAAACGTTGTCTTTTTTCACCGCAATGTAGTGCATTGCTGGGGGCGTAGTCTTTCAGCTGCGCACCTCTGGAGCTAGATAGACAGAAAGAATCCACTTTGAGTAACTTCTGACATGAAGTAAATATTTTTTAACTCTCATTGCAGATGGTATGGTAATAAAAAGATGTATTTCCTTTTCGTGGTCCCTGTATGCTGAAACGAGAATAAATAATAATGAAATTCCCCCTGATAACCCCTGATACCTCTACATTTTCAAAATTTGAAAAGAAAATAGCGTAATAATAAATTTCTCAGGTACATTGGTGAATAAAAAAGCAGGTACTCAAGTAAATTGGTAAAAATATAATATCAGTAGAATTTTTTTCTCGGTGTCGGTCTGTCTGTGCGTAGAGCTTGCGTGCCTATCTAAGTTGATTTTTTGTCTTTTGATTTATTTTTAAACCGTTTGGTTGGCGATTCACAGTGAAGGAGAGACCGTGACATACCATGACTGAGGAAGAGATACAGATAGAATTTTTCTTCTGCGGTTTCGGCGCTACCAGTGCTCCAAATGCAGAAAGGATTAAAATGAAACGGATTGGCCAGTTCAATAGCAATTTTGTATGATTTTTTTTTTTTCAAAAAATGTAGAACTTTTTTTGGAAAATTTTCAGCAACAAAAAACAAAAATAGCTATTCGACTAGACAATCCAATTTCAGATACACGTTTTCTTCAGTTTTTCTATTGCGGCACCGATAGCGATGGAACCGTAAAGTTCCGTAAACCGTAAATTTATAACTCGATTTTAATTTTAGTCGCAATTTTAGTCAGATCGATCGTAAGCAGATTCCTTTTGTCAATTTATAACTCGATCGCAACGATCGCATCTGTCGGAAGCAAGGCATGATGAAGGGAGAAAACCTAGGGTGCAGTGCAGTGGCGTAACTAGCCCATTTGAACAGGCAGGTATCTACAGACCAAGAAGGTGCCGCAAGTGAACATTTTTCGGGAAAATGGGCAGAAAATGAGCATAGTCAATGTATGTTCGTGTGAATAGGGTGATTGCATGTAGAGGGAGTTTATGGCAAAATGTCAATAGTGTCATTGTCATCTGTCAAGTTTCATCCATGTCGGAGTCAACGTCAACCGGACTAACCTCACTAAATACTGTCAAGTTTACGATTTTACGTGTTTTGTTCACGTACTGTTTTGTTCGGCATTTACGAGGTCGAGATTGTGATTTATAATCATTCTAACAAAAGAATGAATGCCTTACACCTATTATGTGCCCCAATGCAATTCCATAACAAACGTCAAAACATAACTCGATCCTTGCGCTGCCTGCCGGTGATCAGGTGAACGAATTTCATGCAATCACCCTATTGTAAAGGCTGAAAAGGCGCCATTGCGGTCAAATATTTGTACAGGTGGGTGCGGGTACCCGGCTGACCTCTCCCTAGTTGCGCCACTGCTCACCTGTTAGCTTGTCGCTAAAAGTCCCCAGAAAATTCCCAAAATTCAAAAAAAAAAAAAAATTCCCCAACATTACATTGCTGATCAAGAAGACTACTTCGCTAATATTGATATTATCTTGATTTTCATTGGTCCATCGTAAGGATCGGATCGCAAGAGGTGGATATTATTGGCCAACTTCTTGAAATCGTTGCGATTGCGTCTTGCGATTAAAATCGGGTTATAAAAGGTATAGAGGAAATCGTATCTTTGAACTTAGTTAAAATTGCGACTAAAATTAAAATCGAGTTATAAAGGTGCGTTCAGTCAGCTTATTTAGCCGTAAGTTTTAATTTTAGTCGCAAGCGCAGCGACGCCCATTGGCTCTTATGAACCAGCTTCCTCAGAACAGCCAATAAGCGATGCAGCGCTTACGGCTAAAATTAAAACTTGCGACTAAATAAGCTGACTGAACGCACCTTAAATCGCACTTGAGAAGAAAAAGAACATTTTGGAAGGCTAGCCTCAACCGATTTCGACCAAATTTGGTGTGCACGTGAAGTCTTTGATAGAATGGCGAAAATCCACTCCAGCTCTACGAAAATTGGAATTTTTCTGTGCCAATTCAAATGCATTTTATGCACGGTACAAAGCTTATTCCGTTCTAGATGTGCGACAAAGAAGAATGTCCCCTACCACTACTTGATCGACTAGAACTAAACTAGACCTAACTGATTTTAGACTCCTATGAGAATCAATTTTTCGCAGAACGAACTGTGCCAGTTAGGATTCGAAAAAGGCATAAAGTGTTTTTAAAAAACGTTTTATTACTACACAGCGATGTGGAAACAAACAGCAAGACTGGCGACTTCTAACATGTTGATGAATAAGCATACCGCTATCTAAGTATAAACGATGCGCTAAAAAGACCATAACTCCCACAATAAGAGGTCTGGCGGTAGCGGTAGGCAGGGAATTTTACTCTCTTTAATGTGATGTACCACAAGGGAAAGGGGAGCTTCCCATGAAAATATTGAAATTGAAGTGGATGGGGACAAACGGGTGAATGTGTGTTCACAACATTTAAAGAAAAACCTGAAAGGTTGGAAAACAACTTGATGGATGAATATCGCTTTTCTCAATATTTAGAAAATTAAAAATAAAGTACGCAACAAAAGTCGTGTCACCCCCTAAATTTTCATCCGTTTTCAAAACTGATTATCTTCGGATTCCCTCTGACGATTTTGGATTCCCTCAAACTGCCAGATAGCACAATGGGGAACTATAGTGGTAAACGCCCGAAGTAATGGCGCTCGTGTTCCATGCACCCCAGCTGTCATTAGTGTCATTTTAAGCGTACATAACCTCAACTATGGAAGTGTTATTTCATTTTCATTTGTCAGCACTCAGGATATAACCAGCGGTTTGCGTCACTTCGTGAATTAAAAAGCAGAGAAAAGTCGAAAAGTCGACAAACGAAAAATAGCGGTGAAAAAAAAGGTAGTGCCGTGTTAAGTACGAGGCTGCACCTTTGCACCAGCTCTTTTTTCCCCTCTCAGTGGGGCTCCTTTCCGCCTCGACTCTTCTTTGAGCATTAGCACTTTTCCCCTTTCCGTACATTTCTTTGAGGGAGGTTATGTACAATAGGTAACTGTCAAGAGTGTCAATATGGGTGCATGGAACACGTCGCCCTCTACAATCCGTTTTGCCTATAGTTCCCCATTCTTAAGCTATCAGACCTTGCTTTTGCGAAATATGAAAAATGTCAAATCAAGTTTGTACAGGGTGACACATCAAACAGTGCCAAATTGATTAAAGTTCCGTAATCCCCCATTTTCTCGAAAAACATTTCTTTTCAATTTAGAAACGGAATTAACGAAGAGGGATATCTTACATCGGAATAGTTTTCGATTTTCACCCCTATTTTGATTTTTAAAAGAAATATTGATTTTTTTTCATGTGAAATTATTTGTCTTCGAATTATCGATTTTCAAGTTTTTCAAAACAACTCTTTCCAAAGATTAATCTCAATGGGGGCTGATTTTATGATAACTATGGTGATTATGATGTGATATACCTAATGCTATATTCTGAAGCCACTCTGATCCAAAAAATACAAGTACAATGGACTGCACCAACACGCTCCAATTCGTCATGATCCAGAGGTGGTGCCAGTAGTCAACCAGTGATATGTAACCCTCTTGAAGGTGGATCAGGAAAATTTTTATCAGGGGGTAGATTTTGAAGTGAAATTGTGAGTATCTGCCAAATCTGACTCGATAATATTACCAATTAGAGAGCCAGCAATCAAAAAGTCTATATTTCTGAAAAAAATCAACATTTCTTTTAAAAATCAAAATAGGGGAGAAAATCAAAAATCATTCCCAGGTATGATATCATTCTTCGTGAATTCTGTTTTTGAATTGAGTCTTTTGAGAAAATGGGGGATTACGAAACTTCCATCAGTTTGGCACTGTTAAATGTGACACCCTGTACAAACTTTATTCGACATTTTCCATATTTCGCAAAAACATGGTCTGATAGCCGAAGAATTGTGCTATCCACCAGTTCAAGGGAATCCAAAATCGCCAGAGGGATTCTTGGAAATTCAGTTTTGAAAACCGATAAAAATTTAGGAGGTGACACGACTTTTGTTGCGTACTTTATTTCGGTCAGGATCAGGAACGAGGTCAGGATCAGGAAGAGAATTCAATTTCCTTCAATTTGATATGTCAAAGTAGGTGGTGCCATATCAAATTTTAAAGTTGAGAGTAGAGCGAGGGGGCTAAAAATGAGAATTTGATGATACATGGTTTATATATCCAATAGGCGAAATTCAATGCCATTTCTGCGCTGGCGCAACCATGCTAGGGGATTTGAGAATAGTGCCGTATGCTAACACATGTAAAAAGCGTAATTTCAACATTGTCATTTATTGAAACGGCTGGAAATGAAACTTTCAAATAAGCTATGGAAAAAAGAGTGTTTCTTGATCTTTCATTGTGTTCAAGACCAGCAATGATGGATCAGTTCTAGATACACAATGAGCGAAAATATGTTAACGTGTTTATCAGTTGGTGTGTTTTTGAAAATACCGCCCTACTTCTGGTATTCTTCTCTGCCTTACGGTTGCCGTCCTGTCTGTCAGTGGCATGAAACTGCATGTAAACAAATGGTAACTAAAATTTTATCGGGTTATATGTATAATATAACCCGATCAGAGGTTTTGTGTTTTCTGTTTTTTTTTTCCAAAAATGACGGGCAGTTTGTTGAGTGCTTGGCTGCAAAAACCGTACGAAAAGAACATTACAGTTCCATTTCATGTGTGTTCTCAAAAAACATCACCTTCTAGGCAACCAGTTATACACTGAAAACGGCTTTTTCGTTCTTTTCGGAACACTATGCGCGGAATTCATTTTTTCGACAGCAATGCACATGGACAACATCATTCTACATAATCTAGCATGGAAGTCAGGAGTTTCTTGTCATCTATTTTCCTTTGTTAAATCGATGGCTGAAAATCTGCAGGTTTTGACTTTTCCTAGCTCGCGCAGACGCATGAGTTCCATCCCCTAGCTTTGCGAACCTACAGCGCCAGTGGCGCAGCCAAGGGGGGGGCTAGGGGGCTATAGCCCCCCCCAGACAGCCTCGCTTTTTCACCGAAGCAATGAAAAATTTTGAACAAAATAAAAAAAAATTGTGTTCGACTGTTACCTTCTTTATCATTTGGAAAATAGATCATTAGTCTCTCTGTGTAAGAGTTTACTGCGATTGGATTGCGCGTTTTTTTTCAATTGGTGCGGAGAGAGAAACTCTTTCGGTTTAAGGACGGAGTTGAATTCGTAAGATAAGCGTTGCGGAATCAATCCCTGTGGGTTTATTTCTTGACAGAATCTCACCATTTAGGTTTCTTCCGAAAGCTACAAGGATGCATTTTGGTTTGAGCCTATTAGCATTCCCAAAATCCAGAAATCAATTATGAATCCAAAAATAAAGAAAAAGATATTTTTCGATTTTGCAAATGCCAATGGGCTCAAACCAAACTGCATCCTTGTAGCTTTCGAGAGAGACCTGAATGGTAAGATTCTGTCAAGGAATGAACCCACAGAGATTATTGATTCCACAACGCTTATTTTACCGATGTAACTCCGTCCTCAAGCAAATATATTCACCTACCTATCAGGCTTATTTTGTAACTTCTCGTTCACTAACGACTCGTTGGCGAACGATTATCGTTCAGACTGCCAACTGACGACTCGTTAGCGAACGATTATCGTTCAGACTGCCACTATCGATAGATTTAACAAGAGCACGAAAAACCGTATTTCGTGAACAGCTGCGTTCGGCCGTATCGTTTGTATGTGCCAAACGATCGTGTATGACGTTTCTACGTGCGCGCAGCGCAGCTGTCAGTTCGCAAGTGTCATTATTACCATTTATTACTGACATTTTCCCGCAAACCCGGGAAATACTGAATTTAATACCTACTCCAATTTGAGGTAGGTAACATTGGTACCACAAGAATTATACCCTTTTTCCGGGGGGGGTTACCCTTGGCGCAGCTCGCTTCGCTCGCGTTCGTTAGCCCCCCCCATGGCTGAATCCTGGCTGCGCCACTGTACAGCGCAACTCGTGCCGCTGAATATCGCATATTATCCATCCAGTATTTAAATCGACCTTTTTTTTTCCCTTAGGGTTTATCTTGCTGCATCAACCGTAATAGGTTATTAGCAGCTCACATTGTTTGTTTTTTATTTAGGGCTTATATGGAGTCGTATATATCAATATCTTTCAAAAAGCTTAGTACAGAGTTGCATTTGTCTGGGTCTATCAAGTTGATTTCACTTTCGGTTATGTTGTGCATGGTTCTTTGTATGTTGTATTTTGGGCAGACATAGAGGATATGCTCGATGGTTAGTATGACGTTGCAGATTTCGCACTGCACACGGCCTTGTCTGGACAATAGGAAGGAGTGTGTCAGTCTGGTGTGTCCGAGCCTGAGCCTAGAAAGTTTTATTTGGTCTTTTCTTTTTTCTGGGTATTTAAGAGTAGTAGAGACGGATGGTTTAATCTCTTTGAGGTGGGTATCTTTTAGGCTTCAAGTTTGTTGCCAAAGTGTGACTATTTTGTTTTTTATGTAGGTATGTATGTAGGTTATGTAGGTAATTTTGAAATTAACATCTTGTATAATGTATGTACCTAATTTTGGAAAGTTTTGGGGCTAATAGATGACCCTGTGTAAGGATGCTCCATTTAGTTTTAGGAAAGAGGAAGAGGGCAGTCGTCCAACAAGGGAAATCAGCAGTGTAATGATGACCACGTCTGGTTTCTTATCGCCTGCCAGAGAAGGAAAATTGCCTGAATCGAGAACTCCAATACCTCAAGTTGATCCCGCACCACCTCCGTCTCCGACGCCTGAACCAGCCGAACCCGTCGTCACCAAGAAACCGGTCAAAGTATTAAACAAAAAGATCGAAGGAAAGAAAACGGTCAAGCGTGCTGCTTCTGCTTCTGCTGCTGCTGCGCCTCATTCTGAATCCCCAGCGACAGGAGACGAAAAGAAAAAACGGCCCAGCACAAATCAGCTGACTCCAAATCACATCAAGAAAATGAAAAGAGAATTAGCGCAAAACGTTCTCAACCAAATCACTCAGAACACTTATGAAGGCATTAAAGAAGTTTCGCCGCAAGCGAACAAGGCGCGTCAAATGGCGAAAATGAACAGAGCATTGGCGGCGGCCAGGCTAAAAACAGAAAAACTGAACACGACCATAACGCCTATCCCTTCAAAGCCCCAAGGTTTCCAAGCGCCGCCCCAGAACGACGTTGACAACGTAGATAAGTTGTTCACGGAGCCGGATAAGAAGAAGGTCAATATTCTGAAGAAAATTTCGAACGTGAAAAATGAGAAGGGCGATGGCAAAAGTAAGAAAGATGAGCTGGGATCGCGCGAGAGCTCTCCGGATTTGATCATAGACGAACCGGATGAATTGGCTTCGAAACTTTCGCATTTGCCCAGCGACGTGACGATTGAACCGATAAATCCGGTGGTGACTTCCAAGAGTCCCGAAAAAATCGAACAGAATCCCTATTTCGACGACGATTCGCAACCGGGCACGCCGTCGACGCCTAAGACGCCGGAAATGATATCGCACAGTCCGCCTATGGTTAAAGAGAAACGTAAACGAAAAGAAAACCGGAAAGTGAAGAAGCTGCAGAAGCACCAGAGTCCGCACCGGATCGACAGCGACGCTCTAGACATCGATATGGAACGGCCGAAGACACCAGAAGCGCAAGGGTTGCCGAAGATGCCGCCCGTCGAAATGCCCATCATACCGATACCGCCTCACCTGGCACCCGGCCAGTTTCCGTTCTTCTCCAATTTCGGCCCGAGCCTGATACCGCCTCCCATCGGTTTCGGCACGCACCTGCCCCCCTACCCGCCCACGATGAACCTGGCCGGGCCTCAGTTTGGCGAGAAACCCTTCAACAACGTCATTCCCAATCTCGCCGCTGTCCTTCCGTCGAATCCGGCCGCCGCTCTTCACTCGCCTAAACTCGAAGAATTCAAGCCGAACGTGGACAAAATGCTGGCTGCTGCCCCCACCGCCACCACCACCACTACTACCACCCCCACCTCCACCTCCTCTTCCTCGAGCACCGCCGCCGCCAATCACGTCGCCGATTCGTCTCTTTCACCTAAACTGGAAAAGAAGGCTAAAGAACACAAAAAGGAGAAGAAAGACAAATTGAAAAAACGGAACAAAAAAGACAAAGTCAAGAGCAAGGAGGAGAAGCGCAAACTGAAGGACGAGAAAAAAGACAAAATTAAAAAAGAGAAGAAGGAAAAACGCAAGGATAAAGAAGTGAGTTTGATTTTGTTATTTAAAAAAACTTCGAAATCTATTATTGTTTTTCACGGCACACTTCACGACACAACATTTTATGACAAAATACACTCAAAATTGACTTGACATTCAATTTTTTTGGCTTATGAATTGACCATATTAATTATTCAAAGCGCAGTCGCAGATCGGGGAGAGAGACAACCACATGTGCTGGGTTGAAACTCCCATAAGAATATGCATGTTGAATGACTTTGTAAAATGATTAATTCAAGGTGCAAATTAACAATTTCAACGAATGTATAACATAACAAGTGTGTAAAAAGAAATGCCTGATCTACTTTTCACCATAAAAAAATGAAAAATCTTGCTGTGAAGTTGATGCGAAGCATTTTAAAATGGGGTTTTTTGAATCGAAAACAATTTCAAATTACCCGCCATATTTTATTGCACAACTTCCGCTAACGAGAATTTTGACCGCGCTTGAAAGAGAACCGAGCGTCAGCCGTCACGTAAAAGTATGGTTAAAAAGGTTAAAACGTCCCGAGAATAAAGAAAACACCTTGAAATCGTAAATTCTGACAGCGACAGCAAAGTTCCGTTTTCTATGCACGCTGTGGCGCGCGAGATCTTCTACTGCAGTGCGCATGGTCACAGGCACATACCTAACTTACAAATGACTAGTGGAAGGGGAAAGTGCGAATAATTAAAATGGTCTATTCTGAAAGTAAACTTGCTGAACATCGGTGAATTCGAAAAAAGATGTCAGAAATAACAAATGAAAAGAATGCATAGGAGTATAGTTGCTATTTGAACAAGAATCGACATTGAAATCGAGACGGGGTTCTCATCGTGATATTTAAGGAGCCATCAAAGTTGCTCGTCATGAAATTCTCAAAAATGGATTTTTTGAAATGTGTATAAAATTCTCGCAAATGATTTTGAAACTGTTTGCATTATTTTGAAGATACATTATTCTTCTATTTCCATGAACCATCGATATCTATATCATTCGTAGCAACAAAAAAAAACGTGCAAATTAGTATCCGTAACTTACAATAAACTAGTCGTCAATTGAAGTGGGACGGCAGAAAAAAGATCACCGACTTTTAGAGCTTGCAATTTTGGACCTGTATGACCAGGAACGTTTCGACAAATTCAGCTTTAATTCAGCATAAACTGGTTTGTCATAATTATCTATCAACCTGACAAATTTTAAAATAATTTAATCAGTGGCGTAGAAGTTATGAGGGACCACCTTAAGTCAACTTTTCTTCTGATGCTTCTAAGTTATTCCCAACTCCTACACCGCTGGTTCGATTCTTACAAAATTTGGCAGGTCGGTAGATAGTTTCGACAGATGAATCTATGCTGAGTTTAAGTTATTTTCGTCGAAATGTCACTGAGTTACAAATTTTTGAAATCCAAAAAAAGTCAACTTTGATGGGCTGTATCTTTGTTATTAGGCCGAACTTTGCAAAATGGTATATAGGTTTCCGTCATATTTTGACGAGATCCACCCACAATTAATTTTTTTACTATCATCGCTGAAACACCCTGTATACGGGGAGTTGAATTTTTTTTGTCAATCTTTTGGGTGAATCCACGCTTCAATTTGTGGGCAGTTTTATAATAAAATAATGAATAGGCAAATGGAGACGGATGAGGATTTCCACTAAAGTTCAACTTAATATTATTTTTTGTAACAATCTTCATCTACTGGCTAGGCAAAATTGGAATTAGGCATCAATATCGAGTCCTAAAAGCCCCTAACATTACCAATAAGTCAATAACAATGAATTCATCATTCTAAACTCATTAAAACAAAACGATTTCAATTGATCCAGTCTAAGGATGCAGATCCTGGCCTTCGAATCACCTTGAGGCTGGACAAATCGCCGTCTCCTTGTCCGGACGTTCTCGAAACTAGAAAATTGTGAGTTCCTCGTGATGTCGTTGCTACAAAGTAGAGAATAATTATTGTGTTTACGTCTTTAGAAATATAAAGCCCATAATCAAGAAGGAAGACGACGTTATTAATAACGCCGAGGAGAGGAAGCGCGAGACGTCGCCAGGTCTGGCGAAAATTTCTGCCCTAGTTTGTGGCCCTCCCAAACCCAAAGCTATTAATGTTGCACCTCTTCAGCAAGGTAAGTTTGGGCTGCTGCTGCTGTTTTTTTTTTGCATAAGTTTTTTCTTTTTTTCCAAGGTGATTAGTACTTCCAAATTGTTTGCAGCCAGGTCCACGGCAAACGAGAAGGTAGTGCCGGCGTGGCCTGACTAAGCCGTAGAACAAAGAGACAACTTGATATCTCGTTACGTCCCCTATTTTTGAAGGGGACACGCCACGAACCTTCTCGTCTGTCACGGATTCTAGTTTTCAAGAAAATTTTGAAAGATTTTCAATATTTTTTTCATTTGAATTTCGAGATGCTCTAATCAAAACGATTGCAGTTCGCTGGTGTATGCAAGTTATTTGAGGAAAATGCATCGATTCCGATAGAAAATGCATTTTCCATCAAATATGCGCTTGGAATTATTATTACTATTTTTTTTTGCCACTTGACAGCTTGCACAAAAATCCGTTGTTTACCACTACTATCTATTACAAAAGCATGATGGTATTTTACTACTGTTTCTGCTTTCTTTAATTTTGTTTGTTTTGTATTTTTTTTTTATTCTTACTGATGAATTTTCTCTTTACTATATTTTTGCTCTGCAGCTTATGACAGTTTCCCTAGTTCCTCTTCTGACAATTTAAATCACACGAAGAAAACATTGCTAAAACCCATTCCTAAATTACGAACTAAAGAAATACGAAGAGATCCAGTCGACGTTGTTCCATCTCTTCCTTCTAAATACATTGTAAGTATTCGCACAACACCGTGTACAATTTACAGAGAACAGATGTTTGATGATGAAGAGACCAAGAAAACTCTGCGCATTACGATTGGAATCAAATCTGACCGCTTAATTGTCATCATTCTCCCCTTTCCGTATAATCCTTCATTGTCATTATGCACTACTAGAAGACTTATACATTTTGCTTGGATACATCTGGAACTCAATTTTTAATTTCATTTTTTCAAGCTAATTTAAACCATTCAAGTTGTTGGTTGATTATCTCGAATAATCAGTGCCATGCTTGATGGTGTCTGCTGCTATGTTGTTAATGGAACATCTCTGGTATTGAGATTTTTTCTTTGTTTAGATGTTGTTTTGCATGGTTTTGTGGTTTGGTGTTTTGTGTTTTTGTTTCAAGGTTGGGTTTGTTGTGCATTTTTGTCTGTCTGTCTGTCTCTCTCTCTCCTCTTCTTTTGACCTTGACTTGAGTTGTTAGTGAAGTTGTAAGTTTCTATAAACAGCCGAAGAGGTGGTTAAAGAAGAACCTCCGGCCGCGCCAGCTCCTAGAACTGGTCCTGGCCCAGGTAGGCCAAGAATTCATCCGATCAAACCAAAACCTGCTACTAAGCCTAAAAAGCGACGGTCTTCTGTAAAGAAAGTAAGTTAAGAGATACTACGAAATTCTTTGTTATTACGATTTATTTGTATTATTAATTTTTTTATCATCGATTCATACAAAGTTTTGCTAATTTCGTAGTATTATTCCGGAAATTGAATCATGGATGTCGTGGGTTGCTGGGTTGTTACTGGGTGCGAATGTTTCAGACATCATCATCGTCATCATCATCATCCTTCATCTCACATGGTCAGATTTGAATTTAGCGATAATATCAGTATTATTATTAATTATTTTTCATTATACACACTGTTATTAGTTGCAAATAATACTGGTTTCGCCCAATTTCTCAAAAAAGCCAAATCGATTCGAGTATCTTCCAACTATTTACCAAAAGGTAACTGTGACAAGGACAATGCAAGTGAACCACTATTGATGTACAATATCAAATATGCTAGATGATAAGAAATACAGAAAAAAAAATTGTCACAGTTATCTCCTAAGTGAAACAGTAATAATTTCACTTGGTTTTATAACATAGGATGCGGAAGGAAATGAAGTATGGATATGTCCTGCTTGTCTCCGGCAAGATGATGGGAGTCCTATGATTGGATGTGACGGTTGCGACGCTTGGTATCATTGGTAAAAATCACAGAAACGCATTGCGCGACTCTATGGATACAAAACAATTTATGTTTCTAGGGTATGCGTTGGTATTCAAGTTCCGCCAGATGACAGCGAAGATTGGTACTGCAGGGTTTGCCTACTGAAGAAAAACGAAGACCTACAAAGTGATAAACAGAAGAAAAAACGCAAAAAACGCGAGAAAAAGGACGTTTAAAAGACTAAAATTATTGTTCACTTTATGAAGTGCCAGGTTGAATTTTTTTTTAATTGGTGACATAATTTAAAACTTTAATTCAGACATTTCATGAAGTGCGTCATATTGAAGAATTAATTTTTACAATAATTTATTTATACAATATATTATTCAACATTTATGTACAAATCAGTTGTCATATTTGCAGTTGTTAATTTATAATCTTTTTACTCTCTTCAGGCTTTATATGATAGGTTGTTCCTTTTTTTTTTTTTTCAATTTACAGAAATATTGTGTGTTTAATAATTGATTAGGTATGCAACTCTAACTTGTAATAAGCTAATAAGTAACGCAAATCTTTATTCAATGGAGATAGTGAAATGATGAATAAAATTGTTATCTAATTGTATAAAAATAAAAAAACAGAAAATGGCTTTGTGTTTGAATTGTAGGTAGGTACCCACTACGTGCGATGAATAGAATTTCTATTTACATTTGGCTTTGGGAACTAGATGGATGAGGATTGGCTGGATGACTGTTTGGCAGCGAAGCCAACTCCAAATAAATTTTTTGTTGATGTCATAATAGCACAATTAGATATTTTTACTGTGCAGTTTTCTCCTTGTATCGAAAATGTCGCGTTGACAACCTTCTACTTCCAGCTTGATCTGTGTGGTCAAATTTTCGTTCTTCTTTTTCAGTGCGGCAAGTGCCAACTTCAGATCAGCAATCTCTTTCTGCAAAAACAAATGCCGTGTTTAAGAAAATCACTTCTTTTCAATTGTTTCTCAGTAAAACCTCTTTCGAAGCCAATTTCTTTTCGCTTTCTTTTCTGTTCGTCCTGATGAGTGAGTAGAGTTTTCTGTTGTGCTTCCTCATCCCTGAAATGAGCTCGCTTTGTCTCTTCATTTCGGCTTCAGTCGTTCTGATCGCGTTTTGATAACGGAATTTCACTTCGTTTTTGACCGCTTCTTCTTGATCCCTCGTCTTCTCAAGCAAAGTCACGAATTGCGTTGACCGATACCTGCTGAATTTTTCAGTGAAACGTCGTTTCAGCTCGTTAGAATGGGACAGTTCGTCAAACAATTTTTCTCGAAAGAAATCGGCCCTGAAATCGACGCACATAAAGAACATTGCGTACGCTTGAATTTTTATTGTCTCACATCTCATTTAAATATGCAATGTGCTCTAGGTGGAACCTCTCGTTTTGCTCTTGGGCTTCTTTGAATTGCTCATTTCGTTTTTTAATCGAACTTATGAAATTACTTATTTGTTGTTCTATTCCTGTTGATTTTGCAGTCGTGTTTGATATCCTCTCTGTTTCCAATACGATTCGCTTCTCCTGCAGCTTCTCTCGAAGGATTAGGATAAGGTCTTGTTGTTCCAAATTGATGTTGAGCAATTCAATGTTTCTCTGGCTTAGCTCTTTGTACCTGACAAATTCAATCTCTATCTATTATTTAAATTGTTGATTTCTTAATTACCATTTTATCCTGTCGTCTTCCTTTTCCAGTATAACATAGCAGTTTTCACATTTCGTTCCCATTGCGATTTTCAAAATAACGTCAACGAACCAAAATAAACAAACCGACTCGTAGTCATCTCGTAGTGTCAGTGTCTACTTATAATCTGTTATATAGCTCATAGATGGCGCAGTCGTATTCTAGGGTGATTGCATGTAGGGGGAGTTTATGCCCAAATGTCAATGGATGCTTTCCACCTAGACGGTACAAATACCACCAGACGGCACATGTTGCAGAGACAAGCATGTTGCGTGCTTTCCACCTAGCCCCAAGTTCGGTACACCTGCCATTTACGCATGTGCGGGTGCCAAACGGTGCTTTCCATCTACGTGTTCCTACTCGGTTCCTACTGTCATTATGCCGCCTACACCCATAGATATTTCAAAACTAGTAGATGGTCTGTTGAATGTATGTTTGGTTGCATAATTATATTAGCATGAAAAACAGCAGAACAGTTTCTTTCTCGTCCATAATGGGCGCTTTCCATTTACCGAGACAAGTCGACTTGTGTCGACACAAATGCTTTTCATTTGATTTGTATTGGTGTGTGTCATCGACACAAGCTACACAAGCCGACTCACACCAGTAGGTGGGAGTTGGGGCCACCTTTCCCATGATAGTTTCACGAATACCTGTGAGCGTGGAACTAGCGGTCTGTAGTAGCTGTTTGCATTAGCGGGAATCTGCGCTCACAGGTATGCGCGTAAGTGATTTCTCGTATGGTAAAGGTGTATTGCCAACAATGGGCGCTTTCCATTTAAAACATTTGTGTCGGTTTGTGTCAGCTTGTGTTAGCTTGTGTCGATGAGACAAAGGAAAACAGATCAAATGGAACGCATTTGTGTCGATTTGTGTCAACACAAGTCGACTTGTGTCGGTAAATGGAAAGCACACAATGTCAACAAACTTTCTTGGGGATTTTTACCTGGTGCGTTTTTGTCTTAACGGTGACTCAGACTTGACACTGAATGGCTGAGTTTTTATTGACGTAAATATTATGCGATATTTATATGTAGGTAAACGTGAACTTATTGGTAAACACTTCTAAGGCTTCCAAGCGTCTTATTTGATTGATTATAGTTATTCATCTTTTGAGTTTTAACAGCTGTTTCTGCAATCTGCATGCGCATGACCGGGTCAAAAATTTGACATTCGTAACACAAGCGTCGGTGCGTTCAGTCAGCTTATTTAGCCGCAAGTTTTAATTTTAGTCGTAAGCGCAGCATCGCTTATTGGCTGATCTGAGGAGGCTGGTTCATGACAGTCAATGAGCATCGCTGCGCTTACGACTAAAATTAAAACTTGCTGTTAAATAAGCTGACTGAACGCACCTGAAGATGCACAGATGTGTCAACAGTGGCGGCGTAAAAGAGTCTTTGAGGGGGAAATGTTCCCTAAATTCTGCACAAATCATCCTCAATGTTATTGAATAATCAAGTTACACAGTTAACTTATGTAGAATAATATTCTACAATGTGCTTTGAAGCCTTCAGGGGCTTGTGTTTCTTTCCGTTAATGACAAGATCCTAGCCCCCCCCCAAATAAAATACTTATCGTCGCTACTACCCAAGAAATTCAAGAATAAAAATTACAAGTTGAATATTTAGTCGAGCTTTGCTGATGACGATGGGGGCTGCTTTTATGCAATCCGCAGTACATCGATGTAGCAAGAGTTGCCTGAAACCGCCTGTCTGGGTAGGTGAGAAACTCCCACGCAGTGATGTGAGTCGGGTATTTATCGGGTAGGTAGGTAAATATAAATCGGGTATTTACCCGGTATTTTCCCGAGCGATATTTACCCACCCTACTCAGTTTGACAGAAAAGTTGCCACTGTTGACAGCTATTGTAACGGCGGTCCAAACGTGGGGCCATCTACCAGTTATTTTTACAAGTTCTCATCAGTGATAATTGTCTATTACTGCAATAATTTAGAATGAGAAGTAGATACCTACACTACACGTATTATATTAATTTGAAATAATGCGATGTAAAAAATTCATTTGTATACCTACCTATTCAAGTATTATTTACAGATTAGTGATACTGTATAACACCAAACAAGACAAGTAGGAAAACAACCGCAATAACAACAGCACAAAGCTAAAAACTGTAACTAAAAATTTTGACGACAGTCATTTCAATGATTCAATGCCTCGAGTGATACCTAGACCCAGGAGCAGCAATGTTCCAAACCATTTCTTATTCTCATTTTTATTTCTGGAGTATAAATGGGCAGTTGCCTTTTTTTTTAATTCTTATTTTTTGAGCATAAATCAATCCACCTTAAGTGATACTGCTAGTTTGGTTTATAGCTTATAGATGGCGTAGTCGTATTTGAGCAATATTGGACAAATTCAAAATTGTCCGGACAAACATCATCTTGAACGGGACACATGGGGACAACCGTCCGGGCATATTTAGACACTTAAAAATGTCTTACATCACTAGTTATTAGTTATTACTAGTAAAAATAATGTCCAATTTTAAATCTGTTAACTAACAAAGATACCGCACTGGTGAAGAAGTTCCAAATCTTGTTTGTCAAGTGAAATAATGGATAGTGAAGTAACTAAATCTATCGATGAATTGTACGGAAGGTTGAAGGAGTACATTGACAAATCTGTACAATCCTTGAAGGATCACATAGACGAAACATTAGTAAACATAACCTCAAAACAACAACAGACTGAGAAGAAAATTTTGGAATAGACCATATTAATTATTCTCACTTTCCCCTTCCGCACTAGTCATTTGTAAGTTAGGTATGTGCCTGTGACCATGCGCACTGCAGTAGAAGATCTCGCGCGCCACAGCATGCATAGAAAACGGAACTTTGCTGTCGCTGTCAGAATTTACGATTTCAAAGTGTTTTCTTTGTTCTTGGGATGTTTTAACCTTTTTAACCATACTTTTACGTGACGGCTGACGCTCGGTTCGCTTTCAAGCGTTGTCAAAATTCTCGTTAGCGGAAGTTGTGCAATAAATATGGCGGGTAATTTGAAATTGTTTTGGATTCAAAAAACCCCATTTTAAAATGCTTCGCATAAACTTCACAGCAAGATTTTCCATTTCATTATGGTGAAAAGTTGATCAGGTATTTCTTTTTATACACTTGCTATGTTATACATTCGTTGAAATTGTCAATTTGCACTTTGAATTGATCATTTTACAAAGTCATTCAACATGCATATTCTTATGGGAGTTTCAACCCAGCACATGTGGTTGTCTCTCTCCTCGATCTGCGACTGCGCTTTGAATAATCAATATGGTCAATTGAAGAATAGTAACGAAGAATTGAAGAAGAGCCTGTTGCAGAGTCAGAGGGAGTTGAAGAAAAACAACCTGGTCATCTTTGGACTGGAACAGGACGGGACGGAAGAGGAAGAGGACTTATATTCTAAGACCTTGAAACTTGTCAACGAGAAGTTAAATACAAACATCGACAAAAATGATATAAATCATCTGTATCGATTTGGTAAAGCACAAAATACAAGACCAATAGTTGTCAAGCTTGTTCACTTTAGAAAGAAGTTGGAAATTTTGAAACAGGGAAAATTGCTCAAAGACTCAAAGTTATCAATAGCAAACGATCTAACGTGGCAAGATAGACAGGACCAGATGACCTTGAGAAAGCACTTGAACGAAGCTAAGGACCAGAACCTGGAGGCATATATTAAGAGGAACGTGTTGATGATTGGTGACACATCCTACTCAGTCAAGGACCTCAAGAAACTGGAAGAGGAGCAGGACGGGGAGGAGCAACTGAAAAACCCTCAGGAAAGTTCTCAAAAACCGAAGAAAGAGAAACCAAGGACAGAAAAAGAGAGGAACCTAAGACCGACAACCAGTAGGAATTATAAATATAAATAACGAGCTATATTCGTACTTTGAAATCGTAAACTATTTGTTTCTCACGTCATTAACTAATAAGTATCACCTTAGGCTAAGTACATTTTACACTACGTACTCTAACACTCTTACACACTTTACACTCTAGGTTACACTCTTACGACGAACACATCAATAACACCAGTTGAATACGAATACGAATAAACACTGACATTGTTAACATGGATCCGTTTGTACGAGATTTTGAGGAACTGAAAATAAATACCATTGTGGCGAATAATATAGATAACTGCAAAGATATAATCATTGTATAACTATTACTAGTAGGTCAGCCTCGAATTTGAGATTTTGTCGCTAGATGTCGCCTAGAGCAATTAGCTCGCAAGAATCATCAGCGCATATGAGAAAAATTGAAATTTCTGTACCAAACCATCAGCATCTATCAGAAAGTTGGGCGCCACGTTGAAATTTGAAGACAGCGTGATTTATAACTGATTTGAGCGACCAAACGACAAATGCTGAACACGCCACCTGCCCGTGCTTTCCGAAAATTGCACAATTTAAACGGCGGCTGGCCTACTAGGAGTAGTTATACAATGATATAATGAAAGTAAGAAATAAGTCAAATACACAATTCAATATATTCCATAATAACATCAGAAGCATTGGCCGAAACTTTGATGATTTCCTTGTTTACTTGACTGCACTCAATACTCCGGTCGATATAATATGTCTGAGCGAAACCTGGAACATAAGGAACACTTTGAATTTTAACATACCCGGATACAGACTTTATTACAACAACGGTGACGTAAACCAAAATGACGGAGCGGTGATGTATGTGAGGGAGTCAACTGATGAGAGGGTGTCTATAGTGAAGATAAATAAGGTAAACGCCATCCACGCCGAAATCAAACTGATAAACGGAGACACCTTATCAATGGTATTTTTATACAGGCCTCACACGGGTATTATCGTAGAGGACTTTTTACACGACTTCGATGTTTTCTTACAGACAAACGATAAAAACTCAAAACACAGCATTGTATTGGGAGATATAAACATAAATATCCTTGAACAAAATAATCACATTGCAAATGACTACATGAATATGTTGGGTGCTATGGGATATGCATCGATGATCAATTGTTGTACCAGAGTTCAGCGCGAAAATGGAAGTAACATCGACCATATATTTTATAAGGGTAACCTTTTGAACGAAAACCTTTGCCCAATCGTCCTGAAATCTGATATTTCGGACCACTACAGTGTTATCTTGAGCTTGACTCTTTCAGATGCCCATATGAAATACGAAAAAAAAGAGAATCACTATACAAAAACCAATACAACTTCATTTAAAAATATCATGGAAAAAACAGAATTGGGAAAATTTTTACGGTACCTAACCGCGACTCTGAACAATTATGCAATATTCTCATAAAGACTTTTGAAACGGCTATTGAAGAATCAACCAAAACATACAAGGTAAAACCCCAGCGTAAGAGAAAAGAATGGATAGACGATAGCATTATTATTGAAATGAATGTACGAAACCAGCTATACCTGGAAAAAGTGAGACAGCCGAATGACAATGCAATAAGACAACAATATAATCGACAAAGAAATAAAGTTAATAGCCTCAAAGATAAACTAAAGAAAAAGTATTTCCACAAACAAATTGAAACAAATGTTAACAATCCTAAGAAACTTTGGCAAGCTGTGAAGAATTTGGTTTTCAAAAGAAACAAAAACTGTCCTATCAAAGAAATTCTGACAGAATCTGGAGAGAGGGTCACTGGTGAAAGACAAATAAGTGATGAGCTGAATAGTTATTTTTCACACATAGGAAATGAATTAGCGAGACGTATTGAAAGACCAACTGGGAAGTTTGAGGGCAGGACAATCCATAACACCTTTTACTTGTCCCAAGTAACAAACGATGAAGTTGTAAAACACATCAATTCCCTCAAACCCAATAAGTCTCCTGGAATTGACAGAATTACATCGGAACTATTGAAGGTATGCAGTGACATCATGGCGCCCCTCCTGACACATTTGATAAATGTCATATATGAAACAGGGATATACCCCTCGCATTTCAAAATCGCAATAATCATACCTATTCACAAGGGTGGCAGCACATTGAAAGCCGAAAATTATCGTCCTATCTCTCTGACATCTACCATATCAAAGATCGTAGAAAAATCACTCAAAACAAGAATCACAAGCTTTCTGAATAAATACAATATCTCATCTGATAAACAATTCGGCTTCCGTGCAAAGATGTCAACTGAGGATGCACTCACACATGTCGTAGGCAAAATATATGAGGCAGTTGATAATAAAAAACCTATCATAGGAGTATTTATTGATCTGACGAAAGCCTTTGACACCATCGACCACGAACTTATGCTCAAAAAACTGTGGGATGTAGGCTTTCGGGGACCTGTACATAAATTGATTAAAAACTATCTGAGCAACAGAAAACAGTATGTGCAGGTCAGTGAAACCATCGGTGAAGAGAGAGAAATCGATATTGGCCTTCCGCAGGGAACAATTCTTGTTCCAGACCTGTTCAAGATCAAGATATATATAAATGACCTCCTGTTGCAGGAGATAGATGGTGAAATTGTCTCCTATGCGGATGACACGGCCATACTCTTTTCCGGAAACTCGTGGGATGAAGTGAAATTAAGGGCTGGGAAGGGTTTGAGAAAGGTGAAGGACTGGTTTGACCATAACTTATTGACAATGAACGAGACCAAGACAAAGTACTTACCTTTTTGCTCCTATGCGAATGGTTTGCCTTCGTTTAGGAGCAAGCAGCAGCAATGCCTTCGGATATTGCTGTGGAAAGTGCAGATACAGTTAGATATTTGGGTGTTGAACTCGATAAACACTTGAGGTGGGAGAAACATGCTGAGAAAACAAACAAGAAACTTCGCCAACTTTTGTACCCTTTTAGACAGCTCGGAAACGTTATGGACACGAAGCCGTTATTTATGGTTTATGAAGCTCTTGTCGAGTCCATTTTAAGATATGGGATAATAGCTTGGGGTGGAATAAACAGTACCGTAATCCGGGGTGAATTCGAACGCACCAGGCGATTTCGAACGTTTGGCGGTTTTTTCAGTTATCCGCCATTTAACTAGATGTCACTGATTATATCGAAACGTTGTAAACTATGTTTAGTAAATAAGAGTCTGGTGTACATGTCGAGAGGTGTTAGACGCATTTGGACCGTAAGGTAAGTGAGCAAACAAATCTAGCAAATTATAGTCACTTTGTCATTTTGCAACAACATCAAAAAGAAACTTCTGTAACTCTATCTTTTCCAAGTAACTCTATTTGAAATTTTAGTATGTTGTTGGTGGTTAAGTCCTTATGACATAACCAAGTTTTGAAAAAAAAAAGTTGAAAGTCTATTTTTTTATGAATTATTAACTGGAAAATCGTCTTTCAAGGGGTGACTTCGAACACAATGGGAAGGACATACAAAAAGCGTCTCGGCGGCAAACAATACGTGAACTATCATAAAACCAATATGGAGAGGGCCATCGCCGACGTGAAAGCAGGAACCAGAACCCTACGAGCAGCGGCGGAGCAATATGGCGTCCCAGCATCCACATTATGCAACAAGTTGAAAGGCAATCATCCGTCAGCTCCTGGAGGACAGACTGCGTTGACCAAGGAGGAGGAGAAAAATTTGGCAAAAGGAATTAAGAAGGCTGCAGAGTGGGGATTTCCATTAACACGATTTGATATACGTTCACTGGTAAAGCAATATCTCGACCGAAAAGGGAAAAGATTGAGGTGCTTTAAAGATAATCTCCCTGGCGTAGAATGGTTTTTTCATTTCATGAAAAGGCATAGAAATCTTACAGAAAGATTATCACAAAATATCAAGAGATGCAGAGCGGAATTGTCACCCCAGGTAATCGTTGATTATTTTGACCATTTGGAGGAGAGCCTACAAGGTGTGCCGGCTTGCAACATAGTGAATTACGATGAGACTAACGTCTCAGATGATCCAGGAAGAGCGAAAGTGATTTGTAAGAGAGGTTCCAAACGAGTAGATAGAATAATCGATTCTAGTAAATCTAGCACCTCCATAATGGTAGCAGCTAGTGGCTCTGGGGTGTTACTACCCCCGTATGTTGTTTATAAAGCTGTCCACCTGTATCCAACCTGGATCGAAAACGGGCCACCGGGAACCATTTACAACAGATCTAAAAGTGGGTGGTTTGACGGACCAATTTTTGAGAACTGGTTTCAGGAAATCGCTCTGCCTTATTTCAATCGGTGCCAGGGGAAAAAAGCTTTGATTGGGGACAACCTGTCCAGCCATGTTTCGATTGATGTCATCGCCCAGTGCGAGAAACACAACATTGCCTTCATCTTGCTCCCACCAAATGCAACACACATCTTACAACCGTTGGATGTATCTTTCTTCGGTCCATTCAAGAAAACTTGGCGGAAGGTTTTAACAGAATGGAAAACCAAAAATCGGGGTGTTATTCCCAAACCTGAGTTTCCTGCTCTGCTGAAAAGAGCCCTAGATGAATGCGGCACTAGATCTGAGCAAAACATTCTCTCCGGCTTTAAAGCCTGCGGCATTGTGCCTCTGGACAAAAATATTGTGGTGAGTAAGTTACCCAAATTTACTCCAGAAGAAGAACTCGATGCTGTTAATAGAGCGCAAGCTGATGTACACTGGAGCAAAACTTTTGTCAATTTCCTGCGAGAGTCTCGCACTATGCAGAACCAAACAGTGAAGAAAAGAGGCAAGAAGCTCGAAGTTCCTGCAGGTAAAGGAATTTCTTCGACAGACATGACTCTCCCAAGCACCAGTCGCACCAGGTCGTCTGCTCAGCTCAGCTCAGAAACAGAAGACGAGGTCGAATTGGAAGACGAGATTGAATCAGAAGGCGAGACAGAATCAGAAGACGCGATTCAATCAGAAGACGGGACTGAATCAGAAAAAGGGATTGAATCAGAAGTAGGGATATCGGAAGACGAAGTCAGTAACGTCGCCCTTGACAACCACCAAAACGGAAGTGCCTCTGATATTCCTAAATTCATCTTCAATGCTGTTGCTGATGACTATATTCTAGTCAAATTCAAGTGTCCAAAGGATAATTTCAAGTTCTATATTGGCCAAATAACTTTGGTATTGGACGATAATTTGCTTCTTGTGAATTTTATGCGCCAAAAAAAATGTGCGACTGGAAAAGTGGAGAGCTATTTTTTTTACCCCGACGTCAAAGACGAGACTTTAGTTAACGTTGAGGATGTAATTTCGAAGCTGAAACAGCCTCAACTTCTAAGGAGGAACCGTTATATCTTCAGACAGCTTCCAGAAAACACTAAAATTGAATAAACTTGAGCGGCGCACACCAAAAATAAAAAATAAATCTGTTAACGAGAGGATTTGTTCAAGTTTCTTTATATTTTTTGAATTTTTTCTTATATTTTTATATTTTTTATAATTATCTGCAGGCAGAGATTTTTCTTTATTTTTTTAAGATTTCTTATTATTGCAAATTGATGAAATAAATATTTTGATACATAGATCACCTTGAAAATCACTTATTTTTATCATCCTAGGGGTCAAAATTTATATTTTTTGAAAAATGCTGTTCGATTTCACCCATACATAAACCTTACTTTGATTATTCCTACAAATAAATAGGCGTTCGAACTCACCCCGCCTAGCGTGGTGAATTCTAACACTAAACAATAAAATAAAAAAAAAATAAACGGAAAAGTTACAAAATTTGTAATTTGAGTAATCGGTAGGTAAAGGTTTAAGCTACCTTCATTAATTTTTTCAAATTTTTTAAGGTTAATTTCGCAAAGTTATCTTCAAAAAATCTTAGAAACGTGTTCGAATTCACCCCGGATTACGGTACTCATTTGAAACCACTACACCAAACCCACAAAAGGCTGATAAAGATTATGTTGAGGAAAGGAGTCTACTATAGTAGTGACTTATTATTCAAGGAATATAGTATCTACAAAATAAAAGAAATTTTCATGGAAAAGCTATTTTTGTACCAAACAAAACAACAACAAAAGTTCAAATCCGAAAAGACATATAAGCATGATCTACGAGGAAAGGGTGAAATTGTCGTTCCTAGAGCTTGGAAAACGGTTGGTCAAAGCTGTTTCACTTACCTGGCCCCAAAGCTTTTCAACAAGGTACCTGATTTCATAAGGAATAATAACAATTGTATCCAGAGAAAAAAAGAACTGAAGCAATGGATACTTACCAGTGATATATTATCATTCTAGAGACGAAGCGACACGCACGCACTCTGACACGAATACTCACACCACATGAGACCGCATACGTTCTTTTTCTCCCAAACGTTTTTAAACTATACCCTCATTTTAACTTGTTGTACTCTTGTGTTCTTTTCAAATTTTATCTATACTTTTTTTTTCAAACATGTATGTCCATCTTTTGCAAAGGCTTTTCATAGCCCAAAATTATACGCATATTAAACATATTCTACGGTGATCATGCACTTGCACTTACACACAAAGTTCCTTGAAGGAACTTTAAGTAAGGTTTACTGCTTTATTCTCTATTCTCTTCAACTTTTGTAAATTTTTAAATTCTTCAACTCAGCGATATTGATAGCGCTCTCAGCAGTGACGGATTAGAAAGCAGCGGCGCCCTAGGCTGATTTGTTCCGGCGCCCCCTCCCCCTTACTTTTGGAATTACAACAATGAATTAACAACAAATTTCACTCTAATTATTTTTTTCAGTTTTCAAAGATTGAAAAAAAAAAGACTCAAGATCCCGGGGCACAGCTGAGCGCAGCTATATGCGAATACTGCAAGAGTGCAAGGTCTAGATGGAACCATTTTGAACTTGGTGCTGAATGCTGATTTCAGCCGCCGTCATGTTGACGATTGACAGAATGAATTTTCCGAATTTACACCTGTTAGAGCGTTGCTAAACCCTCCAATCGGGAATCGCGCATTCGAGATAGAAACGAAAGGGTCTATTAGGAAAAAAATTACAATTTTTTTTGTGATTTCATGTTTTTTTGGCGCCGGCGCCCCCTTTTGTCGAGGCGCCCTAGGCTTCAGCCTACTTACCCTATTGGTTAATCCGTCACTGGCTCTCAGACACCTAAGTTTCAAACCAATCTTCATTTAGTATTTTCTATTTTCGTATTCATCCGTTCAGTCGCCACTTGCGTTGCTAGTGACGTTCCTGTCAAAAGTGTCAAATCGTAACTAGAAAGTAGAAAGGTAAATAATGAACGCCAAAATAGCTCATGTATTTATGTACCCTGTAAAGAGTAGCGAAAAGACATTAATTTACAATTCGCCCTCTATGAACAGAACGTAGTTTGCTGTGTTGTGTTTCCTGTTCACTTTCACTTGCAACTTTCCTCTCGAAACATCAAACGTCAAACCTCCCTGGGGAAACGTCAAATGTGCCTGCCTTCTCGATTCTAATTTTTTTTTCACTGTAGAATTTATTTCAGGAATTGGAACGTAAAAAGCAAGCTCATATTATTTATTTTGCCGGTGTCAATGCCCTTGACGATCACTCCCCAGGTGTGATCCCGTCCCATTGTGATTCTACCAACACAAATAGAAACATGTGTCAACTGTTGTTTGGTTCCAGGGTTGAATTGTGGCAAGTCTAAAAGTATAAATAAAATCTTCCACGACCACCACAGGCATGGTAGTGATGGCTGTTACTGTTAGGGAGATATGTGATAACGTTACTTTGGCCAGGGAAATGACAATGCTCGGGAATTATGAAAGCGCCGAGGTCTATTACGAAGGTTCAATCCAGATGATCAGTAGGCTGCTTCTGATGATTCCAGAACCTCTCCGCAAAAACAAATGGCAACAGGTGGGTACATTCTTTTGTCACCAACAGAAAATTTTACCGACACTGGCTTGGCCATTTGAACAAGACAAGTTTCGTCTGTACTAAGGCTCATCAGTACATAGTTTGAAATTTCAATTTTTAAATCCAACTTTGCTTACAATACATATTGGAAAATCCTATGTTTCTTTTTATTAACTTGAATATTTATTTCTCAAGGTCCAAAAAAAAGTTGCCTCAGAATATGAAGAGATTAAGGTCCTTAAGACTATGTTGCACACATTACGGCTCGATACGAACGTTGACGTACCCATTGGTGCCAGAAGGCTACGCGATGAACCAGTGAGAGACAGTGAGATTCTTGCCACTGACACGTACGATCCAGATGTTTGGCCTTCACCGACGCCAGTAGACCATGGCTATATGCAGAGGTGCCATTGAAATTCCATAGATTCTGGTTTTATTGTTGATCATTGTATGCATTTTTATAGGAATAATTGTGTGAAATCACGTCAGTCAAACGTTAAAAAACCTGAACCGCCGAAAAAGGGCGCCGTCAGGGCGGCCTCGTCTAATACGGCACGCAGATCTGAAGTCCGAACGCGCCCCGGACGAAAAGAAGACCGGCCGACGTCTTCGAAATTCGACAGGGCGGCGGAAGGCGGCGGTAAAGTTGACAACAAAGAAGAACCTTCTGATAAAAGTGAAAAAGTTGAGCAAGAAGAGGACAGAAAATTCGAATGTCACGGCATGGAACGCGAACTGGCCGACACATTGGAAAGAGACATTGTCCAGAAGAACCCGAACATCCATTGGGACGACATTGCCGATTTGCATGAGGCAAAAAGGTTACTGGAAGAAGCGGTGGTATTGCCCATGTGGATGCCAGAGTTTTTCAAAGGTGATTATGATGACACATTTTCGATGTTCTCTATTGAAATGTCATTGACTATCGTTTCAGGCATCCGACGGCCGTGGAAGGGCGTGCTGATGGTCGGTCCGCCAGGTACCGGGAAAACCATGCTGGCCAAAGCCGTCGCCACCGAATGCAGCACGACTTTCTTCAATGTGTCGTCTTCAACGCTGACATCAAAATACCGAGGAGAATCCGAGAAGATGGTCCGATTACTCTTTGAAATGGTTCGTTCATGATCTTGTAAATGTTTAAACAGAGTGCTCCAACCAGAAATTTCTGTTGGAATATTATGCTTTTGTCATGTCAAGAATCCAGTCTAAAGTTGTCTTTAGACTATAGTATGTTCACGGAATACGGACATTTCACCGACAACCAACTCACCGACTGGACATTTCACCGACACCCAACTCACCGAATCGCCGATTCACCGACTGGACATTTCACCGACACGCCGATTCACTGACAAGACATTTCACCGACTCGTCATTTCACCGACACGCCTATTCACCGACAAGACATTTCACCGACTCGCCGATTCACCGACTCGTCATTTCACCGACAGGACAATTCACCGAATCGCCGATTCACCGACAGGACTGTAGCGTTTTGAGTTTTGGACCATAGGTACCTACATTTGAAAGATTAATATGCTCGATTCCGTGCCGGTGCGATTCCGAGCATGGTTAGTGTTCAGCGCCAAACGTGTATTCGATAACCAGATAAGAATCTGATTTTCACTCAAGTATCTTCCTTCTTTTCAGACCCACCTGATGAGGAAATGTTTTTTTCCTTATCTTCCTTTTTTTAGACCCGCCAGTTGTGGAGTTTATTTTTGACTAGAGTATCGTCCTTCTTTTTTGACTGAAGTCTAGTAATTAGCACCAGATACACAGTCAGTTCCTGAATTTTTGACTCAAGCATCCTCCTTTTTTTCAAACCCACAAAATGAGAAGTGTATTCTCAACTCAAGTATCATTTTTTTCGGACCCATCACCGACAGGACTCATTTTCTATTCAAGTATATCATCCTTCTTTTGAGACTCACCAGATAAGGAATTCATATCAGACTCAAGTTTTATCCTTCTTAGACTTAGACCTTAGACTCACCAGAAAATATTATTTCTTGCTCAAGTATCATCCTTCTTTTTAGCGCCACCAGATGAGGGTTTAATTTTTGAGTCAAGTATTCTTAGGCCTACCAAATATGGAGTTTATTTCGAACTCGAGTATGATCCTTCTTCCCTGACCCACCAAATGAATAATTGATTTCCACTCAAGTACCATCCTTATTTTTTTCTAACTCACTACATAGATTATGTATTGACAAGAACACTTTTTCTACCCGCTAGTTCAGGAGTTTATTTTTGATCGAGTACCTATCATGCAATTTTTTTAGCTCACCATATACAGAGCCTATTTTTGAGTTTTTGATTCAAACATCGCTTCCTTTCCAGACTCACCAGATAAGAAGTTCATTTTTTTACTCAAGTATCATCCTTCTTTTTAGACCCACTATGTACTCGTATGAGGGGTCTATTTTTGAATCAAGTATCCTTAGGCATACTAGATATGGAGTTTATTTTCGACTTGAGTATGATCCTTCTTTCCAGACCTACCAGATCAAGAACTGATTTTTGACTCAAGTATCATTCTTCTTTTTGAACTCACTGCATAGATAAAGTCTATTTTTGACTCCAGCAATCTTCTTTTTTTAGATCCGCCAGTTGAGGAGTTTATTTTTGACTCGGTAACCGTACGTCCGAATCCAGATTGGTTGGGGTCTAGATTTGATGATAAATTTTTGCATTTTATCATACGAATTTCATTTTCCTCGAATTTTTCGGGAAAAAGATACAGACAACAATCTGTTCTCCACGTTTGGGCTTTTAGCAATGTACAGAGTCAATGTGGAAACATGAAACCTACACAAAAAAAAGGTTTTTTTCGCATTCGCCAATACCAAACACGATATGGTTACATTTTGCAGCATTTTCCGGGAACTCATTTTCAAGCAAAATTTGAAAATTCGGCGAGTTGTCAAATTTCCTGTCGGTGAGTTGTCGAGTCGGTGAAGTGTCTTGTCGGTGAAATGCCCTGTCGGTGAATCGGCGAGTCGGTGAAATGTCCTGTCGGTGAAATGGCTGTCGGTGAAATGTACCAAACCCATGTTCACTTCTACCGTGGTTCTAGTTGGCTATGAGATTTTGTTTCCAAGTTTCCAAATGTGAAATATAGAAAATCCCCAAAACTTTGCGGTTGGCTGCTCTGGCTTGATTCCGCACAATAATTCACAAAGACACACGAAGTCGTCCCGACCATTTTTGAAACACATTTTTTGCGTATCTCCTCTGCAGATGGACGGAACATTTTGCGTGATGTTTGACGCTTTTTTCCATTTTATTGGAAAATGTAGTAATTTTTCGACCTGTTTTATTTTTCGCCAATGCGTACAAAAAAATCGAAGGAACCTTGACATTTGACAGTTGTAAAAAAAACATTTCTAACCTTTCAAAGTCGGTTCAACTTTCGATGATTCAAATTAAAGAATATACAAGTCCTTCGTCCAAAAAAAGGGGCCCTTTGCAATCATCAACCCTTTCGTCTGTCCAGTCGAAAAGACACGCCAAGCCCTGAAGAATTATGGACCATACAAGAATCGCGGTGCGGTCTTTCATTGTCAAAAAAATTTACGCGTAAAAAGTTTATTGAACCAAATTTCAAAAAACCCAGCCTCTCAAAGTTGCGTTTTGTACCGAAATGCGTGTTATTACCTTCAATTTGAGATTTGCTTTCGTCTTGGGGCTTCCCGGGACGAGTTTTGTCGGCCCTGAATGGGCTGCCGTCAAGATGACTCAGATTGGCGGCGGCCCCGTGTTGTTTTGGTGTCTAAATGCCGGTAACATCTCTACGTCCCCGTAGTCGCACTTCCACGTATGACAAGATCAGTTTTCCAAGATTTTAATATCAATTTGATCAGAAATATTACTTTACTTTTAGAGAAGCCAGTTTCACACCAGATAAAAAGATGGCAAGCCTACAGTGCTGAAGTAGAAAATTTGCCCAGCCAACTAGAATCGCAGTAGAAGTGAACCTACTCTATCTGATTTATTATATGACAAGTCATTACGAGTCATAGAGTCAATATTTTCATGTTCACACCACTTGACTTATGACTGCAGTCATGAAGGAACTCATATGGAAATAATAGCGAAATCATAAGAGAATTGCCGAATCAACAGAAGTTTATTATTTATTGGAAGATAAATGTCAAATTTCAGGGGTTGGTTGGCAAGGAATAATTGATCAGCAACACTTCATACACACCGTGTCAGAAATTCAACAAAATCCCCAGTTAATTTTGGTTGTTATTCGATTTTGAATTGTCACTTATTTTTCGAAGTGCTAGGGATGGTTCTAAAAGTAGGGGCCTATGACTCCTATGAGATAATTTTGACCAGCTTGAAGTTATGGCAAGTATAACCTTAGAAGCACTTCATGTCGTCGAAAAAGATACACCTTCTGTTGATTCAAGCCAGTAACTGCCATAAGAGTTCGGCGACCACCGGCATTCCAACCTCCCTAAGGGGTGAACCACAGGGTTCACAGGATTTGTGCGAAAACAAAGTTTGATCACCTCAAGAAGGCCTACAACATATTAAAATTTGAACCTAATCCCTTGAGAAGCCAAATTCCATGAGAAATTTGCGGGGTCCTTTTCGCGCGATATTCACGACTGGTTAAATGTCACTAATGTCACACGTCGAAACTAGAAACCAAACAGCCCTGTTTTGGCTGGAATACTTTCACGCAGAATAATATCTTGTCGTTCAATAAATCCTTTTGCTTTACTAAGCAGATGTTCAAAAGTATCTTCACTCATAGTCAAGTAGTAAAGTAAAATCACGTGGTGTGAACACGAAACCATTGACTTTATGACTCGTTATGACTTCTCATATAATAAATCAGATAGTCTAAACACACCTTGAAGCTGTGTTTAGACTATCTGTTCATATGATAAATCATATGACAAATCACAAGGTAGCAGAACATGGCAGAACTCATAGCATTTTATCACTTTCATGTTTACACCTTGTGATTTCTCTCATGACCCGCCTATCACCCATCTGTCATCGTTGACGTTTTTAAGTTCTTTGATCGTTGTCATTTTCTTAACCTAGTTTTAATTTAAAGGTTTGTAAGCTGAATTACGAGCTGTTATCTTTGGGTGTTGGTGTTGGGTGAAGAACGCAGAAAACAGTGTCACGAGTACACGCTAGACCCTGTACTGTTGTCCCATTTTCGATGATTTTGGGCGATTTCATCTATTTCCCGAAGAGGTAGAAAAAAACTGACCTACACATGTCATGAGATCGATTTTGGAGAAAATTTTATTGGTAAAAACCGCATCTTGATATCTCAAACCGTTTCCGTGATATAGTGAAATTCTAATAATTCACGAATCATCAATTTAAAAAAAAAGATATTTTTCCATTCTGCTTCCTGCAAAAACTTCTTCAGAGTATTTTTTCACATAAATTGAGATGAAGTTATTAGTCTTTCCCATCCAAAAAATGATCTCTCAGATGGATGGTGTTCCTTAATATTGAAATGTTTGGATGAAAAATTCCCGAGCAATGAACTGCGTTACCAGGGCCAGTGTTGTGGCCGGCCTGGTCTCCGAACCTGACTACCTTAGACTTTTTCGACATAAAATGCTCCCTCCATACCTGAGCAAAAATACTTCTGCTAAGAAATGCTCCAGAAGTGCCAGAATAATGTTTCTCTTTTTATCAGACCAAAAAACAATTTTTTTCAACCTTTGAATGTGTTTTGTAATTTTATTTAGGTACAGGGTGAGTCATAAATCCTTAAAATTTCTTTTTTCCTCGAAAATGCTCGTGAAAAGTTTTAGTGGTTACAAATTTGATGTAGAGCAACAAATAACACAAATAGTTCCCACATGAAATTTTCTTACATTTTTGAAGAAAACTGGATTTTCAGGATTTACAATTCACCCTGTACCTATGGTAAATAAAATCACAAAATACATTCAAAGGTTCAAAAATATTGCTTTTTAGTCTGTTGAAAAGAGTTTTCTCAAATCTTCCAAAATAACGAAAAAAGAGGGGGTCGAAGGACCACCTTTTGAACCTCCATATTTTCAAAAAGTGCCCTAAATTTTTTCAATTTTGTTCTGATACTTTTAAAGCATTTCTCTAATTGCTGTTCAATTTTCTACCCCACGTGCGACATTACTGATATTTAACCAGCCGTGAATATCGCGCGAAAAGTTTTTAAAACTAACAGAAATCATATGAAAAGTCATGTCAAAATAGACACCGTCTGATCCGGCAATTCTCTTATGATTTCGCTATTATTTCCCTATGAGTTCCTTTATGACTCCAGTCATAAGTAAAATCATGTGGTGTGAACACGAAAATATTGACCCTATGACTCGTTATAACTTCTCATATGATGGAACAGGTAGTGTAAACACACCATTATACTCACTCGATCTACGCTAACCATCAGGCACAGCCACATCCTGCTTCAAGAATAATTTTGAATGGCAACAGAAGTCGAGTAGCGCATCATTTTAATTGTGTTTGAAATCATACTGTTCCTTTTTTTATTACTTTCAAATGAGCCTTCAGTTTTAAGACGCATTTCATTATTTTTATTTTCCAACCTGACTGGTAACTTGTTTTTCTTCAAACCCGTGGGTCATTTGTTCGTTTATTTAGTACTTTGGCGTTTACTACTAAAATGATCAAAAAGGGATTGGACGGGTAAAATGGGAATTGCCACCGAAAAAAGAATAATCCTGTAGATATTTCCACAAAAAAGGGAAAGGGCGGGCTCTGGGCTCTGACTCACTGTTTTCAACGTAATGTAAATTGATGCAGCGCAAAAGATTCCTTGTAATAAAAACAAATACAGCCTGGAAGTTAAACGACAAATTGACGTGAAGTTGGCAACAGTGCTCTGACTACAGGGGCGGCACCGGCAACACTTCTAACTACAGGTACCTATGATTCACTCCAGAGACAGTTCGCAAAAAAACCTCACGCTTCACCTCAACAAAAAAAACAGAAGCTTGCCTCGTTTTGTCTCATCAGGAGAAATTTCCGAGTCACAATGGAAAGTTTTCGCTGGGTACGATAAAATTCCTGATTCTGTAGTTTCAATAATCTCAGTACCGCAGTGCCTCAGTTATTAATTATCAATATTATCATGATTATATGAAGCGATTGGGCTTCTCTCTTCTGTGACTGACTGTGGCTCATGATCAAAAACTATTTCCAGGCGAGGTTCTACGCACCGAGCACAATATTCATCGACGAGATCGATTCGCTGTGCTCGCGCCGAGGTTCTGAATCCGAGCACGAAGCCTCGCGACGCGTCAAATCCGAACTGCTCGTCCAGATGGACGGCATAACGGCCAACAACGATGAACCGGGAAAAGTTGTAATGGTACTGGCCGCCACGAATTTCCCGTGGGACATCGACGAGGCGCTGCGACGGCGTCTAGAGAAGCGCATTTACATCCCATTGCCGACGCAGGAAGGCCGCGAGGCCCTTCTGAAGATCAACCTCCGCGAAGTCAAGCTCGATCCAGACGTCAACCTGAGTGACATCGCCGAGAGACTGGACGGCTTCTCTGGTGCGGACATCACGAACGTGTGCCGCGACGCGTCCATGATGTCGATGCGACGAAAGATCTTCGGCCTGAAGCCCGATCAGATCAAGCAGCTGCCCAAGGAGGAGCTCGACTTGCCAGTCACGAACAGGGATTTCGAAGAGGCCCTGCTGAAGAACAACAAAAGCGTCTCGAAAGAAGACCTGGACAAGTACGAAAAATGGATGAACGAATTTGGATCTTCATGATAGTCGTTACGGTGTTTTAGTCTTCCACTGTGTTTTGTTTCTCTTTCATCCTTCAATCCATCCGTTCTTTCTCCCTAAAGGGACGTTTCTTCCAAAATTTTTAGCTTGGCACATGCTGAACTTTGCATAGTTCAAAAGCACCCTACAAAGGGCACTGCCATCTGTCTGCCATGAACTGTCTGGGGGCGCTCTCCCTAATTCGCGCAAGATCAGCAACCGTGCGAATCTGCTCGCGTGCTGAGCTAAAAGTTTGCTGAATGTACCCCTTCACTGAACTTAATTATTATGTGATATAAAAATGCTTTATTAGTTTGTTTTAATAATGTTTTATAAATCCATTTTTATCGATCTGTAATGTAATCCAAAGTCATAATTATGTTAAATTAAGTCTTATATTACTCTTCTTATTATCATCATTATTAATTTATGTGGTAATGTTTTTACTATGGTTTGTTACCATTTTAATTATTTTATTTATACTGGTCGTTGGGTCACTTGATTTTAAAATATATAAAAATGTATGATGAGCATTTTAATTGTGTTTTTATCATTTTGCATCAACCAGACGTATCATGTTTCAGGTCAATTTCCGTGTAATTTTGACGAAAAAATTCAATGATGTTCCCAGTTACATTCCAAGAATTAAAGTTACTTCTGTGAGAAACTTGGGGATTTTTTGAAAGCTTCAAAGTTTTTCAGGTGAATTCAATATAAAAATAATTATAAGCTTTTGTTCTGAAAAGTGGAAGATTTATTTGACTATTATCTATTTTTACTGATATAGACATACTGTAATTGATCTGATGATCTGTATTGTTTGATAGCGTTGATGAATATAATTAATAACCAATAAAATGAAGTTGATTGAAAGTTTTTGTCTGTTTTTTTAAATTGAATAGAAAGTTTTTGGGTAAATTATTGTTGTTCTGATTAAAAAAAAATGCTTTAGCAATAACATGTCTACACATAGGTATGTCTTATCTGGTGGCTCATTTCACACTGTACAATTGATAATTTGTAATAACGTATACAGGGTATATCATATTGTTTGATTTTGACTGTTTTATTAATTTAAACTCTAGAGAGAAATGCTTTATTAGTGAATTAGTGTACGCCTCGGTCTCATTTCTTAAGGAAGATACAGGCTGTCAAAGTAAAAAAAATAAATTTTTCCGCCATAAACTTCCAGAAGCAGACCTTGATTGAAACAAAACTTTGCATGCATACCGTCCTAAGTAAGAACCATATCAACGATTATGATCTTTTAGTTACAGAGATAATAATATGACTACGTTTCCATGGAGAATTGAAATCGATTTGAATACGGTATCGGGATTGAAAACCCCATGTAAACGCTTGCAACAGTATTTGAACAGTATTCAAATCGATTTGAGTTTCAAGGTCGATTCGGCAAATGGGATCGGATCGAAATAATACTCATGGAAAGCCGAGTGGAAACCCAATCGGATTAAATCGAGACATGCGCACGGCCAAAAGCCACTTTTGACGTCTTTTTTTCTACGGGTTCAAGGTACCTTAGAGAAAAACGAAATTGATACATCACTATGAATCAAATAGCTGTTGTGATGGCTTTCATTCCGATTTGATCTGCATTGGCAGTACATGCCCTAGATGTCCCCCTCGCTTTTACGGCGAGAAATCTGGGGTGGAAAATTTGAAAATAGAAAAACGTATTGCCAAATTTTCATTTTCAACTCCTTCGCCCCCACCCTACCCTACTTTAAAATTTTAAATGGCATTGCCTACCTTATTGTGAAACAACAAACTGAAGGTGGGTAATAAAATTTTATTTCTGTAAAAAATACCTGAACATTTTCCTAACCCTTTTCAAAAGTTTTCTTATTCAAGTTTATTCCAAGTTTTATACTATACAGAGACCTTTTGCAAGGTGTTTTATATCTTTTGAGTGTTCACATTTTGTGAGAAATTTTGACACCTACATGATTCTGCACCTGATGACCTCTGGAAGCTCCATCTATTCTCTTACTCCAACATACTGTCAACTAGGGCTGTGCGAAATTTTTGATTATTCGATTATTTAATCGATTGTCGATTCGAGTGTGAAAAATAATCAAAACATCGATTAATCGATTGTTCAATAATCGATTGATCGATTGTCTAATAATTGATTGTTTCGATTTTCCGAAAAAGTCAAACTGATATCGAAATTATATTGGATTGGGCGTCGTGTAGACCCATTTTCAAAATTGGCACGGTTCTGGTTTTCTGACGGTAATTTGTTCAAAATGAAATTTGTATATTCCGTGAATTTGAAAAAACTGCAATGTCAACCTTGACATGCGGCGTGAGCCCCACGAAATGCTCATTTTAGGTGCAGACATGCTGGGAATGAAAGTTGGAGAAAAGATTAAATTAATTTGTGGAGAGAAAATTTTTGGAATCGGACTCACGGTTTCCGATTTTTCATCTCTAGAAAAACCGAAAATTTTCCAACTTTTTATCCCATGAACAGATTTTCACTATTTTTTTTTTAAACAAGAGGCTACTGTCTCTTGAACATTTTCCAATAATTTTCTTCTCAATTTCCCTGTTGAAAATGTAAAACAGGCCTGGGTTATCGAAACCGGATTTGAATGATAGAGCTTAAAGTGAAGCCGTAATTGACGATCTTCATAATAAGATGATTTGAAAAAGATTTGAGGTTTTCCCGGGAAATTCAAATTTCCAAAATATTCAATTTCCTGCAAATTATTTTCTATCTTTCTGTGGTGCCAGTTTCAGATTGTTCACCTCTATCCATCCATGTACTAATGCGTCTGACTGCCTCACTCGCTTTTCTTTCTACATAATTTGGTTCCTAAGGACGTGTCCCATATTTTGTATGAAATCATGGACGTAAATAAATATATTGTATTGTATTGTCCTAATGAAAACTTGCAAATTTCTAACTTTTTAGCTTGTGAACAGATTCGTACTTACGTCATTCAAACAAAGGATAATTGATTCTTGAACATTTTCCGGCAATTTCTCTTGAAATTCTTCAAGTTTTCCGAGAGTTTTCCGCTTTAAAACCCACCGGCCTAGCTTATATCGAGACCAGACTCAAATGATGAAGCTCTAAATGAATTATTAGAGAAAATATCTCAATTCTTCAATCTTTCTCTCTAACTTCCCACCCGAAGGGACATCATTTCATAATTAAATTTCCATCCGTTCCTTGCTGCCTACTCGTCGGGGAAGTTTTGAGGTGACACAACCGATTTTTTATTCTGGTACAAATACCGGGTGATCATTTCAAAACTATCCATCTGCAATAACTTCGGATTCCTAGTCAATATTATTCTTGAGAAAAAACAGGTCGACTTTTGTATTGAGGGGGACATCTAAAACATACATTGGCGGATTTCTATCTTCAGCCCCCTCGCCCCCACTCTCCCCAATTTTAGAATTTCAAATGACACCACCTATCTTGCGATACATCAAATTGAAGATAGATGAATTCTCTTTCTGATGTTTTTTTAAATTTTCAACCCCACCCTTCCTTTTCCCTAAAAATTCTCTGAGTGTCCCATTTAATATTCTGGACTCCCTAATTCTCTTTAGTATAGTCAGCATCATCCCAAAGAGCATCGAAGAAGAAAATTTTCGATGGAATAAGTGCCTCCCAAATTCACCCCATTGTTCTTCCCCACCTCAACTTTAAAACGTAACAAACCATCACCTACTTTGTGAAACATCAATTTGAAGGGAATTGAATTCTCTTTTCGAAAATAATTTCTTTGAAATTTTCAACCCCTACCCTATTAAATTGGACATTTAGAGTATTTTACGAGGAAAATGGGGGGGGGTTAAAAATTTCGAAAAAATTTTGTTCAAGAAAAAAGTTCAGTTTCCTTCAATTTGATGTATCATAAAGTATGTATTGTCATTTTAGATTTTTAAGGTGAGGTGGGGGGAGCGAAGGGGTGAATTTTGGTGGCACTTTTTCCACAGAATACTATCTCTCTCGATGCTGTGCATCGTATTCATGCATCGTGCATCGGATGACGTTGACTGTATTGAAGAGAATTGAGTGGTCAAGGATATTGAAATTTACACTCGGAGAATTTTACGAAGAACGGGGGTGGAGTTGAAAATTTTATAAATATTTTTTGAGAAAGAGAATTTAATTCTGTTTAATATGATGTATCGCAAAATAGGTGGTGTCATTTGAAATTTCAAAGTTGAGTTGGGTGGGGGCGAGGGGGCTAAAGATAGAAATTCGCCAAAGTATGTTTTAAATGTCCCCCTCGATATAAAAATCGACCTGTTTTTGCTCGAAGACATTTTCATTAGGTATTGGGAGTTATTGCAGGTGGATAGTTTTCAAATGATCACCCGGTATTTTCCACAGTGTAGAATTATTTTCGAAGCCAAATTGTCAAAAAGTCCGAAAAAATAACTCAACACTGTAGTATAGGTATTCAGAATAAAGAACTACATCGATTACAATTCAAATAAACAGGTGTCGCATCAACAAAAAGTATTTTGCGACACCCTGTATATTATACGTTGTAAAATATTGTAATTCCCAATTTTGAAATCTACGGAAAAAATTGTTGTTGTTGAAAAAAAAAAATTGAAACCCCTTCAAATTATCTCAGAGGGGAAGCCTCCAGTATGGGGGAATTCTCGGGTGATCACCCTGTAAAAATAGGAGCCCAATTACAGTTAGTTTGGCTGATAACAGTAGCGGCAGCACTGCTTTTATTTAATAAAACCTCGAATAAAACTAAAAAGCAAAAAAGGCGAAAGAAACTTTCGGCTAACTTTTCGTCAAAACTTTGATTCATTTTGTGGCAGGTACACGCCGTTTTGTATCTTAATGGTTGTATTGATTTACATGATTCAAACTTTATGCAACAGCACTGCACAACGTCTGATGTGAATGTAGCTTTAGTTTTGGTCGTAAGCGCAGCATCGCTCATTGGCTCTCATGCGCACGAGAGCCAATAAGCGATGCTGCGCTCACGACTAAAATTAAAACCACGGCTAAATGAGGCTGACTAAACCCACCTTATGCTGGCCTTACATTGAGCATCAAATGCTGCAGCTTTCTTTGCAGCAGAGTTCTGATTGGAACTGACGCCTGTTATTGCTGTCAGTGACCAACATTTGACCAATGAGAGCTCGACAGCAAAAAAAGCTGCAGCATTTGATGCTCAATGTAAGGCCACCAATATTCCAGAGTTGTTGCTCTATAAAATTCTGTTTGTAGTTTTAGGAGGTAGGTACTGGCGCCAACGCCAATGTTTAGGTTTTGCATAATTTTGAGGATAATGATTGCGGATGAACAAAGGGCCGGGGTACCTGTACCTATTTGAACCTTTTTTTGGTTGTAGACTGTTGGATACCCCATGCTGGGATTGACAAAAGTGTTTGCATTGTGCCGATGGAATTTTCGGTCATTGTTGAAGCGGCTCGCTTCGATTGTGGGGGTGCGCGGTGCGATGTGGGAATTTGCGACGTGCAATTTGCGGTGGGGGAGGAGGGCGGTGGTGGATTGAAGTTATTAATAAAAAATGCGTCTTTGTGGATGTGAGATTTGAATTTGGCGCGCGGCGGCATTGTGAAAAATCCGCGCGTTTCGTCTGGGTCGGCCAATCGGATGAGTCCATTGGAGTTGCTGGTCGTACGAAAAGTAGATCTTGAGTTTGTGCGAGTTTCCTGCGGTTTTTCCCAACGATGGTGGGTAGTTTTGCATTGTGATTGTGAAATGGATGCGATGCGAATTGGTGGATGCGTTCTGTGGCCGTTGTCTGTGTTAGAAATGGGTTAATTGCGAGATAATATGTCGGCGTAGGAAACGGAGCTTTACCCATAACCTCCATTCGTGTTATTGGAGTAGATACGGAATTAAGTTGTGTGTGTCAGATGTGTCCATCATTTTGGATAATTCAAAAAGTTTGGTGGCGTTATTTGTTTGTGGGATCGTAAAAGTGATCGACTGAGTGGTCTAGTATGTGTTTGCAAGGACCCGGGTGCGAGTCGGGCTGCCGGGATGAAGGAAAGCGTTCGTTGCTGGCTGTAACGGCGGGGTGTTGGCAACGATCGGCCGTGCTAGTTCGCAGCCGTTTTTCTTAACATGGCTGCAACGCAGGCCGAAAAGCAGCAGCAGAATGACGTGAATTGTGAGAAAGTGCAGCCGGAGCAGCATCTGAACGTGCGGAATTCCTTGTTGCAGAATGGGACCGATAAGAGTGGCGTTCGCGGAGGTGGCGGTGTAGCAGCGACAGTGACAGCGCAAGCAACCGCGAAGGCGAAAAGCACCGGCGGCAAAGGCCTCGTCGCCACCGGCACGGGCACCGGCACAGCCGACATGAGTCAATACCGTCAGGACGGGGGACCGCCGGCGGCGATGTCCGGTCCCGCCGCCGCTGCCGCCGCCGCCAACGTGGGTGCCCCGGGGCCCTCGGGCGTCCCGGAGCCGGGCCCCGGCGAGGCCGAGCCGGGGCCCGGAAGCGCGCCCACGGGCCATTCAGGTCATCCAGGTCATCCCGGCCATACCGGTCACACTGGCCATCCCGGACTGGACCCGAACGCGGCATACGGTGGTGGTGGTGGTGGCGGTGGCCCCCAGGGGGGACCCGTCGCCGAGGGTCACACGCCAGACGGACACAGCGGCAGCAGCAGCAGCGGCGGCGGCGGCGGCGGCTACAGCGGTGGTGGCGGCGGCGGCGGCGGCTTTCCTCCGTACGGACACGGCCCGGGTCCGGGCCCCCGGGACCCGCACAACACCGCCGCCGACGGCGGTGTCCACGCGTTCGGTCCGCGACAATCCTTTGCCGGTCCTCCCGGTCCCTCAGGCCCAGGTCCAGGCGGCCCCGGCCCCGGTCCCGGTGGTCTCAAGCCGGGACAACAACAGCAACAACAACAACAACAACAACAACAACAACAACAACAACAACAGCCGCCGCCGCCGGGACCCTATCCACCGCAGCGTTTCGTATCGGGCCAGGCGCTTTCACAGCCCACCGGGCCCACACCCACACTCAACCAGTTGCTGCAAAGCTCCAACCCCATGCCCCATCGATACCAAAACAGTTACGGCCACGAACAACCACCCTACAACCAGGCATGGCCCCCGCAAAAACCCATGGGTCCTCAGGGCCCCTACGCCGGCCCACCACCAACGGCGGTTCCACCTGGACCCTACCGCAACCCATCGACGGTAAGTCACTTTAAATAACATTTTAGTTTCGCATTTTAAATTTACACTCCCATCAACCGGCGGCCCCCCCCCTCCCCCCCCCCATCATCCGTCATCCATATTCTTCCGTACAACCGCCGTCGGCCCGGCTCCACAATCTCATCGTGAAATAAAATCGAGATCGAGACGCCGCTCCTAAACAAACTGCACCATGGCAGGATCGGCGTCTCATTACCACGTGCCGATGCACACCAACCCCCCTTCCCCCCCCCCCCCCCCACTTCCCATGCCCCACACCCCCACACCCCACTCTTCTCTACCTAACGGGAATCCCCCTTTATTCTAAAACAACCACCGCCACTATCACTACCACCACGTGCTGCTGCTGGAGCTAGTTGGCTGGCTGCTTAGCTGCTTACTTTCTCTCCCTCTTCCCCGACATCACTAAACTTGATGAGTGTTGATTGTGTGTACCTATTTATCTATCTATCTATCTATCTAACTAAACATGCTAAGCCCGTCCTTGAACTTGCTCTGACATACGATTACCGCACCGCCCACTTTGTTATTATGCAATCAGCTGACGTGTCGCAAATGTGACGTCAAACGGTTCCCGTACTCCCACATATGCCCGCCCTCGAGCCACCCCCCCAAGCTCCAAAGCTTTTGGGTTGCAAACGTTCGCTCGCTCCTTCCTTCCTTGGCCTTTTCCCAGCGCATACATACGTACCTTGTACAATCACATGTGGTGCTGGTGCGACCTGGATTATTACGGATCCATCATATTATTTTACTGCCAGTCTGTTGTTGTTATTGCTGATGTACCTTTCCCGCCAACACAGAAATCCTCCTTCAAAAAAAAGGGAAAAAAGAAATGTCGTTCAATAACCTAGAACACATCGTATAAACCTATACTCAAGTAAAGTTACTGTAGTAGGTTCATCTCTACTGTAATTCTAGTTGGCTGGGCAAATTTTCTACTTCAGCATTGTAGGCTTGCCATCTTTTTACCTGGTGTGAAACTGGCTTCTCTAAAAGTAAAGATATATTTCTTATCAAATTGATATTCAAATCTTGGAAAACTAACCTTGTCATACGTAGAAGTGCGACTAGGGCTTGGGGGACGCAGAGCTCTGTTACCGTCATTTAGACACCAAAACATCACGGGGCCGACAAAAACTCGTCGCTGGAAGCCCCAAAACGAAAGCAAATTGCAAATTGAAGATACTAACATCAATTTCGGTCCAATACGCAATTTGAGCGGCTGGGTTTTTTGAAATTTGATTTAATTAATTTTTTACACGTAAATTCTTCTGCCAATGTCAGACCGCACGCCAATCCTTGTATGGCGCATAATTCTTCAGGGCTTGGCGTGTCTTTTCGACTGGAACAGGCGAAAGGGTTGATGATTGCATGGTGCCCTTTTTTTTTTTTTTGGACGAAGGACTTGTATATTCTTTAATTTGAATCATCGAAAGTTGAACCGGCTTTCGAAAGGTTAGAAATATTTTTGACAACTGTCAAATGTCAAGGCTCCTTTGATTTATTTGTTCGCATTGGCGAAAATCAGACATTACGTCCCGTCCCGCAAAAATGTTCCGTCTATCTGCGGAGGAAATGCGCAAAAAATGTGTTTCAAAGCTGGTCCGGACGACTTCGTGTGTCTATTCGTGAATTATTGTGCCAAATCAAGGCAGAGCACAGTGGGACAAAATCAGTTGTCGGCGGCGGCAATATTGAGGTCATTATAGAAAAAATATTGAAAAAATAACACTTGTGCTCAGGGGTGAAATTGGGGTTGAAAAAAAAAAAGAACAATAGAAAAATTTCCAGTTCAGCGAATTGTCCCAGAATATCAAGGCGATTAAGGGAAAAATATTGAATAAAATTTGTTGACCTTTGGGGGCGAGATTTAAGGGTTGAAAAAAAAAACAGCGAGAAAAAATTTGAAATTCATCAAATCATCCTAAAGTATTGAATGGATGATGGGAAAAATATTGAAAACATTTCTGACTCCAAGTTCTTAGTGATAATAAAATTCTAAACAGAAAACACGTTCGTAACGAAAAAACATGATTTTTTCACTTTTGATGTAAAACACCCTATAAACAACCCTGCTGTTCCAATATCATTAAAATAATGTCTTATTGACAATCTCAACACGATTTCGCAGCAATCCAGTGAAAATCAGCCTTTTCCAGAAATTTGAAATTTTTGTCTTTTTATACATACAGGCTGTCCCGTTTTTCAACGCTCACTATTGGTATCTCGGAAACGGTAAGAGATACAGAGTCGGTTAAATCACAAAAAAGTTGCGCAATTTTATGGTCATTTCAAAAATGTCATTGATATTTTGACATTTTTGAAATATCCCCAAAAAACTGAAAAATGCCGAATTCCAAAAATTCAAATAACTTTTTTATTATGACAGCTATCAATTTGAAAATTGGTATCCTGACATTTTTGAAGGTCTTTGATCGACTGACGTCAATAATTTTTTCCTGCACTTACTAGTTTTTGAGATATGACAGTTAACTTAATTTTTCCTTATGGACACCATATCATTTATCCACCCCATAAAACTCATCTTTTCTTTCCTTTTACAAAGATATAAAACACTCGTAGCATTTTTGTCAAAATAACCTGTAAAAATTGAAAAAAACCATTTCTGGGGCGAATAAATCTAGTTACCGGTTCGGTTGCTAGCTCTCGTGGCATAATAACAATGGCATTCGGTTACCATGGTTGGTTGATTTTGGAAAAAGCTAAGTTACATTCCGTTTTCATGTATTTGATAATGATAATAAACATTTATAATTTACAATTACTCGAAATGGAGTCCATTTTGCGGGGAACGCTCAAAGATGGAATTTGTGGTTCATGACAAAACATCCCAAAGCAACCAAGAGCTGGAAGCAAGGAGCTGATGATGCGTTTCAGTGAATTAATAACCCGCCCGATATCAGCGCAGCCGTTGAAAACATGGCTAAAAGGCACACAACTCTGCATAGAGCAAAATGGACTCCAATTCGGACAATTGTAAATTATGAATGTTTATTGCTATTGCTATGTCATTTTGTGTTATATTTAGTTCTGTATTTGTTTTATTGTTATTTATTATCATTATCAAATACACAAAAACAGGATGTAACTCAACTTTCTCCAAAATCAACAGACCATAGCAACCAAATGCCATTGTTTATATGCCACAAGAGCATGGCAACCGAAGCGGTAACTCGATTTTTTCGCCTCGGAAACAGTTTCTCCAATTTTCATTGGTTATTTTGACAAAAATGCTACAAGTGTTTTATATATTTGTAAAGAGGAAGAGAAGATGAGTTTTACGGGGTGGATAAATGATATGGTGTCCATAAGAAAAAATGAAGTTAACTGTGATATCTCAAAAACTAGTAAGGTCAGGAAAAAATTATCAACGTCAGTCGATCAAGGACCTTAAAAAATGTCAAGATACCAATTTTCAAATTGATAGCTGCCATAATAAAGAAATGATTTGAAAATTTCGAATTCGGCATTTTTCAGTTTTTTTGGGATATTCCAGAAATGACAGAAGATATCTTAGATATCTTGAAATATTTGAGATAGTCATAAAATTGCGCAACTTTTTTGTAATTTGACCGACTTTGTATCTCCTACCGTTCCCGAGATACCCTGTAAAAACGGGACACCCTGTATATTTGAAAAAAAAATCTGTAATCACGGGGACGCAAGTGGACGCATTCAATTTCTTTTGAAATAAATTTAAAAAAGATGTAGCTTTTGGTGGGAGAAGTTGTAGGCTGGAGCAAGGTGGAACATTTTTTGTAAGCCACTGCAAAAATGGAACTCTTGGAAAACAAATTAACCGATCATCGCCATTTGAAAAAATCTATAATTCTGAAACAAGTGAACATATATCCTGTAAAGTATGATTTACTTTCAAAAAACTTCAAGTGAGCTATGGTAAAATTTATAAAATGATATCTGGCCTCTGAAAAGCACAGTCGGGGCAATAGCACTTCGGTAGTCACAAAATGCTATGAAAGTGTTATCAGTAGAGCTATTTTAAAGTCCTATGTTTGAGGCATCACACAGAAGTTATCAATTGCCTTGAAATCTCAAGACTTTGGTAACTTATAAATCAACTGTTTTTTTAAGTAATATAAAAAATTTGGACCGAAATATTAAAATGACCTTGCTTGACTTTTGGCCGCTTTTTACGGCAATTGGCCCACTGTGCAGAGCAGCCGCCAACTGCAAAGTTTTGGGGATTTTCTATGTTTCACATTTGGAAACTTGAATACAAAATCTCACAGCCGACTAGAATTACGGTAGAAGTGAACGTGCCATACTTACCAAATGTAATACTGTATCCACTAATTTCAATGCAAAAGTTAGGATTACGAAAAAGCAAATGCGACGACTACTCGACTGAACAGGTGATCAATTGAAGTGGCCCACCCAAAAATTTCACGCTACCTCAAGATCGAAAATCTCGTAGAAGAACCAACCGATTTCAAAGAATGTGGTCACGCCGGGTAGGTCATTTTTCTGGCTACAAAATGCCATGCTGTGTCACGTGAACGTTGACATTGTTCACAATGTAGAGTGCACAATTTTCAACAGTGCACAATTTTTCGAAAAGAAATCGTAGATTCCTCCCCAATGAATTTTTGAAAAGCTTATTTTTATTACAATATCTCGAAACCGTTTTTGATTCGCCCTCCCATCTGAGGGCTCGATATCAAGTTGCAGGCGCCAAAGTTAGGACGGCGTAACTTGCCAAATAGAACGGTCTGATTGGCCGTTGCTATAGTAACCACACTTACGGCGGTCTCAGCCCCAACTTGGTATCGAGCCGTGAGTTTTCAAGGGAGTTATGTAAATTTTTGAAAAATTCACGTTTTATGATGCCGGCTCTCGCCAACGTCATGTGCTTGACTCAAATATAGCAGAAGTCAATAACTTTGCTCTACAAAGTAAGCCTTAATCGAATTTGATCCCACTGACCATCACGAACGCTACCCCCTGTGAACGTCTGCAATCCCCTTTGCAGTCTGTTCCAAACAGGACACGTTCTACTAATACTTTGCATCCTTATCATCACAGGGTGGTTCAAATGAAACATCAGCACCAATCCATTGCATAATAAGTCCCTTTAGATCATTACAACCCCGTTTGTCTCATTTTTGTCAAGGTTTGTTAATGTTGTTATACATACAAAGTTCGAAGGCTGTATCTCCCGAACGATGGAACATGAAGACAATAATTTTTTTTTATCTTCATCGCGATACTTTCCTGAACATTTCAACATTATGAGAATGTTTTGAAATCTTCCCTTTATAATAGAGGTTGAGGGTGACTTCGAGATTTTGAACATATGTGCAATTTTATGTCTTTTCAATATTCTAACGTCACTCGTAACATTCTAAGGTGCCCAAAATTGTCCATCACATTCTCCAAAAATCATCCCCTAATAATTGAAGATATCCATTGCATACCTACCTCACAGAGTTTTGGCAAGTCTCAACTATCTCGACAGCCCCATTAAACGTATGATGCGTTGATGATCTTTGTTTTGCCCGCCTCTGTAGAAACTAGAAACTGCCCCATTAAAAAACTCCCCCTTTTAAAAAGTACTTGCCTCATCAATTGTGGAAAATCTGTCACAATATTTGGATGCTACGTTACCTCATCCACAGAAAGTTATTACTCAAAATTTGTAACAGATTTTCCAAAATTGATGGGCCAAGTACTTTTTGGGAGGGGAAGTTTTTTCTTAATGAGGTAGTATTCTTCAGTGGTGGACAAAGAAAGATCATCGACGCATCATATGTTTAATGGGACTGTTGAAATAAGACTTGCCAAAACTCTGTGAGGAAGGTATGCAACGGATGTCTTTGGTTATTAGGGTACGATTTTTGAGGAATATGTGAGACGATTTCGGGCACCTTGGAATATCACGAGTGATGTTAGAATATTGAAAAGAGTTAAAAATGCTCACATGTTCAAAATCCTGAAGTCACCCACAACCCCTATTATAGGGGGATGATTTCAAAACATTCTCGTAAGGTTGAAATGTTCAGGATAGTGTGGCAATGAAGATACAAAAAATTGCGCTATTATGTCCCATAATTCGGGAGATACGGCCTTTGAACTTGGTTACAGTGAGTATAACAAACCTTGACAAAAATGAGAGAAACGGAGTTGTAATGTTCTAAAGGGGACTTACTGTGCAATGGATTGGTACTGATGGTTCATTCGAACCGCCCTGTAATGCTGAGGATGCGAGGTATCAGTAGAACGTGTCCTGTTTGGAACAAACTGCAAAGGGGTTGCAGACGTTCACAGGGCAGGGGGTAGCATCCCTGATGGTCAGTGGGATCAAATTCGATTGAGGGTTACTTTGTAGAGCAAAGTTATGCACTTCTACCACATTTGAGCCAAGAACATGACCTTGGAGAGAAGTGGCATCATAAAACGCGAATTTGTCAAAAATTGACATAACTCCCTTGAAAACTCAGATGGGAGGATGAATCAAAAACGATCTTGAAGTAGCGTGAAATTTTTGGGTGGACCAGTTCAATTGGTCACCTGTTTAGTTACCATTATTTATTGTGATGATTATTGATTTCTACGAAAAGCTTGAAAAAATCCAAAAAATTGAAAAGATGAAATCTTTGGTACGTACTCAATCCACTGCAGAAATTGCTGTTCTCTACGTGTATGTATAAGAATGTACGTAATCAAATCACTTACCGTTATGCCGTAGAATGCTTTATTGTTGAAAGCAATCAAGTACAAACTTACTGCCAACTGATTAGCGAGTTGCAATAGCGCATTTTATAATTTCTATTGAGGTTATCATTAGATGTATTGTTGTCTGAAATCAGTGGGTATGTGTATGTACAGGGTGTTCACGCGTGACGGATACCATCCCATAAAAAAAATCCCTTCATGATAATTATTATAAGAAAAAAAAACTTACCTGAAACAATTTTTCCCGCAGTTTCTAAATATGTCAAGTATAATTTTCTATTTCATGCCGTATACAGGGTGTCGCAATTTTTTTGCTTTTTCCCGAAACACGACTTTCAATTTTGATAGCTTTTTTCGAAGTCCTTGGAAAATCCTATTCAAAACTTGTAAAAGTTATGACATATCTGTCTGAAGTTTTTTCTTCTGTTTGTGGCCTCGACTGCTTATGGTCTTTAGCCAATTTTTGTGGTTGATATCTGTGAATTATCGCGCTTTATTTATAGAAAAATACCGGACTCTATCGCAAATACACGTGCCCGTATGGTTTATAGTAAAAAAGAGAAAATGTGATTTTCAACGTGATCTGTCAACGGGAAATATCAATGTCAAAGAGTGACAGGAAATTTTGACGCAGCGATTTTGATTTTTGACAGCTAATTTTGAAGCGCTTGGAAAACTCTACATGTAGAAGTGATGACGTATCTGTCATCTGTCACAACTTATAATCTGTCAAAATAAAAACTTTGAGGTTAAATAACTCGAGAAGTAGCGAACGGATTTCAACCAAATTTGGTTTGCAGCAAGAGTACCCGCCAGGAACTCGATGGAATATGTGCAGCTCCGACCTGAGCTCCGATTAAAATCAGGCATGCAACTTGAATAGAAAAAAGAAACAATTTTCTTCGGAAAACTGGTAGAAATGAGCTTGTCCCACGTTTTTTCCGAGGTTTCTGGATCGATTGCAATGCAACTTAGTGGACATGCGTCTGATAGTGTGCAGACGTGAAAATAGGCTTTTGGCTACGAAAAGTCAGTCAGGTGTACCACAAATCACAACATAATTAAATAAGAATGTCCGTTTTTTTTTTCGCAATTTTTTCAAATCTTCTGAAAAATTCCACCGATTTTGACTTTGATTTGTACTTCTTGTGTATATAGGCAATATGGTAAGCTTATATATACCTATATAATATATAGGTAAGCTTCACTTTACGCCCGTGCTCTACGCGGCGCTACGTGTCTCGCACATAGCCCCTAGGGTAGCTACAGCCCCCAAAATGTGTGCCCCTGAAGATGGTTCTCGTTTATCATTTTCAAAATTAGTTGAGGCAGAATGATGAAATTTAGCACATACAATAAAATTTTCATGCGTAATAAGACGCGGTGAAAATCATTGAAAAATTTAGTTTTGGACTAGTTGTTCCTCAAAAGTTGCACAAAAAATCCACCTCTTAATCTGTAATGAATTTATGTTTTGTATACAGGGTGAGTCATGAATCCTGAAAATAATTTTTTTCAAGTGTCTACAAACAGTCACAGGCAAATTTGGATGTTTTTGTAGGATATCTCGGTAACTGTAAGAGCTATGAAAAAATGGATGGTACATTCTCGATCGCTTTTTTTTTAGGAGGAGCTCAATGGTGAAAACCAGAACTTGCTATCGTCTTTTGTTTTCGAGGTACATTTTTCAAAAGTTTGATATTTCACGATTTCGATAAATGTCGATATCTTTCTTGGCTTTCAAGCTTGAAGAAAGATATTTACACTTTCTTCAGGCACTTTTTTGAGTAGAATGGAATGACCTTGACAGATTTGAAAAATCTTTTTTTGTTTTTCGGTTATATCATGAGATTGTATTTTTTCATATGCAAGTCATAGTTGGCTGTGGACTCAATTAATAGAGTGTCAAAATTAAACATGTGTGTCAAAAACTTATGAAAAGCTACATTTTTCAAAATAAACTGAATTTGTCGTAGTTGCCTCAGACATTTGTTACTATTTTGACTATTCATCTAGTAGGCGTGAACGTCATTCAGAATAGTGTGCGAAGAGGCCTGTCACAGATAGTTTTTGAGTTAGAAAGTGACTGTCCCTTTGGAAAATAGAAAATTTGGTTTATGAATAACTAACATTTTTATATGTTACATTGCTTCATGCTAAATAGTAACAATTCTGATAGTCATATTATCTGATAATCAGAGAGAGACAATCAGACATCAATTCGAACACTCGCTTTGATAAGAGTTGAGTTTAGATTTTAACATTGTTTTTTACTGTAATTTTTATTATAACTTATTTGTTGAAGCGACCCATTATTAACTTAATTAAAATTTTCTTTCAATCTCCCAAAAATAGATTTGTGTAGTTGTCTCTCTTTGAATATCAGATAATATCACTATCAGAATTGTTACCATTTTGCATAAACCAATCTAACATATAAAAATGTTCATTATTCATAATCCAAATTTTCCATTTTCCAAAGCGACACAGTCACTTTCTAACTTGAAAATGTGAGTGAACTGGCTGTGACAGGCGTCTTCGCAAACTATTCTAAATGACATTCACGCCTACTAGGTGAATAGTTGAAATAATAAACAAATTTCGCAGGTAACAATGATGATAAATTCAGTTTCTTTTGAAAAATTCAACTTTTCATAAGTTTTTGACACACATGTTGTATATTGTTGAAAAGAGAAAAAACACTTTATTCAATTAGTCCGCAGCCAACTATGATTTGCATTTGCATATAAAAAAATACAACTTCATGTTGTATCAAAAAAACAAAAGAAACTTTTTGAAATCTGTTAAGGTCATTCTATTCTACTCAAAAAAGTGCCTGAAGGATGTGTAACTATCGTTTTTCTAACTTGAAAACCAAGAAAGATATCGATATTTTTTATCGAAATCGTGGAAAATTGCACTTTTCGATATAGCTCGAAAACAAAAAAACGATAGCGAGTTCTGGTTTTCACCATTGAGTTTCTCTCAAAGAAAGCGATAAAGAATATACCATCCATTTTTCCATAGCTCTTATAGTTACCGAGATCTCCTATAGAAACATCCAAATTTGTCCACCCTGTACAGCACAACAAGATACAATTCATTTCAATGGAATTGTTTTGCTTCTGTTTTTTTAGAACAACTAAATTTTTGTAGTTTATGACTCATCCTGGACAGAAAACAGAAATTCAGATTCAGAGGTTGATTTTTGTGTTCATTATTTTTCCATAAACACTTTTCCAAATCTTTTGAAACAACGAAAATAGAAGGGATCAAAGGACCAACTTTTGTCCATTACTTCAAAATGAAAAGACATATAATTTTTTTAACAACTTTTCAGCACTCTTCTACACCTCCATATTACAACACCTTCAAGGTGGTCCGGACACTTTTGATCACCCTGTATAAACACCCAAATGGTCTAGGGATCACTCCGAAATTTTGTCTCGATTAAAATGACAATTTCTCGAGGAAACATTAACCGATTTTGCTAATTTTTGTGGTGTTCGAAAAAACAATCTTTTGACTACAAGGTAACACCTTAGATCACTCGATTGTTGACTCTCTGTACGATATACAGGTGACAATGAAAGAAGCGCCTAAATAACTTGACTTCAATAAGGTCTCGTTTGGAGAAAACAAGTCGCAGAATTTTCTAGGTGACATGTTCGGAAAGCGTACATCAATATGTCGGAATGGTTTTGGACTTTCGATCGTATTTTGGTTTTTAAAGAGTTACTGATTTTTTTGTGATTTTTGTATTTTGGTGCAGACTCTGCCAGCGGTCTTGCTAAACCTTGAAATTGGACAGGAACATACCCAATGGCTTTGTCAAATGTATCATGAAACAATGGGTGCTTTCCACCTAGACGGTACAAATACCACCAGACGGCACATGTTCCATAGTGTGGCACAAAATTTTAGGTGATCCAATGAACGGCGCAGAACCGAGTAGGAACACGTAGATGGAAAGCACCGTTTGGAACCCGCACATGCGTAAATGGCAGGTGCACCGAACTTGGGGCTAGGTGGAAAGCACGCAATGTGATCCCACTGACCCTCAGAAGTGGTAAGGACCTCTTTTGGGATTATGGAAAATCTAGCATGCTGCGACATTGCATTACATGTTGAAAAGCCCGGGGTCGCTCAAAATGAACCAGTGGCAAGTTTCCGTTGCATTGCGATTGCTATAGTAACCAATTTTTTTTCATCATAAATGCTTCTTCACAGTCTAATTCTCGGTCCATAAATCACAAAAAAATCAATAACTCTTTTAAAATGTCCAAAACCGTTTTGGGATATTTATGTACTCTTTCCAAACATGTTGCTTTGAAAATTCTGCGACTTGTTTCCTCGAAACGGGACCTTGCTTAAATCAGATCATTTTTGCACCCCTTCCATTGTCACCTGTATATCATACAACATAAGGTTAACAATAGGGTGAACTAAGATGGTACCTTGTAGTCAAAAGATTACTCTATCGAGCACCACAAAAATTTCCAAAATCGGTCAATGTTTCCTCGAGGATTGTCATTTTAGCCGAAACAAAATTTCGGAGTAATCCCTAGACAATTTGGGTATGTATACTTACGAACAAATGAGGAATGAGCTTCACTCTCGAAAAGCTGTCTGTTGCGTTTCCGTTGCACCACCCTGTATTTATGAACGTATCAACCCGATATACAGGTAATTCAGGAACACTCCGCCAAACAACAACTCTAGATTCTTTGACTCAGAATGATGACGATTGGCGCTATAATTTTCCCAACCTGAACTCGTACCGCTACGGAGATACAGCCCTTCAAAGTTAACAAACTTGTATTGCCACTCGGGTTGTCACTTACACAAGATACGTCACATGTATTGGCGTAATTTCAATTCAATGGAACCAGGTAACCTTGATTTGTGAATGTTGATAATCTCTGAAAAACCATATCCCGAAAATGGCATGACATGGGCTTGGTTTTCGGTCATTAATTTCTGACATTCTTTACAAAAAAAAATAACTTGATGATACAGGGTATTTCAAAAATACGTGCCATCCTTTCCACCCCAGATTCACATTTTGAAAATATGAAGATTGTGCAATTTTTATTTTTTAGAAGTGCCCCTGAAAAAAGATGCAGGCATTCAAAGTTCAATTATTGAATTCGTTCTTCATTTATAACTTTTATACGGCTAGGCCGATTTTGCCCAAATTTCAACCAGAGTGTGCTGAAATACTCTATTGAACAATTATGGCGTATTTGATTAAAAGTGTCCAGTGGCGTAGATAGTGGGAGGTAGCCTCCTTCTCCCCTCACTTTCTACGCCCCATTTTTTAAAACTGATTGCATTTCTAGATTCCTTGTTCAATTTTCAAAAAAGTTACCCTTGCAAAATTTTGATTAGGGACTTCATTTTCGAGATATTTGGGTTTGAAACGTTGTAAAACATCTCGGAATCGCCATTTTTCAGAGCCAAAATTGTTCCTTCCTGAAAAACGCCATGTTTCTCAGCGAAAATGTTGGTTTATCAACTTAAAACACCTAGAAAACTTATTTCAGTTGAGGAATCATGAGCTTTCTTGAATTTTAATTTTCAGGCCTTTGAAAGTGGTGTTTCCACTTGATTATTTACCGATCACAAACCACCAATTATTTTTCGATTTTGGAAATGCCAATGGGCTCAAACCAAAGTAATTCCTTGTAGCTTTCGAAGGAGACCTAAATGGTACAATTCTGTCAAGGAATAAACCCACAGGGATTGATTTCGCAACGCTTTATTTTACCAATTCAACTCCGTCCTTAAGTGCCCTAACCAATTAAAATAGAACGCGGGTGACGTCACTGTCGCATATTTCCATCCCTACTTCTTTAAACGTGACACTCGCATGACTGTGTTCGTTCCAGGCGCAGCGCTTATGGGGATGGTCGTGACTTCACACAGGAATTTTTCAAGTCGCCTTTGAAAGTTTTTTTTCAAAATTGGCTAATGTGTCAGTAACTTAATAGCCCTACCAGACAAAATGGCATCGGTGTCGAGTAGCCTCAAGTGACTTTATTAAACATATAACCCTTAACAAGGGATTAATTTTGATTGGTTTCTTGTCCTTCTTAATTATCGATATGGCGCTTTAATTGAGAACATAGGACGAAATTAAACTTTTTATTTGTGAATTATAGTCGTATAATGCAACGTTTCGCCCGAATTTAGGGCGCTTCATCAGGCTAAAAATTATGTGCATTGGCTTTCTCGTCTCTCTCTCTCTCTCTCTCTCTCTCTCTCTCTCTCTCTCTCTCTCTCTCTCTCCGTATTATGCGTTTGACTTTGCAATTTTGTATTTTGGTAAGCCCTTCCACATCTTGTTTGTGATTGTTAATCTATATGTTCATTTTTAGCCTGATGAAGCCCTAAATTAGGGCGAAACGTTGCATTATACGACTATAATTCACAAATAAAAAGTTTGATTTCGTCCTATGTCCTCAATTAAAGCGCCATATCGTTAACAAGGGATGTCATCCGCAGACTACGTGGAATACGGGGAGTATGTTGAAAACATTTTGTGTCTGATTTGACCAAGGTGTGGCAGTATTTTGAAAAGAAATTTACTTGAATCGAAAAACAAATAGCACCACTGTAAATATAATTGAAACTCCGCCAGCTTTCATTATTTCGCTGGACTTCTCTTCCGTTCTCACTGGCTGAGCCTGTATAATTTTTCATTGTTTCCCATCAATCTCGCACTCAGAAGAACAAAATTTCTTATCATTTGGCAGATAACAGATAGGGCAATACTCCCAACTGTTTTGAATACAGTTTTTCAAGGGCTTTCAAATGATATACTGCAAGTCACGTTCCGTGAGATATAGCTTCCGACATTTGTTGAATGTGACACTTCTGTTTGACAGATGACAGCTAAAAACTAATGGGCTCATCCCTTAGAAAAACCATGTCCGCATACCAAATTTCAAGTCGATCGAGTCAACGGTTCGGCAGTTATCGTGGAACATCATAAGCCAGACATTACACCCACGCACGCACAGACAGACAGACATCATTCTAGAAATGGTCTTAGTCGTCTTGGGGACCTCAAAATGGATATATCCGGCGAAATCTCAATACTTTCTTTCTGCCGGGAAACTAAAAGTTGATAGTGCAACTTTTTGACAGTCAATAGGAATAGTACGTGTAGTGTATTGGATAACACGGCGGTAGGAGGCCTTATGTAAGACGGCCGACTGGACGTATGTGAGACATCAGTGATAAGATAGAAGTGGTTAAAATACAACTGAGAGTTTTACTTGTACAATTCGTACAGAGTATTTTACAGTACGAAATTATTGAACTTAGCCACACCATGGGTTATTTTATTAGGTAAGAGGTGCGAGTACAGATACTGTAGTAGAATAATAGTATTATTCTGTCATAAAGAAATTCAGATGATTTTCATACGTCTTCCAAATTCTCCGCCAGTGTTCAGATTGCTCATCATTGACATTAAGGACGGCATTTCCTAGCATAATAAATGGCTGAAACAGACTGCGGATTAGCTGCAGAGCGAAAGAGAAACAGATAGATTCTTGTGGCGTGAGTTTCTGCCAAATCTGAGCAGCTAAAAATGTAACCAAAAAAATGAGTTATTCAAATCTGGGCTGGCAAGAGAATGAGGGACTTTCTTTTGGAAAAAATATCGTGCACTTCTGTTACCACAAATCAGGACTGGTGATAGAACTCGATAAAAACGAAAGTATCAGAACAAGCAAGAAAATGCCGCCAAGTCACCAGAGTAGGTATTGAGTCATGTGGAAATTCGTATTTTGAATCAACCTTGTTAGATTTCAATGTAAATAAATGAAACAAGATTTTCAAACGGGTGTTATATGGAAAACTTTTTCAACATACATAGAGATAAATAAATGTACATTGTACAGGGTGAGTCATTGATATGGGCGAGCTAAATTACACCTACGCCATTGATGATATCGAAATGAACCAAACGGCACTGCAAACGGGAGGTCAAAGCGCAGTTTGTAAAATTATTTTGCTCTATAGAGGATGCCACGTTTTTGCAGAGTAGTTTTTCAACCAGTTTTTTTTAAATGGCATCTCCTGTATATTTTTACATATTTGGATTTTCCTTTCTCAGGCATTACAAATTCTTTTAGTTTTTGCAACTCGCTTCAACCGTTCAGAAGTTATTAAATTTTTTTTTTAAATTAATGCGTTTGTAGACACTCACTAGAAAAAATCGCAAGGCACTTGATTTTTAGGATATCAAGTTGAGACTCTGCCTATGTCTAAGCAATAGCCTAGGGTATCTTTAGGCGTAAGATGGCCTATTTCCGTTTTGGTATCACCTTGCTGTGACACATTGATTTTGGTAAATTTTAAAGGACCATAACCTAATCTTTTTAAATGGCACGTCATGTTTTTTATTTTTTAATTCGCATCAAATGTCTCATTTCACATCTTTTTCATATCGTATGTTTTTTCTCAAAAGTTGATAGTTTGAAAGATAATTTGGATTATTTTCCAAACTATCAACTTTTGAGAGAAAAACATGAGAGGTGAGAAAATTGTAAAATGAAACGCTTGATACGAATGAGATATAAAAAACAGGGGGTGCTATTTAAGAAAATGAAGTTATGGCCCTTCAAAATTTACCTAAATCAGTGCGTCACAGCAAGGTGATGCCAGAACGGAAATAAACCATCATACAGCCAAAAGATAACCTAGGCCATTGGGCTGTTGCTTAGACATAGGCAAAGTCCCAAGTTGATATCCTAAAAAACCAAGTGCCTTGCGATTTTTTTAGTGAGTGGCTACAAACGCATTAATTTTTAGAAAAAAATTATAACTTCTGAACGGTTGAAGCGAATTGCGAAAACTAAACGAATTTGTAATGTCTGAGAAAAAGCAAATCCAAATATGTAAAGATATACAGGGGATGCCATTTGAGAAAATCGGTTAAAAAACTGCTCTGCAAAAATGGGACAACTGTATAAAGCAAAATAATTTTACAAATTGCACTTGGGTTCATTTAGATATCGTCAATGGCGTAGGTGTAATTGAGCTCGTCCATACAATGACTCACCCTGTATAGGCACAAACAGCCTCAACAGTATAATAGTTGATGGGATTTTCGCCGCTCTCGAGCTCATTGCATTCAAGATGTGCAGAACTTTACAAAGAAAAGTAAAAATTTTGGCAAAGTGTTGCGTGTTTTTGCATCCACATGTTTTTATAGATAACATGTCAAGATCATTGTCCTCTGTTATATAAGTTAGGGAAAAGAAAATATTTTGATCGTTTTGATTTTATGTGTTATTATTGTTTCAATGAATTTGTAAACAACGTTCACTTCCGCAGATTACGTACGCAGTCACGTTTATGTTGATGTTATGCATTTTTTCTTTATTATAGAATGCTATCAGGATTGTTTCGATTGATTTTCTTTCTATGAATGGGGTGAGTCGAGTAAATAATCAAGCAATCAAACCGTTTTTTAGCGACGCAGAGTTTTACTGAATGTTCTGTACCATATTAAGTGTTCTGGTGCAACGCTAAAATACATGTTTTTGAATCTGAGAAATTTGACAGATGAAACTAACCTTACAACTCACAATGAAGTGCCAGTAGTGGTACTTCTAGTAAAGTAGTATCATTGTGTACCTTCTACCGAGGTACTCGATATTCTCTGTTGTTATTCCGCCAGTTATGGATGTTGATTGTTGATGTTGCGCTCATTAGGTATATTATTATTAATCACTTTCGGATCCGAGTGTTTCACTCAATTTTCTATTGATGCAATAAATATTATTGTCAGCAGAGGATTCTGATTCGAGATCCCATATCAGCAAAACTTCCAGCATTCACCTATACAAGATTACGGTATTTGGTTACCTTTTTATTTGCACAATAATATTAGTATATTGGAAATAAAAGAAAATTGGTGCTTTGCTGCAATTAATTGATTGAAAATAAACTTTTTTTTTTCACCATGACAGCTCTTTCAGTCCCCTCACCAAAATATCAGAAGTCCTTATTTCTGGGACTGCTATAAATCAGTATACAGGGTGAAAGTTTATTTTTCTTAATTCTTTCTTTTTTTTTTCTTTCTTGAAAAAGTGATGACCGGAAACACCGGTTTTTAGCTAGTTGGATAGACTATAGTCTTCCAGTGAACATATCAAAAATATATCGCCCAGCAACTGCTGTGTATCAAGTTACAGTGTGGAAACTATTTTTCATCTTTATTTTTTTCTTGGTGGAATTGATCTAGATTGAAGCCGATTTCAGTTCTTTTGCACGCTTATAATTGTCATACTAAACATATAAATAGGATACGTCCCTGTAACTGATGGCTTTCAATTTACAGGGTGAAAAGTCATTCTCACGTTTAAATTTTTTTCTTGGTGAAATCGGCTCACACGACAACTGCGAACGGTTCTTCTGTAAACTTGGAGCTTCTAGTCAAACACATAAAAAATGCACGAAGTTTTTTTATTATTTGACAGATAACAGATAGGGCAATACTCCCAACTGTTCTGAATACAGTTTTTTAAGGGCTTCCAAATGACATACTACAAGTCGTGATCCGTGAAATATAGCTTCTGACATTTGTTGATAGTGACAGTTCTGTTTGACAGACGACAGCCAAAAACTAATGGGCTTATTCCATGGACTAACAATGTCCGCACCCCAAAATTTCATGTCGATTCATTCAACGATACGGCATTCATCGCGGAAGATCACAGACACACACAGACAGACAGACATCATTCTGAAAATTGTCTTAATCGCCTTTGGGGGATTTTTTCTGGTGAAATCTCAAAACTTTTCTTCTGCACGATTACAATACTTTCCCTTCCATGTTGGAGGGGAGTCGGGAAAGTAATGAGAAGGGTGCTGAGGTTAGGAAATACGAGATCGTCATCTGATACGACAATTTTGATAGTACTGACGACGGAACGATGACGTGGGGTAGCGTTTTAAATCATTTTTAAAATGTAGTTCAAATACGGTTCAAACTGCTGCGTCGCGGAAAAACGGCTCATTTTGAGCAACCATTCTGCCATTCTGCTGCTTCCATCATTAGATAGATGCATCCTGCATAATTCGACCACTGATTTGAAGAAGAGAGATTAACTCTCGGCTCAATTTATTGATGAATCAAGTGTTTGAAATTGAAGCTATCATTGAATGGATCTTGCACAGTGATGCAACATCAAGAAAGGTCCATTTACTCGACTGTAAGTAGGTAAGTATCAACATCAAGAAATATGCAAAATAATTACACCGGATGTATCATACCTGCTAACAAAAAATAATAATAAATAGACGCGCTGTAAATTATGCATTATGAAAAATTGTTATTAGACTGTGAATAATTGTGATTGTTGAATGAGAAGTTATTTAAATAAATACGAAACGCTATAATTTAAATATGCAATTCGTTTTCTTGTCGTGTTTGGGAATTCACGAGCGTTAACCCGCGAGGGGAACAGAGGAAACGAACAAAAGTAGTAGAGGTATAATAATTTGTCTGAATTGAAAAGTAAATAAACTGGATGAGCGATTCGAATTTTGATGGAGGGATTTTTTTAAACTCAACTTCTAACATCGATACTTCTTGCGGAAATACATTTCCATAAATTGCAGTTGTTTAGTTAGTTGTGCGCCGATGAAAATGTCAATATTTCATCAGAGAAGCGGCTTTTTACGTTTACGTTTTCAATTTCAAAGTGTTCAAACGCCACAAGAAGCCCACAACCGACGGCAGGTGCGAAGCAAAAGTTCCTTCACCTTCTTCACGAAACTAGCGTCGTTCTAGGAGGAGGCTCTAGTGTGGAATAGAATCGCGCCATGTTTCAAACTACATAATTTGTTGTTGGCTCATGGACGTTCGCTTGTATTCACTTCGGTCTTCGGTCCGCCTTCCTGATAACCGTAAAATCTGGACCTTTTAAAAGGAAATGAAATTAAGAAATTTATTCTAAATTCTAGTGGCATTACCGAGTTGATGAATTCATTTTTTCTGGAGTCAGTTGTAAAAGCTACACTATTTTAGACAATATTTGTTGGTATTTTTCCAACATGTTTATTATTTAATTTTGTAAAGAGAACGTTACTCATGATAACGTCGTTACTGGCGTCTTCAGCATTGGAAATATTGGTGTTATGTCGATCGGGCGCTTTGAAATTTTCCGAAATTCTGATCTTTAGATCATTTTTAATGCAAAAGAACATAATGTTGGCAACTTCATAGTCATTTGTCTTGATTTTATATTTGAAATTCCTTGAAGTTTTTGTACTGGTTCGCAGACGAAAGTTTAGATTTACGTTCTTCATAATAATCATCATCATATACAGGGTGATTTTTTGAAAAGGGACCCACCCAAGATTTCTCGCCGCCAAATTTTTTTCCAGGAAAACGCCGAATTAGGTGGATTTTAATTTTGGGGGGACATCTAAGGACACACATTGTCAAATTTTTATCTTCAACCCCTTCGCCCCCACCCCACCCTACTTTAGAAACTAAGCAACTAAGCTTGAGGTAGGGGGTGAAATTACACTCCAATAATTTCCAAATCCAAAGAAGCTGAAATAAGTAAATCATACACTTCTTTTAAAGACCTTGAATCCTCTTTCAAAATTTAAAACAAGAAGTTGAAAATTATAAGAATGAAGCATGAAGTCTTTTGGAAATCCATTTGAGGAGGGAGCCCTCCTATTTAGCTTCTTGAAGATGGCGGAATAGCGCATTCTCGAGGCGATGAACAAACATTTAATATTATGCCTGTCGCACTGCAAAAAATGTTGGCAGGATAAAATCAATTTGAATATGTTCCATTTACGTTGTATATGAGAAAAAAACCATCAAACCTCAGTGACAGCACCAGATTCCAACCCAGAACCTCTCATACCGAAAGCAAATCTCATGCCCGATTGCACAGACGAGCCGATATCGAATGCGCTTACAGTTTAGGGTGAGTTTCGTTTTTCTTTTGTGGTTGTGATGGGCCACCATGATAGATAGCTTGATAGTACAGTCGACAGATACATTAAAATTGGCTTTACCTTGCAAGAGATCGCGGAGAGTCGAAAATTTGCAATCTGGTATTGTGTCTTGATTAACATACCAAGTTTTCGAATTCGGCAAGCCGCCGCTCGCTCCTCCACGTTGGAAAGATGGTGACGAAGGGCCCAAAAAGAACAATTTTTCACTAATCCACTGTTTATCACCGTCACACCTACCGCAATAGACCCATATGACTCTATTCAAAGTCTTGATAGCATTTGCTGCTACGCCAGTGCCATTCCGATTAAAAATAAATAATTCCTTCGGCAAACGTCTAGTTTTTCTTGAAAGTTGATTTGGATCAACTTCTATCGTTCGTTCTGGTCTCATAATTTGCAGAATGTAATAGCATTTGTTGACAAGGGGCACTGCAAGAGATGTTGAATTGCCAACATCCAATTCAACAGTCATTTTTTCATCATTTCCATCGATCAGGAACTTTCATTTCAACGGAAGATGATAGTTTGGATTGTTTTCTGTTTAGCATGTGGTCGAATCTCGAAATGCACGTGGGAGCACCGTAGTGGCAATTTTACACGTCTTGCAACACCTTGTCAACATGCTGTTGAGCGCTCAAGATGAATGAAATCAACTTGAGGTAGTTCAGTTTGTCGTATTTCCGCGTGAGAAAAAAATCATTCCAATATTGTCAAGAAAAACTAAACGTTGGCCTGAAGAATTATTTGTTTTCAACCGCGAAGAAGGGCACTGGCTTAGCAGCAAATGCTGTCAAGGGTTTCACTAAAGTCATATCAAGTACTCAACAAAATAAGTGTCACCCTGCAAAATTTGACCCAACTTTGAACATAGACTACTTTGGAATGCTGCAAGCGATTCAGTGAATTTTCAGAACGTTCGTCCCCCAGTCCTTCAGTTATAAGTCCGTGTTTTTCAAATACATGAATTATTCCACATAAAATTTCTATGGGGTGTTCAATAGACTGGTGCAGAATTATTGAAAGTTTGGCATACTCCCTCTTGAGCGAAATTTTTTTTTCTTGGATTTCCACATCATCGACAAGAAGGTAGAACTCATACTTTGGGACGGCTCTTGAATTTCCGGTTTATCTCTTCAATTTACAGATTGAGCTCAAAGAGTCAACTTTTTGGTGTAACAGTTGTAGCTTTCTTAATCGCTGACCGATTTTCGATATTTCAGGCTCATTTTGAAGCCAAAGCTCCAGGTAGGATCACAGGATCAAAGTCAATAACTCAAAACAAACAATCAAAATACAGGGTTGCTTAAAAAGTTACCAAAATCTGAACTGCTCTTGGAATATGAATTGGGAGGAGAATCGGATGAAAATCAACTTACCTTCGAAATAATCATCCATTCTGAACACCTCAAGGTATCCTCTTCTTGCATTAGACCTGAATTGTTAGTGAAAGGAACCAAATTACAGCCGCATGTTTTCGGAGGAGAATCGGGGCCTGCTCACATGTAGCTGCTCGTAACCAACGTTACAAAAATCGGAACAATCACTCACTTGTCGATCACTGTTTGTAAGTGAATATTGGGCTTTTGTTACTTTGGTTACGAACATTTTCAGGTGCACAAAGGCGATATTTCTCGTTCAAAAGCAAACAGTTCAAATTTGGCCTGTTAAACAGCAATTCTAGTCTCAGGGTACTTCAGAAAGTAAGTTGATTTTCATTCGATTCTCCTCTCAACCTAGATTCCGAGAGAAGTTTGGGTCACTTTTGAATGCACCCTGTATCTTGAATGTCTGTCTTGAGTTGATTTTGATCCTTTGGTTTTCCTACATGAAGCTTTAGTTTCAAAATGAGCCGAAAATTTTAAAAATCGGCTAATGAGGAGAAGAGTTATCAATGCACTACAAAAAAGTTGAACTTTTTGGGATCGCTCTGTAAATAGAACAGATACACCGAAAATTCAAAAACTGTCTCGAGATATGAGGTCTACCTTCCTGTCTACGGTATTAAAATACAGTAAAAAAATTTTTGTTCAAGAGGGAGCATGTCAAACTTTCAGTGAATTTGCACCAGTCTATTGAACACCCTGTAGGAATATTACGTGGAATATTTCATGTATTTGAAAAAAATAGCTCAAGGACTGGGCCAGGGAACAGTCTAAAAATCGATTGAATTGCTTGTAGCATTCCAAAGTTGTCTCGTTTCAAAGTTGGGTAAAGTTTTGCAGGGTGACACTTATTTTGATGAGTACTTTAGTTCCATTGCGAAAGGTAAGACGGCGGTGAACAGTGGATTGGTAAAAAGTGGTTCTTTTTGGCTCCTTTGACACTTCGCCGAATTCGAAAACTCAGTTTGTTAATCAGGACACAAAACTATACCATACTGCAAATTTTCGACTCTCCGCGACCTTTTGCATGGTAGAACCTACCCATTGCCTGGGCCATAACATCAATAATGTGGATTATTCTTTTGATTCTTTTGCATGTGATTGGCGGTTGACGCTGACTTGATACTGAGCTAATACCCTAGACTACGAAGCGGCTGAAGGGACATATTATTTATTAAAATAAAATTTGAATCAACTACGTGATAGTATCACAAAGTTAAGTGGGAAGGGGGACTTTAGTACGAGTTACTATCACGTAGTAAACTTTAGTAAGACTTACTAACACGTAGTAAAGTGGAGAGGAAGTTTACTACGAGATAGTAACACGAAATTGAATCGGGAGGGGACTTTAGTACGAGTTACTATCACGTAGTACACTTTAGTACGACTTACTATCACGTAGTAAAGTGGAGAGGGAGTTTACTACGAGATAGTAACACGAAATTAAATCGGGAGGGGACTTTAGTACGAGTTACTATCACGTAGTAAACTTTAGTACGAGTTACTATCACGTAGTACACTTTAGTACGACTTACTATCACGTAGTAAGGTGGAGAGGGAGTTTACTACGAGATAGTAACACGAAATTAAATAGGGAAGAGGACTTTAGTACGAGTTACTATCACAGACAGTAACTGAACAGAAATGACAGACTTGCTGACAGATAATAGATATCGCGATTTATCGCAGAAAAGTGAGTATGTCAAATTATGACCCATCTGATGATTTTCATGCCATCTTAGTGAAATGGCAGTGCTGCCGCCACAGGCGTTCGCGGGGTATTAAAAAATCACGGCGATGATACACGACCACCGGCGATCACCAGACGATTATATTCCTCCTAGTATAATGATCATTAAGGTCTTAAATGACGTTATAAATGATCATTTAGTAAATGACGACGTGACACACTAGTCATTTATATCGTAATTTACGCTTAATGATCAATAAACTTTACAGTTTGTTAAGGGTGTATAAGCTCTTTTGGTACATGTTTAGTGCATTCGAATTTGAATGGATTATAGGCAGTCTTTTTGAAAGTTGAACTGAGAATTTTCGGCTCGATATGATAAGCCTGCACTGCCCAAGTTTGTGGCGGTATCAGTAGTGGTCTTTATTACCCATTACTGTTTCCATTGCTCAGGGTCCCCCTACAGAGCAGGTACAATCTAGATTAGTTTTTTGTGTGGGCACACGACATGCCTCGTGACATGCTATTAGCGACAATCGAACTACCTGCCGGTGATGGACATGGTCTTGTCCCTTCGATCCACCGCAATTTTTGCTCGAACTCGTATTTTATTTCGACGTGACACGTGAAATGTGTCGAAATCTGGTAGGCGCGCGAGTTTACTGGACAGCTTTTGTGTTTGCGCCCGCTTGTAGACATATTTAACAGGTTCATTTTAAAGTTGCCATATCCTCGTGCGGCAGAACGTTTGTTTATTTCGACATAAATAAAAACGAAGAAAGAACTTTTGTCTTTTATACCTGCGCGCTTTCACTTACAAGCCGAAAAATTGAAAACTCATGGTCCTAAAATGCCTCTTTGGAAAGTACAGGGTGTTGGAGTTGACTTTTGAAAGTTTTTTTTTTATCGTAACTTTTGAACTGTTCAACGGATTTCAATCAAATGTTCTCTAATGTCAACCTCTAATCAAAATTTTGCAAGAGTGACGGTTTTCTCTAAATACTTGAATTAAAAAATAACAGCAATACGGTAAACGGTACGATAAAAAGAGATTGAAAAAGTCAACTTGAACACCAATATAGCTTCTCAAGAAAGTATTTGAGGACCATGATTTTTTTAAATTTTTCGACCTTATTTTTGACGAGGAATCATTTCTCAAAGTTTGTAACAACCAATGCCTAACACACCCTGTATAATCGGATCCTTGAAGAACTTGTGTATATACCCTTGAAGTTTCATCGCGCCGTCTGGGTAAATCAGGCGAGCTTCAATAATTTGCGTTTTGTCTGAATGAGCCGGCCCTGGTAACGACCCATGTGCCGTAGACGGGGGACAGTCATTATCATCGCGGGGCGGTCCCATCTAAGGGCGTCGTCCACGCGATTGTTACTAAACACGAGAGAGGGTCGGGAACACACAATAGCTCCAGTTTGACCTACCGCAACACATTCCGCAATACAAGTTCGACTTTCTGAGGCTCATAAATCACACCGCTATTCCGAGGACAAAGTGCACCACACATTCACTCGCATACATACGCATATTTAAATTACACCGGCGATGAGCCGTGTTTGTGTGTGTGTGTGTGCGCGCGAGCGTTCGTGCGTGTGTATCAAGGGTTAAATTGAACTCCTGAGGGGCGGCCCTATTTTCGAGACACATGTGATCCGTTCACATGTGAAGTAGCTAGGTAACTAGGGCTGTGATGTGCTGTCACTTGGGCAACATTACTTGAGTTGTTAACCGGTTCCGAAAATAGGGCCGCAGGGCACAACTCGCCGACTTTGCTTGCAAGTCGGGTACGGCGAAATCGATCACTGTTTGGAAGTCATTGGAAATGACTCGTGCTGGACAAAAATCTCAGACGAAGCGAAGATTATGTCGAATGCCTCTACACTGATAAGTCCAAAACAAGGAGACGAAACGCTAGTAGGATGCAGGAGTCCTATGGTTAAAAGCCTGAGATTATCTTTGTGTGTTAATCATCTCCAATAATCAAATAATCTACATACATGCAATGAGAACGTATCAGAGAAGATTAGGTTTCAGAAGGAATAGTCTGATCTCAAGATTAACGGTTTTTATGAAAAGACAAATATTGTATGGTTGATGATCAGCTGTTGTTATTGGACAAGACAATGAATAGATTTTGTTGGTCGTGGATCGTTGTGGCATACCCAACTGTGCTTAGGTGTAATGTGATTGTATTTTACTAAAGTAGATTGGGTTGTTTCAGCTTTCGCCGGCGTACGGTGGAGGCTCAGCGCCTAGCCCAGGATACGGCGAAGGGAGATCGGGTTGGCCCGGGCCGCCGATGTCGGGCCAGCACGGGCCTGGCAGTCCGGGCCCACCAAACACATCGACGCCTGCCAGCCAACCGTCGCCGCAGCCCCCGAGCCATTCACCAGGGCCGGGTCTGCCCCCGAGCCCTCAGCAACACCAGCAACAACAACCGCAACAGGGACAACAACAACAACAACCTCAACAGACGGGACAGCAACAGCAACAACTGCAGGGACAGCAGCAGCAGCAGCAGCAGCAGCAGCAGCACCAGGGTTTCCCCAGCAGGCCGGCACAGCCGACCACTCCCAACGCACACGCGCCCGACGCAGCGGTAAGTCTCGGCGTAGCCCCTTTCGCCTGGTGCCCCAGCTCTCCGTAAGGGCCCCCGCGATTCCGGAGCGATCTCTTGCTTTATGCCACGATAAATTGTGTATTACGTAACATATACAGAACGATATAATTAACCGCGCTCTTGACCTTTATGATCCGACGACAACGATGGTAGACAGCACGTGTTTTTGTTGTGGGTGGGGTGCTTTCCCGGCGTTGTGATGGTGGGGATTCCAATTATATGCATAATATCTCAATTAGTGACGCATTCGAGAATTTACCCGAATACTACTACTGCTGCATGGCCGTAATAAATAAACAAGTGCGCTCTCGGCTTGGCGCACTCCTCTCTCTATTTACATTGAAATTTACTTTCCTTTGCATTTTTATGTGTGCGCTGCCTGCGTCCATTTACAATTGTAAAACACCCGACATCGGTTCATTTACACCACTGCCGCTCTGTTTATGCACGCTTACTCACTCACCGACGATATCACATATTCGGTCCGAGCTAAATACAACCCATAGTACACCGTACCATTTTATAGCGTATTTTCTTATCACTTTTTCTTGGAAAATCCGCTGTTAGCCGCACTTTCATGTCCATTTGTCTGTCTGTCCGTCTTGTCATCGAATTCCCCCTTCCGGATTTTTTGTAAATGGCTTATTATTATTGTGGGGTAGAAATGGGACAATCACTTTTTTTCCAAATCAGCGCCATCTTTGTCCGCCATATGGAAATTTCACATGGGTGAACCGATTTTGATGTAATTCAGGATACAGTTGCATTGTGTTGATAGATTTATCATTCAATGATTGATTGAACGATTGGGTGCTATTTTGGTCCGCTTATTGAACTTTTACGTACGTCAACCGGTTATAAGTTGTGTCCGTCATTTTGAATTTTGAGATTTGGACCATACTCATAGATGATGATTGTAGCCTATTAAATTGGCTACACAATCAGTGCTATTCAAAGTTGGTATAGTAGGTTCACTTGTACTGTGACTCTAGTTGGCTGGGCAAATTTTCTACTTTAGCATTGTAGGCTTGCCGCCTTTTCACCTGGTGTGAAACTGACTTCTCTGGAAGTGAAGTTATATTTCTTATCAAATTGATATTAAAATCTTGGGAAACTGACCTGGTCATATGTGGAAGTGCGACTAGGGGGACGCAGAGCTGTGTTACCATCATGTAGACACCAAAATACCACGGGGCGGCCGCAAATCTAAGTCATCTTGACGGCGGCCCACTTAGGGTCGACAAAAACTCGTCCCGGAAAGCCCCAAAACGAAAGCAAATTGCAAATTGAAGGTACTAACATCAATTTCGGTCCAATACGAAACTTTGAGCGGCTGGGTTTTTTGAAATTTGGTTTAATTTACTTTTTACACGTAAATTCTTTTGCCAATGACAGACTGCACGGCGATCCTTGTGTCGCCCATAATTCTTCAGGGTTTGGCTTGTATTTTTGACTGGAAGAGGCGAAAGGGTTGATGATTGCATGGGGCCCCCTTTTTGGACGAAGGGCATTGTATACGCTTTAATTTGAAGCACCAAAAGTTGAACCGGCTTCAAGAGGTTAGGAATATTTTTCACAACTGTCAAACGTCAAGGCTCTCCTGATTTATTTGTTCATTGGCAAAAATTAAAAACAGGTCGAAAAATTGTTACATTTTTCAATTATATGGAAAAAAGCGTCAGACATCACGTCCCGCAAAAATGTTCCGGCCATCTGCAAAGGAAATACGCAAAAAATGTGTTTCAAAACTGGTCCGGCCAGAGCAGCCAACTGCAAAGTTTTGGGGATTTTCTATATTTCACATTTGGAAACTTAGAAACAAAATCTCACAGCCGACTAGAATCACGGTACAAGTGAACCTACTTTATGTATCAGTTTTTGTCCAGTTATTTCCGAACGGAGCTACAAAAATTAGTTTGCAAGACATGACTTTAGGTGCCCAAATGAGGAGTGAATAGAAAGAATACTTGATGTTGAGATGAATTCACTCAAAGCCAATTTAGATATTTCATTGTTGACAAAAGTTCAGTTAGTTGGTGAATAACACTGATTGAATCAGCAAGAATTTTATCGTATTCACCGAGATATTCACTTCACATCTGATACTTCTATCCTATTTAATTCACTACACAATGATAACAAATCTGTGAAAATAGCTTGAGAAACAAAATTTGGCAGGCCAAACAATATATTTTCATTGTTTGAAACAACGCAACGGATTGAAGCAGTCATAAATAAGCCTTTTTTTCAATTTACTACATTTCTAGAACGAATAAAACAGTCAATCTGGTCATGGTTTCGGAATGTAGAATACTCCAGTTTGTTCTTGCAAAAAACGTCTTCTTCAGTTCCGTCAAAGTTCATTAAAAAGGAACGATTGCAGAAGAAGGCTTATTTTGAGTTGTGTCCGCCATTTTGAATTATGACATTATTTCGGCAAAATTCATATAATTATGATTTTTGTAGCCTATTTAATTTGTGGCTCAATATGCATTTCTCTTTTGAAGGATCAGTGATCGCAAGATGTTTTTTTTTTTTTTAATTTTTTTTTTATTCGTTTATTTAACGTCGGCCTATTTCCGCAACGAGGCCTAACACCGACGCCGGTGAATGCTTTCCTCCACTATACCGGAAATTTTGCCGAACCCGTGTGTGTTTCAACACAGGGTAGGGATTTTTAACGACCACCAACATCGCATGGGGTCGGCACCATCGTTCGTATTTTACGTGCTATGCGACACACGCGCGCGTCTTGCATTTAGCAAGCATTCCAACTAAACCAAGGAGCTTGTTTTTCGAGGCCGAAAATCCGTCCCCGGCGGAGATCGAACTCGCGACCTCTGGAGTGGCAGTCGAACGCGCTAACTAACCACACCACAAGCTCCTCTCGCAAGATGTTAACTAGGGTTCTACCGTTATTTAGGCACGATTTTCTTTATTTTGGTTCTCAAGACTATGGACTATTTATTAGTAGTATGCTGAAATCCAGGAGGTGAAACACATACTCATAAGAAATACTTCCACTTTCCTAGTTATGTCTAGTTAACAACCAGAAAGTGATTTTGATCACCTACCAACAAGAAAAAATTAAATTTGTCATCAACATGTCGATTACTTATTGAATAAGTAGGTATATTTCTACATCCACCTAATGATGTTTTGAGTGATATGAAATCAAGTTTTCAAAAAAATTCATAAAAAATCCCTGGTAATTTTTTTTCGAATCAGCTAAATTAGTGCCAAACAATTTAGGAATCGCATTTTGTAGCATTTTTGATGTTATTTCCAAATATGACACCAGATCTTGAAAATAAATCTATACAGGATGACTTTTTCAACAGAAACTCGAAAAATAAAATTCTGGAGCTACTGAATCAGCATTGGACATCACCTTGACACATGCTTGATACAATGTCACCAGCGGACCAGGATTGTTCAAGTTTCGTCACACGATCATAGTCCCATTACTTCCAGTTGCCCCCAACTCATCGTTGTCAGCGAAACACTCATTCGTTGGCCGAGCAATACTATGCAATAAGGAGCTCCGCGTTGTTGGTGTTAACAACAGCTTTGTTTCTGCCGTAGGTACAGGGCTCGTGGAGGCACCCAGCAAGTGTTCGCAATTTCAGTTGGTAACTCCCATCGCCTGAACCTGGAATTGTCGATCGACATTATAGCATCTACAAAGGCAGTTTGACATATTCACCTGATCGAGAGCCTGTGCATGTGCATGGATTTATGCTTTAATTCGGTGCAATGATTTGCATGTTATTGTTCAAAACTCGAAGAAATAAATAATGCTGTTAACCTTTAAAATTCCTGACGCTTCTTTGACTTTGACAGCTCGCGAGGTACATTTCATCTACGCGAGGAGGTTTTTCGGTCGGCAGTGACACAATCAACTGCACCTTCTACTTCTTGTTCTTCTTCAGAAGAATACAAATCGGAGACGTTATAAAATTGAAAAGAAAGTGGCGAATCTGACATTTTAGGTGCCCACCTACGCATAAAACCAGGCAAGTAGTGTGTGACAACCTCATCCACAGTCTGTTTGGTACCGTGTTTGACACCCTCTTCTTGCAACCGGAGTAAATTTGCTCCGCAGCAAACTTGAGTACCTCATTCTTGCAATCGGGCATTAGCTCTTGAAATTGTTTGGTACCTATACTTGATTTTGGGCAAGACGAGTTCTGGAACTCAGTCCCTCAAATGTCCAGTTCGTTTTCTTTCGATTCTGATTTCATCATCCCGATTTTGACTTTTTTTGGCACTGCTCGTGGCACTGTTTCTCATCATTACATTATGTATGTAAGTATATTCAATATTGAATAGGTACTTGTTACATGGGAGGCTAGTTCGTGAATTTCTGCTGCATTATTATTTCAGTATTTGACTAGCTTCAGATTGATTAATTATTTAATTAATTAGTAAGTTGTTTTAGAATTGGAACAGTGCAACACGTAAATGGAATGTAACAGAATGCGTAAGTGCGGAGGATACTGTTTCTCCAATCATGCACGATGTAACAGATTACATGAATTGAGGCGGGCGTATAGCTGCGACCATAAACTCGTTACGTTACATTGTTATATGAATGCATTGTATGTGAACGTGAACGCGGCTTTACGGCAATCCGGCTTAAAGTTTTAACTTTCTATCACCACCGTTACCACCGCATTAATTGTTGATGCTTGAAATGCTCGCGCGGTTTTAATCAATTATTATCACTATCCTAATTGGATCCGAAGTCAAGATTATCTCGTGTCCGATTGAAATGAATGAATCTTTTGGTGTAGGTACCTATCAAATGTCCATGATTGTATGTATTATACTCGCATAGGAAATTCACCATCAGGTGTAACTGTACTGGGCATTGAAAAATGTAATGTCGGAATAACAATGGTTGACCTAGTCTGTCGTGCGGCTGTATTGTATATAAAGTGCGGCTTTGCCGGCGAGTGCCCGTTTGAATTTTGTTGTGGTCCGTGGTTTGAACGATTATAAGGTATCATATTATACAGGGCGTCCGGTAAATGAACTGACATAGCTTAGGGGCATATTAGACGGATAAGGATTTGGCCTTAGAATTTTCTCAACTCCTTACGCTTCGGAATTACAGGGTGATTTATGGTTTTGGTCGAAAACTTTGACTAGCCGTATTTTTCGACTTGATCAATCAATAGAATCTATGCAATTAAATTCATGAAAAATTCTATGAGTAAGCGCCACTCAGATTTGTCACTAATTCGCCGATCGAGGAAAAATTATTAGGTAACGCAAGATTTTTTCAAAACTTCCATTTTCAGTAAGTTATTATTTGAAAAATTGCTCTAGGTAATTGCCTTCAACTTTACCAGTTCGATTTTTATGACATATTAATTAAACCTTTTGTCAAATTGGTGCAAAAACCAGAAGCAGACTCGGTTTCGAATTCTCGAAACAGCGAATTTAGTGTCGAATGAGTGAAGTGGCATTACATAGATTATACATATTACATAATTATATATAAGTATGAATGATGTGATGATGCATGTGTGTGTGCGTGTGTGTGCGCGCGCGCGCGCGTGTGTGTGCGTTCCTCTTTTGGGAGTACGGTAATCTAGCTTTCACCCGGCGCCGTTGCCGGCTTTCATGGCTTTCTTCAACTTTTAAATTTCACAATTTCGGCGTGCTCGGGCTTGGGTTAGGTTGATTGATGTTTCTTGGAGTGGACTGGATAGAGGGACGTTTGTGTGCGATGGCCGCGTTTCGGCATGTTACGGTATATACATATACACAGAGTATAGAATGTCGAGAGTCGGAGAAGAGAGTGCCTCTCTGCAGCCTGGCCTGGCCTGGCCCGGCCCGCGTGCTCCTATACGCTTTACGTAACAGAAGAGAACGCAGAACGGAAAGACTTGTGTGGTAGTATAGAATGTTTCAAGCGCGCGATGAGATCCGATCCGAGCCAGGCATTATGTTATGTACTATGGTCGGTTGGACGTTAGCATTATGCTCGTATAGCGGCGATGTGGCATGGCATGGTAGGGTAGGGTAGGCTTGCCTTCAGAATGGGCTGCCTGCGTATTAAGTATGCTTCGTCCGGGGCTTATGGACTGCTGCGGAGCCGCGGTCTCGAGTCTCGCTCGACTCGGCCTTTCGTTGTCGTGTTGGCGAACTGCGGCGTTGCCGGTTCGCATCCAGCCCGCTAAGTGCCGCTCGGTATTGATTGGTTCTGGACGGAACGGCAACGCCGCTTGCTACAGTACGCTGCACTGCATTTTGCTCAGGCTCGACCCTCTGTCGTTCTGGTGACGTTGCACTCTTATAACCTCTTGCTGGATAGGACATAGCAGCTTGGGCTTGGGTTGCTTGCCTGCCTGCCTGCCTGCCTGCCTGCCTGCCTGCCTGCTTGCTGGTGTGCTTCGACGCTGCTATACTCGCCTGCCAGCTTTCCTATACCTCTAGCTGCATTTCAAAATCCCCTTGTTCTCTTTGGTTGCTTCTCGCTCCATCGCTCAAGAGAAGGCTGACTCGTCAAATTCTCTGTAGCGCACGGCAAGGCCCCACACAACCGAGAGACATTATAACGACTTCTCGATTCATTTTTCTTATCTGCATCGTTGTGTTTTTCAAACGACGAACAATTACATTATTATTCCGTACGTAGGTAGTAGGTACTACATAATACTGTACTTTATCGATGATCGATTACAACAACTCGACAACGTTTTCTGACAAAGGTGCGTATAAATCCACCCGAATGTGCCGTTAAATATTTACCTGCCAAGCGAAAGTCATCAACTATTCATTCACTCAACTTTTGTCGTGGCGCCGTCCGCCGGTCGTTGTGTTTCTCTGGAACTCTGGTAACAATTTCTAAATGTGAATTACCGGGCTCTGCGCTCGACTTTTAATTAATCACAAAAGTTTCTGGCCGAGAAATATTACGGCCCGACCTTACCGATCGTTTAATGACCAGATGGGACTGCACATTAATTACATGCACGGCCTCAAGGAGGAATAAACTGTTAACATGCAGTACAGATACGTGCACCATATGTCTACGTAGAGGGATGCTTTTGCAAAGCGATTTAATTCTTCTAATGAAGCAATTCGATTACCACAAAGCAGGTATCACAAGCAATTACGATGAAACTCTCGAAATAGTGAAGTTCCATCATCTAGTAAAGCAGCTTAAGTGACAAGTTGGCAGCTCTCTGCTTTGGAGAGACGGACAGCTGTTTAAAACGCTGTGTGCGCTCACGTCAGTGTCACATCACGGAATGCCGGACTGGACCAAATTACCGTAATTTATTCCATTGTCTATTCTGTTTTGTTTTTCGCATCCATTCATGCGTTCGTTCCTTTTATTTTCGCCGCCGTGTCATAGCCACCAGCTAATTTTTTCTCTTGGGCGCGCTGGGAGCAAAAACTAAATATTTACATCGTTCAAGGCACAAAGGAAATATAACAATGATCATATTTATGACGCTGTATGATTGTTCGGAGAAATGTCAATTTTCAGTCTATCAAGACAAGGTAAGAAATATAAGCATGATTAAAAACATTTTAAAAATGACTACATGTAATAATTTGTCAATGCAATAACACAATCAGAAAATATAAAGATTACAGTAATTTATGTACACAAGTCTTGTTGAAAATTGTGTATTTGAAATATTGTCTTTATTGTCATTATTGCTTCTCCTTATCAAGCCAACCGTAGTAGTCGTCGTCTTCGTCTCTTCGTCATCTGAAAACTTTTCCCCTTTGAACGTTCTCCACTTTCATCATTAACAGATGGATGGCATAAAAGACGCGACGACACGATGCGTATATATATACGGGGCGAACAAGAAGCACGAAGCGAAATTGTGATGCTGGAAGTTGAATACACAATAAACCGGCATAATTGGCTCAGATGTGTGGCAAGGTCACGTTACATCACAGCGCGCCGCATTTATTCGGGAAAAGTGCAACTGCATTGGAGACGAAATCTCCGCTTTTTTCTCCTCATATCAAATAAGCGCCAGTTGGGTGGCAATTTAATCAACCATTTACGCCGGAACCCATCCACCCATCTGACTAGGCGTAATGTAATTTTTTTTATTGTTTTTTTCTCTTCTCTTCTCTCTTTAACCCATAAATGAAACGTGTATTTTTATCGAAGTCGCCTAAAATGTCGCGGTCATTGCTATTGGAGCTAAAAATAGCTCCATTGTTACGTATTTTTATGTTTATTCACTTGCACTGCTTCTTTGACGCTCTTGTGTATCAAATGCCAAAAGCGGGTGTAAGAAGAAAACATGGTGCACGTGATCGTGCTATAAATTTTAAAATATCGGAGCTATTATGTACAATGTACATAATCGCTCAATTACGTTCGCACACACAAGTTCCTGAAAATATGGAAATTGCTGCGTACACCTACCATTTCCGATGCGTTAAGTATCCCGATTAATTCCAAACAGGCAGTTCTTTATGATTGTTATAATTTGAAAAATCTTCTAAATTTCATTTACCTCGAACATCATCGGTAATCTAATTTATTTAAAAAAAATTCCTTCCATCCTCGTGGTTCTTTGTGTTGAAAGGTGGAAATCCTTTGAAAAAAAGTTTCATCCCTTGTCTGCCTGTGACTGACCTTTGTTTTTTTAAGTTCGCTAAACAAAGTGGCGGAGGCTATTTTTTGCACTTATTTTATTAATTATAATTGTTTCTATTTTTCTAGTTCCCTTGCTAATTTTTTTGAAATCTTTTTCTATTCTGAACGCCTTGACATATCGAGTTCGTTCTTTCGTTAATCGAATGGAACTTTTTGGCGTGATCGGCACTGAATCAGGAGTATCCAATAGAAGAAAATAGCTTTGAGAATAATTTTGAGAAAACGACTGACTAGCGATGCGAATTTCGATTTTTTTTTTCGATCAACAGATTTGACAGTGGAGTATTATAAAAAAAAACTCGATTGAAATGATAACTACATTGAAAAATGATTGACCCGTGTTTTTTGTTTATATTATATTGTTTATATTGTTACGTGTTTAATTATTCCATTGGTAGAAAACAAAATGTGGAGTGGTCAATTCTAGCGTAATTATTCCATAGCGGCCTTACCATTCAAGATAAAAAAAAGATGTTGGGAGATGATTTCTATAGTTTGATGACCTGACCCGCCGATCCCACTTGGATATTCTTTTCTTGGGAGTTTGATCGGTTAAAAGTGGTACACTGTACATTCTGTTTGAATGCTTATTTGTGTTTTTCATGGAAATTGTAATTGTAATCTTGCAATTTGGATGGCGCTACACGAATTTGAAAGTCTTTGATTCAGAATGATTTAAAAATAACGTTCTTGTTTTGGTTAGGAATATCTTGTCTTGTTATCGAGGTCTTGAGACTACCCATTCTTTGATCTGCGACACTCGCACGGAACTAGTTGAAAAAATTAGTATAGGTACACTCGGACACACGGCTACTTTGGAAACGTCCTGGTGGAATTACGATATGTAGATTTGGATGTTGATGGAAAGGTCGGTTTACCCAGCTTATTTAGCCGCAAATTTTAATTTTAGTCGCAAGCGCAGCGACGCCCATTGGCTCTTCTGAATGAGCCAGCCTTCTCGGAACAGCCAATAAGCGATGCAGCGCTTACGACTAAAATTAAAACTTCCGGCTAAATAAGCTGACTGAACGCACCTTAACAAAATGTTCCTTAAAGAGGTGACTGTGTCGTGCACTTTCCCGTCTGTACAAACATTCTCAAATTGAGAAAATACATTTCATTTTATGTGTGTAACGAAATTATCTGGGAATGTCAGGAGTGACATAATACCATGTAACGTGACGACTTGTTTTCTTCGAGTGTTTTGAGTAAGTATCTAATGCCGCACGTCTTCGAACTAATTTGGAAGTAAAGGACCTTCCTTCTGGAGTTTGTTGTGATGATTTAATGACGACATTTCATAGCGTAAAAAATGGCTGAAACAGACTGCGGATTAGCTGCTGAGCGAAAGAGAAACAGATAGATTCTTGTGGCGTTTGCGTTTTAGTTTCTGCCAAATCTCTGCTGCTAAAAATGTAACAAAAAAAAAGTTATTCAGATCTGGGCTGGAGAGACAATAACGGAGGCTCTTTTTTTCGAAAAATATATAAGAAAAATTCGAGTTTTTCGAATTATATAAAAATTTTCAAATGCTTATACCTTTTCATACTCAATTTTAGATTACCCTTCTTTTTTTCAATTCTCCTACTCCACTGGTTTTAATGAAACACACGTTTAAAGAAAAAACAGCAGAAAATTGCCGTCCTTATCACCCGAATTTTGATCTCTATTCTCTACTTATGTATGCACTTCGGTCTTAGTGTTCCTAAGCATTTTTGGGGCTCCCGCTGTTTTTTTCCCAAGGTTATTTAGTTCACAAAGTTGGATTCATCATAATCCATCCGTTATTGTTCTTACCGAGCTTTGAAGTTCAATTGACCTTTCCAATTTTAGGAGATAGAAAATACCATGGTTTTTCGAGGTCACCTTTGACGTTTTGACGTTTATGACGTTTGGACGTTTCGTTTCTGACTTTTGCGGGAATTTTGAATCGGATAGCTATACTGTTCCCATTATCATGTGGGGAAAGTCACTAGAGCCCATAAGGGAGTTTTTAATGGACGAAGTAATAGAGTTTTTTCGTAGTAAGATGCACGTGTCTGGTGCAGCGTGATCCGTGCTGGTGCTGGTGCAGCCACACTTCCATCAAGTTTGGGTCTTTCGTGAACCGGTGCATGCCGGGTGTATTCGTCTTATTATCGCACCCGCATAGAGCGACACAACACCCTTGAACCATTTCTGCAAGTATCTTCTCAGTTTTCCACTATATATAACACACTTATTGGTAACAACGAGGGTAAGAACAAGTGAAATCATGAAATCCATGCTGAAATCAAATAAATACACGACAGAGCGCTTGTCAGATTCGAAAATTTCCCATTATGTCAGAAACGAAATGTCATACCTCAAAAAACATGGGGCGCTTTCCAATAACTGCGACAAGGCTGATACGCAATGTCAAAGTGCACTTGCCAGCTCAATGCCAAACTCAGCCTCGCCAATATTTCGATTGTGTCGACAAGTGGTGCTATTACTGCTATTGGAACGCTAGCTGTGTCGAATTGTGTCCATATGTGTCCAATTGTGTCCTTATACGCCTTATTGGGAAGCGCCCAATGACCTCGATTAACCGTATCTTATACGCATGACGTCACAGTGAAGAGAGACAACGGAAAATTGGAGACCTCAATTGTCGACAAACCAGGGGACGTATATAAGTACGGCTGCTCACGACTATTTTTTTTTTGTTCAGTCATGAATAATAAGCTGCTCAAAAAAGTTTCAGGAACCGCTGTGAGAGGTCGCCTGTCACGATTTTTGCATTGAAATAGCACAGGTATTCTCTGGTTCGTGTGAAATAAATTTTGATTTGCGTCCAAGCGGCACTCCATCCGAAAAATTGAATGGCGCGTTGTGTTTTGTTTTGTGAGGCAATTAAGTGGAGTAATAATTATGGTTTGGAGTTTGAATCAGTGTGTGTGTGGTGTGCGTGCCTGGTCGATAATGGCCGTATAAATATGGGTACCTCCGTCCTCGATGCTGTACTTACTTTTTTATAGCATTTTCGTAGGAAATCCGTTATTAGCCGCGCTTTGAAGTCCGTCCGTCTGTCCGTCTTGAAGTTGAACTCCTCCTATACGAAAAGTCGTAGCGGTATCGGTTTTTCTACATATTAATGCTGATTGTCTGCGGATGGGAATAGGCACAAAAAATATTTGGTCAAACCACATGATTGCAAGAAAAAAAAATTGAAATCTTTAAAAAGTCGGTATTCAACGCTACGCTACGGTGTGAACTTCTCCATTGAGGAATCTTGCAAACCGTTCTAGCAGCGAACGAAATATGCGGAAATTGATGGATACATTTTTAGTGAAAGAATCATTTTGATTCCTTTATTACAAAAGAAGATATAATTTTTTTAAGAAAAGATTTCGCCCCGCGATTCCACATTTGTCGGTAATTAACGCTACAGTGTGAACTTCTACATCGGGGAATCTAGCAAACTGTTCTAGATACATGCATACATCCAGCGAACGAAAGATGCAGAAATAAAGAAATTTTTCGTGAAAAAATCAACCTGATTGATTCATTCTCAAGAAAGATATCTCTATTTTTATGCGGAATCTATACTTACGCACTTAAATTCGGATGCGATTTTCAAGTCGTGGCGCTGCGGTTCAACAAGCTGCTTCTGGCTCCGTGCTTGTGATCGATATAGGTATAATAGTACCTTTCATTATCCAGCGCGCCATCAGCGCGCATACTCGTTTTCTGATGTAATGGCGTCAAATACAAAATTTGCGAACAAATGCTAGAAAATGGCGTGAAAAACCGCCATAGAGTTGAAAAATACACGCCGTAGCGAACAGGGTAATAGGCTAGAGGTTAATACACACTAGTGATCACTTATTTTTCATCAAAAAGTCCGCATTGTTCATTAAATTATAAACAACTGCGTTTTACATTGATCGGATGTGCGTACGCAATCCATAATGCAACCCCCACCAACTCTGTTTTCAGTTCGAGAAGCAACGGCTGTGTCTTTTCGCTGCTGTCTGCTGTCAACGTCAACTATTTATTCGCCATTTTGAAGTTCGCTCCGAATGTCGTACGTTTGTAAACAAGTGGGCCGCTATTCTTGAATCGTGTGAGAAAAGTTTTATGTAATCCGTACTACACTTCTGTAGCGAAAGTTGCCTACAAACCACGATTTTAGGCAACATTCGCTACATCAGTGTACTGCGGAATGTATTTTACTACCAGGGACTTCTCACGCGATTCAAGAATAGCGGCCCTGTGCTCTTCAAAGTATAAAAATCAGTTTTTTTCAAAACTAAATCAGCGGTGCTATCCTTCCAAAAATCATGAAAAACAAGTGGAAGGGGCCGTGAAACATTGTGCTCATGGGAATTGGCACAGTGATAGTCGGTATAATGACAAAAATACCTATGTATTCCTTTATCCGATTCCCAAAAACGTGCTTAAAATACCGTAAAAACTTGGTAGGTACTGGAGAAATTCGGAAAACACGTAAAGTCTTGCGAGGAATGTGACAAATGTGCATGGTGGGTGAAGCTGTGTAACCGAAAAAATTTCACTCCAAAACGACGGGTCACCAAGGATAGCAGTTATTTATAATTTAATGAATAATGCGGACTTTTTGATGAAAAATAAGTAATCACTAATGTGTATTAACCTCTAGCCTATTACCCTGTTCGCTGCGGCGCGTACTTTTCAACTTTGTGGCGGTTTTTCTTGCGATTTTGTAGCATTTGTTCGCAAATTTTGTGTTTGACGCCATTTGAGCATGCGCGCATGTTGAAATTTGGCGCAAGCGTTGGGTATACCACTATAATGAAAGTTACTATTCTTAAGGTGCGTTCAGTCAGGTTATTTAGCCGCAAGTTTTAATTTTAGTCGCAAGCGCAGCGACGCCCATTGGCTCTTACGACCAGCCTCATCAGAACAGCAAATAACGGTGCGTTCAGTCAGCTTATTTAGCCGCAAGTTTTAATTTTAGTCGTAAGCGCAGCGATGCTCATTGGCTGTCATGAACCAGCCTCCTCAGATCAGCCAATAAGCGATGCTGTGCTTACGACTAAAATTAAACTTGCGGCTAAATAAACTGACTGAACGCACCTTAAGCGATGCAGCGCTTACAGCTAAAACTAAAACTTGCGGCTAAATAAGCTGAGTGAACGCACCTTAACTTATAGGATATTTTCTAGTTTTGGTTGATGTCATTCTGTTGTTTGCATTTATTATTGACAACTCGTGTTTTCATAAAGATTGATGATTTCTTGTGGTAGTTTTGGGACAATCTGTTTACAGGTAACAGTGAACAGTGTACTCATCTGCACTCCGAAAATGCGCTCATGAGACTCACCCCCGTGAGGACTTTGCTACTTGTTTTCTTCACCTCTTGGGTAGTGACTCTCTCTACGTTTCTGTGGATGTTGCGGTTTCGATAGAGAACTCGTTTTGGAACGGCACACATATAGACAGCTTTCGGCCTGATGACGGCATGGTCTTTAAATTTATAGGCGGGTGCGTTTGTGTATGTAATGTGTGTTAGTTTGATTTGGTCTCGGGGTGCGCGGCAAATCGATTCCCGGGATAAATTGGCGGGTCGTTGGGCTAGCTCACCCTTCAGGACAGAGTGAAGAGATCGCTGACCCCTCTCGAGAGAGTTGAATGATTAATATTAGGACCTTCTCGACTAATAGAATCTTGTTGTCGGCCGTGCCGACGTTTTACAGAATAATACGGGATGAATTCTCTAGACCTACCCTAATCTAAATCTGGGTCGGCTGTGCATAAAATAAGTAACATCACAACCACCACTGACTACCACCTGTCGTGTGCCATGTGCATGAGAGAGGTTGTGTCGGACCGCACATCGCACATCCCAAGATAAACTGACACTTCCGGTCCGTCCTGCGGTCTACGTCGGCCGTCCTACGGGCATAAATTATTTTTTTCTAAATTTTGAACGGCGAAGCCAGTAACGCCATCACGCCATTATATTTAAGGTGCGTTCAGTCAGCTTATTTAGCCGCAAGTTTTAATTTTAGTCGCAAGCGCAGCGACTCCTATTGGCTCTTATGAACCAGCCTCCTCAGAACAGCCAATAAGCGATGCAGCGCTTACGACTAAAATTAAAACTTGCGGCTAAATAAGCTGACTGAACGCACCTTTACTGTGTTACCAATCGGTTTATAGATTATTTTACTTTACTAGTTGTTGATCAAAATAAATGGGAATCACTAAGGATCTTTCTAGGCTCGTCGTCATTACAAAATAAACTAGATCCTTCATTCTGTTCCCTGAGAAATAGTTGAAAGTAAGTACGGACGGACAGACTAACAAAGTACCTGCTACTTTTTGTGGGAAATTTTGAATTCATGTAGGTATCCATCTCCATACACGGTGTTCATTTGAAAAGTTGTCACCCCTGAGATCTCGCCGCCAAAATCTTTCACAGGAAAACGTTGAAACAGGTCGATTTTTGTTTAAACAGGGGGACATCTAATACACATACTGCCAAATTCTTATCTTCAATCCCTTCACCCCCACCTCACTCTACTTTTAAATTCGAAATAGCATTACATACCTATATTGTGATACATCTAATTGAAGGCAATAAAATGCTCTTCCCGTCGAATGTATTTCTATTTTTTTTAAACCACCCCTCAACCCCTGTGAAAATCCTCTCTTTGTTAATGAAAGGAAACTTTTCCCCCTATAAACTCCCGATTCTTGAGAATAGACTTTCCAGCAAAAACAGGTCGATTTTTATTTATTTAAACGGGGTCATCTAAGACACCTATGGTCAAATTTTCTTCTTCAACCCCTTCGCCCCCACTCTACCCTACTTGAAAATTTCAAATAGCATTACCTATCTTGTGATACATCAAATTGAAGGCAATAAAATTCTCTTTCTGTTAAACATATTTTAATTTTTTTTTCAAACCACCTCTTTGAAGTATGGTAGGGTGGGGGCGAAGGGGTTGAAGGCGTAAATTTGGACATATGCGTCTTAGATGACCCATTGAAATGAAATCCGACCTGTTTATGCTGGAAAGTCTATTTCTCAAGAATCAGAAGTTTAAGGAAAAATGTTCCTTTCATTCACAAATAGAGAATTTTCACAAGGGATTGGGGGGTGGTTTAAAAAAATTACAAATATTTTTGGCGAAAAGAGAACTAAACTGCTTGACAATTGAACTGCAACACCTAAAAATTAAGTGCGTTTTAAAATTGAGATAGCTCAAAAAATATTTGACGGATTCCAAAAATTTAGGCATGTGAGGAAAGGTCATTCCTTTGACTATCGAGTGCTGGTATTGATGATAAGTTTGATTGCACAATTTGTCATATACAGGGTGCCAACGGAGAACGTGCAGATATGGGCAATCTTTCACCTTGTGCAACTTTCGAAAAAAAAATCCGATATTTTTTCTATCGCCTGCTTTTGAAAGATTGAATCATTATGCCGAAACGGTTTTGGAATTTCTACCCTAACTTTTTTTTCAAAAAATTGTGCTCAATTTTCTGAAATATGCACTTTCTGATTAAGAAACAGAAATAGAGACATTGTTTGTTTTCAAACGGCGTCCATATTGAATTTGCTTACGAAAATTTTCATTTGAGCCCCCACATCCCCTAGAAACTACCCCTTTTGGGACCCCATCTCACAACAAGATATGCAATGCTTCATTTAAAAGGCATAAGGAAATTACTCATCAATAATTGGATTGGAATAAGGATACTGCGATGACCCCACACGTACAGCTCCCTAAAAACCACCCCTTGACTTCAAGGGACAGGGTTGGTAGGATAAGACATGCAATATGTACATAAAAATTCAAAAAAACTTATTTTTCAACTGTTCCACTAAAAAAGTGATGCTACACGATGACCCTCTGCGTAGGTCATCCCAACAGTAGCTACCCTCTCGGAAAAGAACTACCCTTCAAAAAACCAGTACTTCCGCAATACCTCATTTGTTGGAATTTTTTCAAAATATGTGCAATAGTTTGCCGCTACGATGATTTCATTCACATATCTACCCGAAACTACCCCTTCAATATCGCATAGCCTTTACCTTGATGCGTGTAAGGTCATCGCGAAATCATTTTGAACTTAATCAATCGCACCTTCTCTGAGCTTCCAAATGAGTTTTGCATACCTTTAACTAAAGGGGCGATTTCTAGGGGTAGTTTCAGGAAAGGTTTTGTACTATCATCGTAGAAAACATCATCATTTCAATGGAACGGTTAGTAGACAAAAGTTCTTTCAACTCGTAAATAACGCATCAAGGTAGAGGCTATGCGATATTAAAGGGGTAGTTGAAGGGGTAGTTTCGGGTAGATATGTGAATGAAATCATCGTAGCGGCAAACTATTGCGACAGATTTTAAAAAAATCCTAACTAATGAGGTATTGCGGGAGTACTGGTTTTTTAAAGGGTAGTTCTTTTTCGAGAGGGTAGCTATTGTTGGGATGACCTACGTAAAGGGTCATCGTGTAGCATCACTTTGTTAGTGGAACAGTTAAAAAAGACGTTTTTTGGAATTTTCATGTATTGCATGTCTTATCATACCAACCCTGTCCCTTGAAGTCAAGGGGTGGTTTTTAGGGAGCTGTACGTGTGGGGTCATCGTAGTATACTTATTGCAATCCAACTATTGATGGGTACTTTTCTTAGGCCTTTTGAATGAAGCATTGCATATCTTGTTGTGAGACGGTGTATCAAAAGGGGTAGTTTCTGGGGGATGTGGAGGCTCCAATGAAAATCTTCGTAAATAAATTCAATACGGACGCCGTTTGAAAACAAACAATGTCTCTATTTCTTTTTCTTAATCAAAAAGCGCATATTTTAGAAAATTGAGCACAATTTTTTGAAAAAAAAAGTTAGGGTCAAAATTTTAAAACCGTTTCGGCATAATGATTCAACCTTCCAAAAGCACGCAATAGAAAAAATCTCGGACTTTTTTTTTGAAAGTTGCACAAGGTGAAAGATTGCCCATATCTGCACGCTCTCCGTTGGCACCCTGTATATGACAAATTGTGCAATCAAACTTATCATCAATACCAGCACTCGATAGTCAAAGAAATGATCTTTCCTCACATGCCTGAATTTCTGGAATCCGTCAGATATTTCTTGAGCTATCTCAATTTGAAAACGCACCTAATTTTTAGGTGTTGCAGTTCAATTGTCAAGCAGTTTATATTGCCTTCCATTTGATGTATCACAAGATACGTAATGCTATTTGAAATTTTCAAGTAAGGTAGGGTAGGGGCGAAGGAGTTAAAGATGAAAATTTGGCTGTATATGTCCTAGATGCCTCCCCTAGGAACAAAAATCGATCTGTTTCGGCGTTTTTCTGTGAAAAATTCTGGCGGCGAGAAATCAGGGGTGACAACTTTTTAAATGAACAGCCTGGTATGTAGGAGATAGTATGGTATTTTATCGCTAACTGTACACTAACCATCGGACCTAACTAGAAAATTAGTGGAGGTATTTATCCCTGAAACAAAGGAATGACCTAAGCACTGTAAAGCAACTAATGAAGCACTCACGAAATAACTCAACTTTGTTAAAAATTGCCAAATGTTACCCGCCAGCTTGAAGTTAGCAGACACTATTAATAAACTCGATTTTCTCCAAAACGGCCGCTACTGCTGATGGGCCGTATGAAGCACCAAAGATCCTATAAATTTCAACAATGGTTCTTCAAACGTGCCACCCAACAATACAAAGATTGTTTATCGCGATAAAAGCTTCGAAGAAGATGCATTTTGGTATCGAAACGTTAGCAGAAAATCGCCCGTAGAATTTTTTTACTGTCCAGTTTTCCATTGAATCAAATAAAAAACTGTCTTTGATAGGATTTCATGTATTGTAAACAACGTGTCAATTTGAGACAAAAATCGATGTCTTGGTTGATCCTTTGTAAAATCATAGTGAAATTACGAAATTCCTTTTTCGAACCACTTCTATGGTCCTCCTGAGAAAACCCAAACATGGGATTCTTTTGGACTTTCTCTGGATATGCTCAGAAGAGTGTCCCTATCGTTTCTCAAAAGGTTTCCTCTATTTATTTTGAATGTGTGGGTTGGGATTTTTACTTTCCTGACCCCCCACCAACATGGAAGGGTAATTGTGCAGAAAAAAGTTTCGAGATGTCACCGGATATATCCATTTTGAGGTCCCCCAAGACTATTAAGACCAAGTCATCTGTCAAACAATAAAAAATCTCTAAGTTCAAAACTTTACCATTTGATTATTCAAAATCTATTCGATGGATTGGGACCAAATTTGGCAGGAAGCAACACAACTAAAGAGTTAAATTAAGTCTGCAGTTGCAATTTTCCAACCTTTTCCAGTCTAGCGTTATGAATTTTCGAAATTTCCCCTAGTCATTTCCACCCAAGGGCAAGAGAGCCTCTCGCCCGTATTTTGACCAGGACGACTCGCTTTTGATGCAGGACTGCACTCAAAAATTCATTCCTGCTCGGGGATCCACTTTTTCGAAAAATTCCAACTGATATCGAAAGTCAATTAGATTGGGCGTCGTGTAGACCCGATTCATTTTCAAAATCGGCACTGTTCCGGTTTCCCGGCGGGAATTTTTTCCGAAATTAGCACATTCCGTGAATTTGAAAAAAATAAAAACTGCAATGAGAACTTTGACATGTGGTGAGCCCCACGAAATATTCATTTTAGGTTTTAGGTGCAGACATGCTGTGAATGAAAGTTGGAGAAAGATTGAAATAATTTTTGGAGGAAAAATTTTCGAAATCGGGTCCACGGTTTCCGAGTTTTTGTCTCTGGAAAAGCTGCAAATTTTCCAACTTTTTATCTCATGAACAGACTTTCACCAATTTTTTTTTTAAAGAAGAGGTAATTGGTTCTCGAAAATTTTCCAACCATTTTTTTTCTTCAAATTTCTCTGTTGAAAATGTGGAACAGACCTGGGTTATCGAAACCGAACTTGAATGATGGAGCTTAATGTGAAGCCGTTATTGACGATCTTTACAATAAGATAATTTGGAATCATTTCAAAATTTTCAGTTCCTTGGAAATTATTTTCAATCTCTCTGTTGGGGCAGTTCCAGATCGTTCACCTTCATCTATGTACCAATGCGTCTGACTGCCTCACTCGCTTTTCTTTCTACATATGTAATTTGGTGACTTGTGAAAAACTGCAAATTTCTAAGTTTTCAATTTGTGAACAGATTTATACCAACTTTTCTTAAACCAAGGGTAAGTGATTCTTGAAAATTTTTGGGCAATTTCTCAAAAGCCAAAACAATTAGAATTTTACTAGATGCTGAGTACATCTACCTTAATCCTTACATCAACAATTAAAATTTCTCTTGAAATTGTTAAAGTTTTTCGAGAGTTTTCCACTTTAAAATGAGTAACCGACCTGGCTTATCGAGACCGGACTCAAATGATGGAGCTCGAAATGAAGCCCTCTATTAGAGAAAATATCTCAATTCTTCAATCTTTTTTCTCAAATTTGAACTTCCCACCCGAAGGGACGTCTCATAATAAAATTTCATCCGTTCCTTGCTACTCGTCGGTGAAGTTTTGGGGTGACACAACCGATTTTTTTGCATACTCATGAACCACAGGCCAGAACGCTAGGCCAGCGAGTGTTTTAAATCACCAGATGCAAAATATTATCTGTGTAGTACATGCCATGCTTAAATACAGTTTTATTTTTATTAATGGAGCATTCCTCGTAAACAAACAATACAAAGTGAAGTCAATGTCATTGGAAGCTTATCGTTCATTGTGTTATGTAATAATAACCCATTATATGTATACTAGTATTTATCGCAATTAATTAATATCACGACTATAATATAACACATGTATGTATGTATTTATATGTGTGTTCGTCGAAGGTATGACAATGCCGCAATAATGATTCAGTTGGATATAAATTGCAAAACTCTCGCTGCTAGTGAACTACAACAGCTGTTCCGTCATATTTATAATTAAATGTGAAAGTATAATGGCGCTCTCCAGTGCGGTTTAGTTATTGCATGAAGTGAAGTGGGGTGAACATACAGCAATACCCTCGGGTAGAAAGTAGTGTGTTCAGCATTCCTCAGCTTCCCAGTCTTTTCCAGAAATTTAGAAATTGGCACGATCTGCGCCTGGAATAGTTTAATAATGATGTTTGAAAAACGATGGCGTAATATGCTCTTTTCTTTCAATTCTTTTTGGCGTACCTTAATGACGTAGTGAGTGAACCATGAAATAATCTGGCGTTGTTATTTCATTGATACAAAATAAATTGAGCTACAAGTTTTTTGAAACCAAGTGTTGTATCCTGCAACAGGAGTTACGTTTTTTAGTACACAACGTACATTATAATGTTAGTTCAATCATTTGAAAACTTGCGCAATCAGCCAGATTTTCAAAGTCATGATTGTTAGCCTATAATAATCTTGTTATATGTACTACAAAGTCTTTGTATTCTGTTATTTCGGTTCCATGAACATTGGATGTTTTTATGCATATTTGATGTTGTGAATTTCAGTTGATAGAAAGTAATATGTAACATTGAAATCGTAAGTATCTACGAAGCACAAGTAAGTTTCAAGTTTCATTAGAATCGAACTAAAAGTTGGATTTGACGGATCGAAGATGGCGGCGGAGAATGAAAGTATATTATGGCGAGAAATATGACATTTACCCGTTGTGAGGATAGTCGACAACCGAATATCGAAGTAAGTACCTAAATCACTAAGGAAGGCGTCTTTCGCTGAGGAAGAAAATTGCAGATTTTTAAGAAAGCTGAAAGTTGTGTGTAACATTGAAAAAATTATTAAATTTTATCAGAATCGTATCAGCCGGAAGCAAGATGACGGTAAAATAAATGTGAAGCATAGTCTAAATTCTGAATCCGCTGCCTGGATGTCAGCTATAGATCAGCGAAGGATTTCGATCGCTGCAGTTTGTCTCTGAGGAGAAGTGCTAATTACGGACGGACGGACAAAGTTGTTTGTTACTGTTACAAGTTGTTGATTATTCATGGGCTTTTAATCATTGAGTCTTGGAATTTTTGTTTAGTAACTCCACTGTTACTGCGTTTGATTATTATTAGTGAGGACTGAGGCTGAATTTTCAACCATGAATGGATGTCATTATACCGTGCGTTTCGTAGTAAAGTGTATACCGATAAAAGTATTTATTATACCTATATACGATAACGGTGTCGGGCGATGCACTTTCGATGATAAAAAGGCCTGCATGCTGTCCCACCATAGAAGAGGACTACTTAATTTGTGTAATTTGTGCCTTCCCTTGCCTGCCTCTGCAAAATTTGTCATTTCACAATAATCTAGAACCACATGGACAACGCATGGAGTTGCCTGGTATGCGTACCAATGCCCGGTGTCCAAATCCAGTTTAAGATGGATGAAGATGCTTCATCCGTTCGGGGCTTTTTGCGGCCTGATGTAACTCGGAGCCATTAAATTCCTCTGCACAATCTCAGTCCCAAACAGTTTTTTAAATGACGGTGGATAGCCCCTTTCGAAAACGAAAAAATGCCATACTCATTTCGAAGTCGTCGTTACAGTTGAATCATTGAATCTTGACTGACTCGCTCGCTCTTCGGCTTGTGTTCAAACTTCAAAGATCGTGTTTGTGAAGAAATGGGTATCATTCATTATTTCTCGTTGTACAATATGCTGTTCTCAAAGTCTGTAAACAATGTAGGTATAATTCTCAATATCCCAGTCCCAGTTTCAAACCCAAATCCACCCCAAATCCAAAAAGAAATTGTAAAATGACGGCGAAGTTTTATAGCGTTAAAACACGACCTTCGTGATTTCATTGGTTCACCTCGAAAGTTCCACGCGCATTGATTGGTCAGAAGTATGTTGTGTGGAATAGTCTTCCATAAAAAACTCTGATTTTGCAGATGTTCTTATCAAAATTCAGAAAAAATCATGAACAAAAAAGGAGCTAAACTCATCCCCCGTCCTACCTTTGTTGGACGTCCCTGATGAAATTTGAAAATCTTTTTCACAGCATCACCTCAGGCTTTAACATGTAGCGGTCAAACTAAATTTCATCATTTTATATTGGCAAGTTTTGGAGAAATTAGGAGGCGTCATTTGACTCAAGTTTATTGGAACTTTTCTTCACATTTTTTGACGTAGAATAAGCTGGTCAAATGTTGCGGTCTAATTTCTGGACACCTGTATACAGGGTCCTGCAAAAGTGCATCGGGCTTTCCTAGCTAGCTCCCTTCCCTCACGAAATAGAGAAAAAGGTATAATGCATAAAATTATTGATTTCAAAAGTTCTACCTCGTGAAATTATTTTTAACTATACAAACAAAAGAAGGATTTTTTAAAATGAAATGCCCACTTTTTGATTTCATTTTCTTGTTCAGTCTTCCAGGCTCCATCATAAGTGTATTTTTGTTTCTTCAATTTGTGGCAGTACTTACTACCAATTAAAATAGAAAATTGAATTGTTTTTTTCAATATCAAGGTTCATTTTTAAAAATCATAGTAGCTTCGTTTTTGCTTTTTTTTTTTTTGAAATCAAGGAATGGAATTTGGCACAACAATAGTCGAACCGAAGATGAATAACTTCATGACAAAATAAAAAGATTCAGTGATACAGGATGTGCACAATTTTTTTTCGAACTTCGCAAATTTCGAAGTTCCTTAAGTCATTAGTCATTTTTTTTCCAAATGGAATGCCCCCTATTTTATCTTACCATTCGTTAGCTTTTTTCCTCCTCTTTCATTTTTATTAGGGGTACCCCCTAACCTTCAATCTCATAATTTTCGAAATATGTAATCGATAATTTTGATGAAAATTGCTGTTTATTAGAGTTTATCAGGTTGAAAATAATTTCCCGCGGTAGAACTTTTTAAATCAATAATATTATGTATTACACCATTTTCTTTGTTTCGTAAGGGAAGGGCGCTAGGAAAGCCCAGCGCACTGTTGCAGGACCCTGTATAGTGTGCAAACCTTGCATTCCAGTTGCAGATTTACGTAATGACAAAATTATCTTGGAGTGGTTTCATTTTGTCACGGCGCCGGCGATTTGTTTTTGAAAATCCTGATGTTTCCGTAATCTCGAAGCTCACACACAACATGATGAAAGAGCATTACGGCCGCCCTAAAGCGGCTTCCGCACGTAAATCCTCTGGCAATAATCCCATTTCGAATTCATATACGCGCCGGTGTAAGAAATTTTACCAGCGCACAAGGCCGCTTCACAATTCAACAGGTGAGACTCTTGAAAGTTCTTACACACAAAACATTTGATATACAAAATCCTACAGGTAGCTGGCTGGGATATGACGTAGAGCCGTTTTACACGATTTTAAATTTAGGTCTCAATCCAGTGCTAAAATTACTCCTAAATTATTAGTTTTAAATTTAGGTTATAATTAAATATCCTGTTTGAAACACAGCCTAATTTTTCAGACGAGGGGCTTGCGCATTTTCATCTAGCAATAGGATCTTTGTGTTAACCACCAAAATACATACCTATTACCTACCTACCTACCTAACCTAACCTATCATACATCCGTCACCACAAAACTCACAATATGTCATAACTATCACGCTATTATACTTACGCCGTTATGAAACATTGCTAGAAAGTGGTATCAAATCAGAATACTTAGCTCTATAATCTTATAAGACACACGATGGATGGTGCCGAAAGTGGTCGTACTATGACTATGTCATTTGACTTTGGCCCGTTTGACACGGTATACACTCCGGTGTAAGTGTATCGTGGCAGTCTCAATGTTTTAATAATAATGTCTTTAACTTGGTTATTGGTGCCATCGATCATTGATTAGCGCCAACTAAAATATTGTACATACTTGAAACGTAATGTATCATATGAACACTTGATGCTTCCGACTGTACCCATGGAACAGTTGCTCTAATAACTAAGGTGTAACGAGGGTTTAGCGCTGATGATGTGCAATGTTCCAAAAGTGTAGTACCTAATGCTACCAAGAATGCCAGGTACAATATGTTTTCATTTATTTACGACCTTCGACTTGGCATGTACTCAAATGGCCAGTATGTATACGAACATTCTGAACATTCGTTATTCAACCAAATTGATTTGTTCAAGACGATTAGAGCACGGGACTGTCATGCAAGTCCTTCCGTAGTGCACGATTGAAAACCAAGCCGCTGGTTTCATTATCTTGAGCAAAACGTTTAAATTGAAGAAAATTTACCTACCATTGCGCATGAATTCTGATCATTTCTTGTCGAATTTCTACACACAAATCTTGCAGCGTGGCAAACAAGAAGTACAGATTTTATAAGAAATTTTGAAAATTATTCAATATATTTCCTATCAAACATTCGGCCTGATTCTATAAGGGAATGGTTATGGTAGTCACCGTGCTCACTATCAAATTGTAATGGCGACAGCCAATAGGAAGGCCCGTTGCCCTAGCAATTTCATCTTAACCACGGTAATTACCATAACCATTCCCTTATAGAATCAGGCCGATTGTCGCAGAAATTGCATTATACAATTTTTTCAGGCCTAAATTTAGTACTAAATTCAGTCCTGAGTTCAGGATCGTGTAAAACGGCTCTTGAGAGTCCTCTGTGCGCTCAAAGCGGCTCCGCGCGCGATTCTAGGGCCTTTATTTGACTTAATTTTCACAGCCAAATGACTCCAGGTGTTTTATTAAAAAATCACCCGGTACGATGTGAAATGAGGATTTTATTTTTCAAGTCAAATAAAGGCCCTAGGATGGCGCGCGTAAAATTTGACTATCTCCGACTGTGATCGGTTTTTCTCGGATTTTTTTCCTTTCACATGTTTATATGTAGATATGAAGTAATGCCAGTTGAAAGAAAATCACCATCTTCGATTTAGAGGCCTTTTAGTCGGAGCTGCTTTAAGCGTACAGAGGACTCTTGAGACTGTTCAGATTTCACGGCAACGTGCGACACGGACAAGAATTCCACGTCCGTAAATTTTTGAGCATCCTGTATTGTATCAAAGCCGTGGTCACTATTTTAATGTAAACACGAAGTGAATAGTGATCATATTTTCGTTTTCGCGCGAATGTGTTTATCGTTGCCATTGTTATTGTTATTGTCATCATCGCACCTATACATTATACCACTGATTTTGATTAAAAAAGATTCCTCGGATATTTTTGTCATTATTATTATTATAATAGAAATGATGACACACTACACAGAGGCAGATGCCAAATAGGTCTGTACTTGAACCCTTATGGAAAATTATGCGCATTTCTCTTCGTCAGCTGATCACGTAAACGAAATCAAGGCAGGTAAAAAACTCACAAAATGACTTCTTCGCAAGAGGAGGGCATAGCGTGTAGTACACTTAGTGGAGCGGTTGAAGCTCGCTAACGCGTCTCCTTAACGAGTTATTTTTTTTGGAGTAAAACACTCTGGAACCATCACCATTCCATTGAGAAAACATCAGGCTTCAGAATATATAAATTTCAGCAAAATCGCGAGGTACCGACATCGAGTTTTTTGCCATCAAACCTCGAGAAGGTCCGATTTTTCAAGGAATTTCATCACTTACAAAAATTGAATTTTCTCAAAAAATATACGGTCTTGATGGCAGGTTCTGACGTCAATTTATAGAGAATTTCTTGGGCAACATTTTGATGTACGTCACTCTCACTCTGTTTCCTTAATTAACCCGGAAAACAAAAAAATGTGCAGAAAACAGCGACGAAACTTGTCAGTGTCCGCGTTCCCTTTACGATAACTTTCGAATTCACGATATCAAATTAAGAATTTTTTACACAGAACTGTTCCTCAATTTATTCTGAAAATATAATCCCGCATAACATATAGTCGCGTTTCAAAAATAAAGGCGTCAGAAGCAAAAACATCGGAGCGCGCGCTCCCGTCAAACTGTCAGCCGCCCAGTATTTGGAACATGGGCTATGAGGTGTAAAAATTTTTCTCGACGTTATTTCAGATGATTGAGTGATGAAACTTTATATAATGGTTTTATAGACAATTACCTTTCCTTTTGCAAATTGTTGGGACCATACCATCCTGCAGAGCCCCTACAAGGTCGCTGCAAGGGCTTCTTTGGTTTAAAAAGTTACCGCTAACCTACTGCAGAGCAGATATTTTTGGTTTTTTTTCTCTTCATTTTTTTTTATACGTCACTTCTTATTCAGAACTGTATGATCTAAAATATGTGATGCCAAGTGGTAATCAGACTCCAATACCAAAGCAGTATTGAAGGAAATACCTACCTTACACTTCTGCGTGACTATCTAAATAGATACCTATATATCGAAGTTCTATAAATTCAGCGGTGCAGTCAAGTGGTGGGCTACGGGACTATAGCCTCTCCCCAGATTACCAATTCTTCGCCCTTTTTTAGAGAATTTTAGTCCTTTCTCGAGTTTCGAAGGGACATTTCGTTCCCAGTTATTGGCTCAGCCTCCCACGACAAAATCCTGTTTGCGCCACTGAGTATCTGAAGTCAGGTTTCTATGTTTTGTATATTTATCGCAATATCTGCATGAGGCACAATGGTTCTTGATCAATTTTGATGGGAAATAAGTGAAAAATTAAATCCATCAAACGAATGAAATGTCCTCATCGTCATCGGCATCATTATCGCCATCGTTCTCATTTTGAATAACTATTATTTTTGATTGGTTTTCGCAACCTTTGCATTTGCAAGCCTCAGTGCATTTTAAATGTTCCTTCAGGCACTGGCATTTCGATGTTGAGCAGTTTTTGTCTTTGCAGAAAATGTCCAACATCTCCTGGACTTCATTTGGGATGAGAGGCTGTACGGAGATAGTTTGTGAAATATAATTTGATGTATTTTCCCTCGTATTTTCTCAACCAAAACGAAAAATGTCCAATTCAGGCAATAAGCCCACATTACTGTTTCGCCATATTATGTGACACTGCAACATACATCTGAAAAGAAATTTTTCAGTGTTTTCTGATACAGGCAAGTAAATGGCTACCTTAAGACGTGCTGCCAAAATGCGTCCTCCGTTGGAGGAATTTCGGAAGACGGCTTGACCTTGTCAAGGGTGAGGTGACGTCGCAAATCGTCAAGTGTTTTGATGTCATTTTTTCATCTGAACAAAATCTTGATGAATCGTCTTGAGAAATCAATATTGCCAGAAACATCATGTACATAGCAAAATGCGCTAGCGATTTAACTTCATTTAGTCTCGTCCTAGCAAGATCGAATGCCGTTTTCTTTCCAATTTTGAAAAAGCCATTGGTAGTGTCGCATCCTGTCAAATTATTATAATTATACTTATTTTCTACAATAAAAATTTCTATTATGATCTGTAAGGGCGTAGGTCACATATGGTGAAACAGCAATGTGGGCTCATTGCCTGGATTGGACATTTTTCGTTTCGGTTGGGAAAATACATCAAAAAAATTATATTTCACCAACTATCTCGCTACGGCCTCTCATCCCAAATGAAGTCCGGGAGATGTTGGACTTCTTCTGCAAAAACAAAAACTGCTCAACATTGAAATGCCAGTGCCTGAAGGAACATTTGAAATGCACTGAGGCTTGCAAATTCAAAGGTTGCGAAAACCAATCAAAAATAATAATAATTCAAAATGAGAACGATGGCGATAATGATGCCGATGACGAGGAGGACATTTCATTCGTTTGATGAATTTAATTTTTTCACTTATTTCCCATTAAAATTGATCAAGAACCATTGTACCTCATGCAGACATTGCGATAAATATACAAAACATAGAAACCTGACTTCAGATACTCAGTGGCGCAGACAGGATTTTGTCGTGGGAGGCTGAGCCAATAACTGGGAGCGAAATGTCTCTTCGGAACTCGAGAAAGGGCTAAAATTCTCTAAAAAAGGGCGAAAAATTGGTAATCTGGGGAGAGGCTATAGTCCCGTAGCCCACCACTTGGCTGCACCGCTGAATTTCTAGAACTTCGATATAGTATAGGTATCTATTTAGATAATCACGCAGAAGTGTAAGGTAGGTATTTCCTCCAATACTGCTTTGGTATTGGAGTCTGATTACCACTTGGCATTACATATTTTAGACCATACAGTTCTGAATAAGAAGTGACGTATAAAAAAAAATGAAGAGAAAAAAAAACAAAAATATCTGCTCTGCAGTAGGTTAGCGGTAATTTTTTAAACCAAAGAAGCCCTTGCAGCGACCTTGTAGGGGCTCTGCAGGATGGTATGGTCCCAATAATTTGCAAAGGGAGAGGTAATTGTCTATAAAACCATTATATAAAGTTTCATCACTCAATCATCTAAAATAACGTCGAGAAAAATTTTTACACCTCATAGCCCATGTTCCAAATACTGGGCGGCTGACAGTTTGACGGGAGCGCGCGCTCCGATGTTTTTGCTTCTGACGCCTTTATTTCTGAAACGCGACTATATGTTATGCGGGATTATATTTTCAGAATAAATTGAGGAACATTTCTGTGTGAAAAAATCTCAATTTGATATCGTGAATTCGAAAGTTATCGTAAAGGGAACGCGGACACTGACAAATTTCGTCGCTGTTTTCTGCACATTTTTTTGTTTTCCGGGTTAATTAGGAAAACAGAGTGAGAGTGACGTACATCAAAATGTTGCCCAAGAAATTCTCTATAAATTGACGTCAGAACCTGCCATCAAGACCGTATATTTTTCGAGAAAATTCAGTTTTTGTGAGTGATAAAATCCCTTGAAAAATCGGACCTTCTCGAGGTTTGATGGCAAAAAACTAAATGTCGGTACCTCGCGATTTTGCTGAAATTTATATATTCTGAAGCCTGATGTTTTCTCAATCGAATGGTGATGGTTCCAGGGTGTTATACTCTAAAAAAAATAACTCGTTAAGGAGACGCGTTAGCGAGCTTCAACCGCTCCACTAACTGCTTCAGTCGGGTGATAACTCGACTACAGCAACGCTCAGCTCAGTCTTTACAGAGCGCCACAAATTCACGAAATAATTTGTGGAAACTTATAATAAAATATAACTACACACTCCACGATGAATTCCGTGGAAGTTGATATAGTCGGCGTCGGTCAAAAACTGAGTTCTTTATCGGATTCACAAAAAAAAAACCGCCTGGTAACGGAAAAACGTATTAGTACCTACCAGTTCCTGAGCATATTTCGATGCAGGACATTAACACGAAATTAATTGCTTCAACTTCTTTTCCATAGTTTGTGATACCCCTCTCACCACCTACAGCCAGTTTCACTCAAGTTTTATGAGCGAATTATCTTTATCACGCTCATAGTTGCTATGAAGCAGCCAATAGCATGGCCAATTGTTTAGTTACTATGAGTGCGATAAAGTTAATTTGCTCGTTAGACTTTGATGGAACTGGTTGCTCGTTGCTCTATTTTGATAAACATTCTTTCGTGTTACCGAAAAATAAATTACCGATAATTTTGGGTATCTAGCAATTATTAAATATCTAGCTCTTTGTCTGTTCGTTATCTCTAGTACGATCGATTGTCGACTGAGTGAAATTAATTAAAATAAATCTGTATTTGATCTACAGTCAACTTGGCAGAGCTTTCGGTGGGAGCAATCGTAATATTAATGTTTCTTTTATGCTCGGTTTCACAAAAGCGTTTTATCCGTATACGACGTGTTTATACTCGGGGGTTTGGCAACTGCCGTCGTATAGCTCCTATAAGTGCGCACTAAATGGATGCGGCTAAGGTCAGACACGGCATGCACACGGCTGCAGCGACTTTAGAACTACGGTATATGAAAACTGGCCAAAAATGTTAATTTACGTGGAACCTGATATAGTTGACTCACAAAAGAGAACAGTACAAGTCATGTTTATAATACGCGTCACGTTTTCATCGTCGTTTTCACGCTTTTCACTTTTCAGTACTTATTACGAAATTTTTGTCCACGCCGCTGCTGCGCTGTACGTCAAATCCGGTGAAACCACGCCACTGGCTTCTCCTGTCTGCAGGCCACTTGTCTGTAAGTCTCAGTCTCTCAGTTTTAGGAACATAACTTCCTTGAAGTCAACTAATGAAGAACGATCGAAAAGATTCAACGTGTTGAATACCTAGTGAAAAGTTGAACCCGTTAAACCAGTGAAAGATGTCCGTCTCGGCTTTATCAGAATTATCAAATGCTCGTATGATTCCTGATCGTCGTATGCTTTAAACACAGGCCACGCGTGACCTTCGTCTGGGTTGCGTTCGAGAACTACACTATTCTGCGATTGCTGCAGAAATGACCGTTCGGGATCTCTTCTGTGCGCACTATCGGTAACGCAGTAAACCGTTCGAGAACTCAAAAAGTGTCGCGTTGAAAGTGACAAAATTCGCAGCACTTCCGAGCGCCGTGAAAGTTACTCGTCATGCGCACCTCAGTACCCCACACATTTATCTGTCAATAATGGTTCTGATTGGGTACTTAAATGGTAGGTAGCACCTATAAAAATGGGTATTTTATTAAAAAAGCTTACTTTACTTTGAAAGCCGTCAAGGTATAGGTTTATGTTTACTTCAAAACTGGATCGCCAATCACTGGCGGGCACATTGACATTTCCAGCACAGGAAATCGTTCAGAAAGTGATAGTTACTTTGCCTTACTTTGATACCCCCACCCCAAAGCGTAATAATTACTGAAGGAGTGTAGATCTCGAACGCAACCTTGACCAATCAGCGTATGGTAGGCAAAATGTCCCTACATTAGCTATAACACTACACAAATTTGTGTCGTCTTATGAATAGGACGACGTATTTTTCATCTTTGTGAAACCGAGCATTAGTTGTTTCGGGCGCATGTGCCGCAGATTCTGCTTCGCGACGTATCTCGATTTTTAGCTAAATATAGCTATTTTGCCGGTGAACTTCCGATTTTGAGCTTGATTTCAATTCAAAATCGAGTTCCAAATGAAGTCCAGTGAAATGACACATGCTGAAAGTGTGAAGACAACGAAACATCAGCTGCATTCCTTTTGCCATTGATCTCAGATATTCTCACCGCAATTGGTAGTGGTGTCTCACTCGCTTCTTATCGATTTCTCGCTATTTAATAGTAATAATAATTATAATAAATAAATGGTCTTTATTTTTTTACAACTCTAAAAATTTGTCCCTCAAACTGAGATGAGGTGACGTGGGGTGGTGGTAAAAGGAAAGCGCCTATTTTGCAATGTTTCTGACAAATACGGCGGTATTTTATCGAATTCTCATACCGTTCATCAACCACAAGCGTTCCATCATACCGAAATCGTAGTATTTTCTTTTTTTCTACCAATTGCGGCCTAAATTATCGACATCCTAACGCCATATATCTATCATTACATGTGAAATTTCATAATTTGTACGGTTTTTCGTTTTGCGCATTTTTTTTCTCATCGCGTCGGCGCATTATAAATTTTGGAAACATGGCTATTCTTTAAAGCATGCTCAACTTGAAATAGCCACACACACAGGACTCATACACACAGAGTGAATCCACGTGTTTTTTATGTTGACTTTTCGTAACTGACAACTCTTAAAACTGCCGTGTGTGGGTTGTTTGAGCGTACATTCCGCTTTTAGAACCACTTGTAACTCTTGACATTTGTCGTGAAAAGACCTCAACTCTTCACTGTTTACAACCAATAATAACCTGTCGAGTTTTTACGGGAATACTTGAAATTTTATAAAAGCCAGAACCAGAAGCGTATGGATTGAGAAAATTTCTCTACTACCCGACTGGACCACTCTGTAGCAGCCCTTCAACCTCAAACTTCCTTAAAAAAATATTCAATTAACATGGAATGAGGTGGTTGAGGGGTAGTGATTTCTTATCCAGGTATGGGGTTTCCATCAGTTTTCTTCTTTCTTAAATTGAAATTTTCTCCTTTCGAACTTTTGCTCCACATTGGTGGGGAAATTATCCAAGTCTCGTCTCGGCGGCATCACTAATCGGGAGTTATTATGGGTGGATCGTTTTCAAATGATCACCCGGTATACAACCACCGAAGCAAATGAAAGCCTTCAAGTCGACCTGTTCGTTCATTCATTCAATGCTTTCGCCGTACATAATGTACCGCAATACACATACCACACACACAATACTGAAATGCACCCGAAAGAACAAGGCCATTACGAGAGAGGTGTGAAGGGTAGTCGGAGTAAATAGAGTAAAATCAGCTGTTGTTGGAAAAGGACAAGTTCACGAAGGGATCCCCCTAATACGACCCGTTATAAGCCATTAACAAAGCCAGAACAAAGCGTGATCGCATCGACCTTTCCTGATTCCGGGTCGCTTTATAGAGGTACCTAAATGCGTGTTCTTCCGTGTAGAGGTGAAAATAAATAAAACATGTGAATACGCCCCTCACGGGCCTGAGGCTCAGTAGCGCACTTCCTCGTAGTGAATTAGTAAGTATTATAGGTATACATGCATATTTTTAACTTGGAAGTAATCGGATGAAAATTGTTGATTTAAAAATTCCGGCGAAATTAATTGTCACTTTTTCAATTTCTTATTATTGAGACTAGATTTTTCTTAGTTCAGTTTGATACGGTGCAAGTGCGTGGCACGGTTGGCAGCATTGTACAGATCCCGTGCCGATGCCAAAGTACATATGGGAATGGTAATTTAAAAAAAATTGTAGCTATACAAAGTGGTCCAGGTTTTAGTCGACAAACTTTGCAGGCTGATGAAGGATGAAAAAAGAAGTCGACTCGCCCCAAAAAATACATGTCTAAAATGCATATTAAAAAACTTAAGGTGCGTTCAGTCAGCTTATTTAAGGTGCGTTCAGTCAGCTTATTTAGTCGCAAGTTTAATTTTAGCCGTAAGAGCTGCATCACTTATTGGCTGTTCTGAGGAGGCTGGTTCATAAGAGCCAATGGGCGTCGCTGCGCTTGCGACTAAAATTAAAACTTACGGCTAAATAAGCTGACTGAACGCACCTCTAGCCGCAAGTTTTAGTTTCAGTCGTAAGCGCAGCAATGCTCATTGGCTGTCATGAACCAGCCTCCTCAGATCAGCCAATAAGCGATGCTGCGCTTACGACTAAAATTAAAACTTGCGGCTAAATAAGCTGACTGAACTCACCTTTACAGGCCTTTGAAGTTGCAGAAAAAAAAGTTTTTTTCTTGATAACTTTTGAACAGCTTGACCGATTCCGCTCAAATTTTTGGTTTGGTCCATCGATTCCAAATGATGACATCGCCGCTACCTATCTTGCCTACTGACTCCAAATGGTACCAATGTTCAAGAAACAGTGAATACATTTGTTTTTCCAATTACAGTGATAACATAATTATGAATTATTAAATAAATGAATAAATAATAAATGATATATATATTGATCCCGTTTTAGACATTACAACAAATGTATATGGACAAGTCACAAAGGTCCCTTTACCCAAAAATCTGCGTGGCGCTTCGTCTCAATCGAAAGAGCACGGTCTTGTGGTCTATCCTACCAATTTTTGTGCTTTTGTCACAAAATGCAAGGTTTACATCACTAACATCCGGGCTACGACGAATCTGGCGATGATTTTTCATATTCATACACTATCACGACTGACCGTCACGCAAATTCAGGGTGGATAGTTTTTATTATGAAGTTACTGGGAGCTGAGCTAATGAATTTTGATCGGTTCGTGTACTTGCAGTGGAGGATTAAATTTCATTATCTGTGTAACATGATCAGGAATGTGCGGCTTGGTGCACCTAAGAATTGAAATCGCACGAATTTGTTAACTTTGTCTGGATCATGTCTGGATGCGTATTATGTTGACATTTTTCGCCTTCACGTTGCATGAGTTTCTCTCGGTGTGAATATCGTTCTTGTTTGAAGTCCGATGGTGGTGTGCCACTTGAATGACAAAGTCATCAAAGTCGGCATGTAATTTTTAGTGCATTTTTGTCCGTCCGTCTGCTTTGTACACATCAAAAGAATCTAGGGGACAAGCAAATTCAAACGATTTCTAAAATCATCATAACTTTTGACTGCCGTCAGCGATTTCATATCGGTTTTTAGTGTTCGATAGCCCAATCCTTCGTTTTTATGCGTTTTATGAGTTTCTACAGGGTGATCAATGGAACAGTGTAAAATTGCCAAAAGTTCAGTACGAGCGCGATTTCCCATAGAGTTTTTTTTATGCATTCCAATAGCACAGTTATGAAGACTGGTGTTTCAGCTTCAGTAAAGTTTTTGAATTTTAGAAATCGAAGGTGAATTGCCAAAGACATTGATCATTTTGTGCCGCCATGTTGAACTTCCAAGAAAGTGATCCGATTTCATTGAAACTTGGATAATAATCATGTCTGGTTTAAGTAATTGGAATTTCAAGGTCAAATGTCTTTTTCGGTCACTTTCAAGCCGCCACATCGAACTTTAATGTGAATGATTCGATTCTAGTGTGTTTCAAAGTTTTATTCAAATCGAATCATTCATGTAAAAAGTTTAATATAGCGGTTCGGAAGTGATCGAGAGTGACATTTAACCTTGAAATTCCAATTACTTGGATCAGACATGAGTGTATTCCAAGTTTCAATGAAATCGGATCACTTGCTTCTTTCTCGGAAGTTCAACATGGCGGCATAAAATGATCAATATCTTTGGCAATTCACCTTCGATTTTCAAAATTCAAAAACGTCACTGAAGCTGAAACACTGATCTTCTAAACTGTGCTATTGGAATGCATGAATTCTCTTTTTTGGGAAATCGCGCTCGTACTGAACTAACGGCAATTTTACACTGTTCCATTGATCACCCTGTAGCAACCTTATAAAACATTGTTAGTATTTGACGTGATTAGAGCATGAAAAAGAAAGATTAAGCTATCAAACACTGAAAACCGATGTGAAATCGCTGATGGGAATCAAAAGTAATGATGATTTTAGAAATCGTCTGAATTTGCTTGTCCCCTAGATTCTTTTGATGTGTGTAGTTGAACTCCTCCTAAACAAAATGTACCGGTATCGTTTTTTCACAAATGATTGCTTATTTTCTGAGGATGAGAATAGGCACACAAAAATTTGGTTCCCTCGCGCGATTGCGAAAAAAGTGAAATAATTTGTAAAGAGTGGATATTTAAGGCTGTATTCGCAGGGTATTGATATTTCTCCTTCAAAAATTAAGATACAGAGATAAAAGTAAATAGAGGTTTTGATGGGATTCCATTAAATATTTGTTCACCTCACTTCCGTTTGGATTATCCCAAATTTTTGTAGCAGGCTCTCGATTAGGTGAATATGACAAACTGCCTCCGTAGGTGCTATTATGTCGATCAACAATTCCAGGTTCAGGCGATGGAAGTTACAGACTGAAATTGCGAACACTTGCTGGGTGTCTCCACGAGCACGAGCCCTGTACCTACGGCGGAAACAAAGCTGTTGTTTACACCAAGAACGCGGAGCTCCTTATTGCAAAGTATTGCTCGGTCAAAGTATGAGTGCTTCGGTGACAACGATGAGTTAACAGGAGTACTGGGACTGCGATCCTGTGACGAAACTTGAACAATCCCAGGCAGCTAGTGACACTGTATCAAGCATGTGTCAAGGTGATGTCCAGTCTGATTCAGTAGCTCCAGAACAGCTTTTGACGGCAGGAAATACTGCAGGAGTCGTTGGCATGAGCAACAGCGAAGAAATTGAGAGGAAGGAAGGAAACTGAATTCTGGATTTGTCAAGTTTTTCTCCGGTACAAAAATAAATCTCACACACTGAAAATTGCTGCCTCTTTTCTCTTGTCTCAATTCAAACCTAATGTCACAGACCCTAATCCAAAAAATATGTTTTAGCCTGTATAACTGGTTGCCTACAGCCACTAGCCAAAATTCTCAAATTCTGATCAATTAATCGAAACTTAAACGTACACTTGTGCTTGCTTTTTTATCTACTTCCGTGCATCTTTTTCCATGCACAATCCTGCTCAGCTTTCCATTTCCAAATTTGATTCAATTTTTCGTTTGACAAATAATGCCAGTCGTCAGTCGTCACTCTAGACACGTCTCTGTTTACGCCGTCAAAAAGCCTACCATTTGATAACGAGTTTGGTACCGAAGCTAATTTGCTACGGAGCAAATTTGACTTTCTTGCAACCGGGGGTCAGTATACTGTATAAAAAAAAAGAGTTATATAATTTTACCCTGCTGCGACTACAGCCTTAAGGGGTTTCTGATGCGACTAAAAAAGTTGTTGACGGGAATCGGTTCCATTTTATTTTTTTCGTCAAGTAGAATCTCTTCCAAAAAGAAAATGTACGGGCATTGCTATCAAAGGACCCCGCACGATTCTTATGGAAAATGGCTCCCGGTTAAATTCTCTGAATTTTTGATATGTTGTAGCTCATGAGATACTAATCGAATACCGTGAACCCCAAACTCAAATAATGGACAGTTTTTTACCCACAGGGGGTTGAAGTTGGAGGTTTTGACGGCTTCAAAATGATATTATGACGTTAATAAAAGCTTTCTACCGAGCGTTCATAAATTAAATGGGTCAAGGGTGGCTGTGAGTTTGAAAACATCTGTCGGAACTAGCATCGTTCATTTGATGTCTGTAATTTTTTGGTTATCGTAATCTGTCAAACCAGCCGCAGTTTTCGTTTTCGGAACATTAAAAATGTGGTTTTCACGGCAGGGCACAAAACCTACATGATCGAGGAGTATTTTCGAACTTGAAAGTATTCTCGTGCACTTATGGCAGATCAGAGATCAATAATATGGGACGTAACTTGTCAAAGTTTGACAAATTTATTACAAAATGATTACGCTAGTTTAGACAGACGTTCTTGAATTCACAGGCACCCATTTACCATTCACAGACCCATTTAATTCATGAACTCTCGGTATTTGGTTTCTCTTCAAGTTGTGTTTCATGCTAAATGTATTTATTTGACAGAAAAATATCAACCCCCTCCTTCACCCCCATCCCCTATCTACCATCACAAAATTCGAGATTACTCTCAAAAGCCATGCAGATGGCTTCTGTGATTTAAATTATGAATTTTGACATGAAAATTATTTTCCACCCCTAATGTTGGGGTGCCGATTCTCCAATTTTCCTCGTTAATTTGGCTGAATTTTTGGTAGTGTGTACTTCTAATTCTGCTGAGCAAAAAGTTCTCCTGCCAAAACTTATTCCTATGGACCGTTTTTGTTCTATAGGGGACTGAAGTTGAAGATTTGAGAGCATAAATATTGAACTTCAGTCCCCTGCAGAACAAAAACTGTTCATAAAAATAAGTTTTGGTATCAGAACTTTTTGTTCAGCAGAATTAGAAGTACACAATGCCAAAAATTCAGCCAAATTAACCGAGGAAAATTGGAAAATCGGCACCCCAACATTAGGGGTACAAAATAATTTTCATGTCAAAATTCATAATTTAAATCACAGAAGCCATCCGCATGGCTTTTGGGAGTAATCTCGAATTTTATGATGGTAGATAGGGGTTGGGGATGGAGGAGGGGGTTGATATTTTTCTGTCAAATAAATAAAAAAAGCATGAAAAACAACTTGTAGAGAAACCAAATAGAAAGCTTTTATTAACGTCATAATATCATTTTGAAGCCGTCAAAACCTCCAACTTCAACCCCCTGTGGGTAAAAAACTGTCCATTATTTGAGTTTGGGGTTCACGGTATTCGATTAGTATCTCATGAGCTACAACATATCAAAAATTCAGAGAATTTAACCGGGAGCCATTTTCCATAAGAATCGTGCGGGGTCCTTTTGAGAATTTCCAAAAAAATTCGAAAATTCTTGATTTTGATTTTTGAAAATTCAAAAACCAGATAGCTCGACAATGCATCTTTCTTCAAGGAAGTCGCATGACAAATTTGAACTTTTTATTTAAAACAAAAATGGTACAAAAAATGATTTCTACTAGACATGAAAAAGTGAATTAGTAGAAATCATTTTTGGTACCTTTTTTTGAAAATAAGAAGTTCAAATTTGGCATGCGACTTTCTGAAGAAAGATGCATTGTCGATGCTATCTGGTTTTTGAATTTTCAAAAATCAAAATCAAAAATTTTCGAAACAGTTTCTACTTGACGAAAAAACTAAAATCAAACCGATTCCCGTCAACAACTTTTTTAGTCGCATCAGAAACCCCTTAAGGGCATGTTATAATGAAGAAAAAGTGGGTTTGCAGTTTTCGTTCCTACACATCTGTTTTTGTGGATACGAATTTCAAATTTGACTTGCGGCTTCCTAATCGAGTTTTGTTCTCTGAAGTATTTTCCGAAACGGTTTTAGACTTTTGATCGTATTTCAATTTTTGGATTTTTTGGTGTAGATTCTGCCAGCGGTCTTGCTAACCCTTGAAATTGGACAGGAACGTACACAATAGTTCTGTTAAATGTATCATGAAACAATTTGATCCCATCGACCCTCAGAAGTGGTAAGGACCTACACCTCTTTTACAAATCAAGCATGCTGTGACATTGCATTGCATGTTGAATAGCCCGGGGTGGTTCAAAATAAACTAGTGGCAAGTTTCCGTTGCATTACGATTGCTATAGTAACCATAATTTTTTCCATCATAAATGCTTCTTTACAGCCTAATTCTCGGTACATAAATCACAAAAAAAAATCAGTAACTCTTTGAGAAAACAAAATACGATCAAAAGTCCAAAACTGTGTCGGGATATTGAGGTACGCTTTAAAAAAATGTTGCCTGAAAAATTCTGCGACTTGTTTTCTCAAAACGGGACCTTGCTGAAGTCAGGTCATTTTTGCGTCCCTTCCATTGTCACCCTGTATATCATACATAATGTCAACAAAAGGGTCATCTAAGGTGGTGCCTTGTAGCCAAAAAATTACCCTATCGAGCACCACTAAAATTTCCAAAATCGGTCAATGTTTTCTTGAGAAATTGTCATTTTAGCCGAAACTAAATTTCGGGGTGATCCTTGGGCCATTTGGGTGTATATACTTGGATTTTTTCTGATGAGCATCGTAAACGTTATATAAAAATTAAATATTACACTGGAAATGAGGATGTCATAGAAACCGAACTCTTCCTACTTACTTGCATATTTCTGACTCGGATAATAGATGATCGTCGATGCACTTTTTGACAGTGAATCTCGACGGCGACGTTTAAAACAAACAGATATCGTCCCATCGAAATGTCGTTTATCCCGTGCCGTAGTTGGGAGTTTGCCGCCGGTATGGCATCAAATGAAAATGGGCTGTTATATCCCGCGCTCCGTAATTGGTATAGCGATTTCAAGGTTCGATGCGTCGGTTTGTGTGCATTTGATTGTCCTATTTCGGCGTCGATCGAAAATCGTTCAAGGTTCCGGCATCTGACCGGAAAGTGTGCCGGCGGGAGTAATTTGAATTCATTTCGGATTCGGAATGTAGGTACATCAGGGGTGGCGTCGAGACGTGACACGGTTGAAGCCGCGACGGACTGAACGGAGTCGGAAATGTTTAACCACGCGCTTATGCATTCATAGCGAAGTTGATTTTGATTTCATCAAGTTTTAATTCAGTTTCCACCATTGGCCAGCACGGTTTGTATTCATAATTTACATAGGTGTATTATAGATACGAATGTCGCAAGGTACAGTTATTGCAAATTTGGTACATATTTGTGAGTAAAGCATTGGAAATTATCGAAGAACTCAGTTGTGAATTGAAGGATTTTTTTTTCGAGATAATAATAATTATATATGTACACAAACATGCGAGTTATGCGAGTTGAAATGAATGTACATGGTAAATGGTGGCGGAGACCGGTGAGAGGCGAGATCTCTCCCCTGGCCCCGGGGCAAACAAACGGCAGTCTGGCTCGTTCCCGACCCCGTCTTGTGTATGGGGGGAGGGGGGACTAGCTGCTGTATCCCCGACCTCCGGTGGGGGCGGCCAATTTCTCCTCCCTTCCCTGGTTGTGTGTTCATTCCGGCGGCGCACACGTGAGTTCCTACACGTCTGATCTGTTTTGTTTTGTTTCAGGACCTGAGCGGCGGCAACAGCAATGACAGCTCCGGGGGACCGGCTCCGGGCACCCCCAACTCTCAAGGGATGAGGCCCACCCCATCCCCGACGGGATCCACAGGCTCGCGCTCCATGTCTCCTGCTGTCGGTCAGTATATACATAGCATGCACATACATACATACATACATACATAAATATACATACAGAACATTCTCCCACGTGATTCGCGTGTAAACCCCGACCACGTGTTCTCCCATTGACTGTCGGAGCAACTTCGATAAAATGCGGATGCGGGTCTCCTCAACATTGACCTACATTTTACTGCCGAAGCCGGCGTTCCGACTGCACAATAAACCACACTTTACCGGCATCTCGCCTTTCTCGGCACTTGTTCATGCCTTTCCCGTTCGAAACGAAACTGTGTGTGTGTGTCTGTTTCTCTTGATTGTCATTGCGAACACTAAAAAGCAACTTACACGATAATTCCCTTTTCTCACAGTTCCTAGTATTCGCATTCACCAAAAGTTTACTCATTAAACATCTCTAATAATCATAAACAAAAACATCCCAAAATTCCCAAACAATACGGCGACCCCGACCCGCAATTTATATCAAATTAAAAGCAACGTTACGTTACCGTCGTTTGATTTCCATCAAATATGAAACTGTTTTCATTTCATTATGTATTATTGCCATCAGTTTCTCGCCACCGGCGTCGAAAATAAAACGAGATGGATTTTTCAAGGCCATCGTTTGTGTTTGTGTTTCTATGCTAATTGCAACAATGCACGTGAGGGCCAAGGGCCAAAATCGGGTCAGTGAACCAAACAGGTAGTAAAAGGGTTATTGACCGGGGTTGCCCCTAAAATCTACGGATAACCCTCGAGATTACGGTGGATGTATTTGTACGTTTACCGAGCATACAAATCGCATTAGTCGAATCTTACCTCACGCATAGACATATTATTGACGAGTACATGCCGTAAGTCTGCTTTTGTTCATAAATAATTGTTATGTGCTGTGTGATTAATTATTGCATTTATGTAATTGACACGCGAGAGTATGATGAATATTAATCGGAACTGGTTCAAGTTCAAGTTGAAAGCGAAGCTTGTACAACTTACCGCATTTTAGATGAGCGAATCCTTCTAAACTTCACATACAGGGAGCGTGTCAAGTTTCGAAACCTAGATTTATTTTTTCCCTCTTGGAATTTTTGGAAAACGGTTCGACAGGTCAAATAGATTGAAACATTTTCCGATAATTTTTACTATGTCTTCCCGTTCCTGTTTTCAAGCAGTGACATCATCGACATTTATTTCAATGTACATATTTCAAATTCATAATTAACTCCGTATTTTTTACACATTTCGATAGATTATGAAATTTTGATTCCAGAATAATGCACATGTATGCCTTTTGGGCTGATAGTTTAGGTTATATGTACTTATTTTTAAAATGAATGTGGACAAATAGGTTGAAGTTGTTGGTTAATGTTTTCACCAAATGGAAAGTTGCTGCCGCCGAAATGGCGCTGAGATAGTTTATTATTGACGCCGAAGGTCACGAAAAATCATTTGGACCAGTTCGAAAGTGTTGTTTCAAAAACTTACAATTAAGTTTATTTCTAAGTGGTCCAGATGATTTCTTATGAGTTCCAGTATCACTAATAAGCTATTTCAGCACCATTTCCGCGTTGGAAACTTTTCATTTGGTGAAAACATTAACCAAAAACTCCACCTGTTTTTCCACAAATAATATTGCCCAAAATATCAGCTCAAGCATGTGCAGTATTCTGAAATCAGAATTTCATAATATGTGTATTCAAATCTCAAAAAAAAAAGATGAAAATATCGAGCTGCAGTTTGAAACAAGTGTCGATGACATCATTACTTGAAAACAGGAAGGGGTAGAAAAATAAAAGTGTTCGGAAAATGTTTCTTATAAAATAAGTCAATTTAAATAAATCCAGGTTTCGAAGCTCTACACGCTCTTTGTATACATAGACTACACATACACGTTACATCGACAGTCTGCACCACTACCACCACACACCGGTGGCCTCCATATTCCTGCACATCGTCGACGTCGTTCTACGACAATGCCCTCCTCAACTTTGTATGTAAATTTCGACGAAAACCCATTATTGATTGTGTACACAAGTTCGAATGAGGTTATGTGGTAAAGGTTAGTAAGGTTACAAGAAACTTGTTTGATGATGCACATTTGACAGGTTGAAAACAACATTTGTCATTCCCATTAGAAGATGCAGAGCCGCTTCCTTTCGGCCAGGATCACGGACCATGATTCGGATATCAGCTCACAGGATTGGTTGGCTGTGTTACGTGCAATCAATCCAGCCAAGCCATCCAGCCAGCTGAGCGGATTCCCGGATCATGATACGTGATCCTGGCCGAAAGAAAACGGCTCAGGCATATACTGGATCCTGCAACAGTGCGTCGGGCTTTCCTAGCGCCTTTCCCGTACGAGATAGAAAAAAGTCTAATATAACGGTGTCTCAAAAGTAACGCCCCTGTTTTCTTTCTCAATAACTTTTGGGATGTCATCAACTTTTCTTATCCCAAGTCCTCCATATTGAACTGGTAAGGAAGTCATTCGTAATTGGTTCCGCTCTAATTTTACATTTACCACTTTTTCCTATGTTGCAAATATGTGGCTATCGAGCTTGTTGATTAAGTCATGAAATCCATCCAAGGGCGTAGTCCAAAGAAGGTAGTTCAATTTCGGGATGGCTAAGCAGTGGCGAAGCAGATAATATGCTGTGTGCGTATTTAGAAGCTCTAATCGATCGAGTAATAATTTGAGTTCTGTTATTTTTTCATTCATAATCATTTTTGTAGATTCAGCACCCAACGGTGCACCTAGTAGTCTGAGATTTTTTGAAACTACTTTGATCCCTGGTAGGTGGTCTTCGAAGGATTTGAAGGTTTCACTGTTGAAAGATGAGCAGAAGAAAATTCCACATTTTTGATCATTGATGTTAAGTCCAAGTTTTTTACAATTTTCAGATACAATCTTGAAGTTTGCAAGAACTGAATCTGGAGCTCCTCCTAAGGTACCATCATCTAAGTACCATGCATCAAATTCAGAGTCAAGTTGATTGAGAATTGGCTGGATGGCAAGGCAGAAAAGCATTGGTCCAGTGGGATCCCCTTGTTGAGCTCCAACTTCTGATAAAATCTTCTCATCCCCAAATGATAAATATGATAGATTTCTGTAACACTGGGATATAAATGGAAACAGAGTGGGAGTATGTTTTGAAACTTCGTTTAATATGCTGTCGCGTTCTATGGAGTTGAAGGCATTTTGAAAGTCTATTTTGAGTATCACCTTATTTGTTGATGTATTAGCTTCAATGAAGCTTCGGCACGCATGTATCACTGCTTCAGATCCTCCTTTGGTTGCAAAACCGACCTGAGCGGGACGAAAGTAGTTTCCCACTGATTCACGTACCATTTGGCAAGCAAGCTTGGCTGCTGAACGTCGAAGGGTTGTGCCCACAGCTGTGGGACGTATCCCTCCATCTTTTTTATTGAAAGCACATTGTGAGGCCCCGTACAGTATACATGTTATTTTTGGATGAACTTGGTCCGACAGCATGATCTTTAAAAGGCGAGTTAGGGACGAAAGCAATTTCATTCCTTTTTCTCCAAGGTGTGTGGCCGTTAAGTCTTTTAAATGTTGTGGTCGTAGCCCATCAATCTCACCTGCAGAGCCATTGTGGAAGCTTGAAATCGCTGCTCGCACTTCTTCATCAGATAATGATATTGGTTCTTCAAGTGTTGTTTCTTGTGGAAAGACAAGTTCCCTAGATGGTCTTGGGTGTTTGACTTTCAGCTTGTACAAGGTATGTTCGTTATGGGGGGCCAAGCTGTCATTAGAAGACAAGATAGTGATAGCTCCACGTATGTCATCGTCTGATATTTTAGACTGTACTCTTCTGTGTAAAGGAGTTGCCTTCCTTTTTGATTTAGAGCTGGCTACTGTAATTTCTATTTTCGAGGATCCTAGACAATTCTGCTTCACGGACTCAGTCAAGCTGCCTTTCGAATTCTTTTTAGGTAATTTGAGAGCCGCGTATGGAAATTCTAGTAGGTTCATCCACGCATCCAAATCATTGACTGTTGTACATTTGTCTATAAGATACATCAATCTACTTGCTACCGTAATACGCGCGCCTTTTGGTATCCGTTTGATAACCGGTGTGGAAGTCTTCAATTTACTTAATTTTGTGGAAAAATCATCGACAAGCCGCACTTCGTCATCCTCACTTCCCGAAGAATGAAATTGTTCTTTATGACGACATGTCATGTGCCGCTTTATTCCACGGGGATGGAAAAATAGCCCGCAGAATCGGCAGGGAAGCTTTTCGTTCTCAGAGCTATTTGTAACCACTTGACAGGCATCGCTTGCAGTGATTCTTGCTTCAGATGAGTTGGACGGTCCCGCATCTTTCTCATCTTGGCTTACAAATGTCCAGGTTGAAACACGTTGCTTGAAATTTCCACTTGAAGGGTATTTTGAGGGCAAACAGTCATCATCTGTGGAATCTTCGTCTGACTCTGACACTGACATTTTCATTAAGTTATTTATCATCTATTCGACTATTATTATGCCATATTTCATAGCTTAAATCCAAAAATCAAGGTCTCTTCGATTTTTCGAAGCAAACCTTTAAAATTGCTAAAATTTTCATTTCCTAATTTTTAATTGGTAGCACTGCCGCAAACTGAAAAAACAAAAATAAACCAATAATATAGCTTGAAAAGCTGAACAAGGAAATGGAATGAATCAATATTTCATGAAAAAAGTTGTTTTTGTTATACTAGAGCAAAAATGGGACATCCTGTATGCTTGAAAATAATTTCACGACGTAAGTATTTCCAAACCAATAATTTTATGTGTTAGACTTTTTCCATCTTGCACGGGAAGGGCGTTAGGGAAGCCCGACGCACTGTTGTAGGTACCTGTTATTATGTGCGCTGGCAATGACAATTCAACGTCATCCCTAATAACATTTGCAACAATTAAGTTATTGTGCATCTCGTTGAGTTGAGAGTGCATCCGATAATCCAGATCCGAGACCTTGCCTGTTGGTTGTTGAATGATGCATGTAGATGAACGTATTGGAAAAATAAAACATGCTACGTACAAGAAGTGTGTCGCTTGAATAAACGGTTTGAAATGTGTACTGAAGAAATGTGTGCCAATTTGCAAGGTTTAATGTTTCCACATTGCCGCCGGGTGTTTTTGTCCAATCTGTTCGATTGAAGTGTTGATCAGTAGGAGCGACCAGAGGGATGTCACAAATCACGTTAACATAACGTTTGCGACCTTGTCGTATGAGCTACTACTACTACTAGTACTACTACTACTACTAATTAAACAATAACAGAAGCTCAGACTGGTGTCGTCTACACATCCCCCTTTTCGTTACAACCGCACTAAAACGTAATGGCATACACTTACGACCAGCAATTATGACCTCGTTTTGTATTGGTTGACACCAATCAAAACGAAATGACTCGGCCATTCCAACTTCCTGTTTAGGCCCGAAATTTGAAGTTACGCCACTGGTCTGTAATCTGCTATGATAGCTGTCGGCGGCCGCAAAATTTGCCATTCGAGTTGGATATACTGCTTTTGGTGAGCCAAATCTAGTTAACATGAAGATTATTAATGAACGTTCTTAAATTGACGATCATCTGTGATGTTGAGTCCGATTTGGCTTATCAAAAGATCATTTTCAACTCGATGTCATATCTCGTGGCCGCAGCAGATGTACCGCATTGACCGTATGATCAAAGACTTTTTTACTCCAGAGTGCCGTGATTTTTGTTTGCCTTTTTCAATTATGTTGGGAGTACTGCGTGCAGTTAACTTCGAAGTGTCATCTGCATTTTGATAACTTTCTCGGCATTTTGCCAGCCGCATTTTTTTACCGTTCGGCGGATCACCTAAAATTGTGTGCCTAACTAATGGAACATGTTCCGTCTGACGGATTTGTACCGTCTAGATAAAAAGTACCTAAAGTGACACTGACATTTAATGATATATTCAGTTATTATGGCCAATCTTCGTTGAGAAAAATAATAAATTCATAGCACTCTACATGGAAAAAGTTTTTGATTATACGGTACCTTGTTTTGAAACAACGTATAGATATGGTTTCACATACCAAAGTATCTGCTCATGACGTGAACATTTTGTCATTTAATAGAAATCACTATTTGACCAAAGACCATAAGCAGTCAAGGCCACAAACAGGAAAAAAAATGAAAACACCACATTTTTCTGCAAAGATCCCACCCCTATACCAAATCCACCTCCACACCAAAATTGGATAAATATTTCCGAAGGTGTAAAATGAAATACGAATTTGCCGTGGAATTTACGATGCAAAATTCGCCGTTCATTTTCATAAAATCATATCTGAAGAACGCAACGTTCTTTTGAGCCGGTTCTTGTTTTAAACACTTTTTCAGGGTGTTTTCTGATTATGGTCTCGATGGTGTGAACATTAATTTCCACGAATTCGGATATCCCGTCTGCCCACAAAGTTGTATTTCAGTTCTAGTGGTTAAATGCGATTTATAACTCGATCGCAACGATCACATCTGTCGGAAGCAAGGCATAATGGAGGGAGAAAACCTAGGGACTTTGTGTCACTGTGTCACTCACCTCACCAGGGCCAGGGGCCCTATTTCTAGAAAGGATGTGATCCGTTCACATGCGAAGTCGCAGTCGCTAGGCAACCAGCGCTGTGATTGGCTGCATCGCGATCGCCTGGTGATCGCTCCCTTCTAGAAATAAGGCCCTGTCAGCTTGTCGCTAAAAGTCTTCAGAAAATCCCCTTACTTTATATTGTTAATAAAAAGACCACTGTGTTCATTTTCGCTAATCTTGATTTCATCTTGATTTCCATTGGTCGATTGTAAGGATCGGATCGCAAGTTCACAAGAGTTGGATATTGGCCAACTTCTTGAAATCCTTAAAATCGTTGCGATTGCGTCTTGCGATTAAAATCGGGTTATAAAAGGTACAGAGAAAATCGTATCTTTGAATGTAATACCTATAGTAGAGGAATCAATGTCACACTCGATGTATGAGGAAATGGTTTATGATTGAATATACATCAGTCGTACAAGCTACATACATGTGTTATCTCTGCACCCACCCAAGACTTGTTTGTGTACATAACAGTACCACTACATGGCGATTCTTCAAGGTGGATTTATGCTCGTCAAAAAATAAGAATAAAAATTAAATTAACGATATAAATAAAAATAAGAAAATGTTGAAAATAAACTTTCAGATTCAAGAGTTTATACTCCAAAATGAGATATAACAATCAAAATAGGGAATTACAACTTTCCATTCACTTTTGTGTATTAAAGATGTGCAGATGTCTCAACAGTGGCGGCGTAAAGGAGTTTTTGAAGACGAAATAAACTCTAAATTCTACACAATTCATAAGTACTTCTGCTCGACGATAAACCGAACGAGTGAGGAAAGCAATCGAGTTTTGCCGATGACGATCAATTGACGCTCAGTGTTGCCAATTGTTGGATTATTAACCAAAATTGGGATATTTTTTATGCCATTGGGGAAGCCGACGGTATCGAAAATAACAATTTTAAAAAGGTTATATTTGGGAAAGCGCATAGCGTCCACTCAGGTGATATTTCGACTGCAGCAACGCTAAGCTGGACCAGAGCTTGAATGGGAATCCGTCGGGAGCTGGTGCCAGTCTTATCCGATTCTGAGCTGGCTGATAACCCCCCCCCCCACCCCTTGGGTGGCCCTTGGCAAACCGCCCGAGTATTACGCCTGTAATCGGCACTACGGCAATGTGTGAAAACTCACAGCGTAGTCAGGGAGACGGACGAAATCAGCGAAAGATAACCAACCAACCAACAATTTTCGGTACATAGTAATTATTATAATTTGCAAAGTTTTTATAAGTTTTAGTATTGACAGACTTAACCGATGATAAGGACATGCTAGAATTAGTGGATATAGCTATTGAATATTGAATAATTAATTGCATAAAAAATGTGCGAGCACCAAAAATTTAAAATATTGGCACGTGATGATCACATCAAAAAATGGAATGATAGGGCTGCAAAATTTCTAGCGCACCGTTAGAGGTTAGGTTGACGTTGATAGTGGGTGGCACTTGAGAGACGCTGTACGGCTCTAATCCGTAACCGTTCCGACCGTTCAGAAACAGAATACGCTCTGTGAAAAGTCCAGGCTTCGGGTGGACTAGTGACTTTGACATTACTCTGACGTCAACATTCTGCTCTTTCCCCAACAGAAATTTGTGTTAATGAACTCGCTCCAGAGTTTCAGAGTTTATTACGAACATGGATGGTCTTTGGCTCGCGAAAATCTCAAAAATTGGAACACAGAAAAGGTGCTTCTGTTGAATTCATAATTTTGTGCTGAATGTTGCCACAACGATTTTTGCAAGCATCAGAGCGGCCTTGGTATGTCTCCGTTGCGACTTTTCGATCGTAAACAAACATTGCTTTTCTACTATCGGCCTAGATTGCCGTTGGTGAAGCGTTCGTTGCCAACACGAAATATTTCAAATGTTCCCAGATAAATCGTTGCTGGAATTTAATGTTTTCTTCAACACATTATTGTAACACTTTCTATTCATTTTAACAACAAAATTCAAGGTTCACCTTGACAATTCTGGACGACGGGACGGCACATAGGTAGGTCATCGGATGAATTGCTTGATGGCGAAAAATACGTTTGGGAGCTTTGAAATGTGCCAGGTGAATTGGTAGTGGGTAGTACCGTGATAATAAGTCAAACGCAGGAATGGCTGCGCTGTCGACGTTGGCCTTGGAATGAAATCTAGAATTTTTACCCACAATACTCCATGTGAAGCGATTACTTGAACATGTCAGTTGTTTATTTAATAAATAAGAATTTCGATTGTTTTCGAAAAAGTTTTCGGTACTAAATGAATCGTTGTTGCAGGTCAGCAAAACATTCCGATGCCTCCGCGCCCGTCCAGTGGCCAGTCTGATGGTGGTGGTCCAACTCGAATGAGCCATTCTCCTATGGCAACGCAAAGCAGCTATCCGGTGCAGCATCCGTCGCCTCATCCAGCTCACGTGCACGCATATAAGGGACATCCTGGCATGATAGCCGGTCCTCCGGGACAGCAGATGATCTACCAGCCGAACCAGCAGTACTCGCAAAGCGGATATCCACCGAGGCCGCAGGGAAACATCCAGTATCCGGGCCAGGGATACGGCCCTCCGACCGGTCAGGCACCACCGAACAACAACATGTCGTCGCAGCAGTATCCGAACCGATCCACGAATCACATGCCCAACTCTCAATTCGCACCGTACCAACAGTCGTGGCAGGGTCCCGTCACGATGGCAAAAGGCAACGGACCTCCGCAAGCGCCAGGTTCACCGTCGCCCGGTCCGCCGGGCCCTTCTCGACCTCCTCACTACCTCAAGCAACACCTACAACACAAAATGGGCTTCGGCAATGTCACCGGATCGGCGCCGCCCAGCCCCAGTCCGCCTCAGACCTATCACATGGGCCCGCCGCCTGCCGGACACCACCATTCAGGGATGGGACCGCCGCCTTCCATGGGCCCTCCCAATATGCCCCCATCAAGCAGTCCTCTGATGCCCAACAGTCACTCTCACGACGGACCCATGCCGCCACCGAGCTCCACGCCAAACTCCCACACGCAGATGGGTCCCGAAATGATGGACAACGGCATCACCACGACAGCACAGGGTGGCATGAGCACGCACGTGACCGCCGCCTCGGCCGGTTCCGTCACCTCTATCGTGACCACCGGCCCTGATGGCACACCAATCGACGAGGGTTCGCAACAGTCTACTTTATCCAACGCTTCAGCAGGTAAACGTTTTTTTTTTTCAATTTTGAATGAGTCGCAAACTCAATTATTAACTTCCGATACTTTTTAGCGTCTGGCGAGGATCCCCAATGCACTACCCCAAAATCAAATAGAAAAAATGACATGGGCCACTACAGTCACCCTACGACGCCGCAGAGCACGGTGCCATCTCCCGGCGCCGCCAGCATGAACTCCTTGCACGAAGATTATGAATTAGGCAGCCCCAGTTGGCCTCGCACGCCAGCAAGTCCTGTAAGCCACCTCAAATTTTCATAAGAGAGTGTCATCTAAGTGGTTGCACAAACATGCCCTATCATATTGTGTGTTATTTTTTTCAATACTCCTACTGTATTACACTTTTGTTTTTTTTTCTCTTAATAATTCATATTTGAAAATAGTATGTAGTTTGATATACTTGGATGACGGTATGAACGTGCATTTTCCATTTGTCTTCAAGAAACAAAATCAAAAGTACCTATAGAGTAAAAAGTCAATTTGTGTTTGTTTGTTTGTTTCTTTGTTTGTTATTCACTGAGCTAACTGGCGGGTGTTTCCAGGTGTTTAACAGTCATGTGCCTCCTCCGGACACGTATCGCTCAAAGGTTTATATATAATATTACTTAATGTTGTCGTGCTAATGCTTGTGGTAGCATGTATGGCATGTTCTATGTAGTGCTTGTGGTTTAGATTTTTCTGTTTTTGTCCTGTATTGGTCCTTATTTTGTGTATTTTCAGAAAACGGACAGTCTCGGCAAGCTTTACGAAATGGACGATAGCCCAGACAGGAGGGGCTGGTTGGACAAGTTACTCGCATTCATGGAAGAGAGGAGAACGCCGATTACCACTTGTCCGACAATATCCAAGAATCCGCTTGATTTGTTTCGTTTATATGTGTATGTCAAAGAGAGGGGTGGATTCATGGAGGTAGGTTCATGTTACATTCTAGTTATGTCGTTTAAAAATAGTGATGCAAGTTAATATTGAAGAGTTGAAGGGACTAAGGCTCAAGCTTACTTTTATTTTTTATTATTTTCGTCTTATCTCGTATTGCTTTTATCAGCGATCCATGTTGAATACGATGCTTCTGCATGGTTAGTGCCATTTTCAGGTGTATAGTCTTTAAAGCTCATTCTTACCACACCAATTTCATATTTTTCTGTCAAAAAGAACTGCACTTTATCATCGCTTTAGGCCATTCCATAGCAATTTTTTCCTAAATTTGAAATTTCAATTAAGAGTGTCCCATGTGTAATTTTTTTTTTGTCAACTGTGTGTGTATGTGTGTGTCTGTGGAATTTGATCGCTGCAGGCACAATAAACATCAAAACTGAAGTAATTGTTTGATTGTAGGTAACGAAAAACAAGACGTGGAAAGATATCGCTGGCATGTTGGGAATAGGCGCGTCGTCCAGTGCGGCTTACACGTTACGAAAGCATTATACGAAAAATCTGCTGGCTTACGAGTGCCAATTTGACAGGGGCGGTATCGACCCGCAGCCCATCATCAACCAGGTGGAGGCCAGTTCCAAGAAGAAGGGAGCCAAGGCCGCCTCTGTGCCTTCGCCCGGTTCCTCCAATTCTCAAGACTCGTTTCCGCCTCCGGGATCAGGAGGAACGTCCATGGACGGATACGGCTACAACTATCCGCCAGGTGGTGGCAACCCAGAATACAACGCCCCATCGCGGCCTTCCTCGCAATCCAATGCTCCTTCTCCGCATGGAGGTACGTAGATTTCCTTAAATCTGTATATTGTTTTTCACGTGATACTGCTCTATATCTTTGCTCCAAGCTTTTACACTAGTATTTCATATCACGTGTTTTTTACTGTGCTATACATATCGATAAGAACGATGGGGTTTTTTTTCGCAAAAAAGCCTTGCTCTTCAGTTAGTTTGTAGTATAACTTTATTCAATTATTGACAAACCGTAATGAACCAGGATGAGTCAGCAGTGTTTGGCCGAAATTGATAGTGTATCAAGTTTTCCAGGTAAAACTATTTTTTGTTTTGTTGTGCTTGTAAAATTTATGATAACAGAAAACTTTTCTCGTAATTTTTTGCCCCAGCCAGACAGTGGGTGTTTTTTCTCTTCCTCTAGTACATAATGCCTACATAATGTAGCATCAAGCACAACAAATCGATTAATAGCTTCAAATCCATGAGAGCAGATTGACATTGTATCTGATTCATGAGTAATAAAATCAAGCGTCAGTTTCGAATTTCATTAGACTGCTGATCGTTGAGAATTTTGAATGAATTTTTTGAGTGTTGTTGTTCCTATGTATTTTGTAGTAATTACTTACACTGTTACTTTACATAAATTGGAGTAATGATCCGAGTGTAGTAGTATATGTTTTTATATTCTCTTAGGTTCAGGAGGGGCTAATCATTTAAACAATGCCGCCCCTGGGGGTCCTAGCCCTGCAGGCGGGGCTGCCGACAACGTAAGCGTTTCAAACCCTTTTGACGATGTGTCTCCCAGTCCACCACCACGGGGTGGTCCCTTTCCAGGTGGACCGCACCCTCCTTATCCTTCGGGCACTCCACCCAGACCACAGGGACAGGGATATAGCGGACAGGCGGGATATAACCAATATCCCAGTCCTGGTCCTGGTGCCCCACCAGATCAGTATTCTTCGTACTCAGCTAGTTCAGGTTATCCACCTGCCGTTAGACCAGTGTATCCTCCATATTCAGGTGACTCTGGAGCACCACCGCCGCCGCCCAATCCCAACAGCACGCAAGGACCCCCAGCCGCCGGTCAGGACCCCTACAATCGTTACAACATGGCCCCGAATGCACCGGCTTCCAGTTACACACCGAGGCCCGCCTACACAGGCGCCCCTGGGAACACCGGACCGCCAACTTCACAGCCTCCGGCTGGACCTTACAACACACAGCCTGACTACTACCGCCCAGAACAGGTACGCATTGCTTCTTAGGCACTCTGTTCATTTATTATAACTCCCGAATTTTCAGAACTATCCAAACCAGCAAGGGCCATCTACTACTGGAACTTATCCCGGAGGGCCACCTGCCAACAAGAACATGCCACCTCCCGGACCTCAGCCGCCGAGGCGACATCCAGACTTTGCTAAAGATCAACAATCGTATCCTCAATTTGGGCAACAAAGGCCACCTCAGATGTACGGTAAGTCATTGAACGATACAACAACAAAAAGCGAACGTAATGTCATCCACAATCCCAGCGCCAATGGTGGAAGTGGCTTACATGCGCATTGAATTGTGCATTGAGTTTGTTTTCACTCTACTATAAATGAACTGCACAGTAATGAAATAGTCGAGGTCCAAACAAAAAAGGCCGTCGGACTTGGAAACCAAAAAATACCCAGAAAACTTATTGCAAAAAATAGATTTCAGTTTTCTCTTCTGATTTAGTTACTTCGATCTATTCGGAATCTACACTGTAAAAGTGAGGATCAATGAACTTTGTATAGAATCTCCATAGGATGAGTATGTAAAACAGTGCAAAATTGCAACAATTTCAACATGTTGTTTGTCGAAAATATACGACAGTACGCCCCTCAAGTTTGGAATAATGGAATTCTTTCTTGCTCAGAAATATCGAAAAACCCTTGGAACAAGTCAAATTGATTTTTTTCCAAAAAGAAACATTCTCTGACCCATTCAATTTTTCATTTTTTCGATTTCTCCCCAACAGGTGAACTTTTTTTTTAGAAAATGAAAAGTTTACATCAGAATGCTGCTGGAGAAGTTTATTGTTGATACCGAAATTTATAAGAAATCAAAAAGTATACTTGTATATTATGTATAGAGGAGTAAGAAAATTGGGAATTCCAAGGAACAGTTTTTCAATTCTTCGGGTTGTAAAGCTAATTTTGATGGACCCTTGCATGGGTGTGAGAAGCGTCAATACAGTATATGCATATACATAGAATAATAATATAAACAAACAATATACAATCATACACTCTAACAACAAATGTAATCATGTACAAGACTATTTACATCCTTTATTTCAAATAACATAAGACACAGCAGAGTAATTACATCAATTTCGGACCAATAGGCAACTTTGAAACGACTAAAACTTTCTACACGTAAATCCTGCTGCCCGTGGCAGACCGCAGGGGCGTTCCTTGTTTTGGGAATAATTATTTGGGACTTGGCGTGTCTTTTTGGCTGAAGCAGGCCAAAGGCCGAAAACAGAGCGACGGCATGTTGTCGGTTCCCGGTAGTCGGCGCCGACAATCCTCGTGTGCAAACTTGGTGATCGTTTGCACTTTGGTCAGATCTGACAAAGGTTTGTCGGCGCCCACCGGCAACCCGCCTTTGTTTTGTTTTCGGCCAAAGGGTCGATGCTTCCATTGCGACCCTTTTTTTCGATTTTTTTTAGTTACAAGCGTGGAAAAATCGAACTCGCTTCAAGGGGTTAGATATGTTTTTCTCAAATAAGTGGCCGAATAAGTGAAGATACGGCATTTGATAAAGAACAATTTCCTTTGGTGAAATTGCTTTTCAGGGTTCTTAAAGTCGATCCATCTGGAGCACCAAAAAATCATCTCTTAGGGGGACTGCAGGAGCCCTCAAAGTTTTGGGTGCAAGAACTTCTCACCAAATCACCGTTGATTATTGCTGTATCTATCTTAAAGGAAGCATACAACTCTATTGTGAATATTGACAGCATTGGTTTTTTTCACTTGGGCCATTCGTCGCACTTGGAAAAAATATTTTTTTCACCTGGTCAAAATAATAAATTTTAATCTATTTCTCCGTGGAAAACAATGTTGTATTGACGTGTTTTGTATTATTTCCCATAAATTCGCAGTTGCTTCATCCATATAATATGAAGTCAGAATTGCGATATTGGCATTTTACGAAGAACAGCTCACAAAAAAGTGCGCACAGAATTGATGGAAAAATATTTAAAAAAATCCCATTGATGATTTGGGATAGGAATCTAAATAACTAATAAAAATTCTGAAATGACTCCAATATTATGTTTCAATTCATTGGTATTTTTTTCATTAAATTTTGTGGTCAAATTTTATAAAAATCTGAAAGGACCCCGCACTATTCTTATGGAAGATGGCTCCCCGTTGAATTCCCTGAATTTTTGGTATGTTGTAGCTCAAAATTCGGCCAAATTAACCGAGGAAAATTGCAATAACGTTACCCTAACATCAGGGGTGGAAAATAATTTTCATGTGAACATTCATAATTTAAGTCACTGCATGGCTGTCGAGAGTAACTCGGATTTTATGATGGTAGATAGGGGTTGGGGGTGAAGGAGGGGGTTAATATTTTTCTCTCAAATGAACACAATTGACATGAAACAACTTGAAGAGAAACCAAATTAAAAACTTTTATTGGCGTCATAATATCATTTTTAAGCGTTAACCCGTATTTTAATGTCAACTTAACCCCCTGTAGGTAAAAAACTGCCCAATATTCAAATCTGGGGTTCACGGTATTTTATTAGTATCTCATAGCTACAACATATAAAAAATTCTGATAATTCAACCGGGAGCCATTTTCCATCAGAATCGTGCGGTATCCTTTCATAATTTTTGTCAATTTTTCAGAATCGCATCACTTCAAACAACCCCAAATTATCAATGTTTTTTTTTTAAATATTTTTCCATCAATTCTGTGGTAACATTCTACAGGGTGGTCCAGGTTTTAGTCGACAAACTTTGCAGGCTGATGAAGGATGAAAAAAGAAGTCGAGTCATTCCAAAAAGTATATATTTGGAATGCATATCAACATAGTTACAGAAAAAAATTGTTTTCTCTTGATAACTGTTGAACAGCTTGACCGAGCGCTCGCATTTTGCACAGATGGTTGAGAAACACGTCCCTTGTGATTTTTTTTATTATTATTTTTTGTCAAAATGACGCAGTGCCGTGGATATGGGTGGTACTCATCCTCTTGCCCCCCTACTTTCTACGCCACTGGATATAGTAAATGGTTATGTTACTGAATTATGAACTTTTACAGCCAATTTTCAATTTCTTATGAGCCAAATGATAGATCAATGAATTTTTAATTGGAAAAAAAGTTTGAAGTGAATGGACCAATCTTGCTCGAATTTTGAAACTTTTGCGTAATTCGGTGTTTTGGAGGTGTCTTTGAACCTTTAAACACAAATATCTCCGAAACCACTGCTCATGCAAATGTAGAAATGACACGCCAATTTCCTCTTCAAAATTGAACGCGGAATTCAAAACTTTCATCGGTTTTCCAAAATATCCAGTGGCGTAGAAAGAAGCCAAATAAACCAAGCGATGACAAAACCTCCTATCGGCCAATATCCCCAACCTGCACCATGTGCAGATCTCTTTAGCGTATTATCAATAGCCGTCTAGTTTGGCACTTGGAAAAGTCAAACTTACTTCATCCTTCCCAAAATGGCTTCATAAAGCATCGATCAACAACTCACAACATATTTAGTTCAACTGGAATCTGAAATTCACGAGGCTTTTGCCATCAAACAACATCTTTTTTCAGTCTTCTTTGACGTAGAGAAGGCCACGACATGACCTGGACCCGTCCAATAATTGAAAAGCTAATCGAGTGGGGTCTCAAGGGAAACATCCTGGCGTTCATCCAAAACTTTATTTACAACAGATCTTTCAAAGTCAGAATCAACGATATCTTATCTCACAATAAAAATCTAGAAAACGGACTTCCTCAGGGCGCAATCCTCAGCTTCATAGGGATATATGATGATGTCAACGCTTTCGCTAGATTTGAGGTGGATTTATGCTCGCAAAAAATAAGAATAAAAATAACGATAAGAATAAAAATTTGAAACATAAGCACGGCAACTGCCAATTTATACTTCAGAAATGAAAATAAGAATATGAAATAGTTTGAAACATTACTCCTAGGTGTCACCCGAAGCATTAAAATGACAGTCGTCAAAATTTTTAGTTACAGTTTTTAGCCTTTTTTTTTCTTCCCAAATTCAAATGATTTATTGTTTCTTCAGTACGTACATTGTACTTATAAACAAAAGGTTTACGAGCTGCATATACAACTCAACAATATGTATAAATATATAAGTAAAAATATGTGAATAACTAAAGATGTACTGACATTCTTGAAAAATAGGGGAAAAAAATGAATAATTCACTCTTACAAATAGAAATGCCCAACTAAACTACCCAAACTAAAAACTTTATTCATTACGAGCGAAGGCCCTGAGCTTCATTGCACCTGCCAAAAATCTATATATTTTAATCGCTCTTTCCCTTGTGACATTTTTCAAATTTGTTGGCCAGTCTTTGGACAGCAGTACCTGGTACTCTCGTCGGATTGGAGCGTACAGTGGACAATCGTAAACCACGAGTTTTTAGCTTTATGCTGTTGTTATTGCGGTTGTTTTTTCACTTGTTTTGTTTAGTGTTATACAGTATCACTAATCTGTAGATAATACTTGAATAGGTAGGTATACAAATGAATTTTTTACATCGCATTATTTCAAATCAGTATCGTGTGTAGTGTAGGTATCTGCTTCTCAATATAAATTATTACAGTAATAGAAAACACCACTGATGAGAACTTGTGAAAATAGCTGGTCGGTGGCGCCACGTTCGGACCGCCGCGCCGTTACGAAGTCATCTGTGGGAGTTCTCGCCTACCGAAAGAGATGCCGTTTCAGGCAACTCTTTCTACATCGATGTACTGCGGATTGCATAAAAGCAGCCCCCATCGTCATCGGCAAAGCTTGACTGCGTTCGTCACTCGTTCGGCTTATCTTCGAGCAAAAGTTGAAAATATTCAACTTGTTATTTTTATTCTTAAATTTCTTGGGCCGTAGCGGCGATAAGTATTGTTTGGAAGGGGCAAGGATCTCGTCATTAACGGGAGGAAACACAAGCCACGGAAGGCTTTAAAACACACTGTAGAATATTATTCCACATAAGTTAACCGCGTAGTTTAATTATTCAATAACATTGAGAATGATTTGTGCAGAATTTAGGGAACATCTTGCCTTCAAAGACTCTTTTACGCCGCCACTGTTGACACATCTGCGCATCTCCAATACGCAACAGTGAATGGAAAGTTGCGGCTCCTTATTCTTATTGTTATTACTTATTTTGGAGCATAAACGCTTGACTCTGAAAGCTCATTTTCACTATTTTATTCTTTTTATTCTCATCTTTATTTTTATTCTTATTTTTTGCGAGCATAAATCCACCTTTGATCCTATGTAAATCACTTTAATCATCATCCTTTTCCGTGGTCTTATTTGTCTGTGTGTTTGAAAGTCGTCAATATAGACCCATTGACGTGAAAAATGTGTCCCTGTTTGTTGCTGTCCTTACTGTTCTATTATCTCTCTCAGCTGTTCATAGATCAGGTACTTAAAGTCTCCTTGACATTGCTAATAACCCTTTGTGGTTGATGCGAAGTCATTAAAAAAAAGAACTCTATTGATTGATTTGGAGCGGTCGTGGCCGAGTGGTATAGGTGATGGCAAGCTGACCCACTCGCGCTGCGCCGTGCGGGTTCGAGTCCCGCTACATCCATGGATATTTTGTTCTGTCCCCGAGGTTGCATGGTAGAGCAGCTAATAGCTGAATGTCGCCTCGTTAAATAATTCGATTAAATAAATAAAATAGAAATTAAAATTTTTCGAAGGAAAAAGTCGAAGATGCTTAAAAATTAGCACTATCATCCCTTGGATAATTTTCAGGAGAAAAGAAAAATTACTACGAAAAAAAAATTGGTGCCTCCAGCTAGGATCGAACTCGCAATCCATCCGTTGGAAACCAAGACCTTAACCATTGTGCTACGCCGGGTGACACTCGCCAGTCAGAATATCTATGTCTAAGTAACGGAACCGTGATATTTCAGTAAAAACGCACTAAAAAACGGGGACGCCGACACGGGATCTTAGGGGACGTTTGGTATGTTAACAGCAGACACTCTTTACTGTCGTGCTATGAAATTTTTGGCCGACCATAAATTATTTTATGCCGAAACTCCATAGTACCTGAGCTATACCATCCCAATTTTTTTCTTTAACATCGTTCATAATCGTTTGTCTCTGTTCAGTGTGAAAATGACCAGACCATTCTCCAGTGTATGGAAGTATTGCCGAATGTACGTTCACGTAAACAACAACAAAAAGAATGCTATTGTGGCCAATTTTTGTTTCAGAATTGAAATAGTGTATATTTACTTATTTTACACCTGAATATGTATCTAGATATCAAAAAACAAAAAAGGTGAAGTAGATACAAGGAATGCCTATTTTGAGTGGTAATTTTCACATATATTCTTTTGAACAAGTTATCAAGTGAAATACTTCATGTTTTTGTAGTGATGTAAAATAGCCGCTATTTATATTTGAGGATATATATCCGGAGTTTATAGCTGCTATATAGCAGGCTATTTTGGCTATTTCTGGAATTTTGTTTTAAGGTGATTTTTCGTATTTGTTGTATTTTTCCGGTCATTTTGACACCAAACACAAAGATGTTGAAAACAATTGAAAAAATATTAAAAAAAAAACATTTATTGTGTTCAATATTGCACAATGTGGTATCAAATTTTAGTTTGGCACCTATCGAACCAAGGCATCAAATTAAGTGAAATTAAAAGAAAAATCCGTTACCCCAGAGGAAATTGATGTGAAATCAACGTAATGAAAACGAAAATGTTAGTTTTAGGCTATCACTTTTTTTAAAATTATTTATTGCGTGGGAAAAATCGGATTTATAGCCGGCTACAAACGTTTATATCTAGCGGCTATTTATGCTATTTTGGATATATATCCCGCGGATATAAATCCGACTCACATCACTATGTTTTTGGTATCAAAGCAACCAGAAAGATTTCAACTAGATGCTTAGCAACAAAATCGGATAAATAGCATAATTAGCTGGAATATAGCAGGCTAGTTATCCTGGTTAATTATCCAAAAATATAAATAGCCGATTTTTACATCACTATAAATTTTTCAACTTGGAAGCGCTCTAGCGGCCAAACGATGCAACTCTGGTTACACAGGTATGCTTTCAGTTGTCTAATTTTTTAACCATGAGTCTGTGTTTGTTGATTTATTTTTCCACAGGAAATCTTCAATTTTGTAGCGTGTTAAAAATGATGTGTGGTTGTTCTTCCTGTCTCAACACTAGTTGAAGGCGGATGTGTAATTGTGTACCGAACCAATATATATTTTGTCAGGATAGATTCCGGAAAGATTAGGCTGATCTGATCAGGAAACAATTGAAATGAAAAAATGGTTTCTGGTAATTAAAAGTTGGGTGTACCTCGACAAAAGATGCACTTTTGAAATTGCGCAATCGTAGTTTGAGTAATAAACAAAATAAAATAAAACAGGATGATTGGTTAATGTCGAATTTGTTGTTGTAGCTTGGTCGAACAACAATCAGTACAGGCCACCGCAGTATGGTGCTTCTGGCGGTCCTCAAGTGGGAACAGGGCAGCAATGGAATCAGGGTGGCCGACCGAGCGGTCAGTGGGACAGGTACCCGGCCAACAGTCAGGGTTACCAACCGCCTCAGCAGGGACAGCAGCAGTGGTCGTCGATGTCGACGCCCGGCGTCGGTCAGAGCTCTCCCCTGAGGCCACCTCTGGGTCCGCGTCCGGGAAAACCGTTCCCGATGATGTCTCCTCAAGGCGGCAAAGGCGGACAGGCTCCAGTCGTGGCCAGCAGCACGTACTCTCAAAACCAGTTACCCAAGAGGGAGATCACCTTTCCTCCAGACAGCGTGGAAGCCACATTGCCAGTGCTGTATCGGCGCAAGAGGTTGTGTCGCGCCGATCTGGGTCAGGTCGATCCATGGCGTATTATTATGAGCCTGCGGTCGGGACTGCTCTCCGAGAGCACTTACGCGCTAGACATCCTGAACGTGCTTCTTTTTGACGACAACTCGGTCGGATATTTCGGTCTGAGTCAGTGGCCGAGCCTTCTGGATATCGTCCTCGAGCACTTTCAGAGGAGCCTTTCCGACGTGTTTGACGGTCCTTTTCCGCGCGACGAAAAACCCGACGAGTCCGACGTGGACTTGGGCGGTGTCGTCACGCCGCTCGATCCTAACTTGAAATCGGTACTGTTACAAAACACCAGTAACTTCACGTTTGTGACGCGGAAAGGCTATCCTGTTAAGATGATCGATCGCAATGAAGACATCTTCATTCACGACAATGCGAAAGATTGGGATGTGCGCGGAGACGCGACCGCCGCCAGCATTTTGGTCGCAATGTCGACGGATCCGTGGCAATTGAACGCGGAGTATATTTTGCCGACCTTCCAGGCGGAGTTTGGTCGGATACCGTTCCACAGGAAGCTCAACGAACAACAAAAGAAACAAGAACAGCAGCAACCACAACAACAACAACAACAGCAGCAGCAGCAGCCACAACAGCAACAACAACAGAAAGAGCTGCTGGAGCGGCAGCGAACGCCACCGCCAGACGACGCGCCTCCACCGCCTAAAAGTGACAAAAAACGTAGGACAAGGACATTAAGTGATGTGATATCTCGAATTAAAAAGGACACTTCGGAAGCCAACGGAGTGCTCGCTTTAGAGACAACTGCGGCGAAAAAGACTGATGTGGTGAGTGAGAAGGCGGCGAACTGCGAGGAGCAGGCCAATGTCGTAGATCTGAATGTTGGGAGTGTGAATGGAGAGTGCGGGAAAAAGGAGAGCGATGGACCGGTGGAGGTGCACGAGCCTGCGGGTGCGCTGAAACGCCGCCGCTCGTCGGACTGTGAGGACGAGGCGTACACCCGAGACGAGGCCAGTTTAGTTCTCATCACAGAGAGTCAGGACAACGTCGGCAAGCGGTGCATCTGCATATCCAACATCATCAGAAGCCTGACCTTTGTTCCTGGAAACGAGGGCGAATTTGCGCGCAGTTCGACGTTTCTTGCGATAGTCGGGAAGTTGCTGTTGCTCCACCACGAACATCCGCCCCGAACTCAAAAAACACGGAACTACGATCGAGAGGTACGTTATCACTAATCAGTATCTTAAATCGACGCAAGTTAGTCTGAGGGCTTGTACTTTTACGACCGTTTTACAATAGCGGTTGGTCAGTTGATCAGTTCGTGTGTTGTGGTCTTGGTCCTTTTGCGAATGCTAATGCATCAACCGACGACATAGCTAGACGCGCATAGCAGACGCGGCGCGGCGGTAAGCTTTTACATTTGACATTTCTTGCTCAAATCGTCTTACAACAGTCCTGTGGTGGGACTCCGTATCTTTTGATAACTTAGCGACCAGCCAGTTATCGTATCGTAAATCGATATTTTGTGGCACTCTGTAACTCAAAGTAGATCCAGCTGGATCGTGATTGGTGTATGTATCTACTTTCTCTATCTAGTGATCTTCCCGGAGCAGCAGAGCAGCTCTTGGCCAGAAGGTCTCCTGGCGCAAAACGAAAGCGGCTATGCTTAGCGTGACAGAAAAATTTTTAGTTGGGGATTTGTAGCATTGCATGTTGACTGCAAAAATAAAAATACAAAGAAAAACGTAAAGCGGCAAATTTCCGATATCACAAGACTAGTAGAGTATTATACCAAAAAATTTTTTTATGAAATGAAAACTATATCGAAAAATAACTGACCCGTGTTTTTTTATTCAGTCAAAAATCGTATCGTTTGGGCGCAATAAATGAATAACATCAACTAGTTCTGACGTCACCGCGAGTCACCGCCTATACTGCCTGTGTAAATGACTTCAGAATTTGGCAGAATATAAGAACTTCATTTATTTTGCGGCCAAACGATACGATTTTTAGCTGAATAAAAAAATACGGGTCAGTTATTTTTCAACATATTTTCGGATTCCATCGTTTTTTTTTTCAAGTATGATACTCTATTGTGGTCCACTTGTTGGTTGACTGCAAGTGACAACTGCATAGTATTGTACTTGATAAAGTCAAAAAATTATCTCTTCTACTAGAAAAGTTCTCAAACTTTTTTTTGCTGTATGGTCAGCTCATCCCCACCTGTTTAACATGTTGAAATCATGCATCCCTGTGACGTGTACTATTTAGTATACAGGGTGAAAATTACAATAAAATCTTGAAAATTCCATTTTTCTTTCCCATGGAATAATCCTCGAGAAAAACAGTCTTTTATTATTCAGCAAATTAATAGTCCCCTGTTGAAAATGCCAAAAATGTACCTCTCCATAGCCGTTTGTATTCTACGTAGAGGGTGAAATGAGTTTTTTTAATGTTTTTTATCTTTATCGAATCAATCCTGACATAAACCATTCTAGTTCAGTTACAAGCCTATAATCTCTTATTCAAGATATAAAAATGTCACATTCTTCAAACTGCCAAAGCACAACCACAGGGTGAAACATACTTCATCTGTTTTATTCTTTTTCTAGGTGAAATTAATATTAGTAGATGATAATCTTATCTGGTTCATTGGAAAGCTCAGAGTTTTCCGCAAGCTATAGGAAAAATTTACATTTCTACTATCACTCCGACTTGATATACAGGATGAATTATATTTTGCTTTCACTTTTGTTGTGCGAGGAGTTGTTAGAGAAATTCTCATTAGCAACTCCTCGCACAACCAAAATTGTAAAAAGGCTTAGTGTTACAGTAGCCTAGTAGTTGCAGTGATTGCAGAAATGTAAATTTTTAGTATGTTTTGCTGACCCAGAAAAACAGGAAAGAAGGGTGTTTCACCCTGTATGTAAGAAGATATATTTGAAAAAAATAATTGATTTTATCCTGTAAGTAAAATACCAGCAGCTATAGAGGGGTGAATTTTTCACATGTTCAGTAGGGGACCATAAGGTTGCTGAATAATGGTAGGCGGTTTTTCTCGAGAATTATTTCTCCGGAATAATAAAACATTGAAATATTTATTTTTCAATTTTCATCCTGTGTACTAAGTAGTTCGCGTCACAGAGATGTATGCTTTTGACATGTTTAACAGGGGGGGATGAGCTAATCACCAAAGGTGGGCACCGTTAACGAAAAAGTTAACTTCGTTAAACAGTGAATTGACTAAAAATGTAACGGAAGTTAACGTTAAACCGTTAACGGTAATTTTTCATTTTGTGAACCAAAATAATCATCTATTTAGACCACCCGAAAACCACTTTGAAAGCGACTAAACTATGATACCTATCCTACACCTTACATTAGCATACCTAACTAAACTGAGCCAAAATTGAAGTGGACTACCCCAAAATTTTGCCTCGGTTACCTCAATGGGGATGACTCGGGAAAGAATTGCCCGATTCTGAAAATATTTGTGCTGGTCGATAATCTTTATAGGTGATGGTATAGTTGAAAACTTCACTCCAATCTTTCAGACTTCTTCTATTTCGAGTTTTAAAAACGAAAATGGCTAAACAAGTTAACGTTAACGGACTTGAGTTAACGAAAGTTGAATGTAACGGAAGTTACTTAATCCGTTAATAATTTTTTAATTCAACTTGAAAGTTAAACCGTCAACGAAAATGTTAACTTCGTTTATTAACGATTAACGGATTAACGCTTTGGTGCCCAGCTTTGCTAACCACATAACAAAAAACCGTTTGAGAACTAATTTCTTCAAGCATAAAATCTAATTGAAATATATTCTAGCGTGACCTTTTCGATTCACGATAACTTAGCAAAACTTTAGCGTGCCGTTTACCAGTTACCACCACTTATTAACTGATACAGAGTACAATGTAGGAATTCTACCGTCCTCTCCTCTTAAACTTTACCTGCGAAGATTTATAGCCCGTCCACAATGATGTTAATGTTGACGTAATGTTATCGGCAATGGTAATGTTAGCATTCCAAAGCAACGAGTTTCAATGGGTAATGCTTACCATTGCCACTAACATGATTGTGAACGTCACCATTTGAAACTCATTGCTTTGATTGCTAACATTACCATTGCCGGATAACATTACGTTAACATTAACATCATTGTGGATGGCCTATTAGCGACTACTAACTATCGATGATACAGAGTGCCAACATCGCTATTGCATTGTTTGTTGCCATGCGCAGAGTTAGCGAAACATATCGGCAGGTTATCAACTGATACAGAGTCCCACCACTGTCTAGTGTCTAGCTCTGTCGTCGGTACCAACAGATTGCTTCCACCATTTTGTGAATACTTGATAATTTACATGATATTTGATTTATACTCACTCATCAGTCATCACTAATCCAATACAAGCTGCTGACAGAAATTAATCTTCAATCCTTATTGTAAATAAGAAATAAGACATACTCTTGAACTTACTTGATCACCAAGTATAATGCATACTAATAATTGGTTATGAATGTTGATGTAGTATGCTGTTGCTGCTGCTACTGTTGTTGTAGATTAGTGTAGAGGTTGAACAATTTGGTCTTTGTCAAAATATGTACGACAATCCGTCGTCAAAAAAATTAACAAAAAATAAATTTACTCTTTTTTTTTTTGGCGATCAATTTTGATTCCAGTCGAAAAACCTTTATGGTATTTGGTGTTGGTGCTTGGTTGAAAAGTGCTGCTCAGGAATGTGTGTGGATTAATAAGTGCATGTTTGGTGACACATCTAGTTTTGTTTGCATATTTAATTGGTTGCTTTGTTGTGCGCGCGTTTTTATCACTTCCGTTGACGTGTTTCCTAATTTGTAATTTGGTTTGCTACTTGGCATGTTGTGGTGTGGTGTGTTGTTTTGGTTTCTGTTTCGCTTTGGTACAGTGGTAGGAGATGAGTTGCTATTGACGGGGTAAGTAGAGTTTGGTCCATCAACAATCCTTGTTCGTATTTCATCATTGGGAGCTTCGCTTCGGGTTATATCTGGTTTTATTTGGTGTTGGAGTGAAGTTGTCGGAATGGCAGAGGGCAGATGTGATTGGCGTTTTTGTTGTTGTTGTTTTAGGAGGACGCCGACTTCGCCGACTCCTGTAGCAGCTTGCAGGGCGAGAACGAATGGTGGTGGGATTGTTTGAATCAGATCCGGGAGAACATCCTGGTGTCGATAGCGAACATATCGGGGCAGATCGACTTCAACATGTATCCCGAGGAGATAGTGCGGCCGATACTTGACGGATTGCTGCACTGGGCGATATGTCCGTCGGCTAGCGGCCAGGATCCGTTCGCGTCGGTCGGCGGGTCGTCATTGTTGTCGCCGCAGCGTTTGGCTCTGGAGGCGTTGTGCAAACTGTGTGTGACGAACAACAATGTGGACCTTGTGATAGCGACGCCGCCGTTTCCCCGTTTGGAACGGCTGTGCGCGGTGCTGACGAAGCACCTGTGTCGGTCCGAGGACCAGGTGTTGCGCGAGTTCTCGATCAATCTGCTACATTACCTGGCCGCTGCCGACAGCAGCATGGCACGAACGGTAGCGAGTCAGACGCCTTGCGTGTCGCTCTTGGTGGCGTTCATCGAACAAGCGGAACAAAGCGCGCTAGGCGTCGCCAATCAGCACGGCATCGGCGCCCTGCGGGACAATCCGGATTCGATGGGAACGAGTCTGGACATGTTGAGGCGTGCGGCTGCGACGCTGGTCTTCCTGGCAAGGCATCCGGATAACAAGGCCCTCCTCGTCCAGCAAGAGTCGCGGCTGCTGGCGCTCGTCATGAGCCAGATCCTCGACCAGCAGGTGGCGCTCCTGCTCTCCAAAGTTCTGTTCCAGATATCGCGCAGCTAATCCCCTGTAGATATTCTTGCGGCCTTGGACTGGTATACAGACCCCATGTACAGTGTGTGATTACTTGAACTTACCAATGAACAGTGTGTGTGCGTGTGCGTATGTATGTGTGAAGATGGGACAAAACTTGGCGAGCATCGCCCACGAGATCCAGATCTCCGATAGCTAATGATTCACATAGTGTAACCCATAATTGTACCATTTTGTAAATTAAGCAACAAATACGTCTTTCTGGAAATGTCAAACATCCATGTTACTTATTATGTATTTATTATTTTAATGAACAGAGTACGGTAGTGCTGTAGCTCTCGAGTCGCCTGGTCTGGTGGTCATCCCTTTTATTTCCTGCGCACTCAGTTCTCTTGATTAATTTCATGTTTGGTATTACTGTGCGAATGCTTTATACATGTCTGATAATGAAATAAATAAATGTACAAAGGAAGTACCGAAAATGGTGTTTTTATACAAGTTTTAATTTTCTATGTATATTTAGAAAAAAAATGTTTTATACATCCCATTTTAGATGTTACAACTCTGTTTATGAACAAGTACGGACTGTAAAAACGATGCAAGTTTTTGCGTTATTAGAAAAAGCAGTCTTGCTATAGAACTCAAAATGTAGTTTAAAATATGTGGTGATATTTTTCTGGCTGTAGGTATATTTCATCTTATGTATGATTGCATATTGTAAAAATAAGTAAATGCTAAATACATTAACATCTTTTTAATTCAAGTCTTGACCCTTTGAATTTTTTTTATATTGTCCGATTATCTATATATGTATATATATATATATTTTTTTCGTTTTAATTACACGTAGTAGGTACCTACCTGACGGTTTTTTAAAGAAATGAAATTAGACATTGAATTTGAAAACATCAGAAGTGAATAATTACTGTGACAAACATCTAACAGTTTCTGACAAAGAATGTTTGGAGGTAAGTTATCAGGCGTCTTCATTATCAAAGCAATACCAGCTACAGTCGCACAGCGAATGAGTTACCCATCCAAAAGGTGAGTTTTATTTCAAGTGGGTAGGAATGGGAGGAAGGGGGAAGTGATACTGACTGCCTGTCAAATTAGTTGTCGGTATCGAAAAAATCGTTCAACATTGAAGACCAATAACTTTTTTGTGCCAGGGGCGATTCCAATTCTGTTTATTGTGCTTCCTTTCATAGGATAGATAAGGGGAATATTAAACTCTCATTTCACCGACAACTAATTTGTCCGTCAGTTCAGTTCAGTTCAGATCAAAATATTGTACCATTATAAGTGAGCTCCTTATTTTAGTACCTACAGACTTCATTTAAAAAGCTTACGTTTGGAATAGAACTATTGTAAAATAAATGCCGAGTCAAATCTTGAATGCTTTGTGTACAAGATGGCCTAACAAAAGCACAACACCTACCTTAGTTTAACACACTGTTAGTGAAATTTTGGTCAATTACAATTAGTTGACGACATAACTCCCAGTTTCATGAAATAAAACGGAAGAATGATTTATTTTCTTAATATTGCACAAATTTTCTGTGGTCAAACAACTGGCATGGTCATAACTACTGCATGTGTTCGCGAAAGGAACGTGAACCCCGTTATGGGTTCGGCAACTTGGAGCCAGCCTCCTGGAAGGGACTGCAACGCTCTAAAATCTTAGAAATTAACGATATCTTGGAAAAAGGTTTGCCTCGTATCGGAAAACTTGCACTGCTGGCGCTGTACTGATGATGATTGGAAGGGCTTTAAAATCATGTGTTGCTTAGCCGCAATTACTATTCAAGTTTTTTGAATGGATGAGCACTCCGACTATCGGGACGAAACAGCACGGTTGAACTAATAATACATGAGCGTCCCCCCTTAAAAAGAAAATCGACCTGTCGGAGCTTTTTTTCGAAAATAGAAGAGGTCAAGTGTCCGAAAACTCGTCTGTTGCGTTTTCGTTGGGCCACCCTGTAATAATAATAATAATAATAATAATAATAATCAAGCGAAAAAACATAAGGGGGCTGAGGTCGAAGACTGCCGAGTTTTCAAACTATTGTTCTATCGGTTGATGGTCGGTATGATTGTTTTGCCCTGACTGAGACGTGGCTTCATGACGGAATCTCTAGCGATGACCTATTATTTTCTGGCTGCTATGACGTTTTCAGGCGCGATCGTTTTTTTCGGTGGGGGAGATGAGAGGGGCGGTGGAGTTGCTCTGGTCGTCCGCAGGGGGCTCGGGGCCCATTTAATAAGTTTTGATGATTTTTTACTGTGATACATCTCGTGATGTTTCCATTATTGACACCGAAATAGTTGAGGTCAAAGTCAATTTTAAATCTGTTGTTATTGATGTTGTGTATTTTCCACCTTCTTGTACACATCACCATTATGAACTATTTACTTCTAGCTTTGCATTGCTTTTACGATCGCGACTTTCTGATTTTAGGTGATTTTAATATACCGGAATATGTCTCGAGTGCTGAGGGTCGTTCCTCGCACAATCTCGGATCGAATATCGAGACGGATGGAGTTTTACGATTTGACCCAACACAACTCAGTTCTTGGTAAGAATGGTAGATTGCTGAACTTGGTTTTTTCAGTGGTCTTTCGGCGGCGGCTGCTGTTTTTGTTGGTGCCATGGAGTCCATGGTGCCTATCGATGTGTCACCATCCTACCTTGAACATATCTTTGGAGCTCACAAGCAATTTACACGAACGATTTCCCATACACATGGTGATGGTGATGGGTACAACTTTAGAAAATCGAATTTCACCAAAATGTATGAAATTTTTGAGCTCTGTTGACTGGGATTCCCTTCATAATCTGCGCACTTCGCGGCCTCTTTTTCTTCTGGTGATTTGGTGATTGTGATGCTGAGGAGTTTTCTGGTGTTGGTCCGGGTGCGGTTCCTCTCGGGAGGATTGTGGTGTCTGCTGAGGAGGTCCGTGCTGCTGCGGGGAGGCTGAGGTCCAACATGACCACTGGACCAGACGTGCTTCCTGCTTTCCTTGTCAGGGACTGTCTTCCGTCATTTATAGAGCCACTGACCTATCTCTTCAATCTCATTTTTAGCACGTCCAAATTTCCTGATCTCTGGAAAATATCCAGAGTCTGTCCGGTTTATAAAGAGGGGATAAGACTGAAATTGCCAACTACCGTCCTATATCTATACTCTGGAACTTATGTAAAATATTCGAGCACACCTTTCACCGGGCCGTATACCGGCATGTGTCCTGTTGCCTGTCTCCATATCAGCACGGCTTCATGAAGGGTCGCTCAACCACTACGAATCTCGCAGTGAAGACACAATTTCTATTGGACATAACAGTCAGGACAGGAGAAGTCAGGTGAATGTGGTATATATCGATTTTATCAGTGCTTTCGACACCATAAATCATGAGATATTGTGCAGAAAGCTTAGCAGCATTGGTTTTTCCGAGTCCCTGATCGGGCTGGTTGCCTCTTACCTTGAGGACAGACAGCAGTACGTTCAGCACAATGGTTCAAAATCAAGAGTATTTCCACCAGTCATCCGGGATCCCCCAGGGAGCTCCCTTGGGGCCTTTTTTCTTTGACGTCTACATCGATGATGTTCTTTCCGGGGTTTCCGCGAAATCACTGTTATACGCTGACGACCTCAAGTTGTACTGTGAGGTAAGAACAACGAAGGACTGCAGAGTTCTACAAAATGACCTAACCACAGTTCACAAGTGGTGTATTAAGAATGGTCTGTGTCTGATTGCGTCCAAATGCAACTCCATGTCTCTCACCCGCAGGAAGGACCCATTGCTATACGATTACGGTTTGGGCGGGGCAATCATACAGAAACCTGAATACGTCAAGAACTTGGGGGGTGACGGTTGACTCCAGGCGTACCTTTTCCAGGCATGGTGACTTAACGGTATCTTCGGCTTTTAAGGGCCTCGGCTTCATTTTACGCAATGGTTTTCAGACATGTTGACACCTTTAAAGTATTGTCGAATGCATTCGTCAGATCCAGGTTGGAATATGCCTCCCTTATTTGGGATCCCATCTATACGGTGAGGATATCTGACTTGGAGAAAATTCAAAGACGCTTTCTGAAAAAGATCTCTTTCTTTATTGACGGTTTTTACCTTGCGCGGGGGTTTTCCTGGCATGTGGTCACTTAAGCTTGGGAGAGAAGCTGGCTATGTGGTATCTTTGTTCAGTCTCATTATTGGTTGCATGGACTGCTCATCCTTGACTGATTTGTTAAAATATCGGGCTCTGCGAATCTGTCTAATAATGTTTTTCATGTGCCGACTGTTCGCGCCAACATGCTTCTAATGTCTCCACTTCACAGAATTATATCAAGATATAGTGAAGTTGAAGACAGACTTGACCTTTTCTGTTGTGGTAAGAAAGATAATTTTGATGTGTTCTCACTTTCACTTGATACTGTCAATTATTGATGTTTTTATTTGTTTATTGTTTGTATATACGTGAACTTGACAACCGGTATGCGCTGACACGTGATCTTCGCTGAAACTTTCATCTGCCGTTGTTGTGTTCCTTCCGGGACGAAAACCGTGGTAATGCTATGAAAAACCTTACCACATTTCATCAGGGACTCCAACAAAGGGGGGACGGGGGATAAATTCAGCGTCATTGTTTTTGTTCATGGCTTTTTCTGAACTTCGATAAGAGAATCTGGATGATCAGTCTTCATGAAAAGAAGTCCTCCTGTTCTATTTCGGGGTCCATGACACTTCAGGGACACACGCAAATCGAAACAAAAAAATTGGCAAATCACTCAGAATGAGTAATAATGAATGCGTGTGGAATGATAATCTAATATAAAATTTGTGGATTATCCAGAAATTTTTGCAAAAAAAAATAAGAAGGAACAACGCGTTCAAAGAGAACAGTTTGTTTCTGGATGTTGTTGTATTGTTGGTTGCCTACATCACTTCAGTGGAAAATTAGATAAGGTACGGGGTACAGTGACTCATGACTTATCTACAAAACAATGTTGTGCATAAGCCAGAGATGGGCATCGCAGAGAAGAGCAGTACAACGTGAACAATTCAACTGCAAAGAAACCTTAAGCGTGATCGTAATTTCCCTCTCGATCGGGACTAATCATCGTGAGTAGAAGGCAACACAGTTTGTTTCGTGGTTGTAAAAATTTTTACAATGGGTCCCTCAAGTGTCATGGCCCCTATTTCGATTTGACGCAGCAATGCTCCTCAGGGGACCTAGAGCTCCTTGGAAGGGTAACTCGCCGAGATAAAATGAATCGCGCTCTGGCGCCTAGCACTCTTGAGCTATGTCCATTTGGTGGTGAATTATCCTGTATATCGGTGTTCAACATGCAGGAATATCGCCGGCAATAAATAAAATTTTGCAGCAACAGGCAACAATTTCTCGGAAGCGATATCGAATTGCTTCAGTGTGAGATTCTCCATTTGAATTTATGGAAAATGCCGTTTAGCAATAATATTGCCTGTGTCTTATTGCTAGTTGCTTCAGTGAGGCGGGTCTCCCACTGGAGCAATCAGCAACTAGTAACGAGCAACTTATTTACTTTTGTAGACCAAGTAAATACATAAAAATTCCAAACATACATACACAATAAAAATACATACATTCCAACAGCAGCAATGCCAAAACGGAAAGAACTCACCCCGTGAAAACTTTGCTACTTGTTTGTGATCCATCAACACCCTGTACAAACTTCATTTATTTGAAGTCCTAACCTACCTAATGTCTTGCAAAACCACGGACTGATAGCCAAGGAATTGTACCAGCAATAAAATAGAATACAAATTGCTTGTAGCGCACTCAAACCAAAAATGGTCCTCATTCAATGTCAGTAAGGTTGTTCAATCACCTGCCCTTGGAGATGAAAAACATTGGTAGTTATGTATCATTTCGACAAAGTGTAAGAAAAATGTTGATCGATGGTTGTTTCTACACTGTGGATGAGTTTCTGATACAAGCTGCAAGAATTTTTTTTTTACTTCTGTTAGCTCTAAAGTTTGTATTTGTTATGTACATATTGCACATATTGTTATTGTTGTAATTTTTGTGACAAAGATTGTTATATCTATCTGTTATATATTGTTTAATCTTAAGTTGGTATACACATGGACACCCTGTTATAGTGAAAACTGATGTTTGTTGGACAAACTAAACATTGACAAGCTTCCTACACTGTTGTAAAGATGGTCATTGGAATAAACATTATCTTATCTTATCTAAGGTTACATCAAATTTAAAAAGGGCAATATTTTCGAGAACGACGTACCTATTTTGTATGTTGGTATGAAATAAATCTATTATTATTATTATTAATATTGAATTTCACAACAAGTTGAGAGTTCCACAAAAAAGATGATACGAGATCAGTTGATTCGCGATGTTTGTTTGTGAATTTGTAGCTGACTGATCAATGGAAATGCTGGCTTATCTGTTGATAGTGAAAAGATGATGAGTCTAGTACAGATGTCAGACAATTTTAGTGGTTAGTCGACTAGCATTTAGCAGAAAAAAAGTTCAGTCAATCTGCAATCAGCCTGATCGCTGATCATCTTCTTTTGTGGAACTGACAGTAAGCTAAGTGAATTCCACACGTGAATAACATTTATTTAGGCATAATCTGTTGCTTATTGTAACTGGCATAGTTGTAGTCGACCGATCTTGATCTTGTTGTTGACTGGCACCACCTGGAAAAAGTAAAAAATGTTAGTTTCATTTACAGTAGGTTATTATTGAGGTTCAGTTCTTGGTATTAAAAATAGTAGTCCCGCGTCTATACAGATACTGTGTTAGCTATAAGCGACGACACGCAATAGTTCTGTTCTGTTATAATATTCTAGGAGAGTATAAAATATATCGTATCGTTCAAAATGCTGGACTTTTTTTGAGGTGAAAATGTATGAGCCAGCCGGATATGTTGCTTGAGGCCTAAGGATCAATACCTACTAGTTCGTCCAAAAATCGTCCTGTGCAATAGGACATACTCCAAAATTTTTGAGTTAGACATTGGATCACAAAATATACAATCTAAACTCTCTGTTTTGATGTAGAATGTCTCCATGACTCTTGTAGTGGAATTGTTCTCGTATAATTGGAGTAGATGTAGCTTTCAGTCTTTCCACAAAAAGAAAACCTTATGGAAAGACTAAAAGCTACATCTACTCCAATTAAACTATCTGTGATAAAAAAGTCACTGTTGGAGTTTACTTTCGAGATATCACAATAATAATAATAACCTTTATTGATGATTATACATACAGAGTACCTATGTTTACATTTGTCACAAACAATAAAAGCATGTGAAAAACCGCAATACATCAAATGTATCACAACAGAACATCACAAGACATGAATTCTTCCAATGTATAAAATGCATTTGCAACAAGAAAATCTTTAATTTCGGTCTTGAACCTTTTACGGTTATGCGTCCTGATTTAGGATGCTAGCTTATTTATGAATTTGATTCCATAAAAACCATCACCGTCCCAGATCTTGGTCAACCTCAGAGATCTCAAATCGATGCCACCCCGGTTTCTGATCTCATACCGGTGAGTTCTGTCCTCTGCACACGCTACTGCTCAATGAATGGTCCCTCATGTAGAGCAAACACTATAAAATGAACTTTGACGGCAAAGTCAGAATGCGCAGCCTGCGGAAGGCCGACCTGCAGTCGTCACGGTAGCCAATACCGGCGACCACACCTACAGCCCTTCTTTCCAAGGCAAACAGTGATGAGGCGTGGGCAGAGTGACCCCAGATCAAAAGCGCATAAGTAATCGTTGGGTGTACTGAACCGAAGTACGCCGTTCAGAGAATTTCTTTGGACACTCTGCCCACAAGACTCCGCAGTAGAAATATGTTTTTTGCAACTCGGGCGCAGACAGCGCGCGTGTGCGGTTCCCAGCCAAGTCGAGGATCCATCGTCGATCCCAGAAAACTTATGGTAGCCTTACACTGAGCATCAAATGCTGCAGCTTTTTTAGCTGCCGAGCTCTCATTGGTCACATGTTGATCATTGACAGCATTGACAGGCGTCAGGTCCAATCAGAACTCTGCAGCTAAAAAAGCTGCAGCATTTGATGCTCAATGTAAGGCCACCATTACCCTCTCAGCCGCACCCGGAACATCCAGAGTTCCACGGCGTAATCCGAAAATCATCATCTCGGTTTTGGCGGAGTTGAGGCACAGCCTGTTGGTTTATTCATTTATTTATTCGTGTCCAACCCGAAATAAGTTGAGATAGCCTGTTGGTAACGCACCAAGCTCCCTACGGCGGCCTTCACATGATCCGCTCCAGACACTAACCGTCAGTTCCACAAAAAAGATGATCAGCGATCAAGACTGATTGCAGATTAACTGAACTGAAATCTGTACTAGACCCATTATTTTTTCATTATTGACGAATAAACCAGCATTTCCATTGATCAGTCAGGCTCTTTTTTTTGTACGACTGTGTGTCATCTGCATACAGGATAAATCCATATTCAGAATCCACATCCGCATAGGGAAGCTCAGTGGCAAAGATAAGAAATAGGCTGGGACCCAGAATAGACCCCTGCCGAACGCCGTGGTACAAAGTCGCTGTGTCTGATGCGGTGCCAACGTGACAGACGAACTGACGCCTACCCCCGAGATTCGATGCCATCAGGCCGACGCTTGCCTCGTCGAAACCGTAGGAGTCAAGCTTCCTCAGCAGAATCTCATCAATCTCAGTCAAAAGCTTTTGTGAGGTCGAAGAACTGAGCCATGGTGTAAAACCCACCCTCGAACCGCGCATTGACCCGCCCCACAATAAGAGACGCCATCGCGAGAGCAGTGACATTTAGGTGTGAGGCTTTGAAAACACGTCGAAACGCAAAGCTCGCATGATTTCAAAATTCAAAAATTTTCTGCACATCTAAATTTTATGAAAATTTGATAGTAGAGTCATTCCATGCCAAAACGATCACTTTCTGCACTCGTGGTGACCGATTTTCATAAATTTTGGATATGTTGTAGAGACATAAAAATAAGTCGACCCGTATTCGCCGGTTATTTGAAAAAAATTTTTTTTTCGGAATTTAATTTTTTTTTTAAATTTTTCAACGCCTGAAGTAATGGCGCCCGTGTTCCATGCACCCCAGCTATCATCAGTGTCATTTTAAGCGTACATAACCTCAACTTTGTAATTGTCATTTCATTTTCATTTGTCAGCACTCAGCATATAACCAGCGGTTTGCGTCACTTCGTGAGCTGAAAAGTAGAAACGCCGACAAGCCAAAAATCGCGGTAAAAAAATTGGTAGTGACGTGTTGTGTATCAGGCTGTAACAGTTCCAAAAGACCATACCTTTGCAGTTTGCAGCAGCTCTTTTTTACTTTCTCTCAGTGGGGCTTCCCTTCGCCTCAACTCTTTTATTGAGCACTTTCCGTACATTCGTTTGCATTTCTTTGGGGTTATGTACGACAGAATGTACGATAACTGTCAATATGGGTGCATGGAACACGTCGCCCTCTACAATCCGTTTTGCCTATAGTTCCCCATTACATGTATTTCGTGTTATTATTTGGGTTAGCACACCCTGCATGCATGGTACCTACCTGAATAAAAATGTTACGTAAATATTCTAAAGATATTACAATGTAGATATTTACAAATACAAAACGATTTATCCTTATTTTTCAAATTTCATGGCGCTCACTGGCCTCTGGCGGACTGCTAACGCCGCGCCTCATTGAAGTGCCCTACACAACTGACTGACTTGTTGAACGTTTTCGGTGATTCACTCGATTCATTCCACTATTCCACATACTATTCATTCCCACTGTCTGTCTTCCGTTCCTACAGTTCTGCATACCTAACCTGAACGCCTGAACCTGCAAAAACTGAAAATGTTAGGTAATAGTGATAGCGATAGCAGTGACAGTGGCAGTGGCCCTTCTTCGAGTGCTCCCAAGAAATTCAAAGGTACTCACAGAAAACAGGTGAGTGGTGGAAAAACTGAAAATCCAACATACCTACCCATTTTACTCGGTATTTATGGGCTCTTTATTCAAAATGTATATTCATTGTTCTGTTTTTTTTTTAAATATTTGAAATAAATCCTTTCTATTCATAAGTAGGTACCTATAATTTTTATTGAATACTTGATGCCACTAAAATGGTAATAAAAAAAAAGCGAATTTTGTCTGCGACCACCTCTTTCTCCTAACAAAAACACAATGTACGATCCTCCGAGCTATGTATGGTACGGTAATTTGAATTGCGCGGTAGGGAAGGATCATATCTGAAAAGCTGGCAACCGTGTTTGCCAGTAGCAGAGCAGATCTGTAGAGCAGATTGCTAGAAACGGTTTGCTTTACGGTCGACAGATGTCGCTAGTAGTACATTTTTATATAAAACCTTTTTCAGTATAGAGGGTGAAGTTACCACGAATTGTACGTTGTATTATCCAGTTTGATATGATTTAACGCAAATTTGACGTTAGATTAGCGAAAATTTCATTTTTTTTTTGCAAAACACGTCATTTTCTCTTCCTTTCGGAGATTGATCGTGAGGAACCCTTCGTAAAATGGCCGGTCCTCCCACCCTCCGAGTTTTTCTAACATGGCGGTCGTTGTGTTGTAAACATACTCGATTTTAATTTGGTTAATGTCCCCGAATTTTCCTTCCGACCATACTTTGAGTTAGTGTTTCGTGCAGCCTAAGAATCAAACGATATCGTTGAACGCATGGTTTGCTATACAGATGTCAGCTGTTACACATTCAGTTCCAGGTTAGTGCAATTTTATGGTTGGGGTCTAGGTATCTACCCCCGAAAAAAAGGGCCTTGGGTGTTCTTTTGAGCGCCATTTCATCATCACGTTGGTGTAGGTTTCCCGTTTCACCGTGTGAATGCCTCCGAGAAGTCATCATTGGTTTTTTCATAACTATCTAGTTTAGTTGCATATTATTTATTACATGCATAAATTGTCATGGAAAATGTGAACAGTTCTCATATTTTTTTAAATTTTCAGGTGCTGATCCTACAAAGTGTATTCAAAAGCGTCGCGCCGGAAGCATAGGGTAAGTTTTCCATTGTGTTAATTAATAAATTATTGCATATTTATTGACATTTGTAAACCCCCAAAATGTACGTCTTTTCTTTTCAAGTCCTCATTAAAGATAACTTCACTTGGGGTGTTGCCTCGCGTCAATAGAGGTCGTAGCGTGCGATCACTACATTCAATGCTATAGGAACATTTCAAAAGTAAGGCGGTAAAAATTACCTGCCAATGTGTGCACAGGTAGATGCACACGAATGTGTATACCCATACTGAAAAGGTGTTAACTACACCACTATACCCGTCACCCGTACCTATTATATTGCATGTGAAGTTACATGGCTGGAGCGGAATTATCCTTGGAAGGCGCAAGTGGAGCATTTTTGTGATTCAATTATGATAAGGCCCTTCTTATCAGTTAATAAATAGAGGGTAATGCTTTGGCTGAAATTTAAAGCTCGAAAAGTTCATGATTACAGTAGCACCCAGCATACTCATTGTTATTACTAGGTGGACCCGTGGGCTCAACCCCGGGCTTCTTCCGGTAGCATCTAATAAGTATAAGTAGTATCGTGTGATCAAATGAATTCTTATTTTAGGTAGGCTGCGGCTTGGTCAAATTCAGGGGTGCGAAGCTGCGTTCGGCTAGGCCACAGCCTACCTAAAATAAGAATTCATTTGATCACACGATATATAAGTAGGCAGATTATTCCTTTGTCTCGGTAATTATTTCTGCGAAAATAAATGCGATAGATAATTATCTTGGTTTGGCGGGACTTATTTTTGCCAGAACTTATTTTTGCCTATGCGCTTCTCCTATGGGCGGTTCCCTTTGCTCGCAGCTCGTGCGCAGGTCTTCAAATATACAAGCTCACTGGTTCAATTGGCTGTTTAACCGGGAGCGCTTATCGATCGGATTGGTTGCGCATGGACTCGACCAATGATGGCCAATATAGGTGAACCTGCGCCCCAAGGACCCCAGGTAAATGAGAATGGCTATTGATTCAATTTTTTGTTTAAATCGGTCGAATCATTTTCGAATTGAGATTTTGAATGCGGACATGCCAACACGACTGTTTGCAATATGCGTCGCTCACTGGTCATCAGTGCGGTTTGCACGTGAGGCAGCCCGCCGCACATGTGACGCACCTGACGTTCGGTTCTCGACATTCGTCGGGGGCGGCATGCCGAGCGGCGGCGGTTTAATAACACCCCAGTGTTGAAGCGAACAACACAAAAAAAGTTATTCAAATCGGTCGAGGCACTCTCAAGATACTCATCGGGGGCGGCACGCGGATCGGGAACGGCGGCGGTTTGAAGACACCACAGTTTCGAGGCGAACAACACAAATTGTTCTATTAAAATCGGTCGAGCCACTCTCAAGATCCTCGTCGGGGGCGGCACGCGGAGGCGGCGGCAGTTTTTTCTCTTTTTAAAGCATCCCAGTGTTGAGACGAACAAAATAAAAAAAAATGAACAAACATTATTCATATCGGTCAAGCCACTCACAAGGTCCTTTTCGGGGGCGGCACGCGGAGGCGGCGGCGGTTTTTTTCCTCGTGGACCCGGTTTCAGAGTTACGGTCCTACGAACTTCGAGAAAACTTCCGTTCCACTAATAAGAGATTTCAATATGGCGAGTGTTTACCCAGTGGCCACCCTTGAGGACCTAAGCTATCCATTGAAAAAGGTTCCAAGGCTCTTCATTTCCCGAGAAGTTCTTCGAATCGAATCGCACAGGAAGTCTTGCTATATGTACAGGGTGTTTCAGTGATGATAGCGAAAAATTCAACTGTGAGTAGATCTCTTCAAAATACGATGAAAAGCTATGTACCAAACACTTTGTGTACCAGAAAAAGTTCCAGGGCTCGAACTCTTATTGCCCGAGGAGGAGTTCAACTTCCTTGAAGCGCACGGGGAATCTTGGTTTGTTGATAATATTAATGATAACTATGTACGGATAACAAAAGGCCCGTTGGCCATGGTCACCCTTGGGGACATCAGCTATCCATCAGAAAAAGTTCCAAGGCTCTGTTTCATTCCCCGGGGAGGAGTATAACTTCTTAATTTCTACACGGACAGACAGACCGGCCATATAAGCGTCATTTTCTTACAAAATGCGCTAAAAACAATTGAATAAAGCAAAAAAAAAAAAAACGGAATAAACTGGGCCAAAATTGAAGTGAACCACCCCGAAAGGATCCCGCATGATTCTTATGGAAAATAAATGGCTCCCGGTTAAATTCTCTGTATTTATGATATGTTGTAGCTCATGAAATACTAATCAAATACCGTGAACCCCAAATTTGAATAGTGGACAGTTTTTTACCCACAGGGGGGGTTGAAGTTGGCGGTTCTGACGGCTTAAAAATGATATTATGACGTAAATAAAAGTTTTCTTTTTGGTTTCTCTTCAAGTTGCGTTTCATGCCAATTGTATTCAGTTGAGAGACAAATATCAACCCCCTCTTTCACCCCAACCCCTATCCACCATCATAAAATTCGAGATTACTCTCAAAAATCATACAGATCGCTTCTGTGATTTAAATAATGAATTTTGACATAAAAATCATTTTCTACCCTTAATGTTTAGGTGACGATTTTCCAATTTTCCCCGGTTAATTTGGCTGAATTTTTTGTATTGTACACTTCTAGCTCTGCTTAACAAAAAGTTCTCATACCAAAACTTATTACTATGGACAGTTTCCGTTCTACAGGGGACTGAAGTTGAATATTTGAGAGCATAAATTATTGAACTTCCGTCCCGTGTATTGGCGAGTAACATTACCGATGGTGGCGCTGCTGATGCGCTTCGCATGTAAACAAACATGTCGGATAGAGCACGGATTGTTGCCCGCGCGTTCAAAAATCTCATCAGTAGTACGCGGTTTTTAATGTCCTCTAGACGTGAAACGTGGTTAATTAGTATTGCGGTGGAACTCAAAAATGGCAGAAGCGCAATTGAGTGTTATGGAGGTTTTGAATCACTTAATGGACTCAACGGATTCTCGATGTATCGTGATGGGAGGAGAAATTCCGAAGTCACAATTTCTTGTGTTGTGTGGTCGAAAGCGAACCGAATCAAGCATCAATTTAAACATAGACATATTTGAATTGTGTTTACAAACAAGCGCATTGTATGAATCTCCTCACTAGGTAACTATGGGAATGTAATTGAAAAAAATAGCAGTTCCTGTGAAATACGTTCAAATGCACTTGCAAAGCAGGCCAGTCCGGGACATGCAAAAAATATCGCAGCTGTGCTTATTCGATGCAGCCATATAAAGTTCCCATTTTCAGCGACACTTCCCAGGCTTTTCTCGTAGTCATATTTTCGAGTTTGTTTGTCATTTTGACTACCCGACTTGCGTCTTTCGCTTTCGACAGGAAACGGTGAAAATGTAACTCTTCCTTTTTCCGGTTTCCACAGTGCGACTCGCGCTCGGAAACACAACTAATTCTCCGCCACTTTTTGTCACTATCTATCTTGCCACCTTCCATTCTATGCCACTTTTGCTTGCCAATCGTCATACACGTGCCACTCTTATTTAAAAATGCAATGCTTTTGCAATCGACGACACCTAATATATTCAAGATAATAAAACGTGCGTGGCTCAAGTACTTTGTTGGAAAAAATTAACGCCGCGTTAAGTCAGATGGAATCAAATAAGGTCCCCAAACACCGCAACTCTCATAAGAGCCCACACAAATCTGCAGTTGATCCGTGAACAAACGTCGTTTACACGTTGGCCGTCAGATGGCGTATTCGATCTTGAAACTCGCCAATAACGAAAACTAATTATAGGAATAAGTTTTGGTATGAGAACTTTTTGTTAAGCAAAACTAGAAGTAGGTATGCAATGCCAAAAATTCAGCCAAATTAACTGAGGAAAATCGGAAAATCGTCACCCCCAACATTAGGAATGGAAAGCATTTTTTACGTCAAAATTCATAATTTAAATCACAGAGCATGGCTTTTGAGCTCGCTTTTGAGAGTAATCTCGAATTTTATGATGGTAGATAAGGGTTGGGGTGAAGGAGAGGGTTGATATTTTTCTCTCAAATAAATACAATTGGCATAAAATACAACTTGAAGAGAATTAGAAACATTTCTAATTCTACAACTTGAAGAGAAACCAAATAGAAAACTTTTATTTACGTCATAATATAACTTTTAAGCTGTCAGAACCTCCAACTTCAACCCCCTGTGGATAAGAAACTGTCCATTATTCAAATTTAGGGTTCAAGGTATTTGATTAGTATCTCACGATCTGCAACACACCAAGAATTCAGAGAATTCAACCGGGAGCCGTTTTCCATTAGAATCGTGCGGGGTCCTTCTGTCTCGGTTAAAATGGAATATCTCGAAAAAAAAAACTGTCCGATCTCAAGATTTTTGTGGTCCTCGGTAGAGTAATCTTTTGAATATAAGGTATCGACGTAGATCACCTGATTGTTGACCTTATGTAGACTAAACAGGGTGACATTGAAAGGAGTGCAAAAAAGTCCTGTCTTTAGCAAAGTCCCGTTTTGAAGAAATAAGTCGCAGAATTTTCTAGGTCACATTTTTGGAAAGCGTGAGTCAATACCTCGAAAGGGTTTTTGACTTTTGATCGTGTTTTTTTTTAAGAATTACTGTTTTTTTTTTGTGATTTATGGATTGAGAATCGAGCCCCGTAAAACAAGCACCCTGTGACTTTCTAACCACAAAGAGAAGCCCGGTGCTCAGATAGTCCGGCGACTAGGCCGTGGGTCTGTTACTACACTAGATATTAAGGATGGAGTTGAATTGGTGAGATATTAATATCAATAAGGCGTTGCGGAGTCGAGCACTGCAGGCAGGCAGGCAGGTACTTTGGTTTGAGCCTACAGACATTTTCAAAATCAGTTCAAATCGTGTAACAATGAAGATAGGAATTTTCATTTAAAATGATGTAAGTACATATTTTAGTCATATCAGTGAATTCCATGCTCTCCAAAGTCTTCGTACAGCCTCCGAACTCAACGAAAGTTGGTTGATCATCACAACCTAAAATAATCGTGGAATTACTCTTCAAAACTCGTGTTATTCTGTAAGTATCAATCATAGCTATTATTGGAATAGTCTTTTTTTTTTGTCACAAAAACTATTTTGGCCCGTATTCATATCCCACTTTTAAGCTAAAAGCGCTTTTAGTGCGATGCGCATTTAGGGGCATTTCTCATATTTCAGTGTTCAAAAATACATTATTGGGATTGGGAGCGATTGTATGTACTCAATTGCAATTAATTTGCGAGTTAATTTGTATTTCTGAACACTAAAATATGAGAAATGCCCCTAAATGCGCATCGCACTAAAAGCGCTTTTAGCTTAAAAGTGGGATATGAATACGGGCCTTTGTCTTCCCCAACTTCACATTTTTGGCCGGATGCTTCAGCCTGTATTATTTGTATAATTCATGAGAACGTAATTCTGAGATTGGAAAATTTGGAAGCGACACAAAAATGATTGATTCTCAGATTTTATGTAAAAACAAAATAGCCCGAGATTAAATGGCAAAAATGTAAATGAAATTGGCAACAGTGGGTATCACCACCTACACAGCGATCGGTGTTAATCTTTTTAGGTGACCTATAAGTTAATCTTAGCCGTCAGGTAATGTACATTGTACATAACCACAGTTCTGTTCAAATTGTGATAGATAACCGAGATTCAAACTTGACAATTAAAGCCTCGGAGTGGCTAAGAAAGCGAAGTTTAGGTCGGTTTAGGTCGCAGAATATTCACCGACATGTCATTTATAAGGCTTAGGTTTTATCCCCGATCGCGAGGGATGTCTTGAATCCGAAGCTGCCATGCATTCGGGAAATCTCCGAAATGTTGCAATCTCCATATTCAAAAGTAGATCGTTAGGCACTCCAAGTGTTTGATTTGAATGGAGCACATTTAATCTGCAAGGACAAAGCACGGCAACAGTTCGGATAAAAGAAGGAGCTTCTCGTGAGGAAGAATGGAAACGTCAGGTTTGAAGCCAGCGACAAATAATGACAGTACCACCGACAATGGAAATGGGCGATGGTCATTGTTGAAGGTGTGAGCGGATCCTTTTTAGAGATTACTCAGTGCCTCCCTTGCGCATGAATGGGGCCTAGTAGAAGAATAATTTGCACTTTTATAGGGCTCGGTTCCGGGAAAGAGGCTTTCAAAATTGTAATTCGAAAATCATTTTGATTGTGTAGGTGCCAGGGAGTTGGTTCGTCACATCGTATATCTCCTGAATACGACAGGTGATAAATTATAACGGTACTAAACCCGCAAACCTACTACCTGCCTAACCCCACTACTACAACTTGTTGAAAATAGCTCATTTGTGCCTTTTCTACCTGTTTCTCATACTGATGTACGATTACGCAAAATTAACCGCTACAATACATCCCCCGCGTGGTCCTTATAGGTGTTATGAGAATCATTGCTATCAAAGATTCTAAATTAAACGGAGTCGGAATGGCTATACGTAGTAGGTACCTAGCGTAATTTAAGTTACTTATATAAATTTATTCAGGTCAGGACCGACTGCACAAAACTCAATAAACTGGATCTTGTGACACGTCGCGGGATGCGAATAGATTGATCGCGTCAAAGAGAAGTGATAGAATTCGAATCTAAAATATAAACTAAATAATACATATATATATACACACTGGCGGACAATGTAAGCGTCACACTTTTTCAAAGTATTGGCACAGGAACCTGTCACCAGATTTTTTTAAATTTTTACTTCCCCGACCCACCACCCAACGAGGAAGGGGGGGGGGGAGTATTGTGAACGCGCTAAAATTTTGTTTTCGAGATTGTGACGGATATATCCGTTTCGAGGTCCCCTATGACGATTAAGACCATTTCCAGAATGATCTCTGTATGTGTGTGTATGTGTGTATGTCTGTAACCTTCCACGATAACAGCCGCAACATCCATCCGATCACCTTGAAATTTGGTATACGGACATGGTTTCACCGTCGAATGAGCCCATTAGTTTTTGGCTGTCATCTGTCAAACGGAAGTATCACTATCAAAAAATGACAGAAGCTATATCTCACGGAACTTGACTTGTGATATGCCGTTTGAAATTAAAAGGCACTAAAAAACTGTATTCAGAACAGTTGAAAGTATTGCCCTATCTTTCATCTGTCAGATAATAAAAACTGTTTAAGTTCAAAACTTTACCATTTAATTATTCAAAATCTATCCGATGGATTGCGACCAAATTTGGCAGGAAGCAACTCAACAAAAGAGTCAAATTAAGTCTGCACTTGCAATTTTCCACCATTTTCCAGTCGAGCGTTATGAATTTTCAGAAGTTCTTTTAGCCCTTGCCATCCGAGACAGCCTCTCGCCCGTATTTTGACCAGGATGACTCGCTTTTGATGCAGGACTCCACTCAAAAATTTATTCCTGCTCGGGGATCAACTTTTTGCGAAAAATTCCAACTGATATCGAAAGTAGATTGGGTTGAGCGTCGTGTAGACCTATTTTCAAAATCGGCACGGTTCCGGTTTTCCGGCGGTCATTTTTTCAACATAAAATTAGCACATTCCGTGAATTTGAAAAAACTGCAATGCAAACTTTGACTTGCGATGAGCCCCACGAAATATTCATTTTAGGTGCAGACATGCTTGGGAATGATAGTTGGATAAAAGACTGACTTAATATTTGGAGAGACAGTTTTCGAAATTGGACCCGCGGTTTCCGAGTTTTTATCTCTGGAAAAACTGAAAATTTTCCAACTTTTTATCCTGTGAACAGATTTTCACCATTTTTTTTTATAACAAGAGGTAACCGGCTCTTTGACATTTTCTAACAATTTTCTTTTTAATTTCACGGGAATTTCCTTGTTGAAAATGTAAAACAGACCTGGGTTATCGAAACCGGACTTGACTGATGGAGCTCAAAGTGAAGCCGTAATGGACGATCTTTACTTTGGAAAATTCGAATTTTCGAAATTTTCAATTTCCTGCAAATGATTTTCAACCTTTCTGTGGTGCCAGTTTCAGCTCGTTCACCTTCATCCATGTACCAATGCGTCTGACTCGACTGCGTCACTCGCTTTTCTTTCTACATAATTTGGCTCCTTGTGAAAAACTGCAAATTTCTAATGAGTAATTCTTGAACATTTTAAGGCAATTTCTCTTTAAATTTTCCAAGTTTTCCGAGATTTTTCCACTTTAAAATGAGTAACCGGCCTAGCTTATCGAGACCGGACTCAAATGATGAAGCCCTTACTAGAGAAAATATCTCAATTTTTAATCTTTTTCTCGAATCCTAACTTCCCACCCGAACGAACGTCTCATAATGAAATTTCCATCCGTTCTTTGCTACTCGTCGGGGAAGTTTTGGGGTGACACAACCGATTTTTTTGAGGAGTAAGCTTGAAGTGCTTTCTTCAAGGCCACTAACGCGCAAAGACGTACCTATTCTGCAAGGTGACAAGAGTTGCATGCCTAAGAGGTAAAAAATAACAACAACAATAAATAAGAACGACAGAATTTTACATTACATTCTCACGGGAGAAAGATCAAGTTTCGATGGGATCCAAAACTGCAGTATAAACTATAAACGTAGTCAGTCAACCATGCCGTTCCTCCACCATACCGTAAATTTTACCGAACCCCTTTGTTTCCAACACAGGGTAGGGATCTTTTTTTTTTATTCGTTTATTTAACGTCGGCCTATTTCCGCAACGAGGCCTAATACCGACGCCGGTGAATGCTTTCCTCCACTATACCGAAAATTTTGCCGAACCCCTGTGTGTTCCAACACAGGGTAGGGATTTTCAACGACCACCAACATCGCATGGGGTCGACACCGTCGTTCACATTCTACGTGCTATGCGACACACGACGCGCCTTTACATTTAGCAAGCATTCCACCTAAATCAAGGAGCTCCATTCTTCAACGACGCGCGGAATCGAAACTTGACTCGGGCCATGCTTGATACGGCAGGCAGACGCGCTAGCCACTGCGCCATCGAGTTCCTCAACACTAATTATTCTAGTTTACATCGACGAAAAACCAATACAAAAGAGCATTGAAACGGTGCTCCTAGGTGAATAGTGATGGTGATATATTAAGAAGGATGCTGCTTGCCGAGGAATGCGTTTCCAATTTCATCAGCTGCTTTAACGTGGACGGTAAATTGCAGTACCTATCTAGTAATAAGAAAACAAATTGAAACCGTGTCGTTTTCAGCACACTTCTCCCAACAGAAAGGCGCTTATGCTCTCGCTTTGTCCGTCCTTCTGTCTGTCTGTCCAAGATAAATCTTGTTGAAATAACGATGAACAATAACAATACCAATAATTTAGTGTAGCGCGGCGTCGCCGATGAAGTGCAACCTATTTTGATCGTGAAATTTTACTCGTCATACGCACAGCGAATTAATTTCAAATATTTAAATCTCGATCCTTCGAAGGAACAACCTCGCGAACAAATTAAACATGTAAGTACACTCAACATGTACATACAGGATGAATCAGTTTTTACGTGTTTGTTGTGTTGATACATGAGATGTAATGACTTTTATACAAGTTGTATATGGATATTACAGTTCATGTATTTAAGTTGACACTTGTCAAAATAACCTCAAAAATTATTTTTTTTTTACAATTTTCAATAGAACAAACACGTAAAATGTTCTACAACACTCGTGGCTTGTTACACAAGATGATTTCCGACACTCAGCCTCTCACAGAACTCGGGCTGCGCCGTCGTTCTGCAAATTTCGGCTTCGTGTCTGAAAACCACTTATGTATCGCCAACTCGTATCGTAAACTACTATAATTGATCAAACTTTGGGATAAGATTCTCCTCATCCTCCTGATTCAGAAAAATATAACATACGTGCCTCTTGACTCGTTTCCCCGTTTCCTAAAAAAAGATACAGTGTCAAAGTTCACTTTTTTCGATTTTTTAAAACTTGTAACTTGCGAAGTATCAAATCAAATTGGCTTAAATTTAGCATAGGCTGGTTGATCGGAAAGATCTACCTACTTGCAAAATTTCGAAAGAATCTAATCAGTAGCGTAGAGTTATAGGGGTCATTAATTAAGAAGCATCTGGAAGAACTTTTCAAATTATTGTTCTTTCCAGAACTCCTACGCGTGTACGCCACTGATTGGATCCTTTTGAAATTTGGCAGCTAGGTAGATAATTTAGACAAACCGGCCTGTGCTGAATTTAAGCTAATTTGGTTGAATAATTCGCAAGTTCCAAATTTAAAAAAAATCGAAAAAAGTGAACTTTGACACTCTGTATCTTTCTCAGGAAGCACGTGAGAGGCACGTAGATTATATTTCTCTGAATCAGGAGTATAAGGAGAATCTTATCCCAAAGTTTGATCGGTTTAAACTGATTCATCCTGTATATCGAAATAGCTATACTATCTACGACCGTTTTTTAAATATTGAAAACTATTGGGAAATGTCAAAAACTTAATGAAAAGTACGAATGCTGGATTCCAGAAAAGACAGTGAAGCTAATAAACTGCTCAACTATGAAAGTGTTACAAATCCAAAATTCACTCAATTTTGAACCGCTATAACTTTTGATTGGCACATATGATTCTGATTTTGTTTCAAGTACTAAATAGCCCAATTTTTTGGCCATCTTCCTTGTCAATATGAAATGCATAGAGCTTTTCATAAATTTTCTACAGGGTGATGAACAGAGCAGTGCAAAATTGATGAAAGTTCAACATACCCCCGTTTTCGCAAAAATTTTTTTTTTGGGAGTATCAACACCAAATTTATGAAGAATGATGTGTTCCCTCGAAACGGTTTTTGAATTTTCGGGATTCAAGTCGAAACAGCCAAAATGTGATTTTTTATTGTGAATACTGCACCGGGTGACCATTTGAAAACTATCCACCTGCTATAACTCCCGATTCCTAGTGAATATTTCTTCGAGCAAAAACAGGTCGATTTTCATATCAAAGGGGACATCTAAAACATAAATTGGCAAATTTCTATCTTGAGCCCCCTAGCCCCCACTCACCCCAACTTTGAAATTTCAAACGACATGACCTACCTTGCGATACATCAAATTGAAGAGATTTAAATTTTCTTTCTGAAAAAAATATTTACAAAAATATTAACCCCACCTTCCTTCGCCCTAAAAATTCTCTGACTGTCTTATTTTTAATTCTGGACCTCTCAATTGTTTTTAATTCAGTCAGTGTTATCATAGAAAACATCGAAGAAAAGAATTTTCGGTGGAAAAAGTGCTACCCAAATTGACCTTTTTGCTCTCCCCCACCTCAGCTTCAAAATTTTACGAAACACTACCTACTTTGTGATACATCAAATGGAAGGGAATTGAATTTTCCTTCCGAAAACTATTTTTTTGAAATTTTCAACCCCTCTCCTAGTAAATTAGACATTTGGGGTGTTTTGTGAGGAGAATGGGGGTTTTAAAAAGTTTGAAAAAATTTTGTTCATGGAGAGAATTTAACTTCCTTCAATTTGATGTATCACAAAGTAGGTATTGCCATTTTAGATTTTTGAGATGAGGTGGGGGGAGCGAAAGGGTGAAATTTGGGTGGCATTTTTTCCACAGACAATTATCTCTTCCGATGCTATGCAGGACGACGTTGACTGCATTGAAAAGAACTGAGAGGTCAAGAATATCAAATTGGACACTCGGAGAATCTCAGGAAGAAGGGGGGTGGGGTTAAAAATTCTATAAATATTTTTTCGGAAAGAGATAGACAGATAAACAAACAGATAGACAGATCTTATTGACATAATCCCATTCAGGGGACCAACATTTCAAGAAATGAAGCCAAACATGCCTATGTTTTGAAATTTGAGGCAAAGGCAAAAAATTCAAAAATGGCGGAAATGTTGTTAATCCAATTCTGATGACGTTGTCCCATGTTGACTAAAGAGAGTAAAAACTAACCTTTTTTTAATGCTAAAAACTCGAATTTTAGGAGTAGTACCAAAGAGTACACTGCTAATTGGGCTTTTCTTCACCCCTACACTAGACAATAGGAACGTGTTGCAAGTCAAATTGTTCAGAATTGTTCAGTGAACAAGCCTACCAAGTGGCGTCATCTTGATATGAAAAGTTCTAATGTTTTTGCGTTGCTACAGGAATAATATACAATATTCACAATAAAAAATCACATTTTGGCTGTTTCGACTGGAATCCCGAAAATTCAAAAACCGTTTCGAGGGAACACATCATTCTTCATAAATTTGGTGTTGATACTCCCGAAAAATTTTTTTAACGAAAACGGGGGTATGTTGAACTTTCATCAATTTTGCACTGCTTTGTTCATCACCCTGTAGAAATTTCATTAGGGGCTCTATAGATTTCATATTCACAAGAAAGATGGCCAAAAGATTGGGCTCTTCAGTACTTGAAACAAAATCAGAATCGTTCGTGCCAATCAAAAGTTACAGAGGTTCAAAATTGGGTGAATTTTTGCTTTGTAACACTTTCATTGTTGAGCACTTTAGTTCTTCTTCCTATACAGATTTGGCTCTTCTGCGACGGTGTGGACAGGTATAGGTAATGGCGGTATATTTGATCAGGCCATAATTTCGAACAAATAATCCATCATTTTACCATTACAATCCACGTTTACCATCACGTACATCACTTCAGCGCACACATGAGAACGCATATCTGCAGAGCGCGGTAATTTCAATTTTGACGCCTCAAGTGTCACTGTCAATGGCAACTGTCAATCAATAATTGAAATGTAAACAAACAACAAACAACCTTCTAACCATTCAACATTTAATATTTCTCAGAATGAAATGTTACATGCCGTATGACAGAAAGACGCAGAAAAGATTCAGGTGATACGAAACACAACGAGCTGCAAGGCGATCGACGAAACAAGAGAGTTATTTGGTTAGATCTGTCGAAACGTCAAATCGACGTCAAGCGCTGCCAGCTGAAATTTGCGTGACATTACACACGCACACCGTATTACAGTGTTGTCAACTTGTTGTCGTGATATAGATATGGCAACGTCCTACTTTCACAGGTATGCGCAGAAGCCTTTCGGTAAACGTGGATTAACAAATGGATGCATGGAATGCGTCAAAATTTGTGCTAGAGCATGTAAAATTATAACATTTTGCTAGGAAAGTAAGCAAGAAACTAAATGATTGCTTGATTTTTCATATATTTCGATATTAGAGTTGAAAAATTTGTGGTGAGATTCTGATCCGAGGATGGACTGTGTAACTGGTTGCCTGCTCGTTGACCGTTTGCCCTCTGTTTATGTTTTAAAGCCACGTCCCACGTGCCATGTGCCATGTGTTAGCTTCAAATATTTGGCCGAGAAAAGTCATTACATCAGAGTACATACATCAGAGAAAAGTGTCCCTCGATTTAAGGTAAACGATAGACTGTATGCTTCAATTTTTACATGGTTTATTCGTTTGTGGCACAGTACTGTCAGTTCGGAATGTACGGATGTAACATTGGTTGCCTAACCTGATGATAAGATAATACAAAATGGTCTGATCGCTCACTGAACCTTTTCGTATCCCTCTAGCATTCACCATTGAGCTTCTTAATAACTATTTTACACTAAAAACAACACATTTGATAAGAAATGCAACGTTTTCCAAAGTATTGTACACAAATTTTCCAGTTTGTTCGAATGTAGCACAAGTTGCCTAATCAAAAGTTGCACATGCGTCTAGAACACTATGTATAGGAACAGGAACTATAACTGGTCAAGGGATTTCTTTTTTCGTCATCCACAGCTGAGCGTCAAGAAAGAAATGCCGTCGTCATCATAAATCATCCGGCGTGAAAAGAACTAGATTTGTTGGTGTTTGAAAGCGTGCGTGTGTCATAAAAGTATTGATTAAAATTTTTACGCAATACTTGATTGCTGTTTCACTGGTAATAGTCACTTTCTTTCAACAGATAATGCCCTCTTACTTGACAACGATTGTTTTTCATAGCGGCGGGCCGTTAGTTTCCATAAGGCTCGCTTTAGAGTAACCACGTACCTAACTATAACTTCAGATCTCAGATGCAAGCTGATTTAGAAATAGAAATACATTTATTGCCCATAAAGAATTACATTCTTATAGCAAGAGTTTGCGCTAAAAAGTCCAACGAAAAGAAATAAAAAACATTTTGACATTATATACCTATAACATTACAATATAGTATGTACTTAGCCTTACCCAACCCACACATTTACAGAAAAATCATACCCGTAAAAATCCCGCCTATAAAAGAAAACAAAACCATAGAACCCGAAATTGCAACCCAAAAAAATATATATTTTGACCAGTCTATTCATTTAGCACGAACGAACGCAACTTAAAACACTTCTTGATGTGTGCGACCCGCGCAAGTATGGCGTAAAACGTTAAAGGCACCACAAGCCACAAGAGCGTAACGTGCACTGTCGATGTACATCCCTCGGGCTAGTGGTCCTCGGTAAAGCACACCGTCGACCTAGAACGTTATTTTACTTATAACACTCTTCGCCTTAATTATTATAACATGCTTTCATAACCTGATATTCTAACGCAAACAAAGACCAGTGAGCGAGCGACATCTTAAGAGCAATAGCTACACTTTTTCATGGATTTGCGGATCCCCACTGCAACTACAAAATCGCCGCGTATAGGGTGATTGCATGAAATTCATTCACCTGATCACCGGCAGGCAGGGCAAGGATCGAGTTATGTTTTGACGTTTGTTAGGGAATTGCATTGGAGCACATAAGTTACACAACAGGTGTAAGGCATTGTTAGAATGATTAGGAATCACAATCTCGATCTCGTAAACGCCGAACAAAACAGTATGTGAACAAAGCACGTAAAATTGACAGTATTTAGTGAGGTTAGTCCGGTTGACGTTGACTTCGACATGGATGGAGCTTGACAGATGACGATGACACTATTGGCATTTTGCCATAAACTCCCTCTATATGCAATCACCCTATTATCAGAGGATATTATTATTATTAGGTTGTGAAATGTCACTTGTCGGCCTCTAAAACAGGTCAATAATGGCGAACTTCACAGCTAGTAGTGAAAAAGTAATATTCTTGGCCCACCATGATGCTGATTAGGTATATTATTTTTCAAACTTTCCCTCAAGACAATTTTCTAGAATACCTTATTGCTGATTTGTATTAGGAGAATGCGCGCTGTAGAGAGTTACGTCCGTGAAAGACTTTGGTATAGGTATTTATTGTTCTTCATATATTCACAATTGGTTTGTTCCATCAAGAAGCTTCAAACTAGTCAGAGCCAATAGGAATCGAGAAAATAAGTTTGCAAACTGATTTAGGCGCTTTTTATTGGCTCTGACTAGTTTGAGATTTCTGATTGAACAAACCTAATGAAACTGGTAAATTGCACGAGCCTATAAGCTGTGGAAGTTACATGGGTGGTTTTGAATCAAGAAATATTTGCCGCTTTGTTCGTGCTCACGAAGCTGGGGTTGTCGTTGATGTCATGATGTCTTTAGGAGTAGGACATGCGGTCGGCAGGGGTGCATCGAGATGCCTATCTTATCCCATTGACGACCAATATCATCAACAAATTCAAATGCGCCTTTAATTTGAAGGATCTTCAAAATTTACGTTTACCTCCTTGAGTAAAACTTGAAAAAAAAAACACCGGATGGATAAGACCAGTAACCTGGTATACTTCTTTCCAAGTTTTGAACATAAAACGTAACAATTTGAGATTCGTAGGCAAACCTTGAAGGTCCTAAAGGCACATTCATATTGGTTCATAATAGCGGGGGTGAGTCATTCAGAATTAATTCCTGGCAAGCTTCGAGTCGGTACTTACATGAGCACTGAGCAGAGACTGTAGTGGACGGGACGGGGTGGCAGAGTGGCGGCGGCAAACTGTTGAACACGTGCTGCGCGCACCAGGACCAAGATCTTCTCGTTCTTCGCTCGAGCCTCGATGAGGACCTGCCAGCACTGAGAAAGCCCAGAGCCGACGGCCGGAGCCGGAGCTGTCTCGAGCACGCGGGAACTGCGTTGGGCTTTCGGGCCCGGCCCTTTCTGAGGTTGAGGTCGCGGGCGGCGTACCTGCATCCTGCATGATTGTGTATAGTTTCAGCGAGCCCATGCGGTGTGCCCCACCATGCTCATCTCCACTCTCCGAGCGGCGGTTGCCACTTGCTCGTCAGCCAGAGCCAGGCCAGGCGGCCATCGCCAGTTCGCGACAGAGTTTCGGTAGTGTTGTGCATTTTGGTGTTCCGCTCCTTGACATGTGCCCGTCGTGCTGTATGCGCGAGCTAGGTGGTTGCCGTTTCGTCAGCCGTGCGCTCTGAAGAACGTGTCGCGGCACCTCATCCCTCATATCTTATCCCCTGCCCCGACCCTACCCTACCCGTCACGGCAACCCTCCGGCACCGACGTCGACCCCAAGTCCGGAAGTGCCGCCGCCACAGTGGATATGTACGCTTACGCCGGGGGCGGCCCCCCTCACTACGCGCCGCCCCCCACCTACCTGCAGCCCCATCCTCCACATCCCCAGGTGGCTCCCGTGCCCATGGGACAGGAACCGCCGCCGGCAGCACACTATTCCAAACGGAGAAGGTACACACCGTCACTCGATTTCACCCTTCGAAGAGGTCGCCCCGAAGACCACCCCTCTCCCTCTTGATTACGGCAGTTTGTATTGCTTACGTCGCATTCGATAGATTTCTTCTTGTCGATCATTCGATCACCTAATTCGAACGTGACTCATTAATTAGCAGTGTCTATGCAATAAGTAAGGAGCTCCAGGAACGATTCGTTTATTGGACGTCATAATCTCATCTCAGACATTCCATCATCGGACTCCCGGACTCGAAACTCCGGCCCGAAAGGTCCGGGACTATTTCCGGTCCCGTACGCCATTTCCCATCGTCGTTATTCGTTATATTTCAATGTTTTCTAGTCATTCTAAATTACGTCTTCCACATGACAATAAAATTGTATATGTATCCAAATCCGTCTATTGTTCTTTCTGTCAAGGCAACACGTTTGTTCGAAAAACTGATCCATCATTGACCTTTTATTATATCCTCCAATCATCATTCTGTGGTTTAAATAAGTACGTCATTTTTTCTCCTGTAATTCATATTATTGACTGCAAGGAAACAGTACCTGCATGCTTGAAAGCTATACACTAACTTGCTCGTAGCTCTTTTTTTGTTTATTGCTAAATTTGAGCGAGGCTAGTCTCCCGATTAGATGAGAGCTCGATTTGAAAAAAGTATTTCGCTTTTTGTACCCAGTTTAGTACAATAACTCATTTTACTTCCCCGACCTACCACCCAACGAGGAGGGGAAGTTAGTATCTTTATAATGTACAAAACAAAGGTTCGATACGAGAAAACGATTCATCACCCAAAGTTGTCCGTTTGTAGCTTATGGTATAGATGGCCCATTATTTTCAGATATTTTTAGAAAAAGAGCACTGTTAGCTTTAGGCCAAGGCCAACTTTTTGAAAATTTCAATTTTTTCAATTTTTCGGGACCGTGGTTCGAGCTTTAAATCTGGCTGGGACTAAGACCGTTGTAAGTAAGGATCACCATGGTAATGGCTTATAATAATTATTGTCCATCAACCAATCAGATTGATCTGCATTGAAACTCATTTTCGAGTTTCTAGCGCTTTACTTGCTACCTAATTTTTTTGTCAAAAATTGCTTATTTTGACCTACATATTTACATTTTTCTTACATCTTATACGATCGATTTCTTCATACAAATATTTTTGCTCCATGAGAAGAATGCAAGTTTGAGACTAGAATTTTCCAACGGAGAAGTGGCAAATGTATGAAGATTAATTATTGTTGTTGAACAAGTTGACCGATTTCATTAGGTGGCTGTTCCTACTCAATAGCTGCTCACGTGGAATTTCCTGGTTGTTGAAAATGAAAAAAATTAGTTTGTGGGCTGAAAACCGCTAGACTCGTCCTTATCTGCCTCCTTACCTTCCGCCCTATTTATAGGGTAGAACAAACGGTTGCAAAATAGACACCCCAGCCTCCAAAATAGATCTCTGATGCGTTATCATAATATGTGAACTCTTCAAGGGCTGCCTGCGCATACTTGATAAACCCCCAACAGCCAACAACCATCTGGCGTCTCGCGTTTCGCGTTGTGCTTTTAGCCCATCGTACCCACCACATTGCCTATTTCTCCCCTGCGCCATTATTATCCATTTAATACACGCTGAGGATCTTCCTTCAGGTATAACTGGATTGATCGAAAAGCATTTAGGTAGTGTAAACAAAGTTTTGTTTTCCAATTTCGGGATTAGGCGGCGCCTCGGCCACGCGGATCGTTGCAGAGCCTCACTGATACCTACCCCACTTGAGATATGGGGTCGCTTAAAAAAAAAGATGGTAAGACCAAATTTTAAGCACAAGAATTAGCTTGATCGACTCCCGAACGTTGTAAGATGCGCGAAAAAAAAAAGCATCAACATAACAAGTAAACGCAGCAGTAAGTAGTGTATATAATGTATACAGTAATTAATGTATATTCATTAATTAACTCTTTCGATGTTAATCTATTTTTATAAATCGAAGTAATAATTTCAACTAGCTACATATAATTGTCTCTAATAATTGTTTGAAATTACATAAAAAAGCGTACATGAACGCACGATACCGCTCTGAATGTTGTTTTTAATAGTTAATCTCGTGAGGTGAGCGCCGTTGATGGAATAATGAGTGACTGATGCCATTGTTAATATGTGTTAATTATTGATGATTAATTAGCGCAGACTTCATTGTTTCATCTATGAAGATGCCCGGTTAAATTGAACTTGCAGAATGGGCTGGTTCAGGTTTTTTTAATTTTAGTGGTTTGACAAAAATTAAGTGATTCTTTTTTTATATTCCGATCAACGAAACTAAAAACAAGTTTATATGCCCTCACGGGCGTGAGGCTCAGTAACGCACTTCCTCTTTAGAAGACTAGTGAACGCCCGAAGTAATTTTCAAAAATTATCTCATTTTGACCCGTGGGCTGTATCGATATAGGATTTTTGTTGCAGGAAAGATCAAATTCTTCTCTGAATATAACCTCGCATATGTGTCCATGTATTTCCATAGAAAAGAGTATTTGCCCGCATGACCATTAGCTGAAGCTTTTCGCAGAATTCCTTTTATCTAGAATCGGATGCTGTGACGGACAGACAGATGAACGCGAAGAAATAAGGGCCTTCCTGTTGGGAGAAGTGCGCTAAATAACAAGCTCTTCGTATAAAGATGAACAAAAAGGAACGAAGCAGTTAGTTTATAAAAAAAAATCTCTCAACACACAGGTCAGCAGTTGGAGTGAGCCACCCAAAAATTTTACTATTCTGAATCTGTTGGCTGAATTTGGTATGTGAGCAATAATCAGTGCAAAACCAGGAAGATGTTTTTTGAGATGACCTGTAATTGAAAGAGGTCGGCGAAAATTTGAAAAACATTCATACATATTGATCCAAGCTTTCCAAAAATGAAGTTGGAAAAAGTTTGGTATTTTTTTTTTTTACAAAAGTTACGCATGATTCACAATTGACCATTTCGGCACATCTTCAGTTTTCACCCTGTGTATAATTAATGTTGCCGACATGGCAAGAGCTAATATGGCTAGATATAAGAACGCCTTATCAGACATCGTGATCCGTTCAAATTCAGTTACTTTTTTTCGCAGATATTTCCGTCTGAAATTAAGTCAAATTTTTTGGGTGGCCCACTTCAATTGCTGACCTATTTAGATTAATCAAATGCCACGAAAATGTACTGTGGCCGATGCCGATTTCTCTGGTGCTACTTGGGCCTCTGGATTTGTCGAAATTGAAAATGATCATCAAAATTTCAACAGCGTCCGCTTTACCTGAGCAAGATTTTTGTGGCGATAAAAATATTTATGCGTGATGCGTTTGGTCTTTTATTACTTTATTTACATGTTGTATCTCCATCTCATTTCCTGGAGCAGTAAAGCGTCTGATGTCTTGATGTTTTGTTAACGTAAGTCCTAGGAAGTTTTATATGCCGCGAAGATGGCGATGCCGAGGTCGGTATGCCACAAGGATGCATCACTTGTGAATTTACCTACCGATTCTCATGTATGCCAGAATAATGAAATCAATTAAATCAGTTGAATTTCTGCTTGATGAAATCCAATTTTTAGCGTACTTCTCCAAACGGGAAGGCGCTTATATTCTCGCTTTGTCCGTCCGTCCGTCTGTTCGTCTCCGTCACAGCATCTAATCCTAGACGAAAAGGTTTTTGCGAAAAAATTTACTCCAATGGGTACTCTCATGACCTTGTATCCCGGACCAAGAAAAATCTTGACGAAATAGTGATAAACAATTACTGCACGACGCTCAATGCAATCTACTTTCGATATCATCAGTTGGAATTTCTCGAAAAAAGTCGATCCCCGAGCAGAAAAGAACGTCTGAGTAAAGTCCGGCACCAAACGCGGCTAATCCTGGTCAAAACCCGGGTGGGCGGCCGTCTCGGGTAATACTTAAGAGTTGGAGCCGAATCTGGATCCGGTTCCGGTTGTCCGGCAAATCCGGCCGTTTTGCCGGAACCGAACCCTCAGGTCCGGTTTAGCCGGATTTCGAAATAGTACCAACATATCTATCTAATTAATTTCACAAGTGTTGAAGCTACACTTTTCATACATTTGTCACTTACCGTGCATTCATGTGAGAAAAACCTTTACGAAATTGTACCTGTAAGATCCGGCAATCCGGTCTGGTTTCGACCATCCATCGGTTAGCGCTAATAATTTTGATATTGATGCGCCTAATAGGCCATTCACAATGTTGTTAATGTTAACGTAATATAACGTCACCATTTGAAACTTGTTGCTTTGAATGCTAACATTACCATTGCCAATAACATTACGTTAACATTAACATATTGTGGATGGCCTATAAACCTGAGTGAAAATATATTTGTTGTTGAAAATTGTAAATAATTGACTGATCGTTCTCAAATGCGACAGGTGTCGAGCAGAAATAGGTAAGATTTGATTAGCAAGAAAACGATCTTGATATTACATGATGTTGAACACCGTTCGAAAGATATGGGGACATTCAGATATCGAGACGGCCCCGTGGCGCAGGTGGTTGTGTGGCTGCCTGCGGCCACGGGAGCCCCGGGTTCGATTCCCGGACGAAGTCTGGATGTTTGTGCTGTCTAAATTTGCAATTTTCCGCTGTTGTAGAAGTAAATAAATAAAGACAAAAAAACTCTTATGGCCGATGTGAGCCGATGAAGAGGGAAACAATTTTTTTTTTAATTCAGCTATCGAGAAGAAGCTACCCAGAACAAAAATTAAATATTGTCAGATTATGAAGAAAACAAGCGGTCACAAATAGTATTTGCTGCTTTGCATAGCGAGGCTTAAAAAGTGCTCTTTGGGCACTTTTCCGGGCATAAGCTATCCTTCGGAAAAAGTTGCAGGACTCTCAACTTTTTTCTTGAGGGAGTTCAACTTGAAGATTTATACACATACAGATAGCAGACAGATTTGATCATCTTGTAGGTCTTCTTTTCGGGTGAGAATACGCTAAAATGTACCGTCGGACAGACAGACCGGCCCTAAAAGGACACTTCGAAAACGCTCTAAAAGCTTTTGACACGTCTTTCTTAGGTACTGGAGTTGAATTCAACTTTGAGCTTGTATTTTAGTACGAAAGCTGAACATACTAATATAATAGGTTTGTTCGCGAAAATGAGAAGCGCCCAAATCAGTTTGCAAACTGCAAACTGATTTTCTCGATTCCTATTGGCTCGACTAGTTTGAAACGTTTTGATGGAACAAACCTAATGCTAATACACAATGCTAATACGTTACCTCGTCACAAAGTAGGGACTTACCCTAGAACCTAGAGCACTACCGGTGTGTCCGGTGCAAACGGCAAAACATACAATGAAATCAGTTCATAATGCCAAATGTGTACCTGTCTCGGTATGTGATTTTTTGTGATTATTGAATCTACGGGTAATAGGGATTTGGAAGGGAGGTGGATGAAAGATTCAAAATAGACACACACAACCTCATGTTGTTTGTCAAAGTTCAACCCTACGATATTGTCTGCATTAGTAAAGGAAGTTCTCACGTCCCTATCGGCGATGCTGATTCTGTTCAAAATCAGAACGATAGCTGGGTAGCTGCTATTCACCGACTATAAACGATAAAGCAAGCATACCGCCCCGCGATAGAGGGTCGAGCGAGCGAACCACCACCGTATACCTACAGCCCGTGCGGTGGTATTTGCAGGGCCGGGGGCGGCGTACTATCATCCGATTTACGGTTTACTAATGAGACCTTTATCGGACCATCATAGCACGTAACACAGATTTAGAACTGCAACACAGTAACTCCACAGCAAATAGCGAATACCGTGCGCCCTTTGTGTTGATGTACAATTTTATGTAAATAGCGCGCACGTCAATATTTGGCGGTGTTTTCAAACTATTGGCTCCGTCCCCGACGCTCCCTGTATATTTTTAATTATTAAAAACTCTTCGATTCGACATTTTCCTTCGGGATAAGAGAAAGATGGAGCGCACAAGAGAAAGGGAGAAAGAGACGAGAGGGTGAGAGAGAGAGAGAGAAAGAGACGAGAGGGTGAGAGAGAGAGAGAGAGAGCACATCTTCCCATTTTTATTACTCATTATTAAGGAAGCCGCGCGACGTGGATAATGATAAACCCCGACCGCCGCGCTCAGAAATTTTCACCCCGCCATCAGGAAATTATACTCGGGGCAGAAGCCGCGAATTGGAAATTGAATCTGCAAGCTTCGCTGAAAACATATAACCCCCCCCCCCCTCCAAAGAACGATACAAGTTTAAGTAAACTCATGAAATTTGGAACCCATTCGAAAACACTATCAAAATATACAGTGCTCAACAATAGTATATTATATACCAAGGTTGAGAAAGTATTATTATAGCTGAAGCGCCAGTTTAGATCCCGAAGCGCAGCTGAGGGATATAAGGCGCTGAAGCTATAATAATTTTCTCAACCGTGGTTTATATAGTATTTTTTTTACTACTAGAAAATCGCCATCCTAATTCAGGGAGAGGTTAATAATGATGCACTTCACGGCTAGTAGTGAAAAAAAATAATTATTGTCGAAGTGGAACATCTTGAAATGTTAGTCAGATCAAACTGAAATTGATCAAAACTGAAATTGTCTGAATACCTGAACAAAAGAACAAAGTTTCATGACTTTTTTTGAGAATAGATAGCTGTATTCTTAAAGCCGTATTATGCAGCTCGAGGTGACTAGGTTGTCACGGAATCTGAAATCCGGAATCATATCTCAATACAGAGCCTTTATTTAGACTACAGTCGCGACAATTTAGCAAACGATGTGCGTCATCGATTCATTCGTTCATTGCAACTCAAGAAAGATATTTTTTCTCATTTTTCTCAAAATAAAATATACTTTAATGGTATTACTCTGGTATTCTGTGAAGAAAATGAGAAAAAGATATGTTTCGCAAGTTGAAATGAACGAATGAACCGATGACGTACATCACTTGCTAAATTGTCACGATTATACAGGGTGTTTCAGGGATGATAGCAAAAAATTTGACTGTGGGTAGATCTCGTCAAAATATGACGAAAACCTATGTACCATTTTGCAAAGTTCGGCCTAATGACGAAGATACAGCCCTCCAAAGTTCACTTTTTTCGGATTTCAAAAATTTGTAACTCAGGAACGTTTCGACAAATTTAGCTTTAATTCAGCAGAAGCTGGTTTGTCATAATCATCTATCAATCTGCCAAATTTGAAAGAATCCAACCAGTGGTTCAGGAGTTACGAGGGTCAATAATTTAGAAGCATCCGAAGAAAAGTTGACTCCAAGTGACCCCTCATAAAACATCTATCTAATAAACATCTGTCTATCTATTACTATAGCCAACAAGCCGTAATCGTCGGAAATTATAGAATTGAAAAATTCAAAAATTCCTTATGTTGTAGTCCAACCAATCGGCTATCCTGGAAAAAAGTCAGGTAAACTATTCGTGCTTTCCTTCAGGAGTTGCGACTGTTTCAAATCGACTGAAATTCTCAGGCATTGTATTTACAAAAACAGTCGGTGCCCGGAAGATTTTTCGTACTTACCTTATGTTCCAAACTTTACGAGCTCACTATACGTGTAATATCCACAGCGTGTCTGCGTATTTCACAAAAACATACAATTAATTTCAAATTACACACCAAGGAAAAAATCTCAACTGTAACTGTACATTCAAAAGCTAATGGCCACATCTTGGACAATATCCTAACGAGCCGTTAGGCTAACCGCATTTTGTCTTGCCTCAAAAAATGGCTACATATTATCCGTGATTAACATTCCACCAAAGATTTTTTTCGACGTAGGTATACACATAGAAAAATTCCAGGTAAAGCGCGATATTTTTTATGGCTCTGTGGTGTAACCCTGACTACAATGTTGCTGCCGAGGCGTAAATTCGATAAGAATCCGTTGAACGCAACGAAGAAAGCAAAACATAATGTTATATCTGCCGAACATAATATTGAAATGCTGATAGAGCATTCCGTTCGTGCTTGTAACATATAAAATGTTTGATAAACACCACCACCTTTTTATTAGGTTAATTATACATAATACATATTAAGAAATACAGTACAAAGTGACGAAGTGAGATGACATGTCCGACGCTATATAAACGTACTAAATGCCAACGACGAATTGGATGCACTTTTTACTGTCACTAGACGAGACGACGATGATAAGACGAATGTTTAGTTTCATCGCGGGAAACCGTCAATTCCAGCTGGGTTTTTCCTTCCAAGGATGGACAAAGTATCGAGCTTTTTAACAACTTCTCAAGAACGATATACAAAATTGTCGAAAGCACCGAGAAAACTGAAGAAAATTACGCGTTTGTTTGGATCTTACGGCGGCTATTGTGCTTTCCTTAATGATCCTGCCATTTCGAAATAACATTATTATGCTCGTAGTAAGGTGCGAACAAGATGTCGTTTTACAACAGCTCAATGCGAAGCTTGAGAGTGAGCACTTGAAGAGTGCACACAAACGTTGTTGTATTAGTATGTAAAAGTAGAAGTCCAGAAGAAGACTAAACAAATGCACGTTTCACAAACGTGGGCACTTGAATTTTGATCGACTAAACAAACCGTTCTGATTTATCAGAAGATCCTAATAAATCTTGAATCCAGCGAAAATTCATAAAAACCGCGATTCGAGTCTCTTCACTGATGGTTCTGTTGTGTATCATAATAAAGATTCTAAACTGCTGGACAACTAAGTTTGTCGGTATCGGAAAAATGCTTCGACTTTGGAGGCCAATATCTCCCGATTGCCAATTGCGATTTTCATTTTGTCTGTTGCGTTAACTAGCTTAATCTTTCCGTAACCCATCTTATAATAGTGAATGTTGAGAAACTACATGTGAATTTTCTAGAGGGTGATACGTATAATGGTGCAAAATTGCAACGACTTCATCGTACCCTCATTTTCCAAAAATATATTTTTTCAATATTCTAATACAAAAATCATAGAGTGCGGTGTCTAATCTCAAAAAGGTTTTGGACTTACCCAGATTAGAAGTCTAACATGGAAAATAAAATTTTTATGTTGAATGTTGAAGATTTACGGAACTCCGGCATAGCACAAGCACAAAAAGTATAACGTCCAGGGGGGGGGGGGCTTTACTTCACTCGTAAACTGAAGTTTTACTTTGGTACCATGTTCTGTGGCTTAAACTTGCAAATAGAACATGTTTAACATCTAAAATTCTGATGAAATTCTGACGAAATTCAACGTACGAAAAACAGGTAGTGACAACCATTCAAAAAATTGCCCCCTGGTTGGCCCACACCAAATATTCGGGTTGTGTTGAGAGTAGAATTGTCCTGGACTGTTGTACGAACAATCTTGCTCAGTGTCAATATCCATTCATCAAAAGTGACTTGATCTCGCGTGCCAACAAGGCAAATCTGTAACATCCAACATAGAAATTTATATCTTCAATGTTAGACTCCAATCTGGGTAATTCCTACACCGTTTCGAGATAATACACCACACTTCATGATTTTTGTATTAAAATACATGAAACAATTTTTTTTTACAAATAATGATAATAAATTGACTTTATTTTCAGGCGGCATTCAGCACAGTGCTGCTCTTGATGGGGCGATGGGGGTACGATGAAATTTTGCAGCATTTTACGTATCACCCTGTAGAAATTTTACATGAGGTTTTTTAACATTCACCTTTACAGGATAGGTTACGTAAACATTAGGCTAATCAACACAACAAACAAAATGGAAATCACATTCGGCAACCGAAAATTGTTGGTTATTGGTCTTCAAAATCAAATCATTTTTTCAACACCTGTCCAGCGGTTGATAACATGAAACATGAAAAATCGGAGTTGAAAATAAACCTTTTTGGTCCTTTAAACAAAAGGCACATTCAAATTGGTTGATGATATCGTGGATAAGAAAAAGCTTCCGATTGATGATTCAACATGCCTGATAAGCATTTGATCCAATTTTGAGTAGACGATGCTGAAATTTGTAAAAGGAGCATGAGCATGCGAATCTAAGGTAAACAATTCAAGGTTTCATCACCAAAAGGTTTGACGAAAACCTTCAGCCTTACAGACCTCGTTATTTGTTTCAAACAGAAACCCGCAGACTCAGTTTAGATAGTCTAGTATTCTAATCTAGTCGTCAGGTGAAGTGAACAACAACAAAAATCACCTACTTTGGACTTGGTTGCTTGTACCATGACAAAATACCTAATTTCAGTAAAGCCTGAAGCAGGGCTAACAAATCGCGATACACCCCGTTACATAAAATTATGAGGCCGTATTTCAAGACTAGAAATAGGTGGAGCAAAAATTAGAGGAGTCTATAGCTGCGGCATGTCTTTTTAAGAATAAGACAAGATAGGGAGCATGAATACAGGCCACAAATGTAGAATATACGGATCAAAGTTCAACAACAAGTGAATATGCCTTCACGTGCGTGAGTCTCAGTAGCGCATTTTCTCAAAGAGGCATATTGTGAACGTAAAGAAATGTGGTTGAAGGAGAAAAACTATTCCTTGCCCACTTTCTTCATTCTAAACTCATTGTGATATTGTGTTATCAGAATGGGGTACTTGCCAATGAGATAGATTTGAATGAAAATTCTTTCACTCATCAATATAGTTTTTTGTTTGAGGGCGAGAGCTGGGAGCGGCGACTAATCAACAATAGTCTATTCTTCCCCATTTTTAGTCGGCTATCCATATAGCGAAAGAATTAGATCGCTATGTCTTCGGGTTTATGTTTTTCATTTATCTCTTACTTTGAGGGCAGCGTGTGGGGGTGGCAGCATTCTTCAAAGTAACTGTTGCACAGTTTGAGTTGGGAGTTTCTAAATGTAAGGGAAATATGACAATCAGTGAAAATTGTGAAAGTTGCATTTTTTTTTGTTTGGAGGCGGCAGCTGGAGGCGGCGGCTAATCAAAAGTGGCCTATATTTTTCCAATTTCAGTCAGCTATCAATATAGTGAAAGAATTAGATCGCTATGTCTTCAGGTTCATGTTTTACAATTATCTCTCACTTTGGGGGCGGCGTGTGGGAGCGGCAGAGTTTGGCAAAGAAATTCTTGCACAGTATTCAAGAGTCAAGAGTTTCTGAATGTTCGAGGTAACATTATCAGCTAAATCAGTGAAAATTGTTGAAAGTTGCACTTTTCTTCTTTTGGGGGCGGAAGCTGGAGGCGGCGCCATATCAAAAGTAGCCTATCCTTTTCCATTTTTAATCAGTTATCCATACAGCGAAAAACTTAGATCGCTATGTCTTTGGGTTCATGTTTTCCATTTATCTCTTACTTTGGGGGCGGCGTGTGGGAGCGGCAGCGTTCGGCTGAGCAAATGTTGCACAATTTGAGTTGGCAGTTCCTAAATGTTTAAGGGAACATCTCAATCAGTAACATTTGTGAAAGTTTCACTTTTTATCGTCTGGGGGCGGCGACTAACCAAAAGTAGCCTATCCTTTCCCATTTTTAGTCGGCTATTTATATACCGAAAGAATCAGATGGCTATGTCTTCGGGTTTATGTTTTTCATTTTAAAGTGATTGGGGGCGGTTTTTAGCAGTTTTTTCATGTCGGCAGCAAATATTGAAGACGGAATGTTTCTTGGCTTACGTTTATAAGTGGTAACTATGTATTATCCAAAAAATGAGAACACCAGAGCATCAGGTCTGGTAGAAAGTGCTATATGTATTATGTTATTTCAAGTTTATCGGGGGCGGTTTTCTCTATGTTGGCGGCGCAATATAGACATCCAATATAGCCTAGCCCTCCTTTGGGAGTGGCAGCTATGTAACAGCAAAAAAATTAGAAAGCTAGGTCGTCTAGTTTGGGAAGAGTTCGAGGAACGGACGAACGGACGGACGGACGGACGGACAAAGCGGTTGCAATAGCGATTTTCATCAAAATGGAAATTGCGCTAAAAAACTGAGTAAAAAACTAAAAATATGCTAAATCACCCAGTATAAAGACCAAGATTTTTCAAGCCGACCATCTAGGTCATAAGTTGCCAGTTTATTCAACTTCCATTGATTTGCCTTAGAGATTGCTCCAAATATTGTCTATGCTATTAGTAGTTTTTATCAGGTCTAGAACGCATGCTCACGTTCCTTGCCGGTCGGCAAAAATTCGACCTTGGCGTGCTTGCCAAACTGTCGTGACTCTGTAATCATTCTCCCCACTCTATGCCTCTGGTTCTAGCCGATCCGAACTGTCAAATCTTGCGCATGCCCACCGAAACACAAAATTGTCATAAAAACTACTATAACGCCTATGAACTCCATATTAACTCCATACCCTTTGCAAATTTTTCGTCGGTCCCAAAAAGTTTATGGACCTTAACTAGATTCTGTCAAATTGCGTCTTCTCATTCTTATGCGTCTTTTGAAGCTAATTTGTATCGAACTAGATAGAATAAAAGTACCTACTGCTAAGTACTGTCAGGCTCTGGACGAACACCTATTATTATTTGAAATAGTGTTCTCTAATTTTCAAATAATAGTTTATCGTCAGGAATCTGAAAAAGTCATGATTATTCATCACTGATTTACAATTTTTGGTTTCGATGCAAGGAAGTCCTTGCTTGCCAACCAGTATTTTAACGTCGTCATTGTTATTAAGAAGAAAGGATAAAGAAATCGAATCACTATAATTATCCCAGTGTAATAACACATTATTTACAGAGATACTTCTTTTAAATTGACGCGGAATAATATGTTGTAGATTAGCTATAATATTATAAACGCTCTTCGCAGTACCTTATAATTAAAAAATTGCAATGACGTAACTGGTTATGTTGGTGTGTCTGATCTCCAATGACTTCAATATAATAAATGGTAACTGATCGGCCTTCGTTTCTTAGAATTTAGCCTGAAATTAATTGATTTATGCGTGTGCACTGTATGTTGTTTTGCATTTCTTCTTAATAAAATGGAATCCAGGGGAATTCAAATCGGCGCCGTCTTTGATGGTACGTCAAAACATCCAAGTGTCAACCAATCACTTAATTTTGAAAACCCAGAAATGCTGTGTTGACGTAAATCGGCTTTTTCCAATGTTGTGCCGCATCATAAATAACCATGTCTGCATCATGACATCGGGGTACCAAAATCAATTCGTTCAATTAGTCTTATCATCTATTGTGGCTGATCCTTGTTTGGAAGATCGTTGAACTCTTTTGATGATAATACCATTGTTCTTTGTGATATTTCGATGTAAAGTCAATTAAAATAAAAAATGGTGATCTATGACTATCATCAGAACGTTTCATTTTGGGCGGTGTACTGATGCAATCCTTTTGATATACCGGGATACCATAGCTAGATTTCTCTGCAACCAACGGTTGAGCCTTCGCTAGAAAATATATAATGCCGCCTGTCAGTTTGAAGCGGTCGTCTTTGATCTGGATAATTATTATACAGCGATACTAATGATAGATAATGGGTAACGCTCTTTCGTTCCTGTGTTATTTTTCCATTTATCACTCCCACATGCACCTATCGATTTGCCCCAACCTGAAATCACGGGTTGATATTATTAAAACTTGCATAATTCAGTTTATATTGCTGCGGATTGGGCATTTAAACTGCAATGTCGTGTAATGAACATGCTAGTTTCAGACACATTGAACTTGGCTGTTGTAAATTACTGGCTGATGGTTCTGTCTGCTTCCAGTATAATGAAGGCATCAAGGCTTGTTGTACTTCGGGGGCTCTTCAAATGGGCTCGGCTCATCTGATGTGGAAATCTGACGCGTCGCAGACCTAGCCCAGTCATTATACATAGATCGAAAATCACCCAGACCTTGAATAAATTAGTTACAGGCTGAATTTTTGGTTACAGGTCCTGTGTATCATGTCAAACAACATGCCGAAATTCTCGGTCCAGGAAAAAATTTTATGGGGCCGTAGGGGGCCCAATTCGTGAAAATCGACCGTTTTTCTTGAATAACTCGTAAGCGATGATTCTACGATCAAAGTGTTGAGTCAAACTAAAGAGCGTTGAATTGTGAACAAAATGGTGCTACACACATTCCTCTGTAATTAATGGTTACTAAAATACAGCCTTCGAAAGTATAGTCTTTCTCATAGAGGCGGCTCCCTTGCTCGTGCGCAAGTCTTCATATAGACAAGTTCGAAAAATATTCACGCATTTGTAGCCAAGTGGTGATGCGGGCAGGGATCACGTGATGCAAGTGCAACGCAATGCGAGCAAGATTGAAAGCGTGCTGCAGTGGGCGCGCCAATCGAATTCGACAAATTTGAATTTTAAGCAATTCGATTGGTTTATCCACCCGAAGCACTTCTCGACTTCTCATATAAACCCATCAGCGCAAAGCTGGAGTATACGAGTTGCCCAGCGCCCCGAGTATCTTAGGTGAATGAGAATGGCTATACCCTGAAAATCGCTCGAAGTTGTCAGCTGAATTCTAGCCATCAAACTGCAGGTTCTCACTCAAGAGGCTGTACCGTCATTATCCGTGAACGGATATGGTTGCCCCAAATATTTCTTGAGCGACAATTGAATGGACTTCAACATACTTCGACTGCAATACCGTATCAGTTTGTATATTGGATGTTATCAGTGGTCAACGTCGGGACTGGATCAACTGCGGGACTGGATCAACTGCGGGACCTTCAAAAAGAGCAGTTTTTCAGTTCCTGTCATTAAATCTACTTTTCTTGCAGGTAAACGCTGTCAACGGGATATTAGAATAAAGTGTACTCAGAAGAACCCCGTCTACAGAAAATTTTTCCTCGTAATTTTCAAGCAATCTTTGTCAGACGTAAAAAAAGCACAAATTCTCAGCAAATTATTGGAACAATTGAAATGCTAGCCCGTCTGGTTTAGAAGGGATTGAAATTGGAGATGAACACACCCCCTCCGCCTTTAAATATTAAATAATTCCCGTTACATCACCGAATTGTCATGTCTTGTGCAAACATTCAACATTTTCCTCACAAATGCGACCTTTGAATAGAAATTCAATAGCGCGCGACCTGATGCTGAGAATTTGTACTTTTTTCTCGTTTGACACATATATCTTGAAGAATACGAAGAGGAAAAATTTTTTGTGGACGAGGTTTTCTTAAGCACACTTTATTTATTTCACATATTTCGTTGACAGCGTTTACGTCTTGAGTAAGAACCTGCAGTTTGACGGCGAATTCAGCTGACAACTTCGAGCGATTTTGAGGGAATACTTTCGAAGGCTGTGTATCAGTAACCGCTCATTGCAGAACAATGAATTTTGTACCATTTTGTTCACAATTAACTTCTCTTCAATGTATCTAGTAGAAATTTTGGTCGTAGACCACCTCACGAATCGGGCCCATAATTGTTTTTCCTGGACCGAGAATTTCCTAGAATTTTGATATGTTGTTTCACATGATACATAGGACCTGTAACCAAAAATTCAGCCTGTAACAAATTTATTCTTGGTCTAGAACCATAACGATTGGGCTAACTGCTTTTGCATTTGCTGCCTGTGTGAATTTATTCCGTATATTGTTGTTGGGACGTATCTAATTGTTACGCCGTGTAGTGGTCATCGTAAATGTTTCAACAAAGACCATGGATTTTCTAACCTGAATAGTTTGGTAGAAAGTATGAATCATTATTGTCGTCGATGGTGTGCACAATATGCTATGCCCTGTTCAACTCTCACCTTTCCCATGGCCGCTAACTGTCGATTTGGGTCTTCTCTGTCGATGTAGAATTATTCAGGGAGCTATCGTATCGTCCGTCATAGTATAGAGCATGTCAGTTTTGGTGATGGTGCGGGAACATAAGTACAGATTCATACCCTGTGTTGGTGGTAATTAATTAGCAGACGAAGGATCAGGTGGAACTGTATTAGACGCGTATTAAACGATTGCCTCTGGCTATCGGGAGCTCACACGAGTCCCTCTTGGTCACGACGCGAGGATTCCGAGACGCTCGTGGATGACGCCCCAACATAACGGACCTAAAATTTTACGCCTCAACAGACTGATGTCTGAATGATTCAGAGTGATTTTTTTTCTTCTGCAGTCATGGGATGGTACTACCTTGAGGTACAAATGCTCTTGGACAGAGAAAGAGAGATTTTGTGTGATAGATGAGGTTGTAAGTTCTTGTTGCATCATTTCAAATGCACCGGGTACCGTTTCCAGAGTGTTAATTCGAGTTTCCACTTCTCACGGTCCAAATATGTTCGAAATATAGCTCTTTGATCCCTCTATCATATACAGGATGTTCCCATCCCATTAGTACTGTAAAATATTTCAGGGGCTGATTTCTGGGATTATTCTAAGGAAAAAAGTTCATATGAACATGGGTCCTAAAATGCTTACCCGGCGCTAATCTATGACCCCTTAAAACTCCGAAATAGTTTAGACAAATGACAGATACGTTATAACTTTTACATGTTTTGAAGATATTTTTCCAAGGGCAAAATTTCCTCTCACTCTTTGAAAGTGACATTCCCGCTGATATAAATAACGTTGAAAATCTTACCTTCTTTAGAGCTGTCAAAATCGTTACATCGTTAAATCTCCTGTCACTTTGACAGTGACATTTCCATCTGACAGATCACAGTTAAAATTTTATTTTTACCTTTCCATCATCGACTTCCACCCCTGTACTGAGTTACATCAGCATCAATCAAAATAATCGCGAAGAAATGAAATGAAATATAAAAATTCATCGAGAAATTAACGATGAAAAATTCGCCGTCGATCTTCAAATTCTCGCACATGTATACACCAAATTTCATCATTTCTGGTACCTCGCCGCGGCCTGAAATTTTCATGTCATGATAGGGCATTTTTCTGGCCATACTGCACATGTGCGAGGTGCAAGTAATGGCGGGATATTGAAAAAAACCTGACAAACTAATGCATTTACGCAGATTTGCCATGAACAAAATTTCTGCACAGATGAAAAATTATAGCATATTTTATCTCAAAAATAGACTAGCCTTGGAAATCTACCACGTTATATTACATTACAAGTGCATTAGAGTAGGATTTAAAGGCCTTTGTCCGGTTTTTCTAAAAAGCCCGCCTAAAATTTAGCGCATGTCTCTGAAATGATTGTTCAGGACAAACCCCTATTATTCTTTCCAGTTTTGGCGGTCGCGATTGCCTGATGCCAACAAAATTTAAACCAAACGTTTCATCCGTCAGATACTACCTATGTACCAAGTTTCATTGAAATGGGTGACATTTTTTCGAAGATTTGAAGAAATTGCGAAAAAAACGGACGTTCCTATTTTATTATGTTGTGGTACACCTGACTGACGTTTCAGAGCCAAAAGCTTATTTCCACGTCTTCACACTACCCGACGCATGTTCACAAAGTTGTATTGCAATCGATCCAGAAACCTCGGAAAAAAAAACATGGGACAAGCCAGGGTGCGAAGATTTAAATCAACCGATTTTTTTAATTTAATCATGTGATTCAAACCATTTTATCGCATTTGATTTCCTGGTACAGTTTTCTTTACGAAATACTTCATCTCCTTTTCGTCCCGACATTTTTCTCTTGGGCGCTGAGCAAATCTAAAATCTCGTATACCACCACAACCAGCCTACCCCACCCCCGACGAACGACAAACCATCCTAAGACGTGACGACACCTGTTGTTTTGACAAGTACCTATTGTGAATTATTGCATATTGCTCAATATACTATTGGTTACGATTGGAACCATACTGAGTTTCCAGAGTTCCAGCTTTTCTTGAAAAAACCGAGAACTTCAAAAATGTTTAAAAAACAGATCTGAACAGCGGAAGAATATCTATATTTTTTTGAACTGTATTTTAGCCTTAATTGTCACAGACACAGATTTTTTAAATTGTTAAACAATTTGACTGAAAGCGGAAAAATCTGATCTAAATAGAAAAAATCTGATTTCAATTAAAAAAATCCGATTCAAATTGAAAAAAATAAATCGATTTTTTGATATTTTTAATTCAAATAACAATTTTTTTGCACCCTGGGACAAGCCCATTTTTACCTGTTTTCTGATGAAAATCTTTTTTATTCAATTAAAGTTGCACGCCTGATTTTAATCGGAGCTGCACACATTCCCTGACGGGTACTCTTGCTACAAACCAAATTTGGTTGAAATCCGTTCGGTGCTTCTCGAGTTATTTAACCTCAAAGTTTTTATTTTGACAGCTTATAACTTTTGACATATGACAGATGTATCATAACTTTTACATGTTTTGTACAGAGGTTTCAAAAGGCATCAAAATGAGCTATCGAAAATCGAAATCATTGTGTCAAAATTTCATGTTACTCTTCGACATTGACATTTCCCGTTGAAAATCATATTTTTCTTTTTACCATTAACCATACGTGCTGACATACATACATACATACATCCATACACACAGACCGACCGACACGGAAATTTTTTTTCCGACAGATCTCGACGTTTTAGCATATGGGGAGTCCGAAAAACGAATAAAAATTTTAATTCTTTTTTCGCGATTACCTTCTCATTTTTCGAAGAATTAGATGAGAAGTAAAAATCAAGTTGAAAATGTGCATTTTACTGCGTTCATTGAAATGTTGAAATCGATTTTACTAAAAAAACAGTGCATCTCCTCTTATTAAGCATATAAACTGCTCCACAATGAAGTTGTCGCCACCAAAAAAATGGCTTGACTTTGACGGCCAATAACTTTCGATTGTCGAAAGTGATTTCCATTCTGTTTGTTGCGTTTACTAGATCAATCTATCCTCAACAGATCCTGTAATTGTGAAAATCCAAAAACAGCATGTAACATTTGTACAGTTTGATATATAAAAAGGTGAAAAATTGCGACAACTTCATCGGACCCCCATTTGCAAAAAAAAATTTTTTTAATTTCAAAGTGAAAATCATGAAGTGTGATGCCTTGTCTCGAAACGGTTTTCGAATAACCGAGATTGGAGGTCTAACAGAGAAGATATGAATTTTTATATGGAATGTAACAGATTTGCCCTATTTTCTCGCAAGATTGGATCACTTCCAATGAATGGGTGGTTGACATCCGGATAACTTTAATTTAAAAACAACCCTAAAATTTGGTGTTTGGCTAGGCAGGGGGCACTTTTTTGAAAAGCTAGTCACTGTCTGTTTTTGGCACGTTGAATTTCATCAATATTTCAGATGTGGAACATGCTTTTTGCAAGGCTAAACCCCTGAATATGGATTTTTGTTCAAAATCTGATGTCATATTCGGAGACTACATAAAAAATGCTACAAAATGCGGTTCCTAAATTGTTTGGCACTAATTTAGCTGATTTGAAAAAAAAAATTAATTCCAGAGATTTTTTGGGAATATTTTGGAGAATTTGATTCCAAATCACTCAAACGCTATTCCAGATGGTCAAACAAAATCACAATTTGAATGTTGATGTTTTAACCAATCTAGGGATCATTTCAGGAGATTTTCGGGAAACATGAATTTGGGTACCTAGGAATCTGAGTAGATCTACCCTCAAGCCATGTCGGTTACTTCGTGGGACACCCTGTATAGGTTTTCAGCGTTACTGTAGCAACACACATTTTTGATCATCTTTGTGTCAAGGTATCAACAGAAAAACGCAATCAGGGGTGAAGCCCAGGCATAGCACAAGCACAACAAATAAACTTCCAGGTGCGCGTTGTAGGAACAATCGTGCTCAATATCAACCACTCATTCATTAGAAGTGATTCAATCTTGAGAGAAAATAGGGCAAATCTGTTACATTTCATATGAAAATTCATATCTTCTGTGTAAGACCTCCAATCTTGGTAATTCTGGAACCGTTTCGAGGCAATGCATCACACTTCATTATTTTCACATTGAAATTTAAAAAAAAATCTTTTTACAAATGGGGGTTCGATGAAGTTGTCGCAATTTTTCACCTTTTTACATATCACCCTGTATAAACGTTACATGCAGTTTCTTGATATTCACAATCACAGAATCTGTTGAGGATAGATTGGGCTAGTAAACTCAACAAACAGAATGGAAATCACTTTCAGCAATCGAAAGTTATTGGCGGTCAAAGTGAAGCCTTTTTTTTTGGTGGCGACAACTTCATTGTGGAGCAGTTCAAATGTTGGTGGATGTGGTGAATTTCATCATTTTCACGTCTTCCCCTCGAAGATTTTTGGCTTGAACAGTTTTGGAGAAAATAAATAAAATCCTTCTTCATGGTCCCCACTTTGAGGGACTATATAGCTAGCTCAGAGTGGGTAAGGATTTTCGAGCCCATGTTTATATGAACTTGTTTTCTCAAAATGATCCTAGGAATCATCCCCAGAAATCTTTTGCAGTATTTATGGAACATCCTGTATAGTGAATTTTGCTGATTTGCTGCGAGTTTAACCAAGAATACTTTCATATCTTTCAGGTCAGATGAAGACGACCCGAGCGGCAAATACCAAAGAATGGAGGACGATAGCAGCATTCAGGACAAGGAGCGCTTTGCCAGGTAACTATCAACTCCGACAATCCTGGGATTCCTGGGGGATGATATGCTGCGGTTCCGGGCTTTTTCGGCGCGGCCGTGGGTAGACGACGATGGTGATGATGATGATGATGATGATATGGCCGTGCGGAGATTTCGATGCGAGGTCAATAGAGTAACCGCAGGCCGGTTGGCTTGGCTCCAAACGTCGCGTTCACCGAGCATTGGCATTTGGAGAGTGCCGCGATCCGACGAGCCGCGTACATCTAGCGGAGGTCGGCCAGGGCCGTGCATTAAAAGGGAGCATCGTGTTCCCGAGCAAGTCGTGACCCGCCGCGGGGGAGGCGACCATCGACCACAGAGCACAGACCGTCGACCAGCGGTTCCCACGCTGCCGAGCCTCCGCCCCCGCCCGCACAGCTGGTGGAGCACCGCGGAGCTCGTACTCGCCGTAGATGCGATAGCTGTCCCTCTTACATTTCCTAGTGCAGTGCAGTGTCCCAATCCAATCCCCGCGCCTATTCAATTATACCGCGAGCATACACCGATCCTCATGGCTTTTTCGCCTTTTCTCTTTTTTGCTTCGCGTTCCCAGCTTAGCGGTACTCGGATCGAGTCCAATTCCGATCGCTTTTGATTACCACTGACCAAATCGATTATTTCCACCGTACACTGTGAAGAATCGCCACTTTCGTACACTGCCGCACCACTACCACCACCAACCACTACCACCGTAAATCGCAATCGCACTTTGAAACGCGGCTATGAAAAAGGTGAGATCTGCTGCTCCTATGCAGTTCGAAATGACTTTGTAAAAGAAAAATTATTGTAAATACAGTAAGCAAACCCAGCAGAGCTGAGTTTGATGCATTTTGCGGCAATCTTATGTGTGCATTTACGATTTGCGATGTAAAGCACAAAGCACAAACGCTAATGGTGATAAAGCATGACATAACTTTTATCGCGGGCGATGTGAAAGAGTACAACGTTGAAAGTGGAATATGTCATGGTCGAAGTGCTGAATTCCAAGACCCTTTTACTGGTAAATACAAAATAGCCAAGAGAGCAATGCATCGCGCTGTGAATGATACGCGAAGGAATAGTTGCTCGAGTCTTGAAATTTTCACGTTAAAAAAAAAAGGGTTCGGATCTCGTCCCTCTGTAACATTGTCGACTTTGATAATTGGCTCTGAAAATTGGAGTTGAGCGTTTTAGAAAGTGCCAATCATCCACATGCGATATTTTCAAAGCGGCTCTGCTTTGTACTACCTACCAATGTCTGGTAAAATAATCGTGAGAACTTGCGAGATTTTGCATACATGTTCATTGGCATTCTTCAAGAAAGGGGTGGAAATGTTTCCAATATCCCAGGCTCTTCTTGCATATTTTTTTTTGTTTTGTACATTTTATTTTCCGCAAAGAATTGCTTGAAATTGTTTGTTGGATAGAGAGGACTATATCAGTGCTATCGCTATCAGCTTTATTGACAAATTGACAAATTTCATTAAGTCTGTATAAAAAAGCTCCAGCAGTGGCGATGAAACATAATGGCACCGAGTAGATGGCCGGAGTCTGCGATTATGTGTGCCTTTGTAATCTCCATTACGACCATTAGCCGGTCTGCGGCTCTGTGGTTCCTCCGCCGTAGTGGCCGATCGTCCGCGACCCCACGTCTGCCGGGATAATCATTGTTATTTAGCCTTCTCCTCAATTATTGATTATTCACCGCAATACACTTACTTTTCCAAAAACGGCGATAGCATCGGTCCGGCCTAAACTTTTTTTTTCATATCTTCATCTAGTTTCAACATTATCCGGTGAAATAGAACGAATTATTAAAAAAATTGAAATTCGCTAGCTGGTTATTTCCATGCATGGATTACCGACGCACTAATCCAGTTATTATATAGAAAGAAATGCCATAAAGATCCGTCTAAACTTTTTGTGTATTTTTTTTTTGTATCGACCAGTAATGTTATTAAATTATCGCTTGTCGTGAAATAAAAAAGTTGTGGAAGTTCTTCTTTATTCTAATATTCTTAATGACTTTAGCGTAATAATTAACAATCCAATTATCTATTCGTGCGAAATGTCCATGACGAGAAAAGTGTTACAAAAGAGAAATAAGAATATTTACAAATCGAGATAATTGTAAACATTTTCCATTGCTAATGTTTGAAGAAAAGACAATTTGCAATTCAACTTTAGTTAGATTTATAATTATTGAAACATTCTTACTTATCGAAAGCGTAGAACGTAGAAGTTGTATTTATTTCAAATTATTGTTCTGTCAATTCTAAGATAACATCTCGATTTTAAAATAAAAACTTAATTTAGTACGAGACTTGAGAACTTTCCTGTTGTTCAACAGAAATTTCTTTCTGTAGAGTGAAGAGCGAACTATCTTTGAAAGTGTGACATTCATAATGCATGTGTTCTATTTGCCATCTGAACTGTGATTTAACCCAAGTTCAAGCCAAGACAAGGCGAGAAAACGCAAGAAAGGGAGCGAGACACAATTAATAGGGTGATTCTGTAATTTATGTTTAGTTCGTAACATTATGTTATTTAAACAGGCTCTGACAGGCAGGATTGGCTCTGCATAATGTTGTATAGGACGTATTCTGTAAGGGCAGAGTCCCATTAGATAAAAAAATGTTGGATTTTCGAAGTAATTGTATGTACACAAACGCGATGCGCATCAGTCATCCGTTTTTTTCTTGACGGAAAATCTTTTCAACGTGACAACGTTATTACTAATAGCATAACATGATTGACGAGTAACATTACCGATGGTGGCGCTGTTGAAAACTGCTGAATGTTGACAAACATGGCGGATAGTGCACCGCTTGTGCCCGCGTCTTCGAAAATCAAATCAGTATTAAGCGGTATTAAGTGTGCTCCAGGCGTGAACCGTGGTAGATTTTTGTTGTGGTGGAACTTGAAAATGACAGAAGCTCAATTAAAAGTGCGTTCAGTCAGCTTATTTAGCAGCAAGTTTCAATTTTAGTCGTAAGCGCTGCATCGCTCATTGGCTGTTCTGAGGAGGCTGGTTCATAAGAGCCAATGGGCGTCTCTGCGCTTGCGACTAAAATTATAACTTGCGGCTAAATAAGCTGACTGGACGCACCTTGAGTGTTGTGGAGGTATTTAATCACTTGATGGTCTCAACGGATTCTCGGTGTATTGTAATGGGAGAAGAAATTCTTAGCGGATTCTCGGTGTATTGTGATGGGAGAAGAAATGCTCAAGTCACAGTTCCTCGTGTTTGTGTAGTCGGGAGCGAAGTGGCTTCTGAAATTCACGAAGTGGATAGTGAAATCGTGTGGCTTCACGGGTCGGCATTAAAAACTTCTCAGGCTTTTCTCGTAGTTATATTTCCACAGTGCCGGGTTTGTTTATCATCTTGACTATCCAACCTGGCGTCTTTTGCTTTCGAAAGACAATTTCAATTTCTCCGCCACTTTTTGTTATGATCTATCGTGGCACTTTCCATGATGCTGATACCACTTCTTTCCAGTCGTACAGTTTCGATCCTATTAATGGAAACACTTGACATTTCTTGTCATTCTTACTTTCCATATTCTGGCCGATTGTGAACTAATCTTCTCATAAGAACTTGACTAGCCATAGAAGAGAACTTTTTTATGTGCTGTTGTAAAGATCGGGCAGAAAAATCAAATAATATCAGCTCAAAATGAAAAAGAAGAACATTGTCAATGTCAACATGTTTCCATTTATGAGCTAGTAACTGTACACGTGCCCCCCCTATTCAAAAATGAAATGCTTTTGCAACCGAAGATACCTAGTACATTCAAGATAATAGGTTTGTTTTGGCAGCGATACACAACCGTTTCCAACCGTTTGGATTCTGCGCGCTTCCGTTAAGCCGTTCGGGCAGTGTAAACTTCGAGTTGCCAACTGTTGGTAAGCTGTTTGGGCAGGTGCCTCCAACGGTTCGAAAACAGTTTGTGGACGGTCAGAGGAGTTTGAGAATTAAAAAGAAACTGGTGATCAGACGCATGCGTACGCCTTTCTTCGCAATCGGGCGATCTTTGATTGATGGCGTGGCGCGTAATGTGACAGTGTGACAGTAAAGGTAAATAAAGACGCATTTTCGAGGTTAATTTAAAATAGTTTTACCTGCTGAAAGTTACATATTTACATTAATTCGGTAAATTTATTAAGGGGTTTCTGATGCGACTAACAAAGTTGTTGACGGGAATCGGTTTTTTTTTTTTTTTTTTCGTCAAGTAGAAACTCCTCCAAAAAGAAAATGTACGGATATTGCTATCAAATTTTGAGAATTTTTGATTTTGATTTTTGAAAATTCAAAAACTAGATAGCATCGACAATGTATTTTTCCTCAAGAAAGTCGCATGCCAAATATGAACTTTTTATTTTCAAAAAAAGGCACCAAAAATGATTTGGCGTAGACATGAAAAAGTGAATTAGTAGAAGTCATTGGTACCTTTTTTTTGAAAATAGAAAGTTCAAATTGCATGCGACTTTCTTGAGGAAAAATACATTGTCAATGCTATCTAGTTCTTGAATTTTCAAAAATCAAATTCAAATATTTCCAAAATATTTTGAAAATTTTCAAAATTTGATAGCAATGTCTGTACATTTTCTTTTTGGATGAGTTTGTACTTGACGAAAAAAATAAAATTAAACCGATTTCCGTCGACAACTTTTTTAGTCGCATCAGAAACCCCTTAAATAAGACCTCGGCTTGGCGGGGAAAACTTGATAAGTTGTTGTGTCCCTAGTTTCAACTGGAACCGCTCGCTACGCGTTCTTGCAGCAAAAACTTTCCAACCACTTGAAAACTGGTTGGAGTCGAGTATGCGCGCTGTATCACAGTTAGCAAACCGTCCGCAACTCGCTGCCAAAACAAACCTAATGCAACGTGCGTGGCTCACGTTCTTTCCTGGGAAAACCGAAAAGTACACCGCGCAAAGTCAGATGGAGTCACTTGAAGCCACCAAACACTGCAACGCTCGTAAGAACTCGCACAAATCTGCGGTTGATGCGTGCACAAACGGTGTTCACATGTTGACCGTCAGGTGGCGTATTCGAACTCACCAATATTGCCATTGACAAGCGTGACATTTCCTTACAGAGTCACACTCGCCTCAAAGTACTTCTGTTGCTCTTTACAACGCGGGTAAGCAGCGCTGTTAGATTTTAACAGAATGTTTGCAACATGTACCGTTAGCAACAGAGCATGTTGCACTTACAGAATCAATCTCTGGCTGTTACAGTGTGATTCTGTAACGCTTAATATTATGTTAGAGGCCATGTTATGTTAATTTTACCATAATATGATAATATTATCAAATTGCGATTCCCCAAGTAATGCAACCCCGTTGCTAACATAACATGGTATGTAGCGTACGGTGCCCTTTCTTCCCAATACAAAGCGTTAACATTGAACTGTCAATGGTAGGTGTGTAACATTTTTGAGTTTATAGGTTATGCTCAGAATTCAAAGTGTGTTGTTCTCGAATTTTTGCGGAGCTGTGTCAATTAGTAATAATTAATATGGCTGAAGAAATTCCAATCATAATACAGGGTGTCCCATAATTAGCGTGCAATACTTCATCAGCAGATTCTACGGCTGAAAATAAGAAAAAAAAATTCTATAAACATAGGTCGAAAAATGTTTCATAAGCGAGCTACAGCCCTCTAAAAGTAGTACCCTGAAGATGGTTTTTATTTAATATCTTCGAAACTGTTGACAGCAGAATCATGAAATTTTGGATATTGGCCAATCTTTTGATGTCTAATAATATGCAATAATAAAAATTTCAAAATTCTATCCAGAAATGGGTCAGACTGTGGAGGGTGGGGGGTAAAATCACCCCAACTTTTTCAAGTGTCGTTTTTTTTTCAACTTTAGCATGAAGTTATGGAACGTCAAAGCATTTTGCATCAAAAAGGTCCTCTTGTTCAACTCCGATAGAAAGCACCGTTCTAGAGTAAAATCGATTTGAAAATAACCCTACCTGTCATAAGAATTCATAATGAAATTACAAAAAGAAAAAGCTAAGCGTAGGCCATGGAACACGACTACTATGTTTGGGGAATAATTATTAAGACAGGGTGACAGATTCATGAAATAAGTGACAGTGTGTTTGAATGTTGTGTTTAAGGGGTTTCTGATGCGACTAAAAAAGTTGTTGACGGAAATAGGTTTTATTATTTTTTTCGTCAAGTAGAAACTCTTCTAAAAAAAAATGTACGGGCATTGCTATCAAATTTTGGAAATTCCAAAAAAAAATTGAAAATTTTTAATTTTGATTTTTGAAAATTCAAAAACTAGATAGCATCGACAATGCATCTTTCCCCAAGAAAGTCGCGTGCCTAATTTGAACTTTCTATTTTCAAAAAAAGAGGTACCAAAAATGATTTCTACTAATTCACTTTCTCATGCCTACGAGAAATCATTTTTGGTACTTTTTTTTTTGATAATAGAAAGTTAAAATTTGGCATGCGACTTTCTTGGGGAAAGATGCATTGTCGGTGCTATCTAGTTTTCGAATTTTCAAAAATCAAAATCAAAAATTTTCAATTTTTTTTGGAAATTTTCAAAATTTGATAGCAATGCACGTACATTTTCTTTTTGGAGGAGTTTCTACTTGACGAAAAAAATAAAATAAGACCGGTTCCCGTCAACAATTTCTTTAGTCGAATCAGAAACCCCTTAAAGCTAATTAAAGAAGTTTTATTGCGGGTACTGTTTCGTAAAAATGGAACGTTTCACAAACCATCAAAGAGCTGGCAGACATGCACTTCGTGTATGGCTTCTGTAATGGTCATGCTCTGGCCTGTCACCTGTCTCGATTATTTTTTCCCAAACATAGTAGTCGTGTTCCATGGCCTACTCTCAATTTTTATTTTTTTTTTTGTAGTTTTCATTATGAATTTTTATGACATGTAGGGTAAGTTTCAAATCGATTTTACTCGAGAACGGTGCTTCCTATCGGAGTTGAACAAGGGAACATTTTCATTGCAAAATGCTTTGAGGTTTCATAATTTCTTGCTAAAGTTGCAAAAAAAACGCACTTGAAAAAGTTGGGGTGATTTTAACCCCCACCCACCACAGTCTGACCCATTTCTGGACGGAATTTTAAAATTGTTATTATTACATATTATTAAACATGAAAAGATTGGCCGGTGTGCAAAATTTTATCATATGCTGTTGACAGTTTCGCAGATATTAACTAAAAACCATCTTCAGGGTACCACTTTTAGAGGGCTGTAGCTCGCTTATGAAGCATTTTTCGACCTATGTTCATGGGAACTTTTTTTCTTAGTTTGGGTCGCAGAATCTACTGGTGAAGTATTGCACGCTAATTATGGGACACCCTGTATATCTACTTGCAGAAGACGAGCGGCGGTAATAATAGCTATTAGTAATAATCGGCCTGATTCTATGAGGTATGGGGGAATGGTTTGATAATCACCGTGCTTACGATGAAATTGCTAGGGCAACGGGCCTTCCTATTGGCTGTCGCCATGGCAATTTGATAGTAAGCACGGAGATTGCCAAACCATTCCCTTATGGAATCATACCGAATGCTTTCATGTTGAAAAAGATTTCACGTGAGTGTTGACATTCTTTTTTGACGTTATGTCTAATAAATAAGGGATTGCTTTGCTTTCAACTTCCAGTCTGTAACTGCTGCGTTTTTATCGTGATGTTAATAAATAATTTTTCAAAAACCCTCTAGAAAGAAATGAATGAACTACCGTCTGTGGTGGTGTTGGTACTACCGTACTGGTGGATGAAGATGACAGAAGGTAGTCCTGTGGCATGCTCTGGCATTATTTGTTGACCGTTTTTTTTGTACTGGTAAAAGTGACAAGAGACAGAACTGACGGATGCTCATCACGCATGTGCACACATCAATATTTCAAAAATCTAACATCTAATGGGACTACGTTACGATGGCCGTAACATTGGCCCTATAAAATACGTCCTAGACAACAATATGTTAGAGCCAACCCAACAGCTATGTAGCTAACATACTGTTGAGGTGCGTTCAGTCAGCTTATTTAGTCACAAGTTTTAATTTTAGCCGTAAGCGCTGCATCGTCTATTGGCTGTTCTGAGGAGGCTGGTTCATAAGAGCCAATGGGCGTCGCTGCGCTTGCGACTAAAATTAAAACTTGCGGCTAAATAAGCTGACTGAACGCACCTTTAGAATAACAGACATGATGTTACGAGGAAACTACAGAATCACGGTATTAGTAACAGAGCTCTAACATAATCTTTTAGCCGCAACATTTCCTTACAGAATCACCCCATAAGCAGCCTGTCTGGTTCATCCCCATAATCTAATGTAAGGGCGCTACATACTAGAACACTTTTTAATGTTTCTAGGAACATTGTACCACCGATGACCATATACATACCACCAACCGAAGATTGTTCTACAAGGATCCCACCCCTCGCCAAATTACATCAGAATCGGTCAAATATACCCGAAGATATATATATAAAATAAAATACGAATTTACTGAGAAATTCACAATACAAAATCAGCCGTCAAGGTAAAGGCTGTCTGATTTCAACATGACTCGAGTAGGCTGTGTTTCTGGTCGCCATCGGCCGATCGCGGCCTGAATCGCAGCCCACTAGAATCATGTTGAAATCAGACAGCCTATATCTGAAGAGCGAAATGTCCTTTTGGACTGATTCTTGTTTTAAACATTTTTTGACCGTAGTGAATTGAAATTTTCATGCCATTTCAGGGAAATTTGTATCTTCCCAAATTATTTTTCAAGTTGTGACGGTTGTGGTATCCTGAAGTCAACAACGTTTTAAACAAACGTTCCTCCCCTCAGATACCACACATTGCACCCCCTATTCAAAAGTGACCCAACTCAAAAAAGGTAAACTGTGGGGAAACAAGATTGAAAGAAATTCATCGTCACGATTTGACAATTATTTTTCCGTCTGATAACCCATCAGATCTTTTTATGACAGGCATGTTGTACAACATGTTCATCTTTAATTATGTTGCGAGTTCGAGTAGATTGTGATAGATCAACAATTTATAAGGATAAAGAAACATCTTCTTCGAGCTGTGCCATTTTACATTATTTCCACTAGATAAAATTTTGATTTAGAACATACTAAGATGATAAGAGAAAGTCTTTTTTTTTAGTTTTATTGTCATCATTATTTTACAGATGAAACTGGGACGTTTTTTTTAAAACATTGCCGTCATAAAATGCAAAATGGTGAGTTGATGGTCTTTTTGAGCTGTCACTTTTGAAGAGGGTGTTCGAAATGTACTAAGTTTTCATCCCGTCACTTAAAATTGTGCTTCTCTTAATTTCAAGACTGGACTGGAAATTTTACATGCGTACCGGGCCCGAGGAGCCTCACTGCCTCGTGTTAGGGGTTCGCGCGGTGGCCCGCTTGCTGCGACATCTCATCACCGATATCGATTCCGACAACTAAAGTTTTATGGTGTCCGGATAATTTACTCGGCGGCCGAGTCATAAAACGTTCAGCGGAAATACCGGTAATCTCGCTTGACGGACCGAAGCGCCGCCGCTCTCTGGACCCCTGTCCACATACAATCTTGCGGTGTCCTCCCGCGTGTCGTCCCGGAATATTCCCGATTTCTCGCAACGTGTAACAGCATCTTTCAGATTTTAGGGAGCGCCCTCTCGCCCGCCAACTTACCGCGGCCGAAAATGATGTGTGTACCACTTTGTTCCATAGAGGTTGACCTGCCACTAAAAATGTAATGACCGATGATTTTTCTTGCGACTTACTGTAGGGAGAACCATTGCGAAATTGAGCGCCGGAGGCGCAACAAGATGACGGCCTACATCACGGAGCTGTCCGACATGGTGCCCACCTGCAGCGCCCTCGCCAGGAAGCCGGACAAGCTCACGATACTCCGGATGGCGGTGGCCCACATGAAAGCTCTAAGAGGTGAGTGTGCCATTTGGAATGGTCAGAATTTTTTTTTCGATGACAACAAGGAGTCTGCATAGTTCACTTTGTCCAGGGTGTTATCGATACTTTCAACAGACACGACTTCTTCTCAAATCTGCCAAAACCCAAAACGATTATACGTGTACCTATGATCTGGAGACGGCACAGCACAAAGATACGTAAAATGCGGACCTTTTGGTGTGGTCTTGTCGTTGGTGATAGGGTAGGTATTGCGGGCCGGCAGTCCGGCATCGTGATTGTGCAGCAGCCAACGGTGGTTCATCGACGATGGTAGCCTCTGGATCCGCGATGGGTTCGATTTAGTCACGAGCTAGGACATTTTATTGCGACGGGTTCGGTGTCACGGGGGCCGCGCTGTCTCCCAACTCAGAGGCATTGCCAATGGGCGTCCGTGGCGACTGCTGTAATTCAAAATGCATGTTGGGTTGTAGCGAATTGAGGCGATCGGCGTGCCGTTCTGTTTCGTGATGCAAACCTACCTATGTAACGGTGGTCTTGGGTACGAGGACTCCTCGCTCTCCTGATTGTTCGCCGACCAGTGGCGTAACTAGAGGCTTTGGGGACTTGGTTTGAGCTTTGAAGCCCTCAAAAGCAAAATATGTTAGAGGGGTTGCGAAGGGGCACAACCCCTTGTTCCTCGTTTGTGAATATGTAATGAAATTTCAATAGGATAGTTCCTGCCGTTTTTATGTGAGGGAAACATGCGCCGGTTTTTTGACAGACGGCAACCTCAGCTTGACAGTTGACGGCGAAATCCTTTGACAAAAACGTCAAACACATTTGATAAGAGAAAGTTAGATTAGTGGTTAGTGATAAGGCGGCAAGGAAAGTTTGAACATATTAGAATGCAAGAAATTGAAGGCTCGTGTGGGAGCAAATAAGCATTGTTTGGTGGTTGTTTCAGTGACTCGCGATACGTTTTTGTCGACACAAGCGCCATCTACTTATATTATGGGGAAACTAAACTTCACTCTCGTCATTTGTCCGAGGATTTTTGACAGTCGGCAGTCGACAGCGCCGGATCTCAGAACGCCGGCCAGCTGGAGTGATCTGAACGTGCGCCCTAGCGTACGACAGTGGACGGGAACATCCCTATAACCTAAGGTGGTTATTCCTAGTAGTTCAAAAAGCGTAAACTAGTAAAAACGTTTTCAAAATTCGAAATTTTGACGTCATGTTCTAAGAATACTTAGTATACAGGTGTCTCGAAAGTATTGCATTCCGAATCCAGAGCAGCATTTAATGGAATCCACTCAAGAACACGAAAAAAAAATTGAAAAAATATTGACTTTTTTTTAAAGATATGAGGGGGGGCTCACTAGTTCTTTTATTTGAAGTGATTTTGGGGAACTGTTTGTGCTAGACTAATCAGTAAAAATTAGTTTTCTACGTCAAATTTTAAGTTGTTCCTCTTGACGGTTCTTGAGCAAATAATTAAAAACTCTCTCAGTAAGACTAAATGCAAAACATTTTCTATTTCGCAATAACAACTCCTGACCAGTTGCGGCAGAATATGCTTCCAGCAGTCCCAGCACCCATAACTTATGTTTTGGGGCGCGTTCTGGGCTCAGGCGATGCTCAAATAGCTGCGGTGGAATCTATGCAGACAGTTTATTGCTGGAAATCGCAGTAAAGAACACAAAAAACATTCAATTTGAAAATTATGTGAGAGCCTTTAGTTTTTTAGACCTAGACTAGGCTCCTAGAAACAGACTTGTAATATTTTACAAGCAAAGAAAAGAAGAACAGCAAAGAAGCAAAGAACAGACCTGTAAAATGTTGAGTCCTCCTCGAAAAAAAGCTCAACGGCAACGTCTAGCTTTGAGTCGTCTACCGCCTTAATCATATAAAATTTTCACTTTGGTGATCAACATTGTCAACTTATTAACATAAGATTCGCGTGTACCTTGGTGATCACCATAAGAACTGAGAATGATACAGAATTTATTACTCGAAAGTTCGAGAAGAGAGGCCCCGTTGTTTCTGTATTTTAAGGGGCCTTTGCGGGCCCTTTCCAAGTCACGAGAATTTTCAATTTGGTGATCAACATTGTCAACTTATCAACATAAGATTCGCGTGTACCTTGGTGATCACCATAAGAACTGATAATGATACAGAATTTATTACTTGAAAGTTCGAGAAGAGAGGCCCCGTTGTTTCTGTATTTTAAGGGGCCTTTGCGGGCCCTTTCCAAGTCGCGAATTATGGTTCCGTAGAATCCCTATAGTTACGCCACTGTGGCCGACATATACACTATGTACCATACCCAGAGCGTCGCAGCGTAGCGTTGCTTACACGGTCGACCCGCGTACAAGCCGATGCTATCGTGTTAGTTATGGGCCAAAGAACGCTTACTCTCGCTAACCAGGATTAATGCCCTTATTATTTAATCGTAAAAATAACTAAGGCGAAAACGTCCTCACCGTGCACTGTCAACGACCCAATAACTTACGGCTAATACTGTACGTAAACATAAGCGCAATCAACAATAAACACTTCATTTTGCTTTCGTACATCACTGGCATGTCTATCGACTACCTATAGAGGATCACTTCGTGATGACACTGATGACTGTCGAGAACTGACAAATTTATAGGTGGAAATACACCTGGAGCACTCGCAGCGCCAGTGGATATTTAGTTATTCACTTAATCGCGTTCTTCACGTTCTCCCTTCGGAACATAAGGCATCCACCACAGCTCTCCATTTTCCTTGATTTCTTGACTCGATTTTGACTTCCTACCAGGTGGTTCTTATTACTTATAGTTGTTGTTTCCATGTTTCCATAGATCTGTCTTGCTTTTTAGCGCATTTTCGTTCGAAAATTACTCACATATTGCCGGTTTGTCTGTCTGTCTGTCTGTCTGTCTGTCTGTCTGTAGTGTCGGTCCGTGAAGAAATTAAGGAGTTGTATTCCTCTTCGGGGAATGAAGCTAGAGCCTTGGAACTTTTTCCGATGGATAGCTGATATCCCCAAAGATGGCCAAACAGCATTTTTTTTTATCCATACATAGTTATCATTATTATTATCGGAACGATTGTTATGAAACGTGAACCAACACTTACCACCTTATATTCGCCATCTTGAACAGGTTTTGAAGTGATACAATTAGGAGAAATATGTCTCAAGGAATGATTCGATTTGAATGAAATTTGCAGGCGATGTGAACTTCATTATGAACATTCGATTTTTGCCAGTTGATGCTTCGCCGCCATTTTGTATTCGCCATATTAATTTCAGGCACTGGTAGACAAATACTTGGATCCGTTGTCTTCTGATGTCTATAAAGTAGTCCTTTTTATAGTTTTTTGAACACTCAAACATCGGTGATTAAGGGAGATTGTTCCTGAATTTCCTCACAACATTGACAGCTCCTTTTGCATTTCCTGTGCGCATTCTAACATCGAAATTTCGCCACTGTCTGTTTTGTTCGTCGGAGTTCCCCCTCCGGGGGAAGATTTCAGTCAAAAAAGCCACTAGCATCATGACGTTTTGAAACGAGAGAGCTGAATTAAAACCGTTTTTTCTTTTAAATAATACTAATAATAGCAATAGTTCAACGCACTAAATATTGTGTGTGTGTCCCCCTTCCAGAGGTCGAATTGACTAAAGAGAAGACGGCAGCGAAGTGCTCTGTAGTCTGCGAAGATCCTGATAAAAACGGTGGCCATTTGAACGGTAATGCGCAGACCTCAAGTTTGATGCATGTCTTGACCTTTCAAGAGCACATCGTGGGCCTTTTCTAGTTACAACAAAAACTTGCAAGTAACTAGTTACTTCACATTTCGACTATATGAAGCACTTCACATTTCGACGATAAAGCTATGATACGCGTCCAGAAACGTAGGAAAGGTCCATTTTATGTGTTTAGTTTTTTACTAGCAAGTTACAATAATTTATAATGGTTAACTTGGAAGTTTCATACTTAGGGCCTTCTTCAGATCAAATCAAATCACTTTATTGCATCTAAAGGTAACAATTGACCTTATTACAAGGATGACAACCATAAAAATTCATAACTCCAAACTCCAACAAAAAATCAATACTTGTGTAATTGATTCTAGGTAATTGAAATAAATCGAACAATTATCAATAAGTAATAGGGCCTTCTTCTTCGATGGATGTGTTTGGGATTTGGGATTGGTATCGAGAGTTTCAACAGTCTTTGCCTGTTGAGACTCACGAATACCAGAGCCCTCGAGGTCCAGGGGCCTGACAATGCGGGGTTCAAAATCAAATTAATATACAGAGGGGTGCATAAAAAACGGCCACCGCTGTAGCTTCGTTATTCCTTATCCGATCTTCAAAATTCAAAAACCAGTTAAAATGGTTTTATGTCTTCTATGATTCGACAGTAAAAAATATTTTTTTTGTTATGATGCTTCTGAGCACTGATAGTCAACTTTTGTTTTTCAAATGGCAACAATTTTTTTTTTGATGCATCAATATCACACATTTTATTATTAGACACGAAGAAAAAAAATTGAAACTGCGAAATTTTTACACATCACAGTAGCATCACAACACCCACGATATGCACGCGATCTGGTAGGCTGGGTGCAAAATGATGTTCAAAAGCACATAGTAGGTCAGGCGTTTGATTTTTCAAAATGTAAATGTCAAAATGTTTTCAAAATCCAAAAGAATCTGTCCGTCTCTAAGACGTCTTTATTCTCTATTTTCAGCTTATTATTTTACACATTCAAGTAGGTATTGTGACCTGTCAGGACAAAAACGTCTTATTGATTTTTTATTTCCATAATACACACTTGAAAAGATATAAAATCGTGTATAAAATAGTAAGCTAAAAATAGAGAATAAACAAGTCTGACCCCCCGGTTGCAAGAAACTCAAATTTGCTCCGTCGCAAATTAGCTTCGGTACCAAACTCGGTATCAAATGGTAGACTATTTGACGGCGTAAACAGGGACGTGTCTAGGGTGACGACTGACATTATTTGTCAAACGAAAAGTTGAATCTTTGGAAATGGAAAGCTAAGCTGGATTGTGCATGGAAAAATATGCACGGGAGAAGATAAAAAAGCAAGCACAAGTGTACGTTTGAGTTTCGATTCATTGATCAGAATTTGAGAATTTTGGGTAGTGGCTGTAGGCAACCAGTTATCCAGGCCAAAACGAATTTTTGGGATTAGATTCTGCGGGATTAGGTTTGAATTAAGACAAGAGAAAAGAGGCAGCCATTTTCACTGTGTGAGATTAATTTTTGTACCAAAGAAAAACTTGACAAATCCAGAATTCAGTTTTCTTCCTTCCTCTCAATGGGGTACTTGCCAATGAAACAGATTTGACTGGAAACACTCTCAATCATCAACAAGAGTAATGAATAGTATTTCCTGAAAATTTCCGGAAAATATATCCATTGATTAAAAAGATTTTTTTTTCGATTTTTTTTTTCAAAAGGTTGGTAAAAGTCGGGAATCTTTAGTGAAATTTTTCTGCCTGTATTTTTTAAATATTGTTAAGCCACTCTAACTGTTTTTTGAGTTTTCAACCCAACAGTGCTGTTTGTTTAGTTTTTAGTATATTTGTGACGTCACAAATATATTTTTAAAACAGACACTACGGCCGCAATTTTGGGAATTTAGGAAAAAGAAAAAATACGGGTACAATATTTTTGCCCATACTTTCGATTAAGCCAATAAAAAAAATTTGGGCAAGTAGCCCATTACTTCGCTGTTGCTCATGCAAACGGCTCCTGCAGTATTTCCTACCATTAAAAGCTGTTCTGGAGCTACTGAATCAGCACTGGACATCACCTTGACACATTCTTGATACAGTGTCACTAGCGGCCCAGGATTGTTCAAGTTTCGTCACAGGATCACAGTCCCAATACTCCTGTAACTCATCGTTGTCACCGAAGCACTAATATTTTGACCGAGCAATGCTTTGCAATAAGGAGCTCCGCGTTCTTGGTGTAAACAACAGCTTTGTTTCCGCCGGAGGTACAAGGCTCGTGCTCGTGGAGGCATCCAGCAAGTGTTCGAATTTCAGTCTGTAACTCCCATCGCCTGAACCTGGAATTGTTGATTGACATAATAGCATCTACGGAGGCAGTTTGTCATATTCACCTGATTGAGAGCCTGTGCAGGATGGATTTATGCCTTAATTCAGTGCAATGATTTGCATATTATTGTTCAAAACTCGAAGAAATAAATAATGCTGTCAACCTCAAAATTTTTGACGCTTCTTTGACTTTGACAGCTCGCAGCCCGCACAGTACATTTTTTTTTATCTACGAGGAGGTTTTTTCGATCGGCAATGACCCGACGTCTCGAGGAACTGCTATTTCTTGGTCTTCTCAGGAGAATAAAAATCGAAGACGTTGGAAAATTCAAAATTAAGTGTCGAATCAGGCATTTTAGGTACTTACCTACGCATAAAAAGATGCAAGTAGCTCAAATGTGTGACAACCTTAGCCACAGCCTGTTTGCTACCGTGTTTGATACCCTGTTCCTGCAACCCGATTCAATTTGCTACGTAGCAAAATTAGATACCACGTTCCTGCAACCGGGCATTAGAGACAGACAGCTTCTTTTGGTATTTGAAAACATTTTGACATTTACATTTAGAAAAATCAAACGCCTGACCTACTATGTGCTTTTGAACATCATTTTGCACCCAGCCTACCAAATCGCGTGCATATCGTGGGTGTTGTGATGCTACTGTGATGTGTAAAAATTTCGCAGTTTCAATTTTTTTTCTTCGTGTCTATTAATAAAATGTCTGATATTGATGCATCATTATATTCAGACTAAAAAAATATTGTTGCCATTTGAAAAACAAAAGTTGACTATCAGTGCTCAGAAGCATCATAACAAAAAAATATTTTCTACTGTCGAATCATAGAAGACATAAAACCATTTGAATTGGTTTTTGAATTTTGAAGATCGGATAAGGAATAACGATGCTACAGCGGTGGCCGTTTTTTATGCACCCCTCTGTATATACCCTCAGTTTTTTTAACACACACTGATTCTGTCTAAATATCATGTTGGAAAAGTTCTTTTCATGCGTGTCGGTCACCTTGTCGATTTTTTTTTAAGTTCCATCATGAACTAAGAGGCTGAGGAAAAACCATAAAGGAAAAAACAAAGAGAATGGAAAGTTTCGCTTACCACTGATTTTGCTCGTCACCGTATACCTAATAGGGTCGCCTGTCTGTATCATAATTTCTCTGACGGTCCTTTCCCGTTTCTATTGTGCCTTGTGTGTCTTATATCTCATACCATGCGGGCATCCAAAATATGCCAAAGGGGTGTTGAAGTTTTCCCTTTGGTAAGCCGTACAGTGCCCATCCATGGGTTTCTCCATGATACGAAAGCTGACTATTATTCGTTTTTTTTTTTAACGGCTATTAAGTTATTAGATCGGTTGTGCAAGGAGCGTACAATTACTCCTACACTGCTGCTTGATATTAAGGATGGGGACGGCCCCGTGGCGCATGTGGTTGAGTGACTGCCATGGGAGCTCCGGGTTCGATTCCCGGGAATGTCTGGCTGTTTGTGTTGTCCAATTTGCAATTTTTTTGTATATGTGACATTGTCAATTAAAGGGCAAAAACTCCTATGGCCAGTGCAGCCGATAACGAGAAAAATTTATTTTATTTTTCATTTTTAATCAAAGATGGAGTTGAATTGGTGAAATAAGGCGTTACGGAATCAAGCGTTGTAGGCTTATTTCTCAACAGAAATTTACCATACAGGTCTCTTTCGAAAGCTACAAGGAGGTACTTTGGTTTGAGCCTATAGACATTTTCAAAGTCAAATTTTTGAAACAAAAATTGATTTTGAAAATGTCTATAGGATCAAACCAAAGTACCTCCTAGTAGCTTTCGAAAGAGACCTGAATGGTAAATTTCTGTCGAGGAATAACGTATGGTCCGAAAGTTTTGGTAATTTTTTTAAAGCTGATGACTTTTTTCCGATAGTTTTAATTTTGTAACTCAATATTGCAAAAACTAACATCATCTATAACAATACCAAATTTAATATTTAACATATTGAAGATAAGCCATTATCTTTGATGGCTCTCAGTGTTCTTCTGCCATGTTCGATCATTCTCTGGACAACAGCAGGATCAATTTCTTCAAGCTCCTGCCTCCCAATGCTAATGCTGCCTACAAGCTCGACCAATATAAGATTTTTGGTAAGTATTGAGCAGAATAGTATACGACAAGGGATGGGAAGCTGCAAGTGAAGACCAATTACGGCGTCGAATTTTTCAAAAACATTAGAGCATTTCGGATTGGAGAAACTGATCCTGATGTTGCCCAGAGAATTATAGAACATGGCAGAAGAAAATTGAGTTCCATCGAAGATAATGGTCCATTATCAATATGTTGAATATGAAGTTGTTATTACTATATATCATGTTAATTTTTGCAATATCAAGTTAAAAAATAAATACTATTCAGAAGAAGTTATTAGCTTTTAAACAATTTCCCAAAACTTTCGGACCATACATTAAGCGTCTGTGTGGCCGTTGTGTGTAATACCGCGAGTGATTTGATAATAGGAACCTTTCGGACATGTCGGGAGAAGCTGATGGCATGTACATTATATTGGAAGAATAGGCGAGTAGCTGGTACTATGGAAATTAGACACACAAAGGAGGCAATGCGCGTCTCAAGTTAATTTTCATGCAGTTGGCGTTTTGCATATCCGATAAAGGATTCCAAGAATGGTCACTAAAATATTTATTGTCCGGATTTTTTCACTGCCTCACCCCTCCAGACACACCACCAGATAGAACGTCAACTCGTGTGGTTTATATGTATACTATGTACTGCCAGTACTATGTAACCGCGGACGAGTATTATAAAGTATTTCCAAAATGTCTATTTTACGTCACCGCACATTGAATACAAATTGCAGAACAATGGACGACGTCCGTTTTAACACAAACACGTACTTGAATTATAAACGATTTCTAAATAACTTATTTTTAACTACTGTTAGTTTGTCAATTCACTATTCTTATTTATTGAATAGTTTTGTTGCTAGAACAATTTAAGGATACATGATTGTATAAGTGGGTACATACAAGGCGATCCACGTTTAATCGTGCAAAATTGTTCCTGTTTAGAAATATAACTGAACAATATATTTAAACTTGGAAACCTGTGCCATTAATTGAAAGCGAGAAGTAGGCATATTGTAATATTTTTCTGATTCGGGACGGCTGGAAAAATTTGCACGATAAAAGCTGAATCCCTTCATTCGATTTCTAAGGCTTTACGCGAATAGAACGAAAGTTTGAAGTTTCATTTTGCGGTTCATAAAGGTACTAAGAGGCTGCTATTTTTGCATCTTTTAAGTCCAATTCTCAGATGCCATCGGCGTCTTCAGTGTGGACCGTAAAATAAAAATGTCCGTCTCATAATTATTACTCCTACTCCTATAAAACAAAAAACAGGATATACTTGAAGAAGCATTTCATTCTGCTTGCGCAGGTATTTCAAAACATGACTTCATATTTTTGTAATTACAAACAATAGTTGATTATGTTTATTTTGTTGCATATAATAAGCGACCTGTGTTTTATTTTTTCTCTGCTGTGACTTGGACGATTCATTGAATTACATTATTATAATTTTAGGCAGGTACATGTCAGTTGGCTTCCATGAGATCAGTGCAGTGGTATCATGTTTGCATTTCCCATTTACAGATACAACAAGATTTCGCACACGTACTGATAAGAAATTTATCAGAATCCTTGTCATCTTCAAAAAAAAAAACCTGCTAGGAAGAAGCTGCACTCTTTTCATTCATGAAAGTTTGGCGACCTTCAAAAAATGATAATAAAAATTATAAAGGCTTTGCATGCATGATAAAGCTTCAAGGACAGGCAACATGTTTTGTTGAAAAAAATTATTGAGCTTTGTTGGCTTTTGACTCTCATCGATCATCAGTAATGAACAGATGCCTAAATAAAATAAACATGGTGAATTTAATTTTGAAATTATTGTGGAGGGCAATTTACAAATGAGTTTTAGAAAAACTCCATACAGGGAGCTGGAATAATTATTGCTTTAAGGAAATCATATCCTAGCTCGTAAGTGAGAAAAGGTGAAGCCGTGAGATGCATTATGATTGATATCTTCCGACATAGGTACTAGTTTTTATTCCACCTCCCTGTAATCGTAGGATTTTTGACGAGATCTTGGAAGCATTTGTTGAAACGCTTGTCGCATTGCAGGTACTGGAAATACAAGTACAGATGGAACTTACAAGCCTTCCTTTCTCACGGATCAGGAGCTGAAGCACTTGATTTTGGAGGCTGCAGATGGTTTTCTGTTCGTTGTGAGCTGTGATACCGGACGAGTGATCTACGTGTCGGATTCGGTGGCTCCGGTTCTCAACTTCTCGCAGAGCGACTGGTACGGTTCGTGTTTGTACGACAACATTCATCCCGAAGATGTCGAGAAAGTCAGGGAGCAGTTGTCAACGCAAGAGCCGCAGAATACCGGTCGCATTTTGGACCTCAAGACTGGCACAGTAAAAAAGGAAGGACACCAATGTAAGTGCCTCAGTACTGATTAGCTGTTTCCCTAATTTAATTCATTTCCAGCTTCAATGCGTCTTTGCATGGGTTCTCGACGGGGTTTCATATGTCGAATGAAATCAGGCAACTTGTCCCCCGACAGCATGGCCGTCGGGCATTTGAACAGACTGAAACAGCGAAACAGTCTTGGTCCAGGTAGGGACGGAAACAACTACGCAGTCGTCCATTGTACTGGGTACATCAAGAATTGGCCTCCAACAGGTAATGACTAAAATGAGTTAACATCGATTTTAGGGGGTCTGTAACGGTAAAATTCGCAAATTAATAAAAACACTGTACCTACTGATTTGTTCAAGTATACTTTTACTTCTAGAATATTGCTCAGCAATATATAAGGATAATTCTAAATAAGGAAAAATATCAGATATGTTCACAGGTGTACAAATGGAACGCCAGAGTGATGATGACATGCACACGTCGCACTGCTGCTTGGTGGCCATAGGACGTCTGCAAGTGACCTCAACGCCAAACACGAGCGATTTGGCCGGCTCGAGCAGCACCGCTGAATTTATTTCGCGACATTCTATGGATGGCAAGTTCAGTTTCGTCGATCAAAGAGTCATCAATCTCTTGGGCTATGCGCCATCGGAACTCCTGGGCAAAAGCTGTTTTGAATTTTTCCATGTTGAAGACCAGACACACATGAAAGACAGTTTTGAACAAGGTGAGAGCGCTGAGCATTCTAAAATGCAACAGTAAAACTAATACTTTTCCCTTGCAGTGCTAAAATTGAAAGGTCAAGTCCTGTCCGTCATGTACAGATTCCGAGCGAAAAACAGGGAGTATGTTTGGTTGCGGACTAGTGCTTTCGCTTTTCTGAATCCTTACACGGACGACGTTGAGTACATCGTGTGCACAAATACGACCGCCAAATCGCTGCACAGCGGGACTGAAGGTACCGCCGAACCTCCGGAAGTCGCTTATCAACAGCCAGGGCTGGATTACAGTCTACAGAGACGAGATCCCGGCGCGTTATATTCGCACATGTTACCTTCCTCGCACATACAAAGTGAGTTAAACTGTTGTCTTGGTTTCACGCGTGTAATACAGCAAAAATCAAATCTCATGCTAATACTCCACTCGGTGGCAAAAATTACGCCCACTTGATTTATAACGAAGACGATTATTTGCTTGGCCTGCCTGCTTTACCGGAGTTGTTGTTAGTAGTAGTCCTCAAGATGAATAAAGCAACGCTGCCCTTAATAACATCCTGCCCTTCAATAAACCAAGTGCCAACAGGGACTGAACTCGCCATTTTGTACCATTCTTATTGGACTTAGAACTGTTGTCTAGCATTTTTATTTTTCAGTAATCAAGCATACACGTTGTAACCTGAACACAAAGTATCTAAATATCGTTCAACACCCGGTTTGTTTACCTGTTGAGTTCTTTACAAGAGCGACATTGATTTATTCATTTCGAGTACATACCTAGCCTACTATGCCTGGTCTACTGCGGTAGAGAAGGCCAAGTAAATAGTCGTCTTCATCATAAATCAAGTGGGCGCTATTTCTGCTGCCAAGTGTACAATGTGTCGTAAGTCCGATTTTACCAAATTGATTTTCGCGGCCATGCAGCATACCATCATGCGGCATGTGCCTGGAAAATCGCATTGGCTTTGTTTTGAACAAGATCAGTTGATCTATTTTAATAAGAAGTGCTCAAATTTGCATCAATTGTGTATTGTCCCCTGAAAAGTTTCATTACTTTTCGAGATACGAACATTGTACTTTCACCGTCGATTTGCATCTTGCTTTGAAAAAACAGTAATTCAAAAAAATACTTGGTCATTGATACACCTTATTTATTAATTGTTGATTGAAGCATTTTGTTTTATGTATCTGAAAGTGCCCGTGTTCAATTTTCAGATCCTCAGCAAGCAGCTCGTCCAAATAGCGGCCAGAACGTGTACAGTTCGTATGAACCAACGGCTTCGCCTCTATCGTATGGCTCACCCTCTCAGGCGAGTGCCACCAGCAGCAGCACGAACACCCAGCACGTCTTGGGTCGCCTCGCGAAGAGCACTACCAGTCCGACGCCGGCGGCCGCCGCCTGGACGTTGCGCCAGGCGCAGCCGGCTCCTGAGGGCTACCAGTACAATCAGCCGAGTCCGCGGTCGCCAGGTCCCACGTACACGCAGCTGAGCGGCGGCTCGCGAGCCAGCACCGCCCCCGGACCCTCGTATCAATGGAACACGTGGCAGGGCTCAGCGCAGAGCTCTGATTCAGGCGGACCGGGCTCCAGCAGCTCAGGCCCGCCCCCACAACCTCAGCCCCACGAGCTCTCCGACATGCTGCAAATGTTGGACCAGAGTGGCGGCGCTTCATTTGAGGATCTGAACATGTTCAGTTCCACGTTTGAGTAGCTCTATTTATCTAATTATTTAAGTTAGTTCTCTTGACGAGTAATTTCGTTCTCATTAACGCAAGTCCGTGCAACGTTCTGACAAAGTCGTGGTGCAAATCATTGAATGAACATTGTTTATTTTTTGTTTGTTTTTTACTTGTACCTTTTCGTTATTGGATGTCAAACGTCAAATTCATTTTGATGTTTTATTTGTAGTGCTAAACTGTATTTATTTTGTAAATTAAACGACATAAGACCTCTGTCCAAGATCTCCATCAAGGAACTTGACCACAGTGGCCATCTTGTACAGTAGGTCGGTTTCTAAAGAATGTTAGTTCCAAATTAATCAGTGACCAACCACAAGCTTTATCTGTACCATTCTTAGCCTGAACAATGAAAATGAACAAATTTAAAGTCAATGAATTTCAAATTTTCAAGTGAAGTGGTCCTCTGAATAGCCGACTTCTTGTACTGCAACTGCCGTTAATCATTTTCTGTGCAGGTGATCCAATTAGCTTTACAGGTGGTCCAGTTTTTGATACAATTATTTTGAGAGATGATAAAGAATCAAAAATGAAGGGGACTTTCCTGAAAAAAAAAGTTCAGAAGTGCATAATAACGGAGATGAGCTCTTCAAAGTTGGAAATGATGAATCTTTTTTTTTTAGAATAATTCTTGAACTGTTAAACCAATTTTGTTCAAATTTGAACTAAAGTTTATTTAGGCGAGTTTCTATCAAACGATAACGCGTTTTATCAAAACTATCCAGGGGCGTAAATAATATGGACACCCCCTCTTTTTGCCCCCTCATTTTCTATCATTCATTTTTTTTTGGTTATATGTTCACTTGAGTAGAAAAAGTTACTCTTGCAAAATTTTTATCAAGAGGCTTTGTTTTCGAGATATCTGGGTTTGAAACTTTGAAAAACATCTCGAAATCTTCACTTTCAAGAGCCTAAAAATTTTGTTTTCTGAAAATTTCTTGTTTGCCAGCAAAAATGGTGGTTTATCAACTTGAAACACCCAGAGAAATTATATTTCAGTTGAAAAATCATGGGTTTTCTTGGATTTTCATTTTTAAGCACTTGGAAGTGATGTTTCCGAGATGTTTTCCGAAATTTCAAACTAAAATATCTCGAAAACGAAGCCTCTAATCAAAATTTTGAAAGAGGAACTTTTTCTTCTAAACAGCATAGAACTCAAAAATATGAACAAATTGAAAAAAAAAAATTGTAAAGAAATCAGGCGGCAAAAAGAGCTGCCCCCTATTATCTACGCCCCTGAATAATTTTGATGAATCGCGTTATTATCGTTCGATAGACACTCGCTTAAGTGAACTTTGGTTCAAATTTGAACAAAATCGGTTGAACGGTTCAACAGTTATCATCACTCAAAACTAATGTATCAAAAAACTGGACCACCCCCTGTATAGGGCGACACAATCAGGTAGTGCCAAAATGTAACAAATTCGGACAGCTCCTAATTCACGGAACAAGATTTGTCGCATTTTTCAAGTGGTTCCAGAAAGACGTATTGATAGGTACCTACCTCTAAACAGTTTTTCAAATACTCGCCTAATCAGAAGGTAATCTCAAAATAACTTTCTGGCTTTGTCGTGATACCATTTTTGTTTCTTGACAGATTTTTACAATGTGGGGCTCATGTTGAAGCTAGAAGCTAAAAGCTGAAAAGTAAGGGGGATAGATGAGCAAAATTGAATAGATACAAAATTTCAAAAAGGGGTTGTATCAAATGTAGCCCAAACACGAATTATCTATGAGAACCAGTTTGGAGGGAAAAATTATACAGGAATCGATTTGTTGTCAAACTAAATCATCCATGACAAATACTTCAAGAATAATCTTGCCTGTCTGGGGCAACAATTGACGACGGAAGAACCAAATTAGAACTGCATATTTTCACGGGAGAATCCACCTTACCCATGAGAGTTTCACGCATACCTGTGAACCCAGAACTAGCGGTCTGTAGTAGCCGCTTGTACTAGATGGAGTATGCGCTCACTGGTATGCGAACTAGTGATTTCTGTCATGGGAAAGGTGGATTGATTCTCTGCTTACGTGAAAATACACGTAACCTATGTTACGAAAATTACTTATTAGTGATTATTCTTCACCTTCACGATTGAACAGTCAAGCTCAAGAGCCACTTCATAATTCATTGATTCTTCTGTGAAAACATGCAGGCCTGATTTGGTTCTTCCATTGTTAATTGTTGCCCTTGACAAGCGAGATTGATCTTTCTGAAGTATTCGTAAGGAATGTAGAATCTTCTACAATTGTTCCCCCAAATTGAATTTATTGATTCAGTTCATGTTTAGATCACGTTTGGAGCAACTTCTTGAAATCTCGTCTGTATTCAATTATTCTGCTCATCTGCTCTTTTGCTCCTAGATTAGTCGCGCGGTTGAGTGAAACGGTGAATGGTCGCGCGGTTTGCCATCGTGACCATTTTCGTACAATTGAAATGCAATTCCAACATTTTGAATGTCGGTACTTCATTAGGTATAGACCTTCTCATAAAGGCGGTTCCCTTCATTCGCAGCTCGTGCGCAGGTCTTCCCATAGACTAAACTCGCTGGTTCAATACAGGTTTCCTCAAAAGAGAGATGGAGAATCCGCGATTACGCGCAGCTGTTTTCGGCACGTTCTGGGCACAGTGTGCCATGAGTGATCGCGCCATTTGTATTTACATTGCTCCGCCGTGTTGAAAGTGCGTTTTATTTCTTGAATTTTAAAGCCAACCATGCTGGGAAAGTCACTAAAAATATAACGAACTTCTCAATGAATATTGCAAATGAATATTTCGCATAGAAGAATTTGCCAGAGAGGCATTTGATGCGCGGATACAACTATTTTTGTAATGGATATATCAACGATATATGGACGTGCCCAAAAAGCACAGGTAAGTGCGTGTTCCCAGTCCCAGTTTTATTACTTTTAATGGTGTAGTGGTGTAGGTATTATGGCCATCACTGTATAACTTGTGGACTTGCATAGTGGCACACAACATTTATTTACCATAACTACTTGTAAAAACTGTATAGATACCAATAATAACACCATCAAATGATCAAAACACACGTTCGGCTTACGGAATCGGAGCAATGTTGGCACACTATGACTGCGACGATTTACTGTGCAATCGAACGTGACGTCACGGGCCAGAAAGAGACGCTCAATTTAGGAAACCTGTATTGGCTGTTTTACCGGGAGCGCTCATCGATCGGGCTGGCTAGGGTTGGGGTTGGCGACGGCGCCAATACAGGTGAACCTGCGCCCCGAGGACCCCAGGTAAATGAGAATGGCTATACTCTCTGAACTAGTCTGAAACATATCGACCTTGGATGAGAAAAATAAATACTGTGCCAGTCAGCCTATTTCAGCCCAGTTAGAAACCATTACGCGGTTAGTCGCGCGATCTAAGACAGTAGACCATTGCTGTTCAGGCCCTAATAGCAATTGCGTTCGCACTGATCAACTTCCGGTGACATACTAGTGACACACGAATTCGTTACAACAATCTATTATCAGCACCTACTCGTACTCGGCAACACTCGCGGCTGAATTGTTTTTCCGGAAAACCAGCACGGTTGGAAAAGAGGTAGTCCTCAATGATAGATCGCGCGACGCGCGACTAACCTAGGGTGCAGTTTCAGCTACAACATGAACCGAAAATTGTAAAAATCTGTCAACAGCCCAAAAAGTTACCACTAAAAAACCGAAAAGTTGCTTTCTTGATATCACCCTGTAAGTAGTAGAAATAGGTGAGAATTTGAAATTCAGGAGGGGTGAACGAACTTATTGATATGGCGGCCACTTTATGTCAAAAAACACAGATTCAGTACACGTTAGTAGGCACAGCGAAATATGAGCAATGGGCCAATGGGGATAAAATCATCCACAATAATAATTATGCTCATTATATACAGGTGTCCCGGAATAAGTGTTACAAAATTCACAGTAAGATAGAAAATTGAAAAATAAGGGGACTTTTCTTGATGAAGATACCTTCGCAAACGTATAATAACGGAGATACAGGCCTTCAAAGTTGTTTTTTAAAAACTTTTTGCATAACTTTTGAATCGTTCAACCGATTTCATTCAAATTCAAACCAAGTTTACTAAGATCTCTATTGAACAATAATAACGCATTTCATCAAACATTTTTAGGGACGGAGATAAAAGGGGGTACCCTCCCCGTTTCCCCCCCCCCCCTATTTTTAACCCCCCGAATATTTTTGGAAATGGTTCCAATTTTTGAAGCTGAAGAAGATCCCAAAGTTTCAAACCCAAATTTCTCGACAATGGAGCTTTTAATCATAATTTTACAAGAGGTACTTTTAAGATTAAACGTAGAAATCAAAAATCCAAACCGTTGTCAAAAATATTTAAGGGGGTGAAAAAGAGGGGGGGGGGTATTTCCTATTATTTTCGCCCCTAATAATGTTTGATGAAATGCGTTATTACTGTTCAATAGAGACCTGTTTTAGTAAACTTTGGTTTGAATTTAAATGAAATTGGATGAACGGTTCAAATGTTATGCAAAAAAAACTGTTTTAAAATAACAACTTTGAGGGCCCGTATCTGCGTTATTATGCGTTTGCGAGGGTATGTTTATGAGAAAAGTTCCCTTATTTTTCACTTTATATCTCACTATGAATTTTTTACCACTTATTCCGGGACACCTGTATTATTTTTTTGACTTTGTTTCAGTGATAATTGAAAGGTATTACGGAAGGGGGTTTTCACGTAAAATGAAAGGACCGAAACGTTTTCAAACAACACTACTATATTGACGACCTACTTTACAAAGATTTGAAGAAACGGAATAATGGCTTTGCATGCTATTCGATGAACAACCAGAGGTAGACTGCTGATGCCGAGTGACTGTTGTTGGCTGCTGAAGAATGGCGGTTTGTTATTAAGGGTCAAAAAAAAGCAAAAGGGTAAAAGTGACATCTTACATTTGTTCATAAAAACGAACTCAAAGTCGAGCGACTCATGCAAATCCAGGTGGAGTAGTAATGCTCATTTGGGCTGGAAACTGGCCCAGTTGAACCTTGATTCACATGAATCACTCAACCCTAATCTTACTTTTCTCAACAATTTTGTTATAAAATGAATGCTCTTTCTATTCAAAGTTGATTAGGGCTACTGGTTTTGACTCTTTCAGTCAAAATTTTTGGAATTCTTCCAGTACATAACCAGGCCGAGTTTTAAAACAACTACTTGCATCAATACATCCTTATACATTTGATACCACAATAAAAATCATTGCTCTGCCATTATTGCAGGATACATTGTTTCTCCTGAATAACTTATTGTTAAAATGATTCGACTCCTTACCGTTTATGTTGTTCTGTAGACGAATTATCAAAATAAAAGGAGAATAATAACTTCTTGAGTCCTGAGGATGTTGGAATGAAATCAAAGTAATGTCAAATGCCTAAAGATTTGTTTTTTTTTATCATTCGCCTGCACTAAATAACTTTCAATTTTTACTCTTTTAGCGTGATGATCGCTGTAGTTTGAACAGTCAAAGAAAGTGAAAAATCGATATGTTGAAGAGAAAATTATTTAGTCGATTTATTGATTTAGGTATCGATTTTTTTCGACATCTCTAGTCCTAAGATGCTGGATAGTACCCAACAAAACGTTTACTTAAAAGCAATTGCTGCTTCTTGTTTTACCTATAATCAGACTAAAATAGGGTCAAGACAATTAGAGGCGGGTGAATTTTTATTGTGATTTGAGCAAATTTGGGCAACAACAAGTTTTGGATTGAGGTATGCGTTAAAACAAATGAGCAGTAATCAAATCTAACGCTAATACTGGCACATTATGATTATGTAAGACGCTCTATGAATCAACCCTAGCATAGTGGGACAATAACGAAAATACGTTTCTGCGCAGGAGACATCCGGCACTACAGTGTGGCTCAGTGAGTCGGGCTGGTCTGGAAAGGCGTACAATGGGCTCAGTAGTGAGGTCCCGTTCCGGGCCGAGCTCCATCAACTCCCCCCGGTAAATCCAGAATCCAGACGTAGTATACACCATATGCCAATGTGCCCAGTTTCAAAAGCTGGATTTTTCTTTCTCAAGACAGCTCAAATTAGTTTTCACGAACAATTTTCAACTCCAGGGATAGCTCATGAGTACGACCTTGGGGACTCGAACCATGAAAAATCTTGACGAAATAATGATAAACAATTACAATAATAATAATTTAATGTGGCGCGGCATCGGCGATGAAGTGCTGCATTTCAGAAGCCGGCTGGATCTATAAAATTATGACACGCGGACAAGTACCCGTTCTTATCAAATTACAATGAAACAAATGGGGAATTTTATTTAGAGAATTTGAACTTTATTATAACAAAAATTCCACGTCGATGCGACCCACGGGTTAATAGTTACGAATTTTTGAGAATAACTCTGAAGCCACGACTCGGCTGCAAATGATCATTCGTTGCTTGCTGGGGCTTGATATCGTCTCCTCCAAACGAGACGAAATCCCAGACAAGAAAGATTTCATCTCGAATGGGTAGCTTATGGCCCTTGGTACGCGAACCAAAAAAACCTCGGCCAAATTAACGATAAACAATTACAATAGTAACATTTTAGTGTGGGGGTTATATTTAGAGAAGAATTTGAACTATCTTTTGACATAAACTCCACATCGATACGACCTCCGGGTCAATAGTTACGAATTTTTAAAACCACCGCAACGATACGGTCGCTACGGCTCTGGCGTGATACGAAATTTGCGTGTCCATGTGTTCCCGACCCGACCCACATCAGCAATGCCAACCATTTTGAAATGGCCAGTAATAGGTACTTAAAGGATATTGATATTGGCATCATGGCATCCAAACTAAGGAACATTTTCGCTCAATAACAATAAAAAAATAGTAGGTATGTAGCACTAATAAAAGAATTAGGTGGTCCAAAATATAAAATGGGACATCAAAAAATTTTATCTAGAAGAAGGTTTGGAGTGAAGAATTTTGGAAAGATTTTTTCAGGCAGAGAATTTAATTCTCTTTAATGAATCATAAGGTAGGTGGTGTCATTTGAAATTTCAAAGTTTGGATGAGTATTAGGGGCGAGGGGACTGAAGATAGAAATTCGCCAATGTGTGTTTTCCATGTCCCCCCCCCCCCCCCCCCCCCGCCCCCAAGATAAAAACCCGGTCATTTTATACATAACAGATATATGTTTGGTATATTACATTTTTATACATGTGTCCCGAAAACACACCAACAACGTTCTAGGGCAGCTTCCTCTCATCAAAACAAGAAGAAAAGTTCCTATGAACATGGGTCCGAAAACCCTTCCTAAGGGAGCTACAGGCCCCTAAAGGTGGGACCCTGAAGATGGTGTTTATTTAATATATTTCTGAAACCGTTCAAGGATCAATCAAACTTACCATATTTGATAACCTTCTTATGCCCAACAAAATTTGGATGCCTAACAAAAATGAAGTTGCTTTGAAACAATTGCTTTGCAAAAGAAACAATTCACATTAAAAAAGTTAGTAGGGTTATTTTTACCCCCACACCTCCAGCCTGACCCACCCCTGGTAAAATATTTTGGAAATAATCTTGCCACATTTTGTTGGGCACAAGAAGGTTAGAGGATGTGTCAAGTTTGCTTGATTTCTCTTGAAGGGTTTAGGAGATACCTACTGAATAAAAACCATCTTCAGGGTCCCACCTTTAGGGACCTGTAGCTCCCTTAGGAAGCATTTTCGGACCCATGTTCATGAGAACTTTTTTTATTGTTTCGATGAGAGGAAGCTGCCTAGAACGTTGTCGGTGTATTTTCGGAACATCCTTTATAAGCAAATTCTTGCCCAACTAAACTCAACATTGCATTCTTTTGCAATATTGATCAAACACTTCTTTATCCTTTTTTCAAATGTACCCAAGGGCTCCAAGCCGGAGATTATGTAGCGATGTTGCTGGTCGTTAAAAATCTCTACCGTGTTGGAACACACAGGGGTTGGGCAAAATTTCCGGTATAGCTCTTCGGAAAGCATTCACCGGTGTCGGTGTTGGGCCTCATTGCGCGACGTTAAATTAATTAAAAAAAAAGGAATCTACTGCAGTAATATTATTGGTTGAAGTGATTAGGTTAGTCTTCTCGAGATGGCACTTCCAAGTCCAACATGTTTGATACAAGATTGCTGTAATTGAAAAAAAATCAAGTAGTCCAGATTACGGCCACATTTTGCTATTTCTTTCGAGATGACGCTAGTCTCTTCATATCACTGAACCGGTATGAAAGAAATCTGTGAGCCTCCAGAACTGCAGAATAAGAATGTGATCTGTATGGCTCTTTCGTAGTTTTGCCTAGATGGCGCTACATGCTATCGTTTGTTGAAAAAAGTTCCGTGCTTTACCGTTCCAGCGATGTTTATACAGGTTCTTTCATTGCCTCGAAGATGGCGCCAATGTACTCGTCATTTGCAAGGTATTTAATAGGATATTTTGAATTTCAATTTCATACTTATTGTTACTCTGTTGAACTTATTTAAACTTGTATCATTTTCCCAGAGCCTATTGATTCATTTTTCTTGTTCTTTTTTTGGCGTAGACACGAGCAATTACCAAGTTTTAACATGGCAAAATTCACAAAATTTTGAATTCTGCCATTGGCAACATTGGGAAATCTCTCAAGTCCCCACTACAGCCAACTAGTCTATGGGTTGACTTTTGATTTTTCTTTCCCTATTTGAAGAGTAGGCTCTGGAAATTGACATTTGTGTTGAAAATACTGAATATAATCTGTGTTGAATATAATTTACTCTAATAGAAAGAAACCGCGAAACTGTTAGTGATATTCACATATGAATCCTTTTGTTTTCTCCTGTAAGTAAATACCTACCGCATCTTGTACTATCTTAGTTTTCTTCTTTATTCATGCTTCGTTCATATAATAAGATCTTGTTTCAGGGATTTGTACATTGTCTTCACTGTCTTCACGCCAAGTCTCAGAGCTAGAGGTCAAGAGTTTGTCGAGGGGCTCGGCCGGTTATCACTGCTCAACAATTGACTGCTTTGAAAGACCAGTTGTGAGGGAAGAGGTCGTCCTCAAAAGAAGCCCGCAAGTACTGGATGGAACTTGATTACATCATGTGCACCTAGAATCGCTTCCAACTTTGAAAATTCACCCCTCATCTTGTCGAGCTGGAATGCAACTGCATGACATCTAACTAATGACAAATTTCTTCAGTAGAATTGCAAGAACAGCCTTAGGCCTTAGCCTTATTGGAGGTGGTAGATGCAGTGAAGCATGAAGCTCTTCCCGTATGGCAATCATCAGGAACTACATTATTCTCTATAGCGATGATTGTGCTGTTCAAAATGGTAAGACCTTCAAATAAATACTTAAATACCTTATACACTGATTTGAGTTCGGATCAGATTCCGTTCAGGACTTCAAAACAGAAAAAAATCATTGATTAAATAATAAGTTAGCTAAATCTGTCAAATCCAAATTCTGAACTTCTTTCTTGCATTCTATAGCAGGTTCAGATATTGAAATATTTTGGTAGTGTATATTCGCACAAGCTGTGCTAATAGCGAATGCTGTTCAAAAAGACACAATTTGTGATAATAACATTAGGCCAGTCAAATTAGAACAAATTTTTCCGTTTGAGGGAAAAAACTGTTGGAGTTTTGGAAATTTGACAGTTATGTCCGGTAAGGTGTACTGTTAAACATACTAAAAGTCCCCAACTCTACCTATTGAGCTCGAGCCGCCATCTTGGAAAAATGGTCCTTCGATCCAATTTTCTGCTCATATTCCGCTAATCATCAGAGATATTCAATCAAGTTTCATAAAAAATCAAGGCTATAAAATTGCCCACAAAAATTGTTTCATACCGATTTTTTTCTCGTATATGTTGATATTAATAAAATTAACTTAACAAAAAAAAAATCAAAAATTTAGCGATTTTTTGCCTATGGCTAAAGATATTGTCTTCAAAATTTGTGAAGATGTTGGCAGTCTACATCAAAGCTAAACGTGACAGTTGAGATAGAAAAAAAAATTGCGAAAATATTTTTTATTTTTTTTTTCAAATTAAGCAAAATATTGATTTTCGAGTTTGACATTTCCAACAGGGCGGAGTGAAGGTTTCAATCGAACATGAATCAGTTTTGATATTTACATATTGTAAGACAAGATTTCATCAGTATTGTGCCTTCACGAGCTTCTGGGATGCTCGATATGAATTAAACTAAAAGAATAATAGCTAGGTCCAAAAAGTGTTGTCGATTGGTTATGAAGGAAACATTTCGGAACTAAAGACATCAGCAAAGGATATACAGGAGGTCCAAAGGTTATTCAACTGTATATGAGCCCCATATTGATGTGCCTTATCCAAAATAGTACAAAAGAATCAATCAAAATGTTGAAATCCACCCTGTATAACAAAAAGTAACAATACAAAATGGAAGTAGTAAAGCATACATGGTGTCAAAAATACAGCCTTTACATTGCTGAAAAAAAGAACAAAATTGATCGATTTATTTGAAAGTTATTAGTCCTCAAACTTGACTTTACAAATTTCAGTCAGTGAAATAGGGAAAAGTAGAGAGAAGTAACTGTCGGAGTTTCAGAAATTTGACAGGGATGTTCGCTAAGGTATACTAATAAACATACTAAAAGTCCCCGCCACTACCTGTTGTGCTCGAGCCGCCATCTTGGAAAAATGGTAATAAATTTGATCGAAGGACCATTATTTCAAGATGGCGGCTCAAGCGCAACAGGTACTGGCGGGGACTTTTAGTATGTTTATTAGTATACCTTAGCGAACATTCCTGTCAAATTTTTGAAACTCCGACAGTTACTTCTCTCTACTTTTCCCTATTTCACTGGCTGAAATTTGTAAAGTCAAGTTTGAGGACTAATAACTTTCAAATAAATCGATCAATTTTGTTCTTTTTTTCAGCAATGTAAAGGCTGTATTTTTGACACCAGGTATGCTTTACTACTTCCATTTTGTATCGTTACTTTTCGTTATACAGGGTGGATTTTAACATTTTGATTGATTCTTTTGTACTATTTTGGATAAGGCACCTCAATATGGGGGTTATATACAGTTGAATAACCTTTGGACCTTCTGTATATCCTTTGCTGATGTCTTTTGTTTCGAAATGTTTCCTTCAGAACCAATCGACAACACTTTTTGGACTTTTAAAAAGTCCGGCGATTATTCTTTCTGTTTAATTCATATCGAGCATTCCAGAAGATCGTGAAGGCACAATATTGATGAAATCTTGTCTTACAATATGTAAATATCAAAACTGATTGATGTTTGATTGAAACCTTTACTCCGCCCTGTTGGAAATGTCAAACTCGAAAACCAAATTTTTGCTTAATTTAAAAAATAAAATAAAAAATATTTTCGCAATTTTTTTTTCTATTTCAACTGTCACATTTAGCTTTGATGTAGACTGCCAACATCTTCACAAATTTTGAAGACAATATCTCCAGCCATAGGCAAAAAATCGCTTTTTTTTAATTTTTTTTTGTTAATTTAATTTAATTGATATCAGTAGATACGAGAGACAAATCGGTATAGAGCAATTTTTGTAGACAATTTTATAGCCTTGATTTTTAATGAAACCTAATTGAATATCTCTGATGATTAGCGCAATATAAGCAGAAAACTGGATCGAAGGACCATTTTTCCAAGATGGCGGCTCGAGCTCAATAGGTAGAGCTGGGGACTTTTAGTATGTTTATCAGTACACCTTACCGGACATTACTGTCAAATTTCCAAAACTCCAACAGTTTTTTCCCTCCAGCTTTCCTCATTTGACTGGCCTACATTGGAACGCCTATTCGCACAAATGGGTTTGAATAGTCGTTTATAAACATCATCATGATCATATACAGGGTGGGGGTTAATCTAAAATGCGGAACAGGAACGGAACAGACTTTGCGTAGTAAAAGGGAATAAGTCCGCAACGGGCAAAACGTGCGATTCTTCCAACAGATTTATATATCACTGAACAAAAACTCATCAGAGGCCTTGCTTATGATAAGAAAGAATTTTTCAAATAGTCAGAACCCCGTTCATCCCCCAAAACAAGGGGTTGAAAATTACGTCAGAAGTCTGTTCCGCAAAGTGCGGAACGGGCAAACCGTGCGCTGTTTTTCAAGAGAAACTCATCAGAGGCCTTGCTAATGATGAGAAATTTTTTTCTAATAGTCAAAACCCCGTTCATCCCCCAACGAGGGGTTGAAAACTACGTCAGAAGTCTGTTCCGCAAAGTGCGGAACGGACAAACCGTGCGCTTTTTTTGAACAAAAACTCATCAGAGACCTTGCTGGTGATGAGAAAGAATTTTTTTAATAGTCGAAACTCCGTTCATCCTCCTTTTTGAACCGTTCAGCCGATTTTATCCAAATTCGAACCAAAGTTTATTAAGACAGGTCTTTATTGAACTATAATAACGAATTTCATCAGGCATTTTTATAGGCGAAGATAATGGGGTTTTCAAGATATTTGGGTTTGAAACATTAGAAAACATCACGAAATCGCCACTTTCCAGGGCCCAAATTTTTTTTTTTTAAAACTCCATGTTTATCAGCGAAAATGATGGTTCATCAACTTGAAACACCCAAAAAACTCACTCCAGTTGACGAATCATAGGTTTTCTTGGATATAAATTTTCAGGCCCAGGAAAGTGGCGATTTCGAGATGTTTTGCAATGTTTCTATCCAACTGTATAGTCATCAATGCAACGAAATTCACAAGGAGATAGAAAATTGAAAAATAAGAGACTTTCTGAATAAACATACCCTCGCAAACGTATAATTATACGGAGATACAGGCTTTCGAAGTTGTTTTTTGTCATAACTTTGGAACCGTTTGACCGATTTCATTCAAATTCAAACCAGAGTTTACTAAGACCTCTATTGAACAATAATAACGCATTTCATCAAACATTTTCAGGGGCGGAGATAATAGGGGGTACTCCCCTCCCCCTTTTCCCTATTTTTAATCCCACCAAAAATGTTTGGAAATGGTTTCAATTTTTGAATTCTACGTTCGATTCAAAGAAAAAAGTTACAGTTGCAAAATTTTGATTGGACGCTTCATTTCCGAGACATTTGGGTTTGAAACTTTATTGGAAAACTCAAAATAGCCACTTTCCAGGGCCCAAATTTTTTTCTGAAAAACTCTATGTTTCTCAGCAAAAATGGTGGTTTATCGTCACTGCTCGTTCGGGTCAGAACTCTTTTCAGTCGAGAAATCATGAGTTTTCTTGGATTTTAATTTTTAGGCACTTGAAAGTGGTGTTTCCGAGATGTTTTTCGAAATTTCTAACTCAAAAATATCTTGAAAACGAAGCCTCTAATCAAAATGTTGAAAAAGTAACTTTTTCTTCCAAATTGAACACAAAAGAGGGGTGCTCACTATTATCTACGTCCCTGGATAATTTTGATGAAACGCGTTATTATCGTTCGATAGACTTACTCAAGTAAACTTTGGGTTCAAATTTGAACAAAATCGGTTGAACGGTTCAAAAGTTATGCTGAAAAAACTATTTTTTATTTTTAAAACTTTGGAGAGCTATATCTCCGTTATTATGCACTTCTGAAATATGTTTATTCGTGTTAACAATTCAGGCCCAAGCCGGCCCTGTACTCACAACCGATCGGGTCGTATCCATACCCCACCCAGAGTCCATAGAAGAGAGAGCATCAGAGAGCATCTGCGCAATCAAGAACGCGACAGGGGAAGAGTATGAATAATGAACGAAGTTTGTTGTTGTAACATATCTGTATTTTTATTCTGTAATAATCTGTTAGCTGTAATAACGTTGTTAGTTTGCATTTTTCGTTGCTTTTTACCACAAGCCAAAGTTATCCCGCTCACATTAGAGTTAATACTCGGGAAAGTCTCCCTCATTTTTGATTCTCTATCATCTCTTGAAATTATTGTATCAAAAACTGGACCACCCTGGGGTGTACCTAAAATGCGGAACAGGAACAGGAATGGAACAGACTTTGCGTGGTAAAAGGGAATAAGTCCGCGACGGGCAAAACGTGCGATTTTTCCAACAGATTTATATATCACAGACCTTGTTTGTGATGCAAAGAGCTAGCCTGTGATGAACAAAAATATTACAAATACCTACTATGAACCCCGTTCAGACCCCAACAGGGGTGTGAAATTACATCAGAAGTCTGTTCCGCAAAGTGCGGAACGGGCAAACCGTGCGCTTTTCTTCAACCGAAACTCATCAGAGGCCTTGCTAATGATGAGAGAGAATTCTTTAAATAGTCAGAACACCGTTCATCCCCCAACAAGGGGTTGAACATTACGTCAGAAGTCTGTTCGCAAAGTGCGGAACGGGGGCAAACCGTGTGAATTTTTTTCTAACCTCGACCTCTCGAAAGCCTTCAACAGTGCTAAGTGTGAGTTTTTGTTGCAGAAACTTGAAACCTGTGAGGTTAGACTTAGAGGGGTAGAGGTCCCAATGTATCATTGAATCGTAAACTATGTAAAATTCAGAAAACAAAAAATTATGTAAGACTAAGTTCCTATGTAACAAGATATAATCCACTTTTGGATTTATTGAATGAAGGAGTTTCACAAGGAACCTGTTTTAGTATTAAATTTTGATGACTAATGAGTAATGACATACCCTCGCAAACGCTTATAAACGGAGATACAGGCCTTCAAAGTTGTTTTTTTTTTACAGTTTTTTTTTTGCATATTTTTTGAATCGCTCAACCGATTTCAGTCAAATTTGAACTAAAGTTTACTGATTTTAGGGGCGAAGATAATAGGGGGTGCTCTCCCCCTTTCCTCCCCTATTTTTGAGCTTTCCGAATATTTTTGGAAATTATTCCAATTCTTGAATTCTATGTTCAATTCAAAGAGAAAAGTTACTCATGAAATATTTTGATTAGAAGCTTAGTTTTCGAGATATTTGGGATAGAAACATTGCAAAACATCTCGAAATCGCCACTTTCCTGGGCCTGAAAATTTATATCCAAGAAAACCTATGATTCGTCAACTGGAGTGAGTTTTTTGGGTGTTTTAAGTTGATGAACCATCATTTTCGCTGATAAACATGGAGTTTTAAAAAAAAAAAAAATTGGGCCCTGGAAAGTGGCGATTTCGTGATGTTTTCTAATGTTTCAAACCCAAATATCTTGAAAACCCCATTATCTTCGCCTATAAAAATGCCTGATGAAATTCGTTATTATAGAAGTTGAACAAGGGGACATTTTTATTGCAAAATGCTTTGGGGTTTCATAATTTTATGCTAAAGTTGCAAAAAAACGGCACTTGAAACAGTTGAGGTGATTTTACCACCCACCCCCCACAGTCTGACCCATTTCTGGATTGAATTTTGAAATTGTTATTACCACATATTATTAGACATGGGAAGATTAGCCGATGTGCAAAATTTCATGATTCTGCTGTCAACAGTTTCGCAGATATATAATAAAAACCATCTTCAGGGTACCACTTTTAGAGGGCTGTAGCTCGCTCATGAAGCATTTTTCGACCTATGTTTATAGGAACTTTTTTTCTTAGTTTGGGTCGCAGAATCTGCTGGTGAAGTATTGCACGCTAATTATGGGACATCCTGTATAATTTATTACAACTAAAGAAAATTGTATTCACAAGTACTAGTGAAAATAACATTTTACCATATACCCCTCTTTAGCACGCCATTTTTGTTCCCGTGGCCTATAGGGTGATTCATGAGTGACCTTACATATAGAGGACTTCTAGGGGAGTCAGATCTACAAAATATATTTTTTATCCAATCCTATTGAATAATGCACGCATTATCACGCGCATGCATGCCTGCATTTTTCAATAAGACTGGATAAAGCATAGTATTCTACTCGCGGGTAATGGCTATTACTCATTCGGATTCTTTACGACACTCGCCAAGGCTCATCGTGTCGGCAAACTGCATCCTCGTGAGTAAGAAGCAATCATTACCCGCTTGTTGAATAATATACTATTCTCCATTGGTTACTAAGATACAGGGTGTTTTGTGTGTTTCGTATGAAACTTTGATAAGCGATGTTTCTGAAACGGCTAGAGATGTTTTGTTGAAATTTACCAGTAATATTTCTCTGTTGAAACTTATCCAGAAGCCATATCATATCAGTGACGTATCAGGTAAGTCAAAATCCAGGGCCGGGCTAGAAAAAATGTCCCCCTTTTTTATTTGATCGAAAAGTACATTTTCTAACCACTTTTCTAAAAAACTGCCATCAGATTCGAAAAGCTAAGGAAAAATGCTTCAAGTATCACTCTTCATCACTTTAGATTGCACACCTGAAACGTTTCGACAATAAAATTACAAAAGTAACATTTGTGGGCGAGTTGTTTTCGACCGGACATAATCGGCTCATGGTTTGATTGAATTCATTCAAATTCATTCTTTGGCTTTTTTCTGTTGAATAGAAGGGCTTGGTTTCTCCCTGCTACCGAGTCTCCTACATTTTCGGCATATAGTTTTGATTACACTCTTCAGCAACTTCAGCATGATTTCATGAGGGCTCGTTCCACTTAACCAATCTTGCAAACTTCACCCAATACCTTAGTGAGAAAATTGATGGTGGACAACAGGTTGATGCCCTACAGGTGTACCATAATTAGCGTGCAATACTTGACCAGCAGATTCTACGGCTGAAAATAAGAAAAAAAGTTCCTATAAACATAAGTCGGAAAATGCTTCATAAGCGAGCTACAGCCCTCTAAAAGTAGTACCCTGAAGATGGTTTTTATTTAATATTTTCGAAACTGTTAACAGCAGAATCATGAAATTTTGCACATTGGCCAATCTTTTGATGTCTAATAATATGCAATAATAATAATTTCAAAATTCTATCCAGAAATGGGTCAGGTCAGGACTGTGGGGGGTGAGGGGTAAAATCACGACTTTTTCAAGTGTCGTTTTTTTGCAACTTTAGCATGAAGTTATGAAACCCCAAAGCATTTTGCAATAAAAATGTCCCCTTGTTCAACTTCGATAGGAAGCACCGTTCTCGAGTAAAATCGATTTAAAACTTACCCTACATGTCATAAAAATTCATAATGAAAATTACAAAAAAAAATAAAAATTGAGCGTAGGCCATGGAACATGACTTCGATTCTATGTTTGAGAAAAAAATAATCGAGACAGGTGACAGGCCAGAGCACGACCATTACAGAAGCCATACACGTAGTGCATGTCTGCCAGCTCTTGGTTTTTGAAACGTTCCATTTTTACAAAACAGTACCCGCAATAAAACTTCTTTAATTAGCTTTAAGGGGTTTCTGATTTGACTAAAGAAGTTGTTGATTGCTATCAAATTTTGAAAATTTCCAAACAAAGGACCCCGCACGATTCTTATGGAAAATGGGTCTCGGTCAAATTTCCTAATTTTTTTATATGTTGTAGCCCAATTTGACACGAGCCAAAAATCATCGTCCGTTACCCAAAAAAATGGACAGGTTTTTTTCTATAAGGGGTTGAAGATGGGTTATTTCAAGGTAAAAAAATATGTGCCAACGTAAGTGAGAATATTTCAACGTCCATTCTAACATATGTATATGGCTCATGACAATTCCCTTTTTCTTTTGTGGAAAAATCAACCCCCTCCCTCACCCCCAACCCCTACTTGTGAGTATTAAATTCGAAATTACGTTTGAAAGTTATGCAGGTGGTTCTATTTTGTCGAATTATGAATTTCGGCGCAAATTGTTTTTTCAACCCCCAAATAGGGGGTGGGGTTGAAAAAAAAAACCATCGGTCAATTCGGCTGAATTTCTGATATTGTGCTTCACCAGTTACGCTAAACAAGATTACCAAGGGAAAACTCATTCGTATGACCAGTTTCTACCCCACAGGGGGTTGAAGTTGACCATAATGAAGCATAAAACCATATAAAACATTCTTCCATGTCACAAACCAAATGGATGGAAATAGTGGAGTTCCATATCACCTTGTTTTGTAAAAATGTCTATTCTTCAAAAATACTTTCAACTCCGTTCTTCATCCCCTATCCCTGTTTCTGAACATCATATTCGAAATAAATCTTGAAAAAATACTAATTTTTTATTTCATCCTTCAAATGGTCGCACTAGCTAGAATAAGAGTGTGACATAATAGTTTGCCTTGATTGAGCATCTTTCGCTTCAAATGAGATTGAATTCTCCAATCTGAACTATAAATAGAGGTGTATCCGTACAAAAAAAAAGTTAGGAATTATGTGCAGGTAAACATAATCAACCTGATGCTGTGAAGTTGAAACTTGATAGGAACACCAATATTTTTAATAATAATCAAGCCAAAAAATCAATTGAAAAAATGTATATCCCACCTTGCTGTAAGGGTGCTAGGCATAAGCATAATAGTGGAAGTGAATTTTGAGAGGGGATTCACAATCAGATGCAGAGAATCCGACCGTAGACCTTCTCCTACATTTTCAAGATTTATTTCGAATATGATGTTTAGAAACAAGGATAGGGGATGAGAAACGGGGTTGGAATAATTTTCGAAGAATAGACATTTTTACAAAACAAAATGATATGAAAGTCCACTACCTTCATTCATTTGGTTTATGACATCGAAGGATATTTTATGCTTTATTATGTCTATGTTTATTAAAGTCAACTTCAACCCTCTGTGGGGTGGACACTGGTAATACGAATGAGTTTTCCCTTGATCATCTTGTTCAGCGTAACCGATAAAGCACAATATCAGAAATTCAGCCGAATTGACCGATGTTTTTTTTTTTCAACCCCATCCCCTCTTTGGGGGTTGAAAAAACAATTTGTGCCAAAATTCATTATTCGACAAAATAGAACCATCTGCATGACTTTCAAACGTAATTTCGAATTTGATACTCGCAAGTAGGGGTTGGGGGTGAGGGAGGGGGTTGATTTTTTCACAAAAGAAAAAGGGAATTGTCATGAGCCATATATGTTAGAAAGGACGTTGGAATGTTCTTACTCACGTTGAAACATATTTCTTTACCTTGAAATAACCCATCTTCAACCCCCCATAGAAAAAAAACTGTCCATTTTTTTTAGTAACGAACGATGGATTTTGGCTCGTGTCAAATTGGGCTACAACATATAAAAAAATTGGGGAATTTGACCGAGACCCATTTTCCATAGGAATCGTGCGGGGTCCTTTGAAAATTTCCAAACAAATGTGAAAATTTTTGATTTTGATTTTTGAAAATTAGAAAACTAGATAGCATCGACAATGCATCTTTCCCAAAAGAAGTCGCATGCCAAATTTTAACTTTCTATTTAAAAAAAAAAGGGTACCAAAAATGATTTCTCCTAGACATGAAAAAGTGAATTAGTAGAAAACATTTTTGGTACCTTTTTTTGAAAATAGAAAGTTCAAATTTGACATGCGACTTTCTTGGGAAAAAATGCATTGTTGATGCTATCTAGTTTTTAAATTTTCAAAAACCAAAATCAAAAATTCTCAGATTTTTTTTTCAAATTTACAAAATTTGATAGCAATGCCCGTACATTTTTTTCTTGGAGGAGTTTCTACTTGACAAAAAAAATTGAATTGAAGCTATTCCCATCAACAACTTTTTTAGTCGCATCAGAAACCCCATAAACACAACTTTCAAACACACTGTCACTTATTTCATGAATCTGTCACCCTGTCTTAATTATTTTTCCCCAAAAATAGTAGTCGTGTTCCATGGCCTACGCTCAATTTTTTTCTTTTTGTAATTTCATTATGAATTTTTATGAATGGAAGGGAAATTTTGCAATCGATTTTACTTGAGAACGGTGCTTCCTATCGGAGTTGAACAAGAGGACCTTTTACATGCAAAATGCTTTGGCGTTTCATAATTTCATGCTAAAGTTGCAAAAAAACTACACTTGAAAAAGTTGTGGTGATTCTACCCCCCACCCTCCCACAGTCTGACCCATTTCTGGATAGAATTTTGAAATTATTATTATTGCATATTATTATCTAGACATCAAAAGATTGGCCAATGTGCAAAGTTTCATGATTCTGCTGTCAACAGTTTCGAAAATATTCAATAAAACCATCTTCAGGGTACTACTTTTAGAGGGCTGTAGCTCGCTTATGAAGGATTTTTCGACCTATGTTTATGGGAACTTTTTTCCTTATTTTCAGCCGTAGAATTTGCTGGTGAAGTATTGCACGCTAATTATGGGACACCCTGTATACAGGGTTTTTCATGACTTATACGACATAGCTTAAGGATAGATCCAGTTTTTTGAGGCGGATCCGGGTCTGGCTTCGAAATTTTTCTAAGATCCTGCGTTTCAAAGTTACAGGGTGATTTATGTATTTTGGTTAAAACTTTGATAGGTCATACCTTTGGAGCAAATGAATGGAATCGAATGAAATTTGACAGGAAATGTCTCTCACCACGAACAATCACAATGACCAACAAGGCATGAAAAAATCCAGGGCCGGACTGAAAAAAATGGCCCCCATCAATTCTTGGGGCAAAAAAGCCATTTTCGCATCGGATTCCTAAAAAAATATCATTGTATTTGGAAAGTTAAGTAAAAATGCTACAGAATCAGCTATCCAATACGAACGGCACACTTCAGTAGGTTTAGTAGAAAAATAAAATAAAAAAATTGAAAATTTTAATAGCGATATTTCCTGAATGATTTGAGATAATTCATTACAATTACTACTTTTCAAACAGGAAACGAGCAACATTTGGAAAAAAAAATCAAAACTCCTAACAATAGGATTACATGTTATTAACAAATGGTTTTCAGAATACCCTCCCCCAACTTCGACACATTTTCCACATCTTGTCACTAAATGTCTAGTGGCTTTTCGAATGGTTGGTGTATTGTTCCGCGTTTCATTAGCAGCTGCAATGATCTTTTCTCTACAATCCTTCCTGGTATTCATTTCCGTCTTGTAGACCTCTAGATCTTTCATGCGGCCCCATACTTAGTAATCTAGGACTGTGAGATCAGGAGATCTGGGAGCCAGGAATGAGGACCCCTGCGACCAATCCAACCATGGGGGTATTCTGCGTACAAGTGTTCTCTGACATTTAATGAAAAATGAGGCGTCGCCCCATTCTGTTGAAAATAGGCAAAAATTTTGGAGGAAGTTTAGATAGCCTTCCCCCGTCAGCCGTTCCTCAAAGAAATGTAGCCCAATTAAAGTGTCGTCAACCACTCCGCACCACAAATTCAGTGAAAACCTCCGCTGAGAGTTCTTTTGTACCGTGGCATGGGGGTTTTCGTGTGCCCATAACTGGGAATTTTTTAGTTTCAGTTTTGAAGGTTTTCTTCATTTTTTTCGTTTCTCCTCGGTTCCGTTTCGCCACCCGCGTTGTGCGAGGGCGATTTCGGACTTCTCATTATTGTTATTGTGTATCACTCCATTTTTCAACCCACAACCTACCCTACCGTGACGCGCTGGACATCAGCGGACCATGCACAGAGAGCGCTCTCTCCATCTCACGGCGCTGGACGTCACAAGATAGGTCCTTTTTCATTTTTTACTTCAATACCTAAGACAGTGCATCCCAGCTAAAACATCTCGGCGTGATTTTCTCAGGAACCCTTCAACCAATACAATTCTTTTTTTTTGTGGAAACAAGCCCTAAATCTAAGCTTCAATTAGAGAGGTGCCGGTGTTTGCAGCTGCTCTACTTCCCAAAATATGGCAATTTGGACAGGCCCCGAAACAACCACATACTTAAATAGCTATACCGCTCATGAACCTATTGCGCATTCTGCCGCGCCGCGTAACAAAAGGAGTTAGAGAATGACGCCATTTTGATGGTTAATTTCCAGTGTATCTCAAAATACCGAGCTATATAGCTACCACAAAATATCCCAAGTGCCGTGAAAGTGATCAAATTTTCTGCAATTTTACAATAGCGATCCAGTTTTCTCAAGTACCATCACGTAAGTGTATTTAGTTTTCTTGAAATTACGAAATACTCACATCGAGTTGGATGGTTGGGAGTCACTGTACTCTCAGTAAACGAAACGTCAAGTGACAGCTTTTTGACAGTGTAAATAAACATCACGTAGCTAACCGGACTTTTGGATGCTGGAATGATCGCACACCTTTTCTTCACCTGTTGATTCCCACTTGATGTTATTAGTGTTGATTCCACGTACTTTGAGGGAGAAGCAAAATAATGTCGTGCTTAATCAAGTGGCCAACTAGCGAAGTGGTGCCAGTCCACACCACCCAAAGTCCCTAAATAACCATCAAGATGGCGGCGTCCATTATTACAAGTGTCGGACGTCTCTCTTGCGCGGTATAGCTATTTAAGTATGTGGAAACAACAGGCACATAATTATGGAGATTTATGATTAGCAAGAAGAACAATTCTACATCAGAATGCAATAGGAGCACTGTCTTAATTTTCCATCAAACGCCAGAGAATACTTGGATGCAGAATACCCCCATCGCTGGACTGGTCGTGGGGGTCCTCATTCCTGGCTTCCAGATCTCCTGATCTCACAGTCCTAGATTACTATGTATGGGGCCGCATGAAAGATCTAGAGGTCCACAAGACGGAAATGACTACTAGGAAGGATTGTAGAGAAAAGATCATTGCAGCTGCTAATGAAATACGGAACAATACACCAACCATTCGAAAAGCCACTAGACATTTAGTGACGAGATGTGGAAAATGCGTCGAAGTTGGGGGAGGGTATTTTGAAAACCATTTGTTAACAACATGTAATGTTTTTATCACCTATTGTTAGGAGTTCTGATTTTTTTTTCAAATGTTGCTCGTTTCCTGTTTGAAAAGCAGTAATTGCGATGAATTATCTCAAATCATTCAGGAAATATCGCTATTAAAATTTTCATTTTTTTTTAATTTTATTTTTTTACTAAACCTACTGAGGTGTGCCGTTCGTATTGGATAGCTGATTCTGTAGCATTTTTTCTCAACTTTCCAAATACAATGGCATTTTTTTTAGGAATCCGATGCGAAAATGGTTTTTTTGCCCCAAGAATTGATGGGGGCCATTTTTTTTTAGTCCGGCCCTGGATTTTTTCATGCCTTGTTGGTCATTGTGATTGTTTGTGGTAAGAGACATTTCCTGTCAAATTTCATTCGATTCCATTCATTTGCTCCAAAGTTATGACCTATCAAAAGTTTTGACCAAAATACATAAATCACCCTGTAACTTTGAAACGCAGGATCTTAGAAAAATTTCGAAGCCAGATCCGGATCCGCCCCAAAAAACTGGATCTATCCTTAAGCTATGTCGTATAAGTCATGAAACACCCTGTATTTAAATATCGTTGATCACGGGGACGCAGGTGGACGCATTCAATTTTTTTTTAAATCAACTAAAAAAGGTGTAGCTTTTTGTAGAAGAAGTTGTAGGCTGGAGCAAGGTGGAACATTTTTTGTAAGCCACTGCAAAAATGGAACTCTTGGAAAAAAAAACGGAACATCGCCATTTAAAAAATCTATAATTCTGAAACAAGTGAACATATATCCTGTGTGAAGTATGATTTACTTTCAAAAAACTTCAAGTGAGCTATGGTAAAATTTATAAAATGATATCTGGCCTCTGAAAAGCACAGTCGGCAATAGCACTTCAGTCACAAAATGCTATGAAAGCGTTATCAGTAGAGCTATTTTAAAGTCCTATGTTTGAGGCATTACACAAAAGTTATCAATTGCCTTGGAATTTCAAGACTTTGGTTACTTATAAATCAACTATTTTTCTAAATAATACCAAAAATTTGGACCGAAATATTAAAATGACCTTGCTTGACTTCAGGCCGCTTTTTACGGCACTTGGCCCACTGTGAAGTAGTTAGATCACTTGTACGCTCTGAACCCACCTTTAATCCGAGATTTTTCAATTCTATGCAGTAGCTATCGTCCACTTCCCTACTCTAAACCTAGCTTCATTGTTATTTTATCCAGTTCTAGGCAGTAGCTATATCACTTGTACGCTCTAAACCCACCTTTAATCCGAGTTTTTTTCAATTCTATGCAGTAGTTATCGTTCACTTCCCTACTCTAAACCTAGCTTCATTGTGATTTCATCCTGTTTCAGGCAGTAGTTATCTTTAGCCATCACTTGTACGCTCTAAACCCACCTTTAATCCGAGATTGTTCAATTCTCTGCAGTATTTATCGTCGGGCAACACTTCCCGACTCTGAACCTAGCTTCATTGTGATTTTATCCAGTTCCAGGCAGCAGTTATATCACTTGTACGCTCTAAACCCACCTTTAATCCGAGATTGTTTAATCCTATGCAGTAGTTATCGTCCACTTCTCTACACTAAACCTAGCTTCATTGCGATTTTAACCTGTTCCAGGCAGTAGTTATCTTTAGTCATCACTTCTACGCTCTAAACCCACCTTTAATCCGAGATTGTTCAATTCTATGCAGTAGTTATCGTCCACTTCTCTACTCTAAACCTAGCTTCATTGTGATTTTATCGTGTTCCAGGCAGTAGTTATCTTTAGTCATCACTTGTACGCTCTAAACCCACCTCTAACCCGAGATTGCTCAATTCCATGCAGTAGTTATCATCAGGCTACACTTCCCGACTCTAAACCCACCTTTAACCCGAGATTGTTCAATTCTATGCAGTAGTTATCATCAGCCATCACTTAAACGCTCTAAACGCAAGATAATCGCGTCAACATTTTGGATAATCACAAACTGAACACTGTTATTTTTTACAGGTATTTGAAGCCCCAAGAGAGCCAGCTGGATAATCCACTTCTCCTGTTACGTGTATTTGAATATTTTTGTGATGTGTGAAATTCGAATATTGAGACAATTGAATTTGAATAAATACAGCTTTATCAGTGTGTTTTTTCTTGGAAAAAAGGAAATTGAAAATGGAATTCCATTTTGATTCGACCTCTTTGCAACTTCCTCCTATGACAAAAGTGTGTTTGCATCTTGTCCAACAAGTGAGAAATCTGCTCAAAAATTTCGAACTTGGAAACATTTTTGGCATCAGAAGAGCAGAAGTGGTGAGGAGCTCTGGTTTTTGCGCCCGGCGTTTTCGGGGGGAAAACCTCTACAACTTCTGCTCTCCTAATGACAGAAAAGTTTTCAATTATGTCGAAAAAGTGAACAATCTACTCGAAAATTTTACATTTTGGAAAATTTTCTTGGTATTAGGAGAGCAGAAGAGGTGAAGAAGTCTGGTTGTCGCGGGCGGCGTTTTCCGGGCAAAAGACCTCTTCACCACTTCTGCTCTCCTAATGACAGTAAATTTTCCAAATTTGTCGCACTATGCTTGAAAATTTCACAATTTTGAAATTTTTTTTGGTATTGGGAGAGCAGAAGTTTTGAAGAGGTCTCTGGTTGTCGCGGGCGGCGTTTTCCGGGGAAAAAACCTTTTCACCACTTCTGCTCTCCTAATGACAGAACATTTTTCAAACTTTTCGAAAAAGTGAGCAATCTGCTTGAGAATTTCACAATTTTGAAAATTTTCTTGCCATTAGGAAAGCAGAAGTGGTGAAGAGGTCTTGTCCCCGGAAAACGCCGCCCGCGACAACCAGACCTCTTCACCACTTCTGCTCTCCTAATACCAAGAAAATTTTCCAAATTGTGAAATTTTCGAGCAGGTTGCTTACACTTTCAACAAAGTTTGAAAAATCTTTGTCGCTAGGAGAGCAGAAGTGGTGAAGAGGTCTTTCTTCTGAAAACGCCGGGCGCCAAAAACAGACCTCCTCACCACTTCTGCTCTCCTAATACCAAGAAAATTTTCCAAATTGTGAAATTTTGAAGCAGTTTCCAACTTTCTCGACGAAGTTGGAGAACCAATTATCATCAGGGAAGCAGAAGCGTTGAAGAGGTCTTTCGACTCAAAAACGCCGCACGTAAAAATCGGACTTCTGCTTTCCTGATGCCTTGATACTTTTTCCAATTTGATAAATATTGAACCGGTTTTTCCGAATTTTCACCTAAATTCAAAATTTTTTTCAAAAAACTACTTCGAAGGCCCAGGAGGTATTAGCAAAGGAGTGAGGAAAAACTGAAAAACGCGAAATATAATACTGTAAATTCATGATATTTTATTAAAAGCAAGTATACTAATTCCTATTGCGAATTTTATTCCTTAAAAAAATTGGACGACGGCGATCATGACAGTTCTCTGGCGTCAATATCCATGTTGAAGATGAAGAATGCATCTGCAAAGAAAAAAATATTAGTGATTTGAAGATGCAACAGTTTTAAATTGTAATAGTATAATCGAGAGCATCCATCAGTGCCCTTTTATGCCCCATTCCCCAGATATTGACACTTGCCCGTGGGGACGTCTCTGTTGATAATTTGTCAAATATTCATTTGTAATGGTGAATACTCACGTAAGGACATTTTGGTGGTCACGTGATTTCGAAGCAATGATGATACAACCCTGTCACCCCATAAAATCGGAAATTCGAAATTTCAAGATTTTGCATTGCAAAAATTTTACTGAAAACCTCGACTTCACGATGAAAACCTGTCCGATTTCACGATGAAGCTGAGTTTAGAGTCGGGAAGTGTTGTCTGACGATAATACTGCATAGAATTGAACAATCTTGGGTTAAAGGTGAGTTTAGAGCGTACAAGAGATAGCTGAAGATAACTACTGCCTAGAACTATCAACAAAGACGTCCTCTCCATGGACAAGTGTTGATAACTGAGAAATGGAGCATAGAAGGGATGAACTGATGGATGCTTTCGATTGCTATTACCATGTCTAACAATTTAAAACGGTTTTTGAATCGATCGGACAAAGTCCAGGTTTTCCACAATTTTTTTTGCAAGGCAAGGCAGTATTTTGAAATTTTGAATTTTCGATTTTATGCGATGACAGAGTTGTATCGTCATTGCTTTTAAATTACGTGAACACCAAAATGTCCCTGCGTGAGTATTAACCACTAAAAATGAATGTTTGACAAATCAAAAGCAAAGACGTCGTCTCCATGGACAAGTGTCAATAACTGGGAAATAAACCATAGAAGACAAGAACTGATGGATGCTTTCGATTGCTATTACCATGTCTAACAATTTAAAACGGTTTTTGAATCGATCGGACAAAGTCCAGGTTTTCCACAATTTTTTTTGCAAGGCTATAGCAAGGCAATATTTTGAAATTTTGAATTTTCGATTTCATGCGATGACAGAGTTGTATCGTCATTGCTTTTAAATAACGTTAACACCAAAATGTCCCTGCGTGATTATTAACCACTAAAAATGAATGTTTGACAAATCAAAAGCAAAGACGTCCTCTCCATGGACAAGTGTCAATAACTGGGAAATAAACCATAGAAGACAAGAACTGATGGATGCTTTCGATTGCTATTACCATGTCTAACAATTTAAAACGGTTTTTGAATCGATCGGACAAAGTCCAGGTTTTCCACAATTTTTTTTGCAAGGCAAGGCAGTATTTTGAAATTTTGAATTTTCGATTTTATGCGATGACAGAGTTGTATCGTCATTGCTTTTGAATTACGTGAACACCAAAATGTCCCTGCGTGAGTATTAACCACTAAAAATGAATGTTTGACAAATCAAAAGCAAAGACGTCGTCTCCATGGACAAGTGTCAATAACTGGGAAATAAACCATAGAAGACAAGAACTGATGGATGCTTTCGATTGCTATCACCATGTCTAACAATTTAAAACGGTTTTTGAATCGATCGGACAAAGTCCAGGTTTTCCACAATTTTTTTTGCAAGGCTATAGCAAGGCAATATTTTGAAATTTTGAATTTTCGATTTCATGCGATGACAGAGTTGTATCGTCATTGCTTTTAAATAACGTTAACACCAAAATGTCCCTGCGTGATTATTAACCACTAAAAATAAATGTTTGACAAATCAAAAGCAAAGACGTCCTCTCCATGGACAAGTGTCAATAACTGGGAAATAAACCATAGAAGACAAGAACTGATGGATGCTTTCGATTGCTATTACCATGTCTAACAATTTAAAACGGTTTTTGAATCGATCGGACAAAGTCCAGGTTTTCCACAATTTTTTTTGCAAGGCAAGGCAGTATTTTGAAATTTTGAATTTTCGATTTTATGCGATGACAGAGTTGTATCGTCATTGCTTTTAAATTACGTGAACACCAAAATGTCCCTGCGTGAGTATTAACCACTAAAAATGAATGTTTGACAAATCAAAAGCAAAGACGTCGTCTCCATGGACAAGTGTCAATAACTGGGAAATAAACCATAGAAGACAAGAACTGATGGATGCTTTCGATTGCTATTACCATGTCTAACAATTTAAAACGGTTTTTGAATCGATCGGACAAAGTCCAGGTTTTCCACAATTTTTTTTGCAGCAAGGCAATATTTTGAAATTTTGAAATTTCGATTTCATGCGATGACAGAGTTGTATCGTCATTGCTTTTAAATAACGTTAACACCAAAATGTCCCTGCGTGATTATTAACCACTAAAAATGAATGTTTGACAAATCAAAAGCAAAGACGTCCTCTCCATGGACAAGTGTCAATAACTGGGAAATAAACCATAGAAGACAAGAACTGATGGATGCTTTCGATTGCTATTACCATGTCTAACAATTTAAAACGGTTTTTGAATCGATCGGACAAAGTCCAGGTTTTCCACAATTTTTTTTGCAAGGCTATAGCAAGGCAATATTTTGAAATTTTGAATTTTCGATTTTATGCGATGACAGAGTTGTATCGTCATTGCTTTTAAATAACGTGAACACCAAAATGTCCCTGCGTGAGTATTAACCACTAAAAATGAATGTTTGACAAATCAAAAGCAAAGACGTCGTCTCCATGGACAAGTGTCAATAACTGGGAAATAAACCATAGAAGACAAGAACTGATGGATGCTTTCGATTGCTATTACCATGTCTAACAATTTAAAACGGTTTTTGAATCGATCGGACAAAGTCCAGGTTTTCCACAATTTTTTTTGCAAGGCTATAGCAAGGCAATATTTTGAAATTTTGAATTTTCGATTTCATGCGATGACAGAGTTGTATCGTCATTGCTTTTAAATAACGTTAACACCAAAATGTCCCTGCGTGATTATTAACCACTAAAAATGAATGTTTGACAAATCAAAAGCAAAGACGTCCTCTCCATGGACAAGTGTCAATAACTGGGAAATAAACCATAGAAGACAAGAACTGATGGATGCTTTCGATTGCTATTACCATGTCTAACAATTTAAAACGGTTTTTGAATCGATCGGACAAAGTCCAGGTTTTCCACAATTTTTTTTGCAAGGCTATAGCAAGGCAATATTTTGAAATTTTGAATTTTCGATTTTATGCGATGACAGAGTTGTATCGTCATTGCTTTTAAATTACGTGAACACCAAAATGTCCCTGCGTGAGTATTAACCACTAAAAATGAATGTTTGACAAATCAAAAGCAAAGACGTCGTCTCCATGGACAAGTGTCAATAACTGGGAAATAAACCATAGAAGACAAGAACTGATGGATGCTTTCGATTGCTATTACCATGTCTAACAATTTAAAACGGTTTTTGAATCGATCGGACAAAGTCCAGGTTTTCCACAATTTTTTTTGCAAGGCTATAGCAAGGCAATATTTTGAAATTTTGAATTTTCGATTTCATGCGATGACAGAGTTGTATCGTCATTGCTTTTAAATAACGTTAACACCAAAATGTCCCTGCGTGATTATTAACCACTAAAAATGAATGTTTGACAAATCAAAAGCAAAGACGTCCTCTCCATGGACAAGTGTCAATAACTGGGAAATAAACCATAGAAGACAAGAACTGATGGATGCTTTCGATTGCTATTACCATGTCTAACAATTTAAAACGGTTTTTGAATCGATCGGACAAAGTCCAGGTTTTCCACAATTTTTTTTGCAAGGCTATAGCAAGGCAATATTTTGAAATTTTGAATTTTCGATTTCATGCGATGACAGAGTTGTATCGTCATTGCTTTTAAATAACGTTAACACCAAAATGTCCCTGCGTGATTATTAACCACTAAAAATGAATGTTTGACAAATCAAAAGCAAAGACGTCCTCTCCATGGACAAGTGTCAATAACTGGGAAATAAACCATAGAAGACAAGAACTGATGGATGCTTTCGATTGCTATTACCATGTCTAACAATTTAAAACGGTTTTTGAATCGATCGGACAAAGTCCAGGTTTTCCACAATTTTTTTTGCAAGGCTATAGCAAGGCAATATTTTGAAATTTTGAATTTTCGATTTCATGCGATGACAGAGTTGTATCGTCATTGCTTTTAAATAACGTTAACACCAAAATGTCCCTGCGTGATTATTAACCACTAAAAATGAATGTTTGACAAATCAAAAGCAAAGACGTCCTCTCCATGGACAAGTGTCAATAACTGGGAAATAAACCATAGAAGACAAGAACTGATGGATGCTTTCGATTGCTATTACCATGTCTAACAATTTAAAACGGTTTTTGAATCGATCGGACAAAGTCCAGGTTTTCCACAATTTTTTTTGCAAGGCAAGGCAGTATTTTGAAATTTTGAATTTTCGATTTTATGCGATGACAGAGTTGTATCGTCATTGCTTTTGAATTACGTGAACACCAAAATGTCCCTGCGTGAGTATTAACCACTAAAAATGAATGTTTGACAAATCAAAAGCAAAGACGTCGTCTCCATGGACAAGTGTCAATAACTGGGAAATAAACCATAGAAGACAAGAACTGATGGATGCTTTCGATTGCTATCACCATGTCTAACAATTTAAAACGGTTTTTGAATCGATCGGACAAAGTCCAGGTTTTCCACAATTTTTTTTGCAAGGCTATAGCAAGGCAATATTTTGAAATTTTGAATTTTCGATTTCATGCGATGACAGAGTTGTATCGTCATTGCTTTTAAATAACGTTAACACCAAAATGTCCCTGCGTGATTATTAACCACTAAAAATAAATGTTTGACAAATCAAAAGCAAAGACGTCCTCTCCATGGACAAGTGTCAATAACTGGGAAATAAACCATAGAAGACAAGAACTGATGGATGCTTTCGATTGCTATTACCATGTCTAACAATTTAAAACGGTTTTTGAATCGATCGGACAAAGTCCAGGTTTTCCACAATTTTTTTTGCAAGGCTATAGCAAGGCAATATTTTGAAATTTTGAATTTTCGATTTTATGCGATGACAGAGTTGTATCGTCATTGCTTTTAAATAACGTGAACACCAAAATGTCCCTGCGTGAGTATTAACCACTAAAAATGAATGTTTGACAAATCAAAAGCAAAGACGTCGTCTCCATGGACAAGTGTCAATAACTGGGAAATAAACCATAGAAGACAAGAACTGATGGATGCTTTCGATTGCTATCACCATGTCTAACAATTTAAAACGGTTTTTGAATCGATCGGACAAAGTCCAGGTTTTCCACAATTTTTTTTGCAAGGCTATAGCAAGGCAATATTTTGAAATTTTGAATTTTCGATTTCATGCGATGACAGAGTTGTATCGTCATTGCTTTTAAATAACGTTAACACCAAAATGTCCCTGCGTGATTATTAACCACTAAAAATAAATGTTTGACAAATCAAAAGCAAAGACGTCCTCTCCATGGACAAGTGTCAATAACTGGGAAATAAACCATAGAAGACAAGAACTGATGGATGCTTTCGATTGCTATTACCATGTCTAACAATTTAAAACGGTTTTTGAATCGATCGGACAAAGTCCAGGTTTTCCACAATTTTTTTTGCAAGGCAAGGCAGTATTTTGAAATTTTGAATTTTCGATTTTATGCGATGACAGAGTTGTATCGTCATTGCTTTTGAATTACGTGAACACCAAAATGTCCCTGCGTGAGTATTAACCACTAAAAATGAATGTTTGACAAATCAAAAGCAAAGACGTCGTCTCCATGGACAAGTGTCAATAACTGGGAAATAAACCATAGAAGACAAGAACTGATGGATGCTTTCGATTGCTATCACCATGTCTAACAATTTAAAACGGTTTTTGAATCGATCGGACAAAGTCCAGGTTTTCCACAATTTTTTTTGCAAGGCTATAGCAAGGCAATATTTTGAAATTTTGAATTTTCGATTTCATGCGATGACAGAGTTGTATCGTCATTGCTTTTAAATAACGTTAACACCAAAATGTCCCTGCGTGATTATTAACCACTAAAAATGAATGTTTGACAAATCAAAAGCAAAGACGTCCTCTCCATGGACAAGTGTCAATAACTGGGAAATAAACCATAGAAGACAAGAACTGATGGATGCTTTCGATTGCTATTACCATGTCTAACAATTTAAAACGGTTTTTGAATCGATCGGACAAAGTCCAGGTTTTCCACAATTTTTTTTGCAAGGCTATAGCAAGGCAATATTTTGAAATTTTGAATTTTCGATTTCATGCGATGACAGAGTTGTATCGTCATTGCTTTTAAATAACGTGAACACCAAAATGTCCCTGCGTGAGTATTAACCACTAAAAATGAATGTTTGACAAATCAAAAGCAAAGACGTCGTCTCCATGGACAAGTGTCAATAACTGGGAAATAAACCATAGAAGACAAGAACTGATGGATGCTTTCGATTGCTATTACCATGTCTAACAATTTAAAACGGTTTTTGAATCGATCGGACAAAGTCCAGGTTTTCCACAATTTTTTTTGCAAGGCTATAGCAAGGCAATATTTTGAAATTTTGAATTTTCGATTTCATGCGATGACAGAGTTGTATCGTCATTGCTTTTAAATAACGTTAACACCAAAATGTCCCTGCGTGATTATTAACCACTAAAAATGAATGTTTGACAAATCAAAAGCAAAGACGTCCTCTCCATGGACAAGTGTCAATAACTGGGAAATAAACCATAGAAGACAAGAACTGATGGATGCTTTCGATTGCTATTACCATGTCTAACAATTTAAAACGGTTTTTGAATCGATCGGACAAAGTCCAGGTTTTCCACAATTTTTTTTGCAAGGCTATAGCAAGGCAATATTTTGAAATTTTGAATTTTCGATTTCATGCGATGACAGAGTTGTATCGTCATTGCTTTTAAATAACGTTAACACCAAAATGTCCCTGCGTGATTATTAACCACTAAAAATGAATGTTTGACAAATCAAAAGCAAAGACGTCCTCTCCATGGACAAGTGTCAATAACTGGGAAATAAACCATAGAAGACAAGAACTGATGGATGCTTTCGATTGCTATTACCATGTCTAACAATTTAAAACGGTTTTTGAATCGATCGGACAAAGTCCAGGTTTTCCACAATTTTTTTTGCAAGGCTTATAGCAAGGCAATATTTTGAAATTTTGAATTTTCGATTTCATGCGATGACAGAGTTGTATCGTCATTGCTTTTAAATAACGTTAACACCAAAATGTCCCTGCGTGATTATTAACCACTAAAAATGAATGTTTGACAAATCAAAAGCAAAGACGTCCTCTCCATGGACAAGTGTCAATAACTGGGAAATAAACCATAGAAGACAAGAACTGATGGATGCTTTCGATTGCTATTACCATGTCTAACAATTTAAAACGGTTTTTGAATCGATCGGACAAAGTCCAGGTTTTCCACAATTTTTTTTGCAAGGCTTATAGCAAGGCAATATTTTGAAATTTTGAATTTTCGATTTCATGCGATGACAGAGTTGTATCGTCATTGCTTTTAAATAACGTTAACACCAAAATGTCCCTGCGTGATTATTAACCACTAAAAATGAATGTTTGACAAATCAAAAGCAAAGACGTCCTCTCCATGGACAAGTGTCAATAACTGGGAAATAAACCATAGAAGACAAGAACTGATGGATGCTTTCGATTGCTATTACCATGTCTAACAATTTAAAACGGTTTTTGAATCGATCGGACAAAGTCCAGGTTTTCCACAATTTTTTTTGCAAGGCTTATAGCAAGGCAATATTTTGAAATTTTGAATTTTCGATTTCATGCGATGACAGAGTTGTATCGTCATTGCTTTTAAATAACGTTAACACCAAAATGTCCCTGCGTGATTATTAACCACTAAAAATGAATGTTTGACAAATCAAAAGCAAAGACGTCCTCTCCATGGACAAGTGTCAATAACTGGGAAATAAACCATAGAAGACAAGAACTGATGGATGCTTTCGATTGCTATTACCATGTCTAACAATTTAAAACGGTTTTTGAATCGATCGGACAAAGTCCAGGTTTTCCACAATTTTTTTTGCAAGGCAAGGCAGTATTTTGAAATTTTGAATTTTCGATTTTATGCGATGACAGAGTTGTATCGTCATTGCTTTTGAATTACGTGAACACCAAAATGTCCCTGCGTGAGTATTAACCACTAAAAATGAATGTTTGACAAATCAAAAGCAAAGACGTCGTCTCCATGGACAAGTGTCAATAACTGGGAAATAAACCATAGAAGACAAGAACTGATGGATGCTTTCGATTGCTATCACCATGTCTAACAATTTAAAACGGTTTTTGAATCGATCGGACAAAGTCCAGGTTTTCCACAATTTTTTTTGCAAGGCTATAGCAAGGCAATATTTTGAAATTTTGAATTTTCGATTTCATGCGATGACAGAGTTGTATCGTCATTGCTTTTAAATAACGTTAACACCAAAATGTCCCTGCGTGATTATTAACCACTAAAAATAAATGTTTGACAAATCAAAAGCAAAGACGTCCTCTCCATGGACAAGTGTCAATAACTGGGAAATAAACCATAGAAGACAAGAACTGATGGATGCTTTCGATTGCTATTACCATGTCTAACAATTTAAAACGGTTTTTGAATCGATCGGACAAAGTCCAGGTTTTCCACAATTTTTTTTGCAGCAAGGCAATATTTTGAAATTTTGAAATTTCGATTTCATGCGATGACAGAGTTGTATCGTCATTGCTTTTAAATAACGTTAACACCAAAATGTCCCTGCGTGATTATTAACCACTAAAAATGAATGTTTGACAAATCAAAAGCAAAGACGTCGTCTCCATGGACAAGTGTCAATAACTGGGAAATAAACCATAGAAGACAAGAACTGATGGATGCTTTCGATTGCTATTACCATGTCTAACAATTTAAAACGGTTTTTGAATCGATCGGACAAAGTCCAGGTTTTCCACAATTTTTTTTGCAAGGCTATAGCAAGGCAATATTTTGAAATTTTGAATTTTCGATTTCATGCGATGACAGAGTTGTATCGTCATTGCTTTTAAATAACGTTAACACCAAAATGTCCCTGCGTGATTATTAACCACTAAAAATGAATGTTTGACAAATCAAAAGCAAAGACGTCCTCTCCATGGACAAGTGTCAATAACTGGGAAATAAACCATAGAAGACAAGAACTGATGGATGCTTTCGATTGCTATTACCATGTCTAACAATTTAAAACGGTTTTTGAATCGATCGGACAAAGTCCAGGTTTTCCACAATTTTTTTTGCAAGGCAAGGCAGTATTTTGAAATTTTGAATTTTCGATTTTATGCGATGACAGAGTTGTATCGTCATTGCTTTTGAATTACGTGAACACCAAAATGTCCCTGCGTGAGTATTAACCACTAAAAATGAATGTTTGACAAATCAAAAGCAAAGACGTCGTCTCCATGGACAAGTGTCAATAACTGGGAAATAAACAATAGAAGACAAGAACTGATGGATGCTTTCGATTGCTATTACCATGTCTAACAATTTAAAACGGTTTTTGAATCGATCGGACAAAGTCCAGGTTTTCCACAATTTTTTTTGCAAGGCTATAGCAAGGCAATATTTTGAAATTTTGAATTTTCGATTTCATGCGATGACAGAGTTGTATCGTCATTGCTTTTAAATAACGTTAACACCAAAATGTCCCTGCGTGATTATTAACCACTAAAAATGAATGTTTGACAAATCAAAAGCAAAGACGTCGTCTCCATGGACAAGTGTCAATAACTGGGAAATAAACAATAGAAGACAAGAACTGATGGATGCTTTCGATTGCTATTACCATGTCTAACAATTTAAAACGGTTTTTGAATCGATCGGACAAAGTCCAGGTTTTCCACAATTTTTTTTGCAAGGCTATAGCAAGGCAATATTTTGAAATTTTGAATTTTCGATTTCATGCGATGACAGAGTTGTATCGTCATTGCTTTTAAATAACGTTAACACCAAAATGTCCCTGCGTGATTATTAACCACTAAAAATGAATGTTTGACAAATCAAAAGCAAAGACGTCCTCTCCATGGACAAGTGTCAATAACTGGGAAATAAACCATAGAAGACAAGAACTGATGGATGCTTTCGATTGCTATTACCATGTCTAACAATTTAAAACGGTTTTTGAATCGATCGGACAAAGTCCAGGTTTTCCACAATTTTTTTTGCAAGGCTATAGCAAGGCAATATTTTGAAATTTTGAATTTTCGATTTCATGCGATGACAGAGTTGTATCGTCATTGCTTTTAAATAACGTTAACACCAAAATGTCCCTGCGTGATTATTAACCACTAAAAATGAATGTTTGACAAATCAAAAGCAAAGACGTCCTCTCCATGGACAAGTGTCAATAACTGGGAAATAAACCATAGAAGACAAGAACTGATGGATGCTTTCGATTGCTATTACCATGTCTAACAATTTAAAACGGTTTTTGAATCGATCGGACAAAGTCCAGGTTTTCCACAATTTTTTTTGCAAGGCTATAGCAAGGCAATATTTTGAAATTTTGAATTTTCGATTTCATGCGATGACAGAGTTGTATCGTCATTGCTTTTAAATAACGTTAACACCAAAATGTCCCTGCGTGATTATTAACCACTAAAAATGAATGTTTGACAAATCAAAAGCAAAGACGTCCTCTCCATGGACAAGTGTCAATAACTGGGAAATAAACCATAGAAGACAAGAACTGATGGATGCTTTCGATTGCTATTACCATGTCTAACAATTTAAAACGGTTTTTGAATCGATCGGACAAAGTCCAGGTTTTCCACAATTTTTTTTGCAAGGCTATAGCAAGGCAATATTTTGAAATTTTGAATTTTCGATTTCATGCGATGACAGAGTTGTATCGTCATTGCTTTTAAATAACGTTAACACCAAAATGTCCCTGCGTGATTATTAACCACTAAAAATGAATGTTTGACAAATCAAAAGCAAAGACGTCCTCTCCATGGACAAGTGTCAATAACTGGGAAATAAACCATAGAAGACAAGAACTGATGGATGCTTTCGATTGCTATCACCATGTCTAACAATTTAAAACGGTTTTTGAATCGATCGGACAAAGTCCAGGTTTTCCACAATTTTTTTTGCAAGGCTATAGCAAGGCAATATTTTGAAATTTTGAATTTTCGATTTCATGCGATGACAGAGTTGTATCGTCATTGCTTTTAAATAACGTTAACACCAAAATGTCCCTGCGTGATTATTAACCACTAAAAATAAATGTTTGACAAATCAAAAGCAAAGACGTCCTCTCCATGGACAAGTGTCAATAACTGGGAAATAAACCATAGAAGACAAGAACTGATGGATGCTTTCGATTGCTATTACCATGTCTAACAATTTAAAACGGTTTTTGAATCGATCGGACAAAGTCCAGGTTTTCCACAATTTTTTTTGCAAGGCTATAGCAAGGCAATATTTTGAAATTTTGAATTTTCGATTTTATGCGATGACAGAGTTGTATCGTCATTGCTTTTAAATAACGTGAACACCAAAATGTCCCTGCGTGAGTATTAACCACTAAAAATGAATGTTTGACAAATCAAAAGCAAAGACGTCGTCTCCATGGACAAGTGTCAATAACTGGGAAATAAACCATAGAAGACAAGAACTGATGGATGCTTTCGATTGCTATCACCATGTCTAACAATTTAAAACGGTTTTTGAATCGATCGGACAAAGTCCAGGTTTTCCACAATTTTTTTTGCAAGGCTATAGCAAGGCAATATTTTGAAATTTTGAATTTTCGATTTTATGCGATGACAGAGTTGTATCGTCATTGCTTTTGAATTACGTGAACACCAAAATGTCCCTGCGTGAGTATTAACCACTAAAAATGAATGTTTGACAAATCAAAAGCAAAGACGTCGTCTCCATGGACAAGTGTCAATAACTGGGAAATAAACCATAGAAGACAAGAACTGATGGATGCTTTCGATTGCTATCACCATGTCTAACAATTTAAAACGGTTTTTGAATCGATCGGACAAAGTCCAGGTTTTCCACAATTTTTTTTGCAAGGCTATAGCAAGGCAATATTTTGAAATTTTGAATTTTCGATTTCATGCGATGACAGAGTTGTATCGTCATTGCTTTTAAATAACGTTAACACCAAAATGTCCCTGCGTGATTATTAACCACTAAAAATAAATGTTTGACAAATCAAAAGCAAAGACGTCCTCTCCATGGACAAGTGTCAATAACTGGGAAATAAACCATAGAAGACAAGAACTGATGGATGCTTTCGATTGCTATTACCATGTCTAACAATTTAAAACGGTTTTTGAATCGATCGGACAAAGTCCAGGTTTTCCACAATTTTTTTTGCAAGGCAAGGCAGTATTTTGAAATTTTGAATTTTCGATTTTATGCGATGACAGAGTTGTATCGTCATTGCTTTTGAATTACGTGAACACCAAAATGTCCCTGCGTGAGTATTAACCACTAAAAATGAATGTTTGACAAATCAAAAGCAAAGACGTCGTCTCCATGGACAAGTGTCAATAACTGGGAAATAAACCATAGAAGACAAGAACTGATGGATGCTTTCGATTGCTATCACCATGTCTAACAATTTAAAACGGTTTTTGAATCGATCGGACAAAGTCCAGGTTTTCCACAATTTTTTTTGCAAGGCTATAGCAAGGCAATATTTTGAAATTTTGAATTTTCGATTTCATGCGATGACAGAGTTGTATCGTCATTGCTTTTAAATAACGTTAACACCAAAATGTCCCTGCGTGATTATTAACCACTAAAAATGAATGTTTGACAAATCAAAAGCAAAGACGTCCTCTCCATGGACAAGTGTCAATAACTGGGAAATAAACCATAGAAGACAAGAACTGATGGATGCTTTCGATTGCTATTACCATGTCTAACAATTTAAAACGGTTTTTGAATCGATCGGACAAAGTCCAGGTTTTCCACAATTTTTTTTGCAAGGCAAGGCAGTATTTTGAAATTTTGAATTTTCGATTTCATGCGATGACAGAGTTGTATCGTCATTGCTTTTAAATAACGTTAACACCAAAATGTCCCTGCGTGATTATTAACCACTAAAAATAAATGTTTGACAAATCAAAAGCAAAGACGTCCTCTCCATGGACAAGTGTCAATAACTGGGAAATAAACCATAGAAGACAAGAACTGATGGATGCTTTCGATTGCTATTACCATGTCTAACAATTTAAAACGGTTTTTGAATCGATCGGACAAAGTCCAGGTTTTCCACAATTTTTTTTGCAAGGCAAGGCAGTATTTTGAAATTTTGAATTTTCGATTTTATGCGATGACAGAGTTGTATCGTCATTGCTTTTAAATTACGTGAACACCAAAATGTCCCTGCGTGAGTATTAACCACTAAAAATGAATGTTTGACAAATCAAAAGCAAAGACGTCGTCTCCATGGACAAGTGTCAATAACTGGGAAATAAACCATAGAAGACAAGAACTGATGGATGCTTTCGATTGCTATTACCATGTCTAACAATTTAAAACGGTTTTTGAATCGATCGGACAAAGTCCAGGTTTTCCACAATTTTTTTTGCAGCAAGGCAATATTTTGAAATTTTGAAATTTCGATTTCATGCGATGACAGAGTTGTATCGTCATTGCTTTTAAATAACGTTAACACCAAAATGTCCCTGCGTGATTATTAACCACTAAAAATGAATGTTTGACAAATCAAAAGCAAAGACGTCCTCTCCATGGACAAGTGTCAATAACTGGGAAATAAACCATAGAAGACAAGAACTGATGGATGCTTTCGATTGCTATTACCATGTCTAACAATTTAAAACGGTTTTTGAATCGATCGGACAAAGTCCAGGTTTTCCACAATTTTTTTTGCAAGGCTATAGCAAGGCAATATTTTGAAATTTTGAATTTTCGATTTTATGCGATGACAGAGTTGTATCGTCATTGCTTTTAAATAACGTGAACACCAAAATGTCCCTGCGTGAGTATTAACCACTAAAAATGAATGTTTGACAAATCAAAAGCAAAGACGTCGTCTCCATGGACAAGTGTCAATAACTGGGAAATAAACCATAGAAGACAAGAACTGATGGATGCTTTCGATTGCTATTACCATGTCTAACAATTTAAAACGGTTTTTGAATCGATCGGACAAAGTCCAGGTTTTCCACAATTTTTTTTGCAAGGCTATAGCAAGGGAATATTTTGAAATTTTGAATTTTCGATTTCATGCGATGACAGAGTTGTATCGTCATTGCTTTTAAATAACGTTAACACCAAAATGTCCCTGCGTGATTATTAACCACTAAAAATGAATGTTTGACAAATCAAAAGCAAAGACGTCGTCTCCATGGACAAGTGTCAATAACTGGGAAATAAACCATAGAAGACAAGAACTGATGGATGCTTTCGATTGCTATTACCATGTCTAACAATTTAAAACGGTTTTTGAATCGATCGGACAAAGTCCAGGTTTTCCACAATTTTTTTTTGCAAGGCTATAGCAAGGCAATATTTTGAAATTTTGAATTTTCGATTTCATGCGATGACAGAGTTGTATCGTCATTGCTTTTAAATAACGTTAACACCAAAATGTCCCTGCGTGATTATTAACCACTAAAAATGAATGTTTGACAAATCAAAAGCAAAGACGTCCTCTCCATGGACAAGTGTCAATAACTGGGAAATAAACCATAGAAGACAAGAACTGATGGATGCTTTCGATTGCTATTACCATGTCTAACAATTTAAAACGGTTTTTGAATCGATCGGACAAAGTCCAGGTTTTCCACAATTTTTTTTGCAAGGCTATAGCAAGGCAATATTTTGAAATTTTGAATTTTCGATTTTATGCGATGACAGAGTTGTATCGTCATTGCTTTTAAATAACGTGAACACCAAAATGTCCCTGCGTGAGTATTAACCACTAAAAATGAATGTTTGACAAATCAAAAGCAAAGACGTCGTCTCCATGGACAAGTGTCAATAACTGGGAAATAAACCATAGAAGACAAGAACTGATGGATGCTTTCGATTGCTATTACCATGTCTAACAATTTAAAACGGTTTTTGAATCGATCGGACAAAGTCCAGGTTTTCCACAATTTTTTTTGCAAGGCTATAGCAAGGCAATATTTTGAAATTTTGAATTTTCGATTTCATGCGATGACAGAGTTGTATCGTCATTGCTTTTAAATAACGTTAACACCAAAATGTCCCTGCGTGATTATTAACCACTAAAAATGAATGTTTGACAAATCAAAAGCAAAGACGTCCTCTCCATGGACAAGTGTCAATAACTGGGAAATAAACCATAGAAGACAAGAACTGATGGATGCTTTCGATTGCTATTACCATGTCTAACAATTTAAAACGGTTTTTGAATCGATCGGACAAAGTCCAGGTTTTCCACAATTTTTTTTGCAAGGCTATAGCAAGGCAATATTTTGAAATTTTGAATTTTCGATTTCATGCGATGACAGAGTTGTATCGTCATTGCTTTTAAATAACGTTAACACCAAAATGTCCCTGCGTGATTATTAACCACTAAAAATGAATGTTTGACAAATCAAAAGCAAAGACGTCCTCTCCATGGACAAGTGTCAATAACTGGGAAATAAACCATAGAAGACAAGAACTGATGGATGCTTTCGATTGCTATTACCATGTCTAACAATTTAAAACGGTTTTTGAATCGATCGGACAAAGTCCAGGTTTTCCACAATTTTTTTTGCAAGGCTATAGCAAGGCAATATTTTGAAATTTTGAATTTTCGATTTCATGCGATGACAGAGTTGTATCGTCATTGCTTTTAAATAACGTTAACACCAAAATGTCCCTGCGTGATTATTAACCACTAAAAATGAATGTTTGACAAATCAAAAGCAAAGACGTCCTCTCCATGGACAAGTGTCAATAACTGGGAAATAAACCATAGAAGACAAGAACTGATGGATGCTTTCGATTGCTATTACCATGTCTAACAATTTAAAACGGTTTTTGAATCGATCGGACAAAGTCCAGGTTTTCCACAATTTTTTTTGCAAGGCAAGGCAGTATTTTGAAATTTTGAATTTTCGATTTTATGCGATGACAGAGTTGTATCGTCATTGCTTTTGAATTACGTGAACACCAAAATGTCCCTGCGTGAGTATTAACCACTAAAAATGAATGTTTGACAAATCAAAAGCAAAGACGTCGTCTCCATGGACAAGTGTCAATAACTGGGAAATAAACCATAGAAGACAAGAACTGATGGATGCTTTCGATTGCTATCACCATGTCTAACAATTTAAAACGGTTTTTGAATCGATCGGACAAAGTCCAGGTTTTCCACAATTTTTTTTGCAAGGCTATAGCAAGGCAATATTTTGAAATTTTGAATTTTCGATTTCATGCGATGACAGAGTTGTATCGTCATTGCTTTTAAATAACGTTAACACCAAAATGTCCCTGCGTGATTATTAACCACTAAAAATAAATGTTTGACAAATCAAAAGCAAAGACGTCCTCTCCATGGACAAGTGTCAATAACTGGGAAATAAACCATAGAAGACAAGAACTGATGGATGCTTTCGATTGCTATTACCATGTCTAACAATTTAAAACGGTTTTTGAATCGATCGGACAAAGTCCAGGTTTTCCACAATTTTTTTTGCAGCAAGGCAATATTTTGAAATTTTGAAATTTCGATTTCATGCGATGACAGAGTTGTATCGTCATTGCTTTTAAATAACGTTAACACCAAAATGTCCCTGCGTGATTATTAACCACTAAAAATGAATGTTTGACAAATCAAAAGCAAAGACGTCCTCTCCATGGACAAGTGTCAATAACTGGGAAATAAACCATAGAAGACAAGAACTGATGGATGCTTTCGATTGCTATTACCATGTCTAACAATTTAAAACGGTTTTTGAATCGATCGGACAAAGTCCAGGTTTTCCACAATTTTTTTTGCAAGGCTATAGCAAGGCAATATTTTGAAATTTTGAATTTTCGATTTCATGCGATGACAGAGTTGTATCGTCATTGCTTTTAAATAACGTTAACACCAAAATGTCCCTGCGTGATTATTAACCACTAAAAATGAATGTTTGACAAATCAAAAGCAAAGACGTCCTCTCCATGGACAAGTGTCAATAACTGGGAAATAAACCATAGAAGACAAGAACTGATGGATGCTTTCGATTGCTATTACCATGTCTAACAATTTAAAACGGTTTTTGAATCGATCGGACAAAGTCCAGGTTTTCCACAATTTTTTTTGCAAGGCTATAGCAAGGCAATATTTTGAAATTTTGAATTTTCGATTTCATGCGATGACAGAGTTGTATCGTCATTGCTTTTAAATAACGTTAACACCAAAATGTCCCTGCGTGATTATTAACCACTAAAAATGAATGTTTGACAAATCAAAAGCAAAGACGTCCTCTCCATGGACAAGTGTCAATAACTGGGAAATAAACCATAGAAGACAAGAACTGATGGATGCTTTCGATTGCTATTACCATGTCTAACAATTTAAAACGGTTTTTGAATCGATCGGACAAAGTCCAGGTTTTCCACAATTTTTTTTGCAAGGCTATAGCAAGGCAATATTTTGAAATTTTGAATTTTCGATTTCATGCGATGACAGAGTTGTATCGTCATTGCTTTTAAATAACGTTAACACCAAAATGTCCCTGCGTGATTATTAACCACTAAAAATGAATGTTTGACAAATCAAAAGCAAAGACGTCCTCTCCATGGACAAGTGTCAATAACTGGGAAATAAACCATAGAAGACAAGAACTGATGGATGCTTTCGATTGCTATCACCATGTCTAACAATTTAAAACGGTTTTTGAATCGATCGGACAAAGTCCAGGTTTTCCACAATTTTTTTTGCAAGGCTATAGCAAGGCAATATTTTGAAATTTTGAATTTTCGATTTCATGCGATGACAGAGTTGTATCGTCATTGCTTTTAAATAACGTTAACACCAAAATGTCCCTGCGTGATTATTAACCACTAAAAATAAATGTTTGACAAATCAAAAGCAAAGACGTCCTCTCCATGGACAAGTGTCAATAACTGGGAAATAAACCATAGAAGACAAGAACTGATGGATGCTTTCGATTGCTATTACCATGTCTAACAATTTAAAACGGTTTTTGAATCGATCGGACAAAGTCCAGGTTTTCCACAATTTTTTTTGCAGCAAGGCAATATTTTGAAATTTTGAAATTTCGATTTCATGCGATGACAGAGTTGTATCGTCATTGCTTTTAAATAACGTTAACACCAAAATGTCCCTGCGTGATTATTAACCACTAAAAATGAATGTTTGACAAATCAAAAGCAAAGACGTCCTCTCCATGGACAAGTGTCAATAACTGGGAAATAAACCATAGAAGACAAGAACTGATGGATGCTTTCGATTGCTATTACCATGTCTAACAATTTAAAACGGTTTTTGAATCGATCGGACAAAGTCCAGGTTTTCCACAATTTTTTTTGCAAGGCTATAGCAAGGCAATATTTTGAAATTTTGAATTTTCGATTTCATGCGATGACAGAGTTGTATCGTCATTGCTTTTAAATAACGTTAACACCAAAATGTCCCTGCGTGATTATTAACCACTAAAAATAAATGTTTGACAAATCAAAAGCAAAGACGTCCTCTCCATGGACAAGTGTCAATAACTGGGAAATAAACCATAGAAGACAAGAACTGATGGATGCTTTCGATTGCTATTACCATGTCTAACAATTTAAAACGGTTTTTGAATCGATCGGACAAAGTCCAGGTTTTCCACAATTTTTTTTGCAGCAAGGCAATATTTTGAAATTTTGAAATTTCGATTTCATGCGATGACAGAGTTGTATCGTCATTGCTTTTAAATAACGTGAACACCAAAATGTCCCTGCGTGAGTATTAACCACTAAAAATGAATGTTTGACAAATCAAAAGCAAAGACGTCGTCTCCATGGACAAGTGTCAATAACTGGGAAATAAACCATAGAAGACAAGAACTGATGGATGCTTTCGATTGCTATCACCATGTCTAACAATTTAAAACGGTTTTTGAATCGATCGGACAAAGTCCAGGTTTTCCACAATTTTTTTTGCAAGGCTATAGCAAGGCAATATTTTGAAATTTTGAATTTTCGATTTCATGCGATGACAGAGTTGTATCGTCATTGCTTTTAAATAACGTTAACACCAAAATGTCCCTGCGTGATTATTAACCACTAAAAATAAATGTTTGACAAATCAAAAGCAAAGACGTCCTCTCCATGGACAAGTGTCAATAACTGGGAAATAAACCATAGAAGACAAGAACTGATGGATGCTTTCGATTGCTATTACCATGTCTAACAATTTAAAACGGTTTTTGAATCGATCGGACAAAGTCCAGGTTTTCCACAATTTTTTTTGCAGCAAGGCAATATTTTGAAATTTTGAATTTTCGATTTCATGCGATGACAGAGTTGTATCGTCATTGCTTTTAAATAACGTTAACACCAAAATGTCCCTGCGTGATTATTAACCACTAAAAATGAATGTTTGACAAATCAAAAGCAAAGACGTCCTCTCCATGGACAAGTGTCAATAACTGGGAAATAAACCATAGAAGACAAGAACTGATGGATGCTTTCGATTGCTATTACCATGTCTAACAATTTAAAACGGTTTTTGAATCGATCGGACAAAGTCCAGGTTTTCCACAATTTTTTTTGCAAGGCTATAGCAAGGCAATATTTTGAAATTTTGAATTTTCGATTTCATGCGATGACAGAGTTGTATCGTCATTGCTTTTAAATAACGTTAACACCAAAATGTCCCTGCGTGATTATTAACCACTAAAAATGAATGTTTGACAAATCAAAAGCAAAGACGTCCTCTCCATGGACAAGTGTCAATAACTGGGAAATAAACAATAGAAGACAAGAACTGATGGATGCTTTCGATTGCTATTACCATGTCTAACAATTTAAAACGGTTTTTGAATCGATCGGACAAAGTCCAGGTTTTCCACAATTTTTTTTGCAAGGCAAGGCAATATTTTGAAATTTTGAATTTTCGATTTCATGCGATGACAGAGTTGTATCGTCATTGCTTTTAAATAACGTTAACACCAAAATGTCCCTGCGTGATTATTAACCACTAAAAATGAATGTTTGACAAATCAAAAGCAAAGACGTCCTCTCCATGGACAAGTGTCAATAACTGGGAAATAAACAATAGAAGACAAGAACTGATGGATGCTTTCGATTGCTATTACCATGTCTAACAATTTAAAACGGTTTTTGAATCGATCGGACAAAGTCCAGGTTTTCCACAATTTTTTTTGCAAGGCTATAGCAAGGCAATATTTTGAAATTTTGAATTTTCGATTTCATGCGATGACAGAGTTGTATCGTCATTGCTTTTAAATAACGTTAACACCAAAATGTCCCTGCGTGATTATTAACCACTAAAAATGAATGTTTGACAAATCAAAAGCAAAGACGTCCTCTCCATGGACAAGTGTCAATAACTGGGAAATAAACCATAGAAGACAAGAACTGATGGATGCTTTCGATTGCTATTACCATGTCTAACAATTTAAAACGGTTTTTGAATCGATCGGACAAAGTCCAGGTTTTCCACAATTTTTTTTGCAAGGCAAGGCAGTATTTTGAAATTTTGAATTTTCGATTTTATGCGATGACAGAGTTGTATCGTCATTGCTTTTGAATTACGTGAACACCAAAATGTCCCTGCGTGAGTATTAACCACTAAAAATGAATGTTTGACAAATCAAAAGCAAAGACGTCGTCTCCATGGACAAGTGTCAATAACTGGGAAATAAACCATAGAAGACAAGAACTGATGGATGCTTTCGATTGCTATCACCATGTCTAACAATTTAAAACGGTTTTTGAATCGATCGGACAAAGTCCAGGTTTTCCACAATTTTTTTTGCAAGGCTATAGCAAGGCAATATTTTGAAATTTTGAATTTTCGATTTCATGCGATGACAGAGTTGTATCGTCATTGCTTTTAAATAACGTTAACACCAAAATGTCCCTGCGTGATTATTAACCACTAAAAATAAATGTTTGACAAATCAAAAGCAAAGACGTCCTCTCCATGGACAAGTGTCAATAACTGGGAAATAAACCATAGAAGACAAGAACTGATGGATGCTTTCGATTGCTATTACCATGTCTAACAATTTAAAACGGTTTTTGAATCGATCGGACAAAGTCCAGGTTTTCCACAATTTTTTTTGCAAGGCAAGGCAGTATTTTGAAATTTTGAATTTTCGATTTTATGCGATGACAGAGTTGTATCGTCATTGCTTTTGAATTACGTGAACACCAAAATGTCCCTGCGTGAGTATTAACCACTAAAAATGAATGTTTGACAAATCAAAAGCAAAGACGTCGTCTCCATGGACAAGTGTCAATAACTGGGAAATAAACCATAGAAGACAAGAACTGATGGATGCTTTCGATTGCTATTACCATGTCTAACAATTTAAAACGGTTTTTGAATCGATCGGACAAAGTCCAGGTTTTCCACAATTTTTTTTGCAAGGCTATAGCAAGGCAATATTTTGAAATTTTGAATTTTCGATTTCATGCGATGACAGAGTTGTATCGTCATTGCTTTTAAATAACGTTAACACCAAAATGTCCCTGCGTGATTATTAACGACTAAAAATAAATGTTTGACAAATCAAAAGCAAAGACGTCCTCTCCATGGACAAGTGTCAATAACTGGGAAATAAACCATAGAAGACAAGAACTGATGGATGCTTTCGATTGCTATTACCATGTCTAACAATTTAAAACGGTTTTTGAATCGATCGGACAAAGTCCAGGTTTTCCACAATTTTTTTTGCAAGGCAAGGCAGTATTTTGAAATTTTGAATTTTCGATTTTATGCGATGACAGAGTTGTATCGTCATTGCTTTTGAATTACGTGAACACCAAAATGTCCCTGCGTGAGTATTAACCACTAAAAATGAATGTTTGACAAATCAAAAGCAAAGACGTCGTCTCCATGGACAAGTGTCAATAACTGGGAAATAAACCATAGAAGACAAGAACTGATGGATGCTTTCGATTGCTATTACCATGTCTAACAATTTAAAACGGTTTTTGAATCGATCGGACAAAGTCCAGGTTTTCCACAATTTTTTTTGCAAGGCTATAGCAAGGCAATATTTTGAAATTTTGAATTTTCGATTTCATGCGATGACAGAGTTGTATCGTCATTGCTTTTAAATAACGTTAACACCAAAATGTCCCTGCGTGATTATTAACCACTAAAAATAAATGTTTGACAAATCAAAAGCAAAGACGTCCTCTCCATGGACAAGTGTCAATAACTGGGAAATAAACCATAGAAGACAAGAACTGATGGATGCTTTCGATTGCTATTACCATGTCTAACAATTTAAAACGGTTTTTGAATCGATCGGACAAAGTCCAGGTTTTCCACAATTTTTTTTGCAAGGCAAGGCAGTATTTTGAAATTTTGAATTTTCGATTTTATGCGATGACAGAGTTGTATCGTCATTGCTTTTGAATTACGTGAACACCAAAATGTCCCTGCGTGAGTATTAACCACTAAAAATGAATGTTTGACAAATCAAAAGCAAAGACGTCGTCTCCATGGACAAGTGTCAATAACTGGGAAATAAACCATAGAAGACAAGAACTGATGGATGCTTTCGATTGCTATTACCATGTCTAACAATTTAAAACGGTTTTTGAATCGATCGGACAAAGTCCAGGTTTTCCACAATTTTTTTTGCAAGGCTATAGCAAGGCAATATTTTGAAATTTTGAATTTTCGATTTCATGCGATGACAGAGTTGTATCGTCATTGCTTTTAAATAACGTTAACACCAAAATGTCCCTGCGTGATTATTAACCACTAAAAATAAATGTTTGACAAATCAAAAGCAAAGACGTCCTCTCCATGGACAAGTGTCAATAACTGGGAAATAAACCATAGAAGACAAGAACTGATGGATGCTTTCGATTGCTATTACCATGTCTAACAATTTAAAACGGTTTTTGAATCGATCGGACAAAGTCCAGGTTTTCCACAATTTTTTTTGCAGCAAGGCAATATTTTGAAATTTTGAAATTTCGATTTCATGCGATGACAGAGTTGTATCGTCATTGCTTTTAAATAACGTTAACACCAAAATGTCCCTGCGTGATTATTAACCACTAAAAATGAATGTTTGACAAATCAAAAGCAAAGACGTCCTCTCCATGGACAAGTGTCAATAACTGGGAAATAAACCATAGAAGACAAGAACTGATGGATGCTTTCGATTGCTATTACCATGTCTAACAATTTAAAACGGTTTTTGAATCGATCGGACAAAGTCCAGGTTTTCCACAATTTTTTTTGCAAGGCTATAGCAAGGCAATATTTTGAAATTTTGAATTTTCGATTTTATGCGATGACAGAGTTGTATCGTCATTGCTTTTAAATAACGTGAACACCAAAATGTCCCTGCGTGAGTATTAACCACTAAAAATGAATGTTTGACAAATCAAAAGCAAAGACGTCGTCTCCATGGACAAGTGTCAATAACTGGGAAATAAACCATAGAAGACAAGAACTGATGGATGCTTTCGATTGCTATTACCATGTCTAACAATTTAAAACGGTTTTTGAATCGATCGGACAAAGTCCAGGTTTTCCACAATTTTTTTTGCAAGGCTATAGCAAGGCAATATTTTGAAATTTTGAATTTTCGATTTCATGCGATGACAGAGTTGTATCGTCATTGCTTTTAAATAACGTTAACACCAAAATGTCCCTGCGTGATTATTAACCACTAAAAATGAATGTTTGACAAATCAAAAGCAAAGACGTCCTCTCCATGGACAAGTGTCAATAACTGGGAAATAAACCATAGAAGACAAGAACTGATGGATGCTTTCGATTGCTATTACCATGTCTAACAATTTAAAACGGTTTTTGAATCGATCGGACAAAGTCCAGGTTTTCCACAATTTTTTTTGCAAGGCTATAGCAAGGCAATATTTTGAAATTTTGAATTTTCGATTTCATGCGATGACAGAGTTGTATCGTCATTGCTTTTAAATAACGTTAACACCAAAATGTCCCTGCGTGATTATTAACCACTAAAAATGAATGTTTGACAAATCAAAAGCAAAGACGTCCTCTCCATGGACAAGTGTCAATAACTGGGAAATAAACCATAGAAGACAAGAACTGATGGATGCTTTCGATTGCTATTACCATGTCTAACAATTTAAAACGGTTTTTGAATCGATCGGACAAAGTCCAGGTTTTCCACAATTTTTTTTGCAAGGCTATAGCAAGGCAATATTTTGAAATTTTGAATTTTCGATTTCATGCGATGACAGAGTTGTATCGTCATTGCTTTTAAATAACGTTAACACCAAAATGTCCCTGCGTGATTATTAACCACTAAAAATGAATGTTTGACAAATCAAAAGCAAAGACGTCCTCTCCATGGACAAGTGTCAATAACTGGGAAATAAACCATAGAAGACAAGAACTGATGGATGCTTTCGATTGCTATTACCATGTCTAACAATTTAAAACGGTTTTTGAATCGATCGGACAAAGTCCAGGTTTTCCACAATTTTTTTTGCAAGGCTATAGCAAGGCAATATTTTGAAATTTTGAATTTTCGATTTCATGCGATGACAGAGTTGTATCGTCATTGCTTTTAAATAACGTTAACACCAAAATGTCCCTGCGTGATTATTAACCACTAAAAATGAATGTTTGACAAATCAAAAGCAAAGACGTCCTCTCCATGGACAAGTGTCAATAACTGGGAAATAAACAATAGAAGACAAGAACTGATGGATGCTTTCGATTGCTATTACCATGTCTAACAATTTAAAACGGTTTTTGAATCGATCGGACAAAGTCCAGGTTTTCCACAATTTTTTTTGCAAGGCAAGGCAATATTTTGAAATTTTGAATTTTCGATTTCATGCGATGACAGAGTTGTATCGTCATTGCTTTTAAATAACGTTAACACCAAAATGTCCCTGCGTGATTATTAACCACTAAAAATGAATGTTTGACAAATCAAAAGCAAAGACGTCCTCTCCATGGACAAGTGTCAATAACTGGGAAATAAACAATAGAAGACAAGAACTGATGGATGCTTTCGATTGCTATTACCATGTCTAACAATTTAAAACGGTTTTTGAATCGATCGGACAAAGTCCAGGTTTTCCACAATTTTTTTTGCAAGGCTATAGCAAGGCAATATTTTGAAATTTTGAATTTTCGATTTCATGCGATGACAGAGTTGTATCGTCATTGCTTTTAAATAACGTTAACACCAAAATGTCCCTGCGTGATTATTAACCACTAAAAATGAATGTTTGACAAATCAAAAGCAAAGACGTCCTCTCCATGGACAAGTGTCAATAACTGGGAAATAAACCATAGAAGACAAGAACTGATGGATGCTTTCGATTGCTATTACCATGTCTAACAATTTAAAACGGTTTTTGAATCGATCGGACAAAGTCCAGGTTTTCCACAATTTTTTTTGCAAGGCAAGGCAGTATTTTGAAATTTTGAATTTTCGATTTTATGCGATGACAGAGTTGTATCGTCATTGCTTTTGAATTACGTGAACACCAAAATGTCCCTGCGTGAGTATTAACCACTAAAAATGAATGTTTGACAAATCAAAAGCAAAGACGTCGTCTCCATGGACAAGTGTCAATAACTGGGAAATAAACCATAGAAGACAAGAACTGATGGATGCTTTCGATTGCTATCACCATGTCTAACAATTTAAAACGGTTTTTGAATCGATCGGACAAAGTCCAGGTTTTCCACAATTTTTTTTGCAAGGCTATAGCAAGGCAATATTTTGAAATTTTGAATTTTCGATTTCATGCGATGACAGAGTTGTATCGTCATTGCTTTTAAATAACGTTAACACCAAAATGTCCCTGCGTGATTATTAACCACTAAAAATAAATGTTTGACAAATCAAAAGCAAAGACGTCCTCTCCATGGACAAGTGTCAATAACTGGGAAATAAACCATAGAAGACAAGAACTGATGGATGCTTTCGATTGCTATTACCATGTCTAACAATTTAAAACGGTTTTTGAATCGATCGGACAAAGTCCAGGTTTTCCACAATTTTTTTTGCAAGGCAAGGCAGTATTTTGAAATTTTGAATTTTCGATTTTATGCGATGACAGAGTTGTATCGTCATTGCTTTTGAATTACGTGAACACCAAAATGTCCCTGCGTGAGTATTAACCACTAAAAATGAATGTTTGACAAATCAAAAGCAAAGACGTCGTCTCCATGGACAAGTGTCAATAACTGGGAAATAAACCATAGAAGACAAGAACTGATGGATGCTTTCGATTGCTATTACCATGTCTAACAATTTAAAACGGTTTTTGAATCGATCGGACAAAGTCCAGGTTTTCCACAATTTTTTTTGCAAGGCTATAGCAAGGCAATATTTTGAAATTTTGAATTTTCGATTTCATGCGATGACAGAGTTGTATCGTCATTGCTTTTAAATAACGTTAACACCAAAATGTCCCTGCGTGATTATTAACCACTAAAAATAAATGTTTGACAAATCAAAAGCAAAGACGTCCTCTCCATGGACAAGTGTCAATAACTGGGAAATAAACCATAGAAGACAAGAACTGATGGATGCTTTCGATTGCTATTACCATGTCTAACAATTTAAAACGGTTTTTGAATCGATCGGACAAAGTCCAGGTTTTCCACAATTTTTTTTGCAAGGCAAGGCAGTATTTTGAAATTTTGAATTTTCGATTTTATGCGATGACAGAGTTGTATCGTCATTGCTTTTGAATTACGTGAACACCAAAATGTCCCTGCGTGAGTATTAACCACTAAAAATGAATGTTTGACAAATCAAAAGCAAAGACGTCGTCTCCATGGACAAGTGTCAATAACTGGGAAATAAACCATAGAAGACAAGAACTGATGGATGCTTTCGATTGCTATTACCATGTCTAACAATTTAAAACGGTTTTTGAATCGATCGGACAAAGTCCAGGTTTTCCACAATTTTTTTTGCAAGGCTATAGCAAGGCAATATTTTGAAATTTTGAATTTTCGATTTCATGCGATGACAGAGTTGTATCGTCATTGCTTTTAAATAACGTTAACACCAAAATGTCCCTGCGTGATTATTAACCACTAAAAATAAATGTTTGACAAATCAAAAGCAAAGACGTCCTCTCCATGGACAAGTGTCAATAACTGGGAAATAAACCATAGAAGACAAGAACTGATGGATGCTTTCGATTGCTATTACCATGTCTAACAATTTAAAACGGTTTTTGAATCGATCGGACAAAGTCCAGGTTTTCCACAATTTTTTTTGCAAGGCAAGGCAGTATTTTGAAATTTTGAATTTTCGATTTTATGCGATGACAGAGTTGTATCGTCATTGCTTTTGAATTACGTGAACACCAAAATGTCCCTGCGTGAGTATTAACCACTAAAAATGAATGTTTGACAAATCAAAAGCAAAGACGTCGTCTCCATGGACAAGTGTCAATAACTGGGAAATAAACCATAGAAGACAAGAACTGATGGATGCTTTCGATTGCTATTACCATGTCTAACAATTTAAAACGGTTTTTGAATCGATCGGACAAAGTCCAGGTTTTCCACAATTTTTTTTGCAAGGCTATAGCAAGGCAATATTTTGAAATTTTGAATTTTCGATTTCATGCGATGACAGAGTTGTATCGTCATTGCTTTTAAATAACGTTAACACCAAAATGTCCCTGCGTGATTATTAACCACTAAAAATAAATGTTTGACAAATCAAAAGCAAAGACGTCCTCTCCATGGACAAGTGTCAATAACTGGGAAATAAACCATAGAAGACAAGAACTGATGGATGCTTTCGATTGCTATTACCATGTCTAACAATTTAAAACGGTTTTTGAATCGATCGGACAAAGTCCAGGTTTTCCACAATTTTTTTTGCAGCAAGGCAATATTTTGAAATTTTGAAATTTCGATTTTATGCGATGACAGAGTTGTATCGTCATTGCTTTTAAATAACGTTAACACCAAAATGTCCCTGCGTGATTATTAACCACTAAAAATGAATGTTTGACAAATCAAAAGCAAAGACGTCCTCTCCATGGACAAGTGTCAATAACTGGGAAATAAACCATAGAAGACAAGAACTGATGGATGCTTTCGATTGCTATTACCATGTCTAACAATTTAAAACGGTTTTTGAATCGATCGGACAAAGTCCAGGTTTTCCACAATTTTTTTTGCAAGGCTATAGCAAGGCAATATTTTGAAATTTTGAATTTTCGATTTTATGCGATGACAGAGTTGTATCGTCATTGCTTTTAAATAACGTGAACACCAAAATGTCCCTGCGTGAGTATTAACCACTAAAAATGAATGTTTGACAAATCAAAAGCAAAGACGTCGTCTCCATGGACAAGTGTCAATAACTGGGAAATAAACCATAGAAGACAAGAACTGATGGATGCTTTCGATTGCTATTACCATGTCTAACAATTTAAAACGGTTTTTGAATCGATCGGACAAAGTCCAGGTTTTCCACAATTTTTTTTGCAAGGCTATAGCAAGGCAATATTTTGAAATTTTGAATTTTCGATTTCATGCGATGACAGAGTTGTATCGTCATTGCTTTTAAATAACGTTAACACCAAAATGTCCCTGCGTGATTATTAACCACTAAAAATGAATGTTTGACAAATCAAAAGCAAAGACGTCCTCTCCATGGACAAGTGTCAATAACTGGGAAATAAACCATAGAAGACAAGAACTGATGGATGCTTTCGATTGCTATTACCATGTCTAACAATTTAAAACGGTTTTTGAATCGATCGGACAAAGTCCAGGTTTTCCACAATTTTTTTTGCAAGGCTATAGCAAGGCAATATTTTGAAATTTTGAATTTTCGATTTCATGCGATGACAGAGTTGTATCGTCATTGCTTTTAAATAACGTTAACACCAAAATGTCCCTGCGTGATTATTAACCACTAAAAATGAATGTTTGACAAATCAAAAGCAAAGACGTCCTCTCCATGGACAAGTGTCAATAACTGGGAAATAAACCATAGAAGACAAGAACTGATGGATGCTTTCGATTGCTATTACCATGTCTAACAATTTAAAACGGTTTTTGAATCGATCGGACAAAGTCCAGGTTTTCCACAATTTTTTTTGCAAGGCTATAGCAAGGCAATATTTTGAAATTTTGAATTTTCGATTTCATGCGATGACAGAGTTGTATCGTCATTGCTTTTAAATAACGTTAACACCAAAATGTCCCTGCGTGATTATTAACCACTAAAAATGAATGTTTGACAAATCAAAAGCAAAGACGTCCTCTCCATGGACAAGTGTCAATAACTGGGAAATAAACCATAGAAGACAAGAACTGATGGATGCTTTCGATTGCTATTACCATGTCTAACAATTTAAAACGGTTTTTGAATCGATCGGACAAAGTCCAGGTTTTCCACAATTTTTTTTGCAAGGCTATAGCAAGGCAATATTTTGAAATTTTGAATTTTCGATTTCATGCGATGACAGAGTTGTATCGTCATTGCTTTTAAATAACGTTAACACCAAAATGTCCCTGCGTGATTATTAACCACTAAAAATGAATGTTTGACAAATCAAAAGCAAAGACGTCCTCTCCATGGACAAGTGTCAATAACTGGGAAATAAACAATAGAAGACAAGAACTGATGGATGCTTTCGATTGCTATTACCATGTCTAACAATTTAAAACGGTTTTTGAATCGATCGGACAAAGTCCAGGTTTTCCACAATTTTTTTTGCAAGGCTTATAGCAAGGCAATATTTGAAATTTTGAATTTTCGATTTCATGCGATGACAGAGTTGTATCGTCATTGCTTTTAAATAACGTTAACACCAAAATGTCCCTGCGTGATTATTAACCACTAAAAATAAATGTTTGACAAATCAAAAGCAAAGACGTCCTCTCCATGGACAAGTGTCAATAACTGGGAAATAAACCATAGAAGACAAGAACTGATGGATGCTTTCGATTGCTATTACCATGTCTAACAATTTAAAACGGTTTTTGAATCGATCGGACAAAGTCCAGGTTTTCCACAATTTTTTTGCAAGGCTATAGCAAGGCAATATTTTGAAATTTTGAATTTTCGATTTCATGCGATGACAGAGTTGTATCGTCATTGCTTTTAAATAACGTTAACACCAAAATGTCCCTGCGTGATTATTAACCACTAAAAATGAATGTTTGACAAATCAAAAGCAAAGACGTCCTCTCCATGGACAAGTGTCAATAACTGGGAAATAAACAATAGAAGACAAGAACTGATGGATGCTTTCGATTGCTATTACCATGTCTAACAATTTAAAACGGTTTTTGAATCGATCGGACAAAGTCCAGGTTTTCCACAATTTTTTTTGCAAGGCTATAGCAAGGCAATATTTTGAAATTTTGAATTTTCGATTTCATGCGATGACAGAGTTGTATCGTCATTGCTTTTAAATAACGTTAACACCAAAATGTCCCTGCGTGATTATTAACCACTAAAAATGAATGTTTGACAAATCAAAAGCAAAGACGTCCTCTCCATGGACAAGTGTCAATAACTGGGAAATAAACCATAGAAGACAAGAACTGATGGATGCTTTCGATTGCTATTACCATGTCTAACAATTTAAAACGGTTTTTGAATCGATCGGACAAAGTCCAGGTTTTCCACAATTTTTTTTGCAAGGCTATAGCAAGGCAATATTTTGAAATTTTGAATTTTCGATTTCATGCGATGACAGAGTTGTATCGTCATTGCTTTTAAATAACGTTAACACCAAAATGTCCCTGCGTGATTATTAACCACTAAAAATGAATGTTTGACAAATCAAAAGCAAAGACGTCCTCTCCATGGACAAGTGTCAATAACTGGGAAATAAACAATAGAAGACAAGAACTGATGGATGCTTTCGATTGCTATTACCATGTCTAACAATTTAAAACGGTTTTTGAATCGATCGGACAAAGTCCAGGTTTTCCACAATTTTTTTTGCAGCAAGGCAATATTTTGAAATTTTGAAATTTCGATTTCATGCGATGACAGAGTTGTATCGTCATTGCTTTTAAATAACGTTAACACCAAAATGTCCCTGCGTGATTATTAACCACTAAAAATGAATGTTTGACAAATCAAAAGCAAAGACGTCCTCTCCATGGACAAGTGTCAATAACTGGGAAATAAACCATAGAAGACAAGAACTGATGGATGCTTTCGATTGCTATTACCATGTCTAACAATTTAAAACGGTTTTTGAATCGATCGGACAAAGTCCAGGTTTTCCACAATTTTTTTTGCAAGGCTATAGCAAGGCAATATTTTGAAATTTTGAATTTTCGATTTTATGCGATGACAGAGTTGTATCGTCATTGCTTTTAAATAACGTGAACACCAAAATGTCCCTGCGTGAGTATTAACCACTAAAAATGAATGTTTGACAAATCAAAAGCAAAGACGTCGTCTCCATGGACAAGTGTCAATAACTGGGAAATAAACCATAGAAGACAAGAACTGATGGATGCTTTCGATTGCTATTACCATGTCTAACAATTTAAAACGGTTTTTGAATCGATCGGACAAAGTCCAGGTTTTCCACAATTTTTTTTGCAAGGCTATAGCAAGGCAATATTTTGAAATTTTGAATTTTCGATTTCATGCGATGACAGAGTTGTATCGTCATTGCTTTTAAATAACGTTAACACCAAAATGTCCCTGCGTGATTATTAACCACTAAAAATGAATGTTTGACAAATCAAAAGCAAAGACGTCCTCTCCATGGACAAGTGTCAATAACTGGGAAATAAACCATAGAAGACAAGAACTGATGGATGCTTTCGATTGCTATTACCATGTCTAACAATTTAAAACGGTTTTTGAATCGATCGGACAAAGTCCAGGTTTTCCACAATTTTTTTTGCAAGGCTATAGCAAGGCAATATTTTGAAATTTTGAATTTTCGATTTCATGCGATGACAGAGTTGTATCGTCATTGCTTTTAAATAACGTTAACACCAAAATGTCCCTGCGTGATTATTAACCACTAAAAATGAATGTTTGACAAATCAAAAGCAAAGACGTCCTCTCCATGGACAAGTGTCAATAACTGGGAAATAAACCATAGAAGACAAGAACTGATGGATGCTTTCGATTGCTATTACCATGTCTAACAATTTAAAACGGTTTTTGAATCGATCGGACAAAGTCCAGGTTTTCCACAATTTTTTTTGCAAGGCTATAGCAAGGCAATATTTTGAAATTTTGAATTTTCGATTTCATGCGATGACAGAGTTGTATCGTCATTGCTTTTAAATAACGTTAACACCAAAATGTCCCTGCGTGATTATTAACCACTAAAAATGAATGTTTGACAAATCAAAAGCAAAGACGTCCTCTCCATGGACAAGTGTCAATAACTGGGAAATAAACCATAGAAGACAAGAACTGATGGATGCTTTCGATTGCTATTACCATGTCTAACAATTTAAAACGGTTTTTGAATCGATCGGACAAAGTCCAGGTTTTCCACAATTTTTTTTGCAAGGCTATAGCAAGGCAATATTTTGAAATTTTGAATTTTCGATTTCATGCGATGACAGAGTTGTATCGTCATTGCTTTTAAATAACGTTAACACCAAAATGTCCCTGCGTGATTATTAACCACTAAAAATGAATGTTTGACAAATCAAAAGCAAAGACGTCCTCTCCATGGACAAGTGTCAATAACTGGGAAATAAACCATAGAAGACAAGAACTGATGGATGCTTTCGATTGCTATTACCATGTCTAACAATTTAAAACGGTTTTTGAATCGATCGGACAAAGTCCAGGTTTTCCACAATTTTTTTTGCAAGGCTATAGCAAGGCAATATTTTGAAATTTTGAATTTTCGATTTCATGCGATGACAGAGTTGTATCGTCATTGCTTTTAAATAACGTTAACACCAAAATGTCCCTGCGTGATTATTAACCACTAAAAATGAATGTTTGACAAATCAAAAGCAAAGACGTCCTCTCCATGGACAAGTGTCAATAACTGGGAAATAAACCATAGAAGACAAGAACTGATGGATGCTTTCGATTGCTATTACCATGTCTAACAATTTAAAACGGTTTTTGAATCGATCGGACAAAGTCCAGGTTTTCCACAATTTTTTTTGCAAGGCTATAGCAAGGCAATATTTTGAAATTTTGAATTTTCGATTTCATGCGATGACAGAGTTGTATCGTCATTGCTTTTAAATAACGTTAACACCAAAATGTCCCTGCGTGATTATTAACCACTAAAAATGAATGTTTGACAAATCAAAAGCAAAGACGTCCTCTCCATGGACAAGTGTCAATAACTGGGAAATAAACCATAGAAGACAAGAACTGATGGATGCTTTCGATTGCTATTACCATGTCTAACAATTTAAAACGGTTTTTGAATCGATCGGACAAAGTCCAGGTTTTCCACAATTTTTTTTGCAAGGCAAGGCAGTATTTTGAAATTTTGAATTTTCGATTTTATGCGATGACAGAGTTGTATCGTCATTGCTTTTGAATTACGTGAACACCAAAATGTCCCTGCGTGAGTATTAACCACTAAAAATGAATGTTTGACAAATCAAAAGCAAAGACGTCGTCTCCATGGACAAGTGTCAATAACTGGGAAATAAACCATAGAAGACAAGAACTGATGGATGCTTTCGATTGCTATCACCATGTCTAACAATTTAAAACGGTTTTTGAATCGATCGGACAAAGTCCAGGTTTTCCACAATTTTTTTTGCAAGGCTATAGCAAGGCAATATTTTGAAATTTTGAATTTTCGATTTCATGCGATGACAGAGTTGTATCGTCATTGCTTTTAAATAACGTTAACACCAAAATGTCCCTGCGTGATTATTAACCACTAAAAATAAATGTTTGACAAATCAAAAGCAAAGACGTCCTCTCCATGGACAAGTGTCAATAACTGGGAAATAAACCATAGAAGACAAGAACTGATGGATGCTTTCGATTGCTATTACCATGTCTAACAATTTAAAACGGTTTTTGAATCGATCGGACAAAGTCCAGGTTTTCCACAATTTTTTTTGCAAGGCAAGGCAGTATTTTGAAATTTTGAATTTTCGATTTTATGCGATGACAGAGTTGTATCGTCATTGCTTTTGAATTACGTGAACACCAAAATGTCCCTGCGTGAGTATTAACCACTAAAAATGAATGTTTGACAAATCAAAAGCAAAGACGTCGTCTCCATGGACAAGTGTCAATAACTGGGAAATAAACCATAGAAGACAAGAACTGATGGATGCTTTCGATTGCTATTACCATGTCTAACAATTTAAAACGGTTTTTGAATCGATCGGACAAAGTCCAGGTTTTCCACAATTTTTTTTGCAAGGCTATAGCAAGGCAATATTTTGAAATTTTGAATTTTCGATTTCATGCGATGACAGAGTTGTATCGTCATTGCTTTTAAATAACGTTAACACCAAAATGTCCCTGCGTGATTATTAACCACTAAAAATAAATGTTTGACAAATCAAAAGCAAAGACGTCCTCTCCATGGACAAGTGTCAATAACTGGGAAATAAACCATAGAAGACAAGAACTGATGGATGCTTTCGATTGCTATTACCATGTCTAACAATTTAAAACGGTTTTTGAATCGATCGGACAAAGTCCAGGTTTTCCACAATTTTTTTTGCAAGGCAAGGCAGTATTTTGAAATTTTGAATTTTCGATTTTATGCGATGACAGAGTTGTATCGTCATTGCTTTTGAATTACGTGAACACCAAAATGTCCCTGCGTGAGTATTAACCACTAAAAATGAATGTTTGACAAATCAAAAGCAAAGACGTCGTCTCCATGGACAAGTGTCAATAACTGGGAAATAAACCATAGAAGACAAGAACTGATGGATGCTTTCGATTGCTATTACCATGTCTAACAATTTAAAACGGTTTTTGAATCGATCGGACAAAGTCCAGGTTTTCCACAATTTTTTTTGCAAGGCTATAGCAAGGCAATATTTTGAAATTTTGAATTTTCGATTTCATGCGATGACAGAGTTGTATCGTCATTGCTTTTAAATAACGTTAACACCAAAATGTCCCTGCGTGATTATTAACCACTAAAAATAAATGTTTGACAAATCAAAAGCAAAGACGTCCTCTCCATGGACAAGTGTCAATAACTGGGAAATAAACCATAGAAGACAAGAACTGATGGATGCTTTCGATTGCTATTACCATGTCTAACAATTTAAAACGGTTTTTGAATCGATCGGACAAAGTCCAGGTTTTCCACAATTTTTTTTGCAAGGCAAGGCAGTATTTTGAAATTTTGAATTTTCGATTTTATGCGATGACAGAGTTGTATCGTCATTGCTTTTGAATTACGTGAACACCAAAATGTCCCTGCGTGAGTATTAACCACTAAAAATGAATGTTTGACAAATCAAAAGCAAAGACGTCGTCTCCATGGACAAGTGTCAATAACTGGGAAATAAACCATAGAAGACAAGAACTGATGGATGCTTTCGATTGCTATTACCATGTCTAACAATTTAAAACGGTTTTTGAATCGATCGGACAAAGTCCAGGTTTTCCACAATTTTTTTTGCAAGGCTATAGCAAGGCAATATTTTGAAATTTTGAATTTTCGATTTCATGCGATGACAGAGTTGTATCGTCATTGCTTTTAAATAACGTTAACACCAAAATGTCCCTGCGTGATTATTAACCACTAAAAATAAATGTTTGACAAATCAAAAGCAAAGACGTCCTCTCCATGGACAAGTGTCAATAACTGGGAAATAAACCATAGAAGACAAGAACTGATGGATGCTTTCGATTGCTATTACCATGTCTAACAATTTAAAACGGTTTTTGAATCGATCGGACAAAGTCCAGGTTTTCCACAATTTTTTTTGCAGCAAGGCAATATTTTGAAATTTTGAAATTTCGATTTTATGCGATGACAGAGTTGTATCGTCATTGCTTTTAAATAACGTTAACACCAAAATGTCCCTGCGTGATTATTAACCACTAAAAATGAATGTTTGACAAATCAAAAGCAAAGACGTCCTCTCCATGGACAAGTGTCAATAACTGGGAAATAAACCATAGAAGACAAGAACTGATGGATGCTTTCGATTGCTATTACCATGTCTAACAATTTAAAACGGTTTTTGAATCGATCGGACAAAGTCCAGGTTTTCCACAATTTTTTTTGCAAGGCTATAGCAAGGCAATATTTTGAAATTTTGAATTTTCGATTTTATGCGATGACAGAGTTGTATCGTCATTGCTTTTAAATAACGTGAACACCAAAATGTCCCTGCGTGAGTATTAACCACTAAAAATGAATGTTTGACAAATCAAAAGCAAAGACGTCGTCTCCATGGACAAGTGTCAATAACTGGGAAATAAACCATAGAAGACAAGAACTGATGGATGCTTTCGATTGCTATTACCATGTCTAACAATTTAAAACGGTTTTTGAATCGATCGGACAAAGTCCAGGTTTTCCACAATTTTTTTTGCAAGGCTATAGCAAGGCAATATTTTGAAATTTTGAATTTTCGATTTCATGCGATGACAGAGTTGTATCGTCATTGCTTTTAAATAACGTTAACACCAAAATGTCCCTGCGTGATTATTAACCACTAAAAATGAATGTTTGACAAATCAAAAGCAAAGACGTCCTCTCCATGGACAAGTGTCAATAACTGGGAAATAAACCATAGAAGACAAGAACTGATGGATGCTTTCGATTGCTATTACCATGTCTAACAATTTAAAACGGTTTTTGAATCGATCGGACAAAGTCCAGGTTTTCCACAATTTTTTTTGCAAGGCTATAGCAAGGCAATATTTTGAAATTTTGAATTTTCGATTTCATGCGATGACAGAGTTGTATCGTCATTGCTTTTAAATAACGTTAACACCAAAATGTCCCTGCGTGATTATTAACCACTAAAAATGAATGTTTGACAAATCAAAAGCAAAGACGTCCTCTCCATGGACAAGTGTCAATAACTGGGAAATAAACCATAGAAGACAAGAACTGATGGATGCTTTCGATTGCTATTACCATGTCTAACAATTTAAAACGGTTTTTGAATCGATCGGACAAAGTCCAGGTTTTCCACAATTTTTTTTGCAAGGCTATAGCAAGGCAATATTTTGAAATTTTGAATTTTCGATTTCATGCGATGACAGAGTTGTATCGTCATTGCTTTTAAATAACGTTAACACCAAAATGTCCCTGCGTGATTATTAACCACTAAAAATGAATGTTTGACAAATCAAAAGCAAAGACGTCCTCTCCATGGACAAGTGTCAATAACTGGGAAATAAACCATAGAAGACAAGAACTGATGGATGCTTTCGATTGCTATTACCATGTCTAACAATTTAAAACGGTTTTTGAATCGATCGGACAAAGTCCAGGTTTTCCACAATTTTTTTTGCAAGGCTATAGCAAGGCAATATTTTGAAATTTTGAATTTTCGATTTCATGCGATGACAGAGTTGTATCGTCATTGCTTTTAAATAACGTTAACACCAAAATGTCCCTGCGTGATTATTAACCACTAAAAATGAATGTTTGACAAATCAAAAGCAAAGACGTCCTCTCCATGGACAAGTGTCAATAACTGGGAAATAAACAATAGAAGACAAGAACTGATGGATGCTTTCGATTGCTATTACCATGTCTAACAATTTAAAACGGTTTTTGAATCGATCGGACAAAGTCCAGGTTTTCCACAATTTTTTTTGCAAGGCTTATAGCAAGGCAATATTTTGAAATTTTGAATTTTCGATTTCATGCGATGACAGAGTTGTATCGTCATTGCTTTTAAATAACGTTAACACCAAAATGTCCCTGCGTGATTATTAACCACTAAAAATAAATGTTTGACAAATCAAAAGCAAAGACGTCCTCTCCATGGACAAGTGTCAATAACTGGGAAATAAACCATAGAAGACAAGAACTGATGGATGCTTTCGATTGCTATTACCATGTCTAACAATTTAAAACGGTTTTTGAATCGATCGGACAAAGTCCAGGTTTTCCACAATTTTTTTTGCAAGGCTATAGCAAGGCAATATTTTGAAATTTTGAATTTTCGATTTCATGCGATGACAGAGTTGTATCGTCATTGCTTTTAAATAACGTTAACACCAAAATGTCCCTGCGTGATTATTAACCACTAAAAATGAATGTTTGACAAATCAAAAGCAAAGACGTCCTCTCCATGGACAAGTGTCAATAACTGGGAAATAAACAATAGAAGACAAGAACTGATGGATGCTTTCGATTGCTATTACCATGTCTAACAATTTAAAACGGTTTTTGAATCGATCGGACAAAGTCCAGGTTTTCCACAATTTTTTTTGCAAGGCTATAGCAAGGCAATATTTTGAAATTTTGAATTTTCGATTTCATGCGATGACAGAGTTGTATCGTCATTGCTTTTAAATAACGTTAACACCAAAATGTCCCTGCGTGATTATTAACCACTAAAAATGAATGTTTGACAAATCAAAAGCAAAGACGTCCTCTCCATGGACAAGTGTCAATAACTGGGAAATAAACCATAGAAGACAAGAACTGATGGATGCTTTCGATTGCTATTACCATGTCTAACAATTTAAAACGGTTTTTGAATCGATCGGACAAAGTCCAGGTTTTCCACAATTTTTTTTGCAAGGCTATAGCAAGGCAATATTTTGAAATTTTGAATTTTCGATTTCATGCGATGACAGAGTTGTATCGTCATTGCTTTTAAATAACGTTAACACCAAAATGTCCCTGCGTGATTATTAACCACTAAAAATGAATGTTTGACAAATCAAAAGCAAAGACGTCCTCTCCATGGACAAGTGTCAATAACTGGGAAATAAACAATAGAAGACAAGAACTGATGGATGCTTTCGATTGCTATTACCATGTCTAACAATTTAAAACGGTTTTTGAATCGATCGGACAAAGTCCAGGTTTTCCACAATTTTTTTTGCAGCAAGGCAATATTTTGAAATTTTGAAATTTCGATTTCATGCGATGACAGAGTTGTATCGTCATTGCTTTTAAATAACGTTAACACCAAAATGTCCCTGCGTGATTATTAACCACTAAAAATGAATGTTTGACAAATCAAAAGCAAAGACGTCCTCTCCATGGACAAGTGTCAATAACTGGGAAATAAACCATAGAAGACAAGAACTGATGGATGCTTTCGATTGCTATTACCATGTCTAACAATTTAAAACGGTTTTTGAATCGATCGGACAAAGTCCAGGTTTTCCACAATTTTTTTTGCAAGGCTATAGCAAGGCAATATTTTGAAATTTTGAATTTTCGATTTTATGCGATGACAGAGTTGTATCGTCATTGCTTTTAAATAACGTGAACACCAAAATGTCCCTGCGTGAGTATTAACCACTAAAAATGAATGTTTGACAAATCAAAAGCAAAGACGTCGTCTCCATGGACAAGTGTCAATAACTGGGAAATAAACCATAGAAGACAAGAACTGATGGATGCTTTCGATTGCTATTACCATGTCTAACAATTTAAAACGGTTTTTGAATCGATCGGACAAAGTCCAGGTTTTCCACAATTTTTTTTGCAAGGCTATAGCAAGGCAATATTTTGAAATTTTGAATTTTCGATTTCATGCGATGACAGAGTTGTATCGTCATTGCTTTTAAATAACGTTAACACCAAAATGTCCCTGCGTGATTATTAACCACTAAAAATGAATGTTTGACAAATCAAAAGCAAAGACGTCCTCTCCATGGACAAGTGTCAATAACTGGGAAATAAACCATAGAAGACAAGAACTGATGGATGCTTTCGATTGCTATTACCATGTCTAACAATTTAAAACGGTTTTTGAATCGATCGGACAAAGTCCAGGTTTTCCACAATTTTTTTTGCAAGGCTATAGCAAGGCAATATTTTGAAATTTTGAATTTTCGATTTCATGCGATGACAGAGTTGTATCGTCATTGCTTTTAAATAACGTTAACACCAAAATGTCCCTGCGTGATTATTAACCACTAAAAATGAATGTTTGACAAATCAAAAGCAAAGACGTCCTCTCCATGGACAAGTGTCAATAACTGGGAAATAAACCATAGAAGACAAGAACTGATGGATGCTTTCGATTGCTATTACCATGTCTAACAATTTAAAACGGTTTTTGAATCGATCGGACAAAGTCCAGGTTTTCCACAATTTTTTTTGCAAGGCTATAGCAAGGCAATATTTTGAAATTTTGAATTTTCGATTTCATGCGATGACAGAGTTGTATCGTCATTGCTTTTAAATAACGTTAACACCAAAATGTCCCTGCGTGATTATTAACCACTAAAAATGAATGTTTGACAAATCAAAAGCAAAGACGTCCTCTCCATGGACAAGTGTCAATAACTGGGAAATAAACCATAGAAGACAAGAACTGATGGATGCTTTCGATTGCTATTACCATGTCTAACAATTTAAAACGGTTTTTGAATCGATCGGACAAAGTCCAGGTTTTCCACAATTTTTTTTGCAAGGCTATAGCAAGGCAATATTTTGAAATTTTGAATTTTCGATTTCATGCGATGACAGAGTTGTATCGTCATTGCTTTTAAATAACGTTAACACCAAAATGTCCCTGCGTGATTATTAACCACTAAAAATGAATGTTTGACAAATCAAAAGCAAAGACGTCCTCTCCATGGACAAGTGTCAATAACTGGGAAATAAACCATAGAAGACAAGAACTGATGGATGCTTTCGATTGCTATTACCATGTCTAACAATTTAAAACGGTTTTTGAATCGATCGGACAAAGTCCAGGTTTTCCACAATTTTTTTTGCAAGGCTATAGCAAGGCAATATTTTGAAATTTTGAATTTTCGATTTCATGCGATGACAGAGTTGTATCGTCATTGCTTTTAAATAACGTTAACACCAAAATGTCCCTGCGTGATTATTAACCACTAAAAATGAATGTTTGACAAATCAAAAGCAAAGACGTCCTCTCCATGGACAAGTGTCAATAACTGGGAAATAAACCATAGAAGACAAGAACTGATGGATGCTTTCGATTGCTATTACCATGTCTAACAATTTAAAACGGTTTTTGAATCGATCGGACAAAGTCCAGGTTTTCCACAATTTTTTTTGCAAGGCTATAGCAAGGCAATATTTTGAAATTTTGAATTTTCGATTTCATGCGATGACAGAGTTGTATCGTCATTGCTTTTAAATAACGTTAACACCAAAATGTCCCTGCGTGATTATTAACCACTAAAAATGAATGTTTGACAAATCAAAAGCAAAGACGTCGTCTCCATGGACAAGTGTCAATAACTGGGAAATAAACCATAGAAGACAAGAACTGATGGATGCTTTCGATTGCTATTACCATGTCTAACAATTTAAAACGGTTTTTGAATCGATCGGACAAAGTCCAGGTTTTCCACAATTTTTTTTGCAAGGCTATAGCAAGGCAATATTTTGAAATTTTGAATTTTCGATTTCATGCGATGACAGAGTTGTATCGTCATTGCTTTTAAATAACGTTAACACCAAAATGTCCCTGCGTGATTATTAACCACTAAAAATGAATGTTTGACAAATCAAAAGCAAAGACGTCCTCTCCATGGACAAGTGTCAATAACTGGGAAATAAACCATAGAAGACAAGAACTGATGGATGCTTTCGATTGCTATTACCATGTCTAACAATTTAAAACGGTTTTTGAATCGATCGGACAAAGTCCAGGTTTTCCACAATTTTTTTTGCAAGGCTATAGCAAGGCAATATTTTGAAATTTTGAATTTTCGATTTCATGCGATGACAGAGTTGTATCGTCATTGCTTTTAAATAACGTTAACACCAAAATGTCCCTGCGTGATTATTAACCACTAAAAATGAATGTTTGACAAATCAAAAGCAAAGACGTCGTCTCCATGGACAAGTGTCAATAACTGGGAAATAAACCATAGAAGACAAGAACTGATGGATGCTTTCGATTGCTATTACCATGTCTAACAATTTAAAACGGTTTTTGAATCGATCGGACAAAGTCCAGGTTTTCCACAATTTTTTTTGCAAGGCTATAGCAAGGCAATATTTTGAAATTTTGAATTTTCGATTTCATGCGATGACAGAGTTGTATCGTCATTGCTTTTAAATAACGTTAACACCAAAATGTCCCTGCGTGATTATTAACCACTAAAAATGAATGTTTGACAAATCAAAAGCAAAGACGTCCTCTCCATGGACAAGTGTCAATAACTGGGAAATAAACAATAGAAGACAAGAACTGATGGATGCTTTCGATTGCTATTACCATGTCTAACAATTTAAAACGGTTTTTGAATCGATCGGACAAAGTCCAGGTTTTCCACAATTTTTTTTGCAAGGCTATAGCAAGGCAATATTTTGAAATTTTGAATTTTCGATTTCATGCGATGACAGAGTTGTATCGTCATTGCTTTTAAATAACGTTAACACCAAAATGTCCCTGCGTGATTATTAACCACTAAAAATGAATGTTTGACAAATCAAAAGCAAAGACGTCCTCTCCATGGACAAGTGTCAATAACTGGGAAATAAACCATAGAAGACAAGAACTGATGGATGCTTTCGATTGCTATTACCATGTCTAACAATTTAAAACGGTTTTTGAATCGATCGGACAAAGTCCAGGTTTTCCACAATTTTTTTTGCAAGGCTATAGCAAGGCAATATTTTGAAATTTTGAATTTTCGATTTCATGCGATGACAGAGTTGTATCGTCATTGCTTTTAAATAACGTTAACACCAAAATGTCCCTGCGTGATTATTAACCACTAAAAATGAATGTTTGACAAATCAAAAGCAAAGACGTCGTCTCCATGGACAAGTGTCAATAACTGGGAAATAAACCATAGAAGACAAGAACTGATGGATGCTTTCGATTGCTATTACCATGTCTAACAATTTAAAACGGTTTTTGAATCGATCGGACAAAGTCCAGGTTTTCCACAATTTTTTTTGCAAGGCTATAGCAAGGCAATATTTTGAAATTTTGAATTTTCGATTTCATGCGATGACAGAGTTGTATCGTCATTGCTTTTAAATAACGTTAACACCAAAATGTCCCTGCGTGATTATTAACCACTAAAAATGAATGTTTGACAAATCAAAAGCAAAGACGTCCTCTCCATGGACAAGTGTCAATAACTGGGAAATAAACCATAGAAGACAAGAACTGATGGATGCTTTCGATTGCTATTACCATGTCTAACAATTTAAAACGGTTTTTGAATCGATCGGACAAAGTCCAGGTTTTCCACAATTTTTTTTGCAAGGCTATAGCAAGGCAATATTTTGAAATTTTGAATTTTCGATTTCATGCGATGACAGAGTTGTATCGTCATTGCTTTTAAATAACGTTAACACCAAAATGTCCCTGCGTGATTATTAACCACTAAAAATGAATGTTTGACAAATCAAAAGCAAAGACGTCCTCTCCATGGACAAGTGTCAATAACTGGGAAATAAACCATAGAAGACAAGAACTGATGGATGCTTTCGATTGCTATTACCATGTCTAACAATTTAAAACGGTTTTTGAATCGATCGGACAAAGTCCAGGTTTTCCACAATTTTTTTTGCAAGGCTATAGCAAGGCAATATTTTGAAATTTTGAATTTTCGATTTCATGCGATGACAGAGTTGTATCGTCATTGCTTTTAAATAACGTTAACACCAAAATGTCCCTGCGTGATTATTAACCACTAAAAATGAATGTTTGACAAATCAAAAGCAAAGACGTCCTCTCCATGGACAAGTGTCAATAACTGGGAAATAAACCATAGAAGACAAGAACTGATGGATGCTTTCGATTGCTATTACCATGTCTAACAATTTAAAACGGTTTTTGAATCGATCGGACAAAGTCCAGGTTTTCCACAATTTTTTTTGCAAGGCTATAGCAAGGCAATATTTTGAAATTTTGAATTTTCGATTTCATGCGATGACAGAGTTGTATCGTCATTGCTTTTAAATAACGTTAACACCAAAATGTCCCTGCGTGATTATTAACCACTAAAAATGAATGTTTGACAAATCAAAAGCAAAGACGTCGTCTCCATGGACAAGTGTCAATAACTGGGAAATAAACCATAGAAGACAAGAACTGATGGATGCTTTCGATTGCTATTACCATGTCTAACAATTTAAAACGGTTTTTGAATCGATCGGACAAAGTCCAGGTTTTCCACAATTTTTTTTGCAAGGCTATAGCAAGGCAATATTTTGAAATTTTGAATTTTCGATTTCATGCGATGACAGAGTTGTATCGTCATTGCTTTTAAATAACGTTAACACCAAAATGTCCCTGCGTGATTATTAACCACTAAAAATGAATGTTTGACAAATCAAAAGCAAAGACGTCCTCTCCATGGACAAGTGTCAATAACTGGGAAATAAACCATAGAAGACAAGAACTGATGGATGCTTTCGATTGCTATTACCATGTCTAACAATTTAAAACGGTTTTTGAATCGATCGGACAAAGTCCAGGTTTTCCACAATTTTTTTTGCAAGGCTATAGCAAGGCAATATTTTGAAATTTTGAATTTTCGATTTCATGCGATGACAGAGTTGTATCGTCATTGCTTTTAAATAACGTTAACACCAAAATGTCCCTGCGTGATTATTAACCACTAAAAATGAATGTTTGACAAATCAAAAGCAAAGACGTCGTCTCCATGGACAAGTGTCAATAACTGGGAAATAAACCATAGAAGACAAGAACTGATGGATGCTTTCGATTGCTATTACCATGTCTAACAATTTAAAACGGTTTTTGAATCGATCGGACAAAGTCCAGGTTTTCCACAATTTTTTTTGCAAGGCTATAGCAAGGCAATATTTTGAAATTTTGAATTTTCGATTTCATGCGATGACAGAGTTGTATCGTCATTGCTTTTAAATAACGTTAACACCAAAATGTCCCTGCGTGATTATTAACCACTAAAAATGAATGTTTGACAAATCAAAAGCAAAGACGTCCTCTCCATGGACAAGTGTCAATAACTGGGAAATAAACAATAGAAGACAAGAACTGATGGATGCTTTCGATTGCTATTACCATGTCTAACAATTTAAAACGGTTTTTGAATCGATCGGACAAAGTCCAGGTTTTCCACAATTTTTTTTGCAAGGCTATAGCAAGGCAATATTTTGAAATTTTGAATTTTCGATTTCATGCGATGACAGAGTTGTATCGTCATTGCTTTTAAATAACGTTAACACCAAAATGTCCCTGCGTGATTATTAACCACTAAAAATGAATGTTTGACAAATCAAAAGCAAAGACGTCCTCTCCATGGACAAGTGTCAATAACTGGGAAATAAACCATAGAAGACAAGAACTGATGGATGCTTTCGATTGCTATTACCATGTCTAACAATTTAAAACGGTTTTTGAATCGATCGGACAAAGTCCAGGTTTTCCACAATTTTTTTTGCAAGGCTATAGCAAGGCAATATTTTGAAATTTTGAATTTTCGATTTCATGCGATGACAGAGTTGTATCGTCATTGCTTTTAAATAACGTTAACACCAAAATGTCCCTGCGTGATTATTAACCACTAAAAATGAATGTTTGACAAATCAAAAGCAAAGACGTCCTCTCCATGGACAAGTGTCAATAACTGGGAAATAAACCATAGAAGACAAGAACTGATGGATGCTTTCGATTGCTATTACCATGTCTAACAATTTAAAACGGTTTTTGAATCGATCGGACAAAGTCCAGGTTTTCCACAATTTTTTTTGCAAGGCTATAGCAAGGCAATATTTTGAAATTTTGAATTTTCGATTTCATGCGATGACAGAGTTGTATCGTCATTGCTTTTAAATAACGTTAACACCAAAATGTCCCTGCGTGATTATTAACCACTAAAAATGAATGTTTGACAAATCAAAAGCAAAGACGTCCTCTCCATGGACAAGTGTCAATAACTGGGAAATAAACCATAGAAGACAAGAACTGATGGATGCTTTCGATTGCTATTACCATGTCTAACAATTTAAAACGGTTTTTGAATCGATCGGACAAAGTCCAGGTTTTCCACAATTTTTTTTGCAAGGCTATAGCAAGGCAATATTTTGAAATTTTGAATTTTCGATTTCATGCGATGACAGAGTTGTATCGTCATTGCTTTTAAATAACGTTAACACCAAAATGTCCCTGCGTGATTATTAACCACTAAAAATGAATGTTTGACAAATCAAAAGCAAAGACGTCCTCTCCATGGACAAGTGTCAATAACTGGGAAATAAACCATAGAAGACAAGAACTGATGGATGCTTTCGATTGCTATTACCATGTCTAACAATTTAAAACGGTTTTTGAATCGATCGGACAAAGTCCAGGTTTTCCACAATTTTTTTTGCAAGGCTATAGCAAGGCAATATTTTGAAATTTTGAATTTTCGATTTCATGCGATGACAGAGTTGTATCGTCATTGCTTTTAAATAACGTTAACACCAAAATGTCCCTGCGTGATTATTAACCACTAAAAATGAATGTTTGACAAATCAAAAGCAAAGACGTCCTCTCCATGGACAAGTGTCAATAACTGGGAAATAAACCATAGAAGACAAGAACTGATGGATGCTTTCGATTGCTATTACCATGTCTAACAATTTAAAACGGTTTTTGAATCGATCGGACAAAGTCCAGGTTTTCCACAATTTTTTTTGCAAGGCTATAGCAAGGCAATATTTTGAAATTTTGAATTTTCGATTTCATGCGATGACAGAGTTGTATCGTCATTGCTTTTAAATAACGTTAACACCAAAATGTCCCTGCGTGATTATTAACCACTAAAAATGAATGTTTGACAAATCAAAAGCAAAGACGTCCTCTCCATGGACAAGTGTCAATAACTGGGAAATAAACCATAGAAGACAAGAACTGATGGATGCTTTCGATTGCTATTACCATGTCTAACAATTTAAAACGGTTTTTGAATCGATCGGACAAAGTCCAGGTTTTCCACAATTTTTTTTGCAAGGCTATAGCAAGGCAATATTTTGAAATTTTGAATTTTCGATTTCATGCGATGACAGAGTTGTATCGTCATTGCTTTTAAATAACGTTAACACCAAAATGTCCCTGCGTGATTATTAACCACTAAAAATGAATGTTTGACAAATCAAAAGCAAAGACGTCCTCTCCATGGACAAGTGTCAATAACTGGGAAATAAACAATAGAAGACAAGAACTGATGGATGCTTTCGATTGCTATTACCATGTCTAACAATTTAAAACGGTTTTTGAATCGATCGGACAAAGTCCAGGTTTTCCACAATTTTTTTTGCAAGGCTATAGCAAGGCAATATTTTGAAATTTTGAATTTTCGATTTCATGCGATGACAGAGTTGTATCGTCATTGCTTTTAAATAACGTTAACACCAAAATGTCCCTGCGTGATTATTAACCACTAAAAATGAATGTTTGACAAATCAAAAGCAAAGACGTCCTCTCCATGGACAAGTGTCAATAACTGGGAAATAAACCATAGAAGACAAGAACTGATGGATGCTTTCGATTGCTATTACCATGTCTAACAATTTAAAACGGTTTTTGAATCGATCGGACAAAGTCCAGGTTTTCCACAATTTTTTTTGCAAGGCTATAGCAAGGCAATATTTTGAAATTTTGAATTTTCGATTTTATGCGATGACAGTGTTGTATCGTCATTGCTTTTAGATTACGTGAACACCAAAATGTCCCTGCGTGAGTATTAACCACTAAAAATGAATGTTTGACAAATCAAAAGCAAAGACGTCGTCTCCATGGACAAGTGTCAATAACTGGGAAATAAACCATAGAAGACAAGAACTGATGGATGCTTTCGATTGCTATTACCATGTCTAACAATTTAAAACGGTTTTTGAATCGATCGGACAAAGTCCAGGTTTTCCACAATTTTTTTTGCAAGGCTATAGCAAGGCAATATTTTGAAATTTTGAATTTTCGATTTTATGCGATGACAGAGTTGTATCGTCATTGCTTTTAAATTACGTGAACACCAAAATGTCCCTGCGTGAGTATCAACCACTAAAAATGAATGTTTGACAAATCAAAAGCAAAGACGTCGTCTCCATGGACAAGTGTCAATAACTGGGAAATGGACCATAGAAGACAAGAACTGATGGATGCTTTCGATTGCTATTACCATGTCTAACAATTTAAAACCGTTTTTGAATCGATCGGACAAAGTCCAGGTTTTCCACAATTTTTTTTGCAAGGCAATATTTTGAAATTTTGAATTTTCGATTTTATGCGATGACAGAGTTGTATCGTCATTGCTTTTAAATTACGTGAACACCAAAATGTCCCTGCGTGAGTATTAACCACTAAAAATGAATGTTTGACAAATCAAAAGCAAAGACGTCGTCTCCATGGACAAGTGTCAATAACTGGGAAATAAACCATAGAAGACAAAAATTGATGGATGCTTTCGATTGCTGTTACCATGTCTAACAATTTAAAACCGTTTTTGAATCGATCGGACAAAGTCCAGGTTTTCCACAATTTTTTTTGCAAGGCTATAGCAAGGCAATATTTTGAAATTTTGAATTTTCGATTTCATGCGATGACAGAGTTGTATCGTCACTGCTTTTAAATTACGTGAACACCAAAATGTCCCTGCGTGAGTATTAACCACTAAAAATGAATGTTTGACAAATCAAAAGCAAAGACGTCGTCTCCATGGACAAGTGTCAATAACTGGGAAATAAACCATAGAAGACAAAAACTGATGGATGCTTTCGATTGCTGTTACCATGTCTAACAATTTAAAACCGTTTTTGAATCGATCGGACAAAGTCCAGGTTTTCCACAATTTTTTTTGCAAGGCTATAGCAAGGCAATATTTTTAAATTTTGAATTTTCGATTTTATGCGATGACAGAGTTGTATCGTCATTGCTTTTGAATTACGTTAACACCAAAATGTCCTTGCGTGAGTATTAACCACTAAAAAAGAATGTTTGACAAATCAAAAGCAAAGACGTCCTCTCCATGGACAAGTGTCAATAACTGGGAAATAAACCATAGAAGACAAGAACTGATGGATGCTTTCGATTGCTATTACCATGTCCAACAATTTAAAACGGTTTTTGAATCGATCGGACAAAGTCCAGGTTTTCCACAATTTTTTTTGCAAGGCAATATTTTGAAATTTTGAATTTTCGATTTTATGCGATGACAGAGTTGTATCGTCATTGCTTTTAAATTACGTGAACACCAAAATGTCCCTGCGTGAGTATTAACCACTAAAAATGAATGTTTGACAAATCAAAAGCAAAGACGTCGTCTCCATGGACAAGTGTCAATAACTGGGAAATAAACCATAGAAGACAAAAATTGATGGATGCTTTCGATTGCTGTTACCATGTCTAACAATTTAAAACCGTTTTTGAATCGATCGGACAAAGTCCAGGTTTTCCACAATTTTTTTTGCAAGGCTATAGCAAGGCAATATTCTGAAATTTTGAATTTTCGATTTCATGCGATGACAGAGTTGTATCGTCACTGCTTTTAAATTACGTGAACACCAAAATGTCCCTGCGTGAGTATTAACCACTAAAAATGAATGTTTGACAAATCAAAAGCAAAGACGTCGTCTCCATGGACAAGTGTCAAGAACTGGGAAATAAACCATAGAAGACAAGAACTGATGGATGCTTTCGATTGCTATTACCATGTCCAACAATTTAAAACGGTTTTTGAATCGATCGGACAAAGTCCAGGTTTTCCACAATTTTTTTTGCAAGGCAATATTTTGAAATTTTGAATTTTCGATTTTATGCGATGACAGAGTTGTATCGTCATTGCTTTTAAATTACGTGAACACCAAAATGTCCCTGCGTGAGTATTAACCACTAAAAATGAATGTTTGACAAATCAAAAGCAAAGACGTCGTCTCCATGGACAAGTGTCAATAACTGGGAAATAAACCATAGAAGACAAAAATTGATGGATGCTTTCGATTGCTGTTACCATGTCTAACAATTTAAAACCGTTTTTGAATCGATCGGACAAAGTCCAGGTTTTCCACAATTTTTTTTGCAAGGCTATAGCAAGGCAATATTCTGAAATTTTGAATTTTCGATTTCATGCGATGACAGAGTTGTATCGTCACTGCTTTTAAATTACGTGAACACCAAAATGTCCCTGCGTGAGTATTAACCACTAAAAATGAATGTTTGACAAATCAAAAGCAAAGACGTCGTCTCCATGGACAAGTGTCAAGAACTGGGAAATAAACCATAGAAGACAAGAACTGATGGATGCTTTCGATTGCTATTACCATGTCCAACAATTTAAAACGGTTTTTGAATCGATCGGACAAAGTCCAGGTTTTCCACAATTTTTTTTGCAAGGCAATATTTTGAAATTTTGAATTTTCGATTTTATGCGATGACAGAGTTGTATCGTCATTGCTTTTAAATTACGTGAACACCAAAATGTCCCTGCGTGAGTATTAACCACTAAAAATGAATGTTTGACAAATCAAAAGCAAAGACGTCGTCTCCATGGACAAGTGTCAATAACTGGGAAATAAACCATAGAAGACAAGAATTGATGGATGCTTTCGATTGCTGTTACCATGTCTAACAATTTAAAACCGTTTTTGAATCGATCGGACAAAGTCCAGGTTTTCCACAATTTTTTTTGCAAGGCTATAGCAAGGCAATATTCTGAAATTTTGAATTTTCGATTTCATGCGATGACAGAGTTGTATCGTCACTGCTTTTAAATTACGTGAACACCAAAATGTCCCTGCGTGAGTATTAACCACTAAAAATGAATGTTTGACAAATCAAAAGCAAAGACGTCGTCTCCATGGACAAGTGTCAATAACTGGGAAATAAACCATAGAAGACAAAAACTGATGGATGCTTTCGATTGCTGTTACCATGTCTAACAATTTAAAACCGTTTTTGAATCGATCGGACAAAGTCCAGGTTTTCCACAATTTTTTTTGCAAGGCTATAGCAAGGCAATATTCTGAAATTTTGAATTTTCGATTTCATGCGATGACAGAGTTGTATCGTCACTGCTTTTAAATTACGTGAACACCAAAATGTCCCTGCGTGAGTATTAACCACTAAAAATGAATGTTTGACAAATCAAAAGCAAAGACGTCGTCTCCATGGACAAGTGTCAAGAACTGGGAAATAAACCATAGAAGACAAAAACTGATGGATGCTTTCGATTGCTGTTACCATGTCTAACAATTTAAAACCGTTTTTGAATCGATCGAACAAAGTCCAGGTTTTCCACAATTTTTTTTGCAAGGCTATAGCAAGGCAATATTTTTAAATTTTGAATTTTCGATTTTATGCGATGACAGAGTTGTATCGTCATTGCTTTTGAATTACGTTAACACCAAAATGTCCTTGCGTGAGTATTAACCACTAAAAAAGAATGTTTGACAAATCAAAAGCAAAGACGTCCTCTCCATGGACAAGTGTCAATAACTGGGAAATAAACCATAGAAGACAAGAACTGATGGATGCTTTCGATTGCTATTACCATGTCCAACAATTTAAAACGGTTTTTGAATCGATCGGACAAAGTCCAGGTTTTCCACAATTTTTTTTGCAAGGCAATATTTTGAAATTTTGAATTTTCGATTTTATGCGATGACAGAGTTGTATCGTCATTGCTTTTAAATTACGTGAACACCAAAATGTCCCTGCGTGAGTATTAACCACTAAAAATGAATGTTTGACAAATCAAAAGCAAAGACGTCCTCTCCATGGACAAGTGTCAATAACTGGGAAATAAACCATAGAAGACAAGAACTGATGGATGCTTTCGATTGCTATTACCATGTCTAACAATTTAAAACGGTTTTTGAATCGATCGGACAAAGTCCAGGTTTTCCACAATTTTTTTTGCAAGGCTATAGCAAGGCAATATTTTGAAATTTTGAATTTTCGATTTTATGCGATGACAGTGTTGTATCGTCATTGCTTTTAGATTACGTGAACACCAAAATGTCCCTGCGTGAGTATTAACCACTAAAAATGAATGTTTGACAAATCAAAAGCAAAGACGTCGTCTCCATGGACAAGTGTCAATAACTGGGAAATAAACCATAGAAGACAAGAACTGATGGATGCTTTCGATTGCTATTACCATGTCTAACAATTTAAAACGGTTTTTGAATCGATCGGACAAAGTCCAGGTTTTCCACAATTTTTTTTGCAAGGCTATAGCAAGGCAATATTTTGAAATTTTGAATTTTCGATTTTATGCGATGACAGAGTTGTATCGTCATTGCTTTTAAATTACGTGAACACCAAAATGTCCCTGCGTGAGTATCAACCACTAAAAATGAATGTTTGACAAATCAAAAGCAAAGACGTCGTCTCCATGGACAAGTGTCAATAACTGGGAAATGGACCATAGAAGACAAGAACTGATGGATGCTTTCGATTGCTATTACCATGTCTAACAATTTAAAACCGTTTTTGAATCGATCGGACAAAGTCCAGGTTTTCCACAATTTTTTTTGCAAGGCAATATTTTGAAATTTTGAATTTTCGATTTTATGCGATGACAGAGTTGTATCGTCATTGCTTTTAAATTACGTGAACACCAAAATGTCCCTGCGTGAGTATTAACCACTAAAAATGAATGTTTGACAAATCAAAAGCAAAGACGTCGTCTCCATGGACAAGTGTCAATAACTGGGAAATAAACCATAGAAGACAAAAATTGATGGATGCTTTCGATTGCTGTTACCATGTCTAACAATTTAAAACCGTTTTTGAATCGATCGGACAAAGTCCAGGTTTTCCACAATTTTTTTTGCAAGGCTATAGCAAGGCAATATTTTGAAATTTTGAATTTTCGATTTCATGCGATGACAGAGTTGTATCGTCACTGCTTTTAAATTACGTGAACACCAAAATGTCCCTGCGTGAGTATTAACCACTAAAAATGAATGTTTGACAAATCAAAAGCAAAGACGTCGTCTCCATGGACAAGTGTCAATAACTGGGAAATAAACCATAGAAGACAAAAACTGATGGATGCTTTCGATTGCTGTTACCATGTCTAACAATTTAAAACCGTTTTTGAATCGATCGGACAAAGTCCAGGTTTTCCACAATTTTTTTTGCAAGGCTATAGCAAGGCAATATTTTGAAATTTTGAATTTTCGATTTCATGCGATGACAGAGTTGTATCGTCACTGCTTTTAAATTACGTGAACACCAAAATGTCCCTGCGTGAGTATTAACCACTAAAAATGAATGTTTGACAAATCAAAAGCAAAGACGTCGTCTCCATGGACAAGTGTCAATAACTGGGAAATAAACCATAGAAGACAAAAACTGATGGATGCTTTCGATTGCTGTTACCATGTCTAACAATTTAAAACCGTTTTTGAATCGATCGGACAAAGTCCAGGTTTTCCACAATTTTTTTTGCAAGGCTATAGCAAGGCAATATTTTTAAATTTTGAATTTTCGATTTTATGCGATGACAGAGTTGTATCGTCATTGCTTTTGAATTACGTTAACACCAAAATGTCCTTGCGTGAGTATTAACCACTAAAAAAGAATGTTTGACAAATCAAAAGCAAAGACGTCCTCTCCATGGACAAGTGTCAATAACTGGGAAATAAACCATAGAAGACAAGAACTGATGGATGCTTTCGATTGCTATTACCATGTCCAACAATTTAAAACGGTTTTTGAATCGATCGGACAAAGTCCAGGTTTTCCACAATTTTTTTTGCAAGGCAATATTTTGAAATTTTGAATTTTCGATTTTATGCGATGACAGAGTTGTATCGTCATTGCTTTTAAATTACGTGAACACCAAAATGTCCCTGCGTGAGTATTAACCACTAAAAATGAATGTTTGACAAATCAAAAGCAAAGACGTCCTCTCCATGGACAAGTGTCAATAACTGGGAAATAAACCATAGAAGACAAGAACTGATGGATGCTTTCGATTGCTATTACCATGTCTAACAATTTAAAACGGTTTTTGAATCGATCGGACAAAGTCCAGGTTTTCCACAATTTTTTTTGCAAGGCTATAGCAAGGCAATATTTTGAAATTTTGAATTTTCGATTTTATGCGATGACAGTGTTGTATCGTCATTGCTTTTAGATTACGTGAACACCAAAATGTCCCTGCGTGAGTATTAACCACTAAAAATGAATGTTTGACAAATCAAAAGCAAAGACGTCGTCTCCATGGACAAGTGTCAATAACTGGGAAATAAACCATAGAAGACAAGAACTGATGGATGCTTTCGATTGCTATTACCATGTCTAACAATTTAAAACGGTTTTTGAATCGATCGGACAAAGTCCAGGTTTTCCACAATTTTTTTTGCAAGGCTATAGCAAGGCAATATTTTGAAATTTTGAATTTTCGATTTTATGCGATGACAGAGTTGTATCGTCATTGCTTTTAAATTACGTGAACACCAAAATGTCCCTGCGTGAGTATCAACCACTAAAAATGAATGTTTGACAAATCAAAAGCAAAGACGTCGTCTCCATGGACAAGTGTCAATAACTGGGAAATGGACCATAGAAGACAAGAACTGATGGATGCTTTCGATTGCTATTACCATGTCTAACAATTTAAAACCGTTTTTGAATCGATCGGACAAAGTCCAGGTTTTCCACAATTTTTTTTGCAAGGCAATATTTTGAAATTTTGAATTTTCGATTTTATGCGATGACAGAGTTGTATCGTCATTGCTTTTAAATTACGTGAACACCAAAATGTCCCTGCGTGAGTATTAACCACTAAAAATGAATGTTTGACAAATCAAAAGCAAAGACGTCGTCTCCATGGACAAGTGTCAATAACTGGGAAATAAACCATAGAAGACAAAAATTGATGGATGCTTTCGATTGCTGTTACCATGTCTAACAATTTAAAACCGTTTTTGAATCGATCGGACAAAGTCCAGGTTTTCCACAATTTTTTTTGCAAGGCTATAGCAAGGCAATATTTTGAAATTTTGAATTTTCGATTTCATGCGATGACAGAGTTGTATCGTCACTGCTTTTAAATTACGTGAACACCAAAATGTCCCTGCGTGAGTATTAACCACTAAAAATGAATGTTTGACAAATCAAAAGCAAAGACGTCGTCTCCATGGACAAGTGTCAATAACTGGGAAATAAACCATAGAAGACAAAAACTGATGGATGCTTTCGATTGCTGTTACCATGTCTAACAATTTAAAACCGTTTTTGAATCGATCGGACAAAGTCCAGGTTTTCCACAATTTTTTTTGCAAGGCTATAGCAAGGCAATATTTTGAAATTTTGAATTTTCGATTTCATGCGATGACAGAGTTGTATCGTCACTGCTTTTAAATTACGTGAACACCAAAATGTCCCTGCGTGAGTATTAACCACTAAAAATGAATGTTTGACAAATCAAAAGCAAAGACGTCGTCTCCATGGACAAGTGTCAATAACTGGGAAATAAACCATAGAAGACAAAAACTGATGGATGCTTTCGATTGCTGTTACCATGTCTAACAATTTAAAACCGTTTTTGAATCGATCGGACAAAGTCCAGGTTTTCCACAATTTTTTTTGCAAGGCTATAGCAAGGCAATATTCTGAAATTTTGAATTTTCGATTTCATGCGATGACAGAGTTGTATCGTCACTGCTTTTAAATTACGTGAACACCAAAATGTCCCTGCGTGAGTATTAACCACTAAAAATGAATGTTTGACAAATCAAAAGCAAAGACGTCGTCTCCATGGACAAGTGTCAAGAACTGGGAAATAAACCATAGAAGACAAAAACTGATGGATGCTTTCGATTGCTGTTACCATGTCTAACAATTTAAAACCGTTTTTGAATCGATCGAACAAAGTCCAGGTTTTCCACAATTTTTTTTGCAAGGCTATAGCAAGGCAATATTTTTAAATTTTGAATTTTCGATTTTATGCGATGACAGAGTTGTATCGTCATTGCTTTTGAATTACGTTAACACCAAAATGTCCTTGCGTGAGTATTAACCACTAAAAAAGAATGTTTGACAAATCAAAAGCAAAGACGTCCTCTCCATGGACAAGTGTCAATAACTGGGAAATAAACCATAGAAGACAAGAACTGATGGATGCTTTCGATTGCTATTACCATGTCCAACAATTTAAAACGGTTTTTGAATCGATCGGACAAAGTCCAGGTTTTCCACAATTTTTTTTGCAAGGCAATATTTTGAAATTTTGAATTTTCGATTTTATGCGATGACAGAGTTGTATCGTCATTGCTTTTAAATTACGTGAACACCAAAATGTCCCTGCGTGAGTATTAACCACTAAAAATGAATGTTTGACAAATCAAAAGCAAAGACGTCCTCTCCATGGACAAGTGTCAATAACTGGGAAATAAACCATAGAAGACAAGAACTGATGGATGCTTTCGATTGCTATTACCATGTCTAACAATTTAAAACGGTTTTTGAATCGATCGGACAAAGTCCAGGTTTTCCACAATTTTTTTTGCAAGGCTATAGCAAGGCAATATTTTGAAATTTTGAATTTTCGATTTTATGCGATGACAGAGTTGTATCGTCATTGCTTTTAAATTACGTGAACACCAAAATGTCCCTGCGTGAGTATCAACCACTAAAAATGAATGTTTGACAAATCAAAAGCAAAGACGTCGTCTCCATGGACAAGTGTCAATAACTGGGAAATGGACCATAGAAGACAAGAACTGATGGATGCTTTCGATTGCTATTACCATGTCTAACAATTTAAAACCGTTTTTGAATCGATCGGACAAAGTCCAGGTTTTCCACAATTTTTTTTGCAAGGCTATAGTAGCAAGGCAATATTTTGAAATTTTGAATTTTCGATTTTATGCGATGACAGAGTTGTATCGTCATTGCTTTTAAATTACGTGAACACCAAAATGTCCCTGCGTGAGTATTAACCACTAAAAATGAATGTTTGACAAATCAAAAGCAAAGACGTCGTCTCCATGGACAAGTGTCAATAACTGGGAAATAAACCATAGAAGACAAGAACTGATGGATGCTTTCGATTGCTATTACCATGTCTAACAATTTAAAACGGTTTTTGAATCGATCGGACAAAGTCCAGGTTTTCCACAATTTTTTTTGCAAGGCTTATAGCAAGGCAATATTTTGAAATTTTGAATTTTCGATTTTATGCGATGACAGAGTTGTATCGTCATTGCTTTTAAATTACGTGAACACCAAAATGTCCCTGCGTGAGTATTAACCACTAAAAATGAATGTTTGACAAATCAAAAGCAAAGACGTCGTCTCCATGGACAAGTGTCAATAACTGGGAAATAAACCATAGAAGACAAAAACTGATGGATGCTTTCGATTGCTGTTACCATGTCTAACAATTTAAAACCGTTTTTGAATCGATCGGACAAAGTCCAGGTTTTCCACAATTTATTTTGCAAGGCTATAGCAAGGCAATATTTTGAAATTTTGAATTTTCGATTTTATGCGATGACAGAGTTGTATCGTCATTGCTTTTAAATTACGTGAACACCAAAATGTCCCTGCGTGAGTATTAACCACTAAAAATGAATGTTTGACAAATCAAAAGCAAAGACGTCGTCTCCATGGACAAGTGTCAATAACTGGGAAATAAACCATAGAAGACAAGAACTGATGGATGCTTTCGATTGCTATTACCATGTCTAACAATTTAAAACCGTTTTTGAATCGATCGGACAAAGTCCAGGTTTTCCACAATTTTTTTTGCAAGGCTATAGCAAGGCAATATTTTGAAATTTTGAATTTTCGATTTCATGCGATGACAGAGTTGTATCGTCACTGCTTTTAAATTACGTGAACACCAAAATGTCCCTGCGTGAGTATTAACCACTAAAAATGAATGTTTGACAAATCAAAAGCAAAGACGTCGTCTCCATGGACAAGTGTCAATAACTGGGAAATAAACCATAGAAGACAAGAACTGATGGATGCTTTCGATTGCTATTACCATGTCTAACAATTTAAAACCGTTTTTGAATCGATCGGACAAAGTCCAGGTTTTCCACAATTTTTTTTGCAAGGCTATAGCAAGGCAATATTTTGAATTTTCGATTTCATGCGATGACAGAGTTGTATCGTCATTGCTTTTAAATTACGTGAACACCAAAATGTCCCTGCGTGAGTATTAACCACTAAAAATGAATGTTTGACAAATCAAAAGCAAAGACGTCGTCTCCATGGACAAGTGTCAAGAACTGGGAAATAAACTATAGAAGACAAAAACTGATGGATGCTTTCGATTGCTATTACCATGTCTAACAATTTAAAACCGTTTTTGAATCGATCGGACAAAGTCCAGGTTTTCCACAATTTTTTTTGCAAGGCAATATTTTGAAATTTTGAATTTTCGATTTTATGCGATGACAGAGTTGTATCGTCATTGCTTTTAAATTACGTGAACACCAAAATGTCCCTGCGTGAGTATTAACCACTAAAAATGAATGTTTGACAAATCAAAAGCAAAGACGTCGTCTCCATGGACAAGTGTCAAGAACTGGGAAATAAACCATAGAAGACAAAAACTGATGGATGCTTTCGATTGCTATTACCATGTCTAACAGTTTAAAACCGTTTTTGAATCGATCGGACAAAGTCCAGGTTTTCCACAATTTTTTTTGCAAGGCAATATTTTGAAATTTTGAATTTTCGATTTTATGCGATGACAGAGATGTATCGTCATTGCTTTTAAATTACGTGAACACCAAAATGTCCCTGCGTGAGTATTAACCACTAAAAATGAATGTTTGACAAATCAAAAGCAAAGACGTCGTCTCCATGGACAACTGTCAATAACTGGGAAATAAAGCATAGAAGACAAGAACTGATGGATGCTTTCGATTGCTATTACCATGTCTAACAATTTAAAACGGTTTTCGAATCGATCGGACAAAGTCCAGGTTTTCCACAATTTTTTTTGCAAGGCTAGCAAGGCAATATTTTGAAATTTTGAATTTTCGATTTCATGCGATGACAGAGTTGTATCGTCATTGCTTTTGAATTACGTTAACACCAAAATGTCCTTGCGTGAGTATTAACCACTAAAAAAGAATGTTTGACAAATCAAAAGCAAAGACGTCCTCTCCATGGACAAGTGTCAATAACTGGGAAATAAACCATAGAAGACAAGAACTGATGGATGCTTTCGATTGCTATTACCATGTCCAACAATTTAAAACGGTTTTTGAATCGATCGGACAAAGTCCAGGTTTTCCACAATTTTTTTTGCAAGGCTATAGCAAGGCAATATTTTGAAATTTTGAATTTTCGATTTTATGCGATGACAGAGTTGTATCGTCATTGCTTTTAAATTACGTGAACACCAAAATGTCCCTGCGTGAGTATTAACCACTAAAAATGAATGTTTGACAAATCAAAAGCAAAGACGTCGTCTCCATGGACAAGTGTCAAGAACTGGGAAATAAACCATAGAAGACAAAAACTGATGGATGCTTTCGATTGCTATTACCATGTCTAACAATTTAAAACCGTTTTTGAATCGATCGGACAAAGTCCAGGTTTTCCACAATTTTTTTTGCAAGGCAATATTTTGAAATTTTGAATTTTCGATTTTATGCGATGACAGAGATGTATCGTCATTGCTTTTAAATTACGTGAACACCAAAATGTCCCTGCGTGAGTATTAACCACTAAAAATGAATGTTTGACAAATCAAAAGCAAAGACGTCGTCTCCATGGACAACTGTCAATAACTGGGAAATAAACCATAGAAGACAAGAACTGATGGATGCTTTCGATTGCTATTACCATGTCTAACAATTTAAAACGGTTTTTGAATCGATCGGACAAAGTCCAGGTTTTCCACAATTTTTTTTGCAAGGCTATAGCAAGGCAATATTTTGAAATTTTGAATTTTCGATTTTATGCGATGACAGAGTTGTATCGTCATTGCTTTTAAATTACGTGAACACCAAAATGTCCCTGCGTGAGTATTAACCACTAAAAATGAATGTTTGACAAATCAAAAGCAAAGACGTCGTCTCCATGGACAAGTGTCAATAACTGGGAAATAAACCATAGAAGACAAAAACTGATGGATGCTTTCGATTGCTGTTACCATGTCTAACAATTTAAAACCGTTTTTGAATCGATCGGACAAAGTCCAGGTTTTCCACAATTTTTTTTGCAAGGCTATAGCAAGGCAATATTTTGAAATTTTGAATTTTCGATTTCATGCGATGACAGAGTTGTATCGTCACTGCTTTTAAATTACGTGAACACCAAAATGTCCCTGCGTGAGTATTAACCACTAAAAATGAATGTTTGACAAATCAAAAGCAAAGACGTCGTCTCCATGGACAAGTGTCAATAACTGGGAAATAAACCATAGAAGACAAGAACTGATGGATGCTTTCGATTGCTATTACCATGTCTAACAATTTAAAACCGTTTTTGAATCGATCGGACAAAGTCCAGGTTTTCCACAATTTTTTTTGCAAGGCTATAGCAAGGCAATATTTTGAAATTTTGAATTTTCGATTTCATGCGATGACAGAGTTGTATCGTCACTGCTTTTAAATTACGTGAACACCAAAATGTCCCTGCGTGAGTATTAACCACTAAAAATGAATGTTTGACAAATCAAAAGCAAAGACGTCGTCTCCATGGACAAGTGTCAATAACTGGGAAATAAACCATAGAAGACAAAAACTGATGGATGCTTTCGATTGCTGTTACCATGTCTAACAATTTAAAACCGTTTTTGAATCGATCGGACAAAGTCCAGGTTTTCCACAATTTTTTTTGCAAGGCTATAGCAAGGCAATATTTTGAAATTTTGAATTTTCGATTTCATGCGATGACAGAGTTGTATCGTCACTGCTTTTAAATTACGTGAACACCAAAATGTCCCTGCGTGAGTATTAACCACTAAAAATGAATGTTTGACAAATCAAAAGCAAAGACGTCGTCTCCATGGACAAGTGTCAATAACTGGGAAATAAACCATAGAAGACAAGAACTGATGGATGCTTTCGATTGCTATTACCATGTCTAACAATTTAAAACCGTTTTTGAATCGATCGGACAAAGTCCAGGTTTTCCACAATTTTTTTTGCAAGGCTATAGCAAGGCAATATTTTGAATTTTCGATTTCATGCGATGACAGAGTTGTATCGTCATTGCTTTTAAATTACGTGAACACCAAAATGTCCCTGCGTGAGTATTAACCACTAAAAATGAATGTTTGACAAATCAAAAGCAAAGACGTCGTCTCCATGAACAAGTGTCAAGAACTGGGAAATAAACTATAGAAGACAAAAACTGATGGATGCTTTCGATTGCTATTACCATGTCTAACAATTTAAAACCGTTTTTGAATCGATCGGACAAAGTCCAGGTTTTCCACAATTTTTTTTGCAAGGCAATATTTTGAAATTTTGAATTTTCGATTTTATGCGATGACAGAGTTGTATCGTCATTGCTTTTAAATTACGTGAACACCAAAATGTCCCTGCGTGAGTATTAACCACTAAAAATGAATGTTTGACAAATCAAAAGCAAAGACGTCGTCTCCATGGACAAGTGTCAAGAACTGGGAAATAAACCATAGAAGACAAAAACTGATGGATGCTTTCGATTGCTATTACCATGTCTAACAGTTTAAAACCGTTTTTGAATCGATCGGACAAAGTCCAGGTTTTCCACAATTTTTTTTGCAAGGCAATATTTTGAAATTTTGAATTTTCGATTTTATGCGATGACAGAGATGTATCGTCATTGCTTTTAAATTACGTGAACACCAAAATGTCCCTGCGTGAGTATTAACCACTAAAAATGAATGTTTGACAAATCAAAAGCAAAGACGTCGTCTCCATGGACAACTGTCAATAACTGGGAAATAAAGCATAGAAGACAAGAACTGATGGATGCTTTCGATTGCTATTACCATGTCTAACAATTTAAAACGGTTTTCGAATCGATCGGACAAAGTCCAGGTTTTCCACAATTTTTTTTGCAAGGCTAGCAAGGCAATATTTTGAAATTTTGAATTTTCGATTTCATGCGATGACAGAGTTGTATCGTCATTGCTTTTGAATTACGTTAACACCAAAATGTCCTTGCGTGAGTATTAACCACTAAAAAAGAATGTTTGACAAATCAAAAGCAAAGACGTCCTCTCCATGGACAAGTGTCAATAACTGGGAAATAAACCATAGAAGACAAGAACTGATGGATGCTTTCGATTGCTATTACCATGTCCAACAATTTAAAACGGTTTTTGAATCGATCGGACAAAGTCCAGGTTTTCCACAATTTTTTTTGCAAGGCTATAGCAAGGCAATATTTTGAAATTTTGAATTTTCGATTTTATGCGATGACAGAGTTGTATCGTCATTGCTTTTAAATTACGTGAACACCAAAATGTCCCTGCGTGAGTATTAACCACTAAAAATGAATGTTTGACAAATCAAAAGCAAAGACGTCGTCTCCATGGACAAGTGTCAATAACTGGGAAATAAACCATAGAAGACAAGAACTGATGGATGCTTTCGATTGCTATTACCATGTCTAACAATTTAAAACGGTTTTTGAATCGATCGGACAAAGTCCAGGTTTTCCACAATTTTTTTTGCAAGGCTATAGCAAGGCAATATTTTTAAATTTTGAATTTTCGATTTCATGCGATGACAGAGTTGTATCGTCACTGCTTTTAAATTACGTGAACACCAAAATGTCCCTGCGTGAATATTAACCACTAAAAATGAATGTTTGACAAATCAAAAGCAAAGACGTCGTCTCCATGGACAAGTGTCAATAACTGGGAAATAAACCATAGAAGACAAAAACTGATGGATGCTTTCGATTGCTGTTACCATGTCTAACAATTTAAAACCGTTTTTGAATCGATCGGACAAAGTCCAGGTTTTCCACAATTTTTTTTGCAAGGCTATAGCAAGGCAATATTTTGAAATTTTGAATTTTCGATTTCATGCGATGACAGAGTTGTATCGTCACTGCTTTTAAATTACGTGAACACCAAAATGTCCCTGCGTGAGTATTAACCACTAAAAATGAATGTTTGACAAATCAAAAGCAAAGACGTCGTCTCCATGGACAAGTGTCAATAACTGGGAAATAAACCATAGAAGACAAGAACTGATGGATGCTTTCGATTGCTATTACCATGTCTAACAATTTAAAACCGTTTTTGAATTGATCGGACAAAGTCCAGGTTTTCCACAATTTTTTTTGCAAGGCTATAGCAAGGCAATATTTTGAATTTTCGATTTCATGCGATGACAGAGTTGTATCGTCATTGCTTTTAAATTACGTGAACACCAAAATGTCCCTGCGTGAGTATTAACCACTAAAAATGAATGTTTGACAAATCAAAAGCAAAGACGTCGTCTCCATGGACAAGTGTCAAGAACTGGGAAATAAACCATAGAAGACAAAAACTGATGGATGCTTTCGATTGCTATTACCATGTCTAACAATTTAAAACTGTTTTTGAATCGATCGGACAAAGTCCAGGTTTTCCACAATTTTTTTTGCAAGGCAATATTTTGAAATTTTGAATTTTCGATTTTATGCGATGACAGAGTTGTATCGTCATTGCTTTTAAATTACGTGAACACCAAAATGTCCCTGCGTGAGTATTAACCACTAAAAATGAATGTTTGACAAATCAAAAGCAAAGACGTCGTCTCCATGGACAAGTGTCAAGAACTGGGAAATAAACCATAGAAGACAAAAACTGATGGATGCTTTCGATTGCTATTACCATGTCTAACAGTTTAAAACCGTTTTTGAATCGATCGGACAAAGTCCAGGTTTTCCACAATTTTTTTTGCAAGGCAATATTTTGAAATTTTGAATTTTCGATTTTATGCGATGACAGAGTTGTATCGTCATTGCTTTTAAATTACGTGAACACCAAAATGTCCCTGCGTGAGTATTAACCACTAAAAATGAATGTTTGACAAATCAAAAGCAAAGACGTCGTCTCCATGGACAAGTGTCAAGAACTGGGAAATAAACCATAGAAGACAAAAACTGATGGATGCTTTCGATTGCTATTACCATGTCTAACAGTTTAAAACCGTTTTTGAATCGATCGGACAAAGTCCAGGTTTTCCACAATTTTTTTTGCAAGGCAATATTTTGAAATTTTGAATTTTCGATTTTATGCGATGACAGAGTTGTATCGTCATTGCTTTTAAATTACGTGAACACCAAAATGTCCCTGCGTGAGTATTAACCACTAAAAATGAATGTTTGACAAATCAAAAGCAAAGACGTCGTCTCCATGGACAAGTGTCAAGAACTGGGAAATAAACCATAGAAGACAAGAACTGATGGATGCTTTCGATTGCTATTACCATGTCTAACAATTTAAAACGGTTTTTGAATCGATCGGACAAAGTCCAGGTTTTCCACAATTTTTTTTGCAAGGCTATATATAGCAAGGCAATATTTTGAAATTTTGAATTTTCGATTTTATGCGATGACAGAGTTGTATCGTCATTGCTTTTAAATTACGTGAACACCAAAATGTCCCTGCGTGAGTATTAACCACTAAAAATGAATGTTTGACAAATCAAAAGCAAAGACGTCGTCTCCATGGACAAGTGTCAATAACTGGGAAATAAACCATAGAAGACAAGAACTGATGGATGCTTTCGATTGCTATTACCATGTCTAACAATTTAAAACGGTTTTTGAATCGATTGGACAAAGTCCAGGTTTTCCACAATTTTTTTTGCAAGGCTATAGCAAGGCAATATTTTGAAATTTTGAATTTTCGATTTCATGCGATGACAGAGTTGTATCGTCACTGCTTTTAAATTACGTGAACACCAAAATGTCCCTGCGTGAATATTAACCACTAAAAATGAATGTTTGACAAATCAAAAGCAAAGACGTCGTCTCCATGGACAAGTGTCAATAACTGGGAAATAAACCATAGAAGACAAAAACTGATGGATGCTTTCGATTGCTGTTACCATGTCTAACAATTTAAAACCGTTTTTGAATCGATCGGACAAAGTCCAGGTTTTCCACAATTTTTTTTGCAAGGCTATAGCAAGGCAATATTTTGAAATTTTGAATTTTCGATTTCATGCGATGACAGAGTTGTATCGTCACTGCTTTTAAATTACGTGAACACCAAAATGTCCCTGCGTGAGTATTAACCACTAAAAATGAATGTTTGACAAATCAAAAGCAAAGACGTCGTCTCCATGGACAAGTGTCAATAACTGGGAAATAAACCATAGAAGACAAGAACTGATGGATGCTTTCGATTGCTATTACCATGTCTAACAATTTAAAACCGTTTTTGAATCGATCGGACAAAGTCCAGGTTTTCCACAATTTTTTTTGCAAGGCTATAGCAAGGCAATATTTTGAATTTTCGATTTCATGCGATGACAGAGTTGTATCGTCATTGCTTTTAAATTACGTGAACACCAAAATGTCCCTGCGTGAGTATTAACCACTAAAAATGAATGTTTGACAAATCAAAAGCAAAGACGTCGTCTCCATGGACAAGTGTCAAGAACTGGGAAATAAACTATAGAAGACAAAAACTGATGGATGCTTTCGATTGCTATTACCATGTCTAACAATTTAAAACCGTTTTTGAATCGATCGGACAAAGTCCAGGTTTTCCACAATTTTTTTTGCAAGGCAATATTTTGAAATTTTGAATTTTCGATTTTATGCGATGACAGAGTTGTATCGTCATTGCTTTTATATTACGTGAACATCAAAATGTCCCTGCGTGAGTATTAACCACTAAAAATGAATGTTTGACAAATCAAAAGCAAAGACGTCGTCTCCATGGACAAGTGTCAAGAACTGGGAAATAAACCATAGAAGACAAAAACTGATGGATGCTTTCGATTGCTATTACCATGTCTAACAGTTTAAAACCGTTTTTGAATCGATCGGACAAAGTCCAGGTTTTCCACAATTTTTTTTGCAAGGCAATATTTTGAAATTTTGAATTTTCGATTTTATGCGATGACAGAGATGTATCGTCATTGCTTTTAAATTACGTGAACACCAAAATGTCCCTGCGTGAGTATTAACCACTAAAAATGAATGTTTGACAAATCAAAAGCAAAGACGTCGTCTCCATGGACAACTGTCAATAACTGGGAAATAAACCATAGAAGACAAGAACTGATGGATGCTTTCGATTGCTATTACCATGTCTAACAATTTAAAACGGTTTTCGAATCGATCGGACAAAGTCCAGGTTTTCCACAATTTTTTTTGCAAGGCTAGCAAGGCAATATTTTGAAATTTTGAATTTTCGATTTCATGCGATGACAGAGTTGTATCGTCATTGCTTTTGAATTACGTTAACACCAAAATGTCCTTGCGTGAGTATTAACCACTAAAAAAGAATGTTTGACAAATCAAAAGCAAAGACGTCCTCTCCATGGACAAGTGTCAATAACTGGGAAATAAACCATAGAAGACAAGAACTGATGGATGCTTTCGATTGCTATTACCATGTCCAACAATTTAAAACGGTTTTTGAATCGATCGGACAAAGTCCAGGTTTTCCACAATTTTTTTTGCAAGGCTATAAGCAAGGCAATATTTTGAAATTTTGAATTTTCGATTTTATGCGATGACAGAGTTGTATCGTCATTGCTTTTAAATTACGTGAACACCAAAATGTCCCTGCGTGAGTATTAACCACTAAAAATGAATGTTTGACAAATCAAAAGCAAAGACGTCGTCTCCATGGACAAGTGTCAATAACTGGGAAATAAACCATAGAAGACAAGAACTGATGGATGCTTTCGATTGCTATTACCATGTCTAACAATTTAAAACGGTTTTTGAATCGATCGGACAAAGTCCAGGTTTTCCACAATTTTTTTTGCAAGGCTATAGCAAGGCAATATTTTTAAATTTTGAATTTTCGATTTCATGCGATGACAGAGTTGTATCGTCACTGCTTTTAAATTACGTGAACACCAAAATGTCCCTGCGTGAATATTAACCACTAAAAATGAATGTTTGACAAATCAAAAGCAAAGACGTCGTCTCCATGGACAAGTGTCAATAACTGGGAAATAAACCATAGAAGACAAAAACTGATGGATGCTTTCGATTGCTGTTACCATGTCTAACAATTTAAAACCGTTTTTGAATCGATCGGACAAAGTCCAGGTTTTCCACAATTTTTTTTGCAAGGCTATAGCAAGGCAATATTTTGAAATTTTGAATTTTCGATTTCATGCGATGACAGAGTTGTATCGTCACTGCTTTTAAATTACGTGAACACCAAAATGTCCCTGCGTGAGTATTAACCACTAAAAATGAATGTTTGACAAATCAAAAGCAAAGACGTCGTCTCCATGGACAAGTGTCAATAACTGGGAAATAAACCATAGAAGACAAGAACTGATGGATGCTTTCGATTGCTATTACCATGTCTAACAATTTAAAACCGTTTTTGAATTGATCGGACAAAGTCCAGGTTTTCCACAATTTTTTTTGCAAGGCTATAGCAAGGCAATATTTTGAATTTTCGATTTCATGCGATGACAGAGTTGTATCGTCATTGCTTTTAAATTACGTGAACACCAAAATGTCCCTGCGTGAGTATTAACCACTAAAAATGAATGTTTGACAAATCAAAAGCAAAGACGTCGTCTCCATGGACAAGTGTCAAGAACTGGGAAATAAACCATAGAAGACAAAAACTGATGGATGCTTTCGATTGCTATTACCATGTCTAACAATTTAAAACTGTTTTTGAATCGATCGGACAAAGTCCAGGTTTTCCACAATTTTTTTTGCAAGGCAATATTTTGAAATTTTGAATTTTCGATTTTATGCGATGACAGAGTTGTATCGTCATTGCTTTTAAATTACGTGAACACCAAAATGTCCCTGCGTGAGTATTAACCACTAAAAATGAATGTTTGACAAATCAAAAGCAAAGACGTCGTCTCCATGGACAAGTGTCAAGAACTGGGAAATAAACCATAGAAGACAAAAACTGATGGATGCTTTCGATTGCTATTACCATGTCTAACAGTTTAAAACCGTTTTTGAATCGATCGGACAAAGTCCAGGTTTTCCACAATTTTTTTTGCAAGGCAATATTTTGAAATTTTGAATTTTCGATTTTATGCGATGACAGAGTTGTATCGTCATTGCTTTTAAATTACGTGAACACCAAAATGTCCCTGCGTGAGTATTAACCACTAAAAATGAATGTTTGACAAATCAAAAGCAAAGACGTCGTCTCCATGGACAAGTGTCAAGAACTGGAAAATAAACCATAGAAGACAAAAACTGATGGATGCTTTCGATTGCTATTACCATGTCTAACAGTTTAAAACCGTTTTTGAATCGATCGGACAAAGTCCAGGTTTTCCACAATTTTTTTTGCAAGGCAATATTTTGAAATTTTGAATTTTCGATTTTATGCGATGACAGAGATGTATAGTCATTGCTTTTAAATTACGTGAACACCAAAATGTCCCTGCGTGAGTATAAACCACTAAAAATGAATGTTTGACAAATCAAAAGCAAAGACGTCGTCTCCATGGACAACTGTCAATAACTGGGAAATAAACCATAGAAGACAAGAACTGATGGATGCTTTCGATTGCTATTACCATGTCTAACAATTTAAAACGGTTTTTGAATCGATCGGACAAAGTCCAGGTTTTCCACAATTTTTTTTGCAAGGCTATAGCAAGGCAATATTTTGAAATTTTGAATTTTCGATTTTATGCGATGACAGAGTTGTATCGTCATTGCTTTTAAATTACGTGAACACCAAAATGTCCCTGCGTGAGTATCAACCACTAAAAATGAATGTTTGACAAATCAAAAGCAAAGACGTCGTCTCCATGGACAAGTGTCAATAACTGGGAAATGGACCATAGAAGACAAGAACTGATGGATGCTTTCGATTGCTATTACCATGTCTAACAATTTAAAACCGTTTTTGAATCGATCGGAAAAAGTCCAGGTTTTCCACAATTTTTTTTGCAAGGCTATAGCAAGGCAATATTTTGAAATTTTGAATTTTCGATTTTATGCGATGACAGAGTTGTATCGTCATTGCTTTTAAATTACGTGAACACCAAAATGTCCCTGCGTGAGTATTAACCACTAAAAATGAATGTTTGACAAATCAAAAGCAAAGACGTCGTCTCCATGGACAAGTGTCAATAACTGGGAAATAAACCATAGAAGACAAAAACTGATGGATGCTTTCGATTGCTATTACCATGTCTAACAATTTAAAACCGTTTTTGAATCGATCGGACAAAGTCCAGGTTTTCCACAATTTTTTTTGCAAGGCTATAGCAAGGCAATATTTTGAAATTTTGAATTTTCGATTTCATGCGATGACAGAGTTGTATCGTCACTGCTTTTAAATTACGTGAACACCAAAATGTCCCTGCGTGAGTATCAACCACTAAAAATGAATGTTTGCAAATCAAAAGCAAAGACGTCGTCTCCATGGACAAGTGTCAATAACTGGGAAATGGACCATAGAAGACAAGAACTGATGGATGCTTTCGATTGCTATTACCATGTCTAACAATTTAAAACCGTTTTTGAATCGATCGGACAAAGTCCAGGTTTTCCACAATTTTTTTTGCAAGGCTATAGCAAGGCAATATTTTGAATTTTCGATTTCATGCGATGACAGAGTTGTATCGTCATTGCTTTTAAATTACGTGAACACCAAAATGTCCCTGCGTGAGTATTAACCACTAAAAATGAATGTTTGACAAATCAAAAGCAAAGACGTCGTCTCCATGGACAAGTGTCAAGAACTGGGAAATAAACCATAGAAGACAAAAACTGATGGATGCTTTCGATTGCTATTACCATGTCTAACAATTTAAAACTGTTTTTGAATCGATCGGACAAAGTCCAGGTTTTCCACAATTTTTTTTGCAAGGCAATATTTTGAAATTTTGAATTTTCGATTTTATGCGATGACAGAGTTGTATCGTCATTGCTTTTAAATTACGTGAACACCAAAATGTCCCTGCGTGAGTATTAACCACTAAAAATGAATGTTTGACAAATCAAAAGCAAAGACGTCGTCTCCATGGACAAGTGTCAAGAACTGGGAAATAAACCATAGAAGACAAAAACTGATGGATGCTTTCGATTGCTATTACCATGTCTAACAGTTTAAAACCGTTTTTGAATCGATCGGACAAAGTCCAGGTTTTCCACAATTTTTTTTGCAAGGCAATATTTTGAAATTTTGAATTTTCGATTTTATGCGATGACAGAGATGTATCGTCATTGCTTTTAAATTACGTGAACACCAAAATGTCCCTGCGTGAGTATAAACCACTAAAAATGAATGTTTGACAAATCAAAAGCAAAGACGTCGTCTCCATGGACAACTGTCAATAACTGGGAAATAAACCATAGAAGACAAGAACTGATGGATGCTTTCGATTGCTATTACCATGTCTAACAATTTAAAACGGTTTTTGAATCGATCGGACAAAGTCCAGGTTTTCCACAATTTTTTTTGCAAGGCTATAGCAAGGCAATATTTTGAAATTTTGAATTTTCGATTTTATGCGATGACAGAGTTGTATCGTCATTGCTTTTAAATTACGTGAACACCAAAATGTCCCTGCGTGAGTATCAACCACTAAAAATGAATGTTTGACAAATCAAAAGCAAAGACGTCGTCTCCATGGACAAGTGTCAATAACTGGGAAATGGACCATAGAAGACAAGAACTGATGGATGCTTTCGATTGCTATTACCATGTCTAACAATTTAAAACCGTTTTTGAATCGATCGGACAAAGTCCAGGTTTTCCACAATTTTTTTTGCAAGGCTATAGCAAGGCAATATTTTGAAATTTTGAATTTTCGATTTTATGCGATGACAGAGTTGTATCGTCATTGCTTTTAAATTACGTGAACACCAAAATGTCCCTGCGTGAGTATTAACCACTAAAAATGAATGTTTGACAAATCAAAAGCAAAGACGTCGTCTCCATGGACAAGTGTCAATAACTGGGAAATAAACCATAGAAGACAAAAACTGATGGATGCTTTCGATTGCTGTTACCATGTCTAACAATTTAAAACCGTTTTTGAATCGATCGGACAAAGTCCAGGTTTTCCACAATTTTTTTTGCAAGGCTATAGCAAGGCAATATTTTGAAATTTTGAATTTTCGATTTCATGCGATGACAGAGTTGTATCGTCACTGCTTTTAAATTACGTGAACACCAAAATGTCCCTGCGTGAGTATTAACCACTAAAAATGAATGTTTGACAAATCAAAAGCAAAGACGTCGTCTCCATGGACAAGTGTCAATAACTGGGAAATAAACCATAGAAGACAAGAACTGATGGATGCTTTCGATTGCTATTACCATGTCTAACAATTTAAAACGGTTTTTGAATCGATCGGACAAAGTCCAGGTTTTCCACAATTTTTTTTGCAAGGCTATAGCAAGGCAATATTTTGAAATTTTGAATTTTCGATTTTATGCGATGACAGAGTTGTATCGTCATTGCTTTTAAATTACGTGAACACCAAAATGTCCCTGCGTGAGTATTAACCACTAAAAATGAATGTTTGACAAATCAAAAGCAAAGACGTCGTCTCCATGGACAAGTGTCAATAACTGGGAAATAAACCATAGAAGACAAAAACTGATGGATGCTTTCGATTGCTGTTACCATGTCTAACAATTTAAAACCGTTTTTGAATCGATCGGACAAAGTCCAGGTTTTCCACAATTTTTTTTGCAAGGCTATAGCAAGGCAATATTTTGAAATTTTGAATTTTCGATTTCATGCGATGACAGAGTTGTATCGTCACTGCTTTTAAATTACGTGAACACCAAAATGTCCCTGCGTGAGTATTAACCACTAAAAATGAATGTTTGACAAATCAAAAGCAAAGACGTCGTCTCCATGGACAAGTGTCAATAACTGGGAAATAAACCATAGAAGACAAGAACTGATGGATGCTTTCGATTGCTATTACCATGTCTAACAATTTAAAACGGTTTTTGAATTGATCGGACAAAGTCCAGGTTTTCCACAATTTTTTTTGCAAGGCTATAGCAAGGCAATATTTTGAAATTTTGAATTTTCGATTTTATGCGATGACAGAGATGTATCGTCATTGCTTTTAAATTACGTGAACACCAAAATGTCCCTGCGTGAGTATTAACCACTAAAAATGAATGTTTGACAAATCAAAAGCAAAGACGTCGTCTCCATGGACAAGTGTCAAGAACTGGGAAATAAACCATAGAAGACAAAAACTGATGGATGCTTTCGATTGCTATTACCATGTCTAACAATTTAAAACCGTTTTTGAATCGATCGGACAAAGTCCAGGTTTTCCACAATTTTTTTTGCAAGGCAATATTTTGAAATTTTGAATTTTCGATTTTATGCGATGACAGAGTTGTATCGTCATTGCTTTTAAATTACGTGAACACCAAAATGTCCCTGCGTGAGTATTAACCACTAAAAATGAATGTTTGACAAATCAAAAGCAAAGACGTCGTCTCCATGGACAAGTGTCAAGAACTGGGAAATAAACCATAGAAGACAAAAACTGATGGATGCTTTCGATTGCTATTACCATGTCTAACAGTTTAAAACCGTTTTTGAATCGATCGGACAAAGTCCAGGTTTTCCACAATTTTTTTTGCAAGGCAATATTTTGAAATTTTGAATTTTCGATTTTATGCGATGACAGAGTTGTATCGTCATTGCTTTTAAATTACGTGAACACCAAAATGTCCCTGCGTGAGTATCAACCACTAAAAATGAATGTTTGCAAATCAAAAGCAAAGACGTCGTCTCCATGGACAAGTGTCAATAACTGGGAAATGGACCATAGAAGACAAGAACTGATGGATGCTTTCGATTGCTATTACCATGTCTAACAATTTAAAACCGTTTTTGAATCGATCGGACAAAGTCCAGGTTTTCCACAATTTTTTTTGCAAGGCTATAAGCAAGGCAATATTTTGAAATTTTGAATTTTCGATTTTATGCGATGACAGAGTTGTATCGTCATTGCTTTTAAATTACGTGAACACCAAAATGTCCCTGCGTGAGTATTAACCACTAAAAATGAATGTTTGACAAATCAAAAGCAAAGACGTCGTCTCCATGGACAAGTGTCAAGAACTGGGAAATAAACCATAGAAGACAAAAACTGATGGATGCTTTCGATTGCTATTACCATGTCTAACAATTTAAAACCGTTTTTGAATCGATCGGACAAAGTCCAGGTTTTCCACAATTTTTTTTGCAAGGCAATATTTTGAAATTTTGAATTTTCGATTTTATGCGATGACAGAGTTGTATCGTCATTGCTTTTAAATTACGTGAACACCAAAATGTCCCTGCGTGAGTATTAACCACTAAAAATGAAGTTTGACAAATCAAAAGCAAAGACGTCGTCTCCATGGACAAGTGTCAAGAACTGGGAAATAAACCATAGAAGACAAAAACTGATGGATGCTTTCGATTGCTATTACCATGTCTAACAGTTTAAAACCGTTTTTGAATCGATCGGACAAAGTCCAGGTTTTCCACAATTTTTTTTGCAAGGCAATATTTTGAAATTTTGAATTTTCGATTTTATGCGATGACAGAGTTGTATCGTCATTGCTTTTAAATTACGTGAACACCAAAATGTCCCTGCGTGAGTATCAACCACTAAAAATGAATGTTTGCAAATCAAAAGCAAAGACGTCGTCTCCATGGACAAGTGTCAATAACTGGGAAATGGACCATAGAAGACAAGAACTGATGGATGCTTTCGATTGCTATTACCATGTCTAACAATTTAAAACCGTTTTTGAATCGATCGGACAAAGTCCAGGTTTTCCACAATTTTTTTTGCAAGGCTATAGCAAGGCAATATTTTGAAATTTTGAATTTTCGATTTTATGCGATGACAGAGTTGTATCGTCATTGCTTTTAAATTACGTGAACACCAAAATGTCCCTGCGTGAGTATTAACCACTAAAAATGAATGTTCGACAAATCAAAAGCAAAGACGTCCTCTCCATGGACAAGTGTCAATAACTGGGAAATAAACCATAGAAGACAAGAACTGATGGATGCTTTCGATTGCTATTACCATGTCTAACAATTTAAAACCGTTTTTGAATCGATCGGACAAAGTCCAGGTTTTCCACAATTTTTTTTGCAAGGCTATAGCAAGGCAATATTTTGAAATTTTGAATTTTCGATTTTATGCGATGACAGAGTTGTATCGTCATTGCTTTCAAATTACGTGAACACCAAAATGTCCCTGCGTGAGTATTAACCACTAAAAATGAATGTTTGACAAATCAAAAGCAAAGACGTCGTCTCCATGGACAAGTGTCAATAACTGGGAAATAAACCATAGAAGACAAAAACTGATGGATGCTTTCGATTGCTATTACCATGTCTAACAATTTAAAACCGTTTTTGAATCGATCGGACAAAGTCCAGGTTTTCCACAATTTTTTTTGCAAGGCAATATTTTGAAATTTCGAATTTTCGATTTCATGCGATGACAGAGTTGTATCGTCATTGCTTTTAAGTTACGTGAACACTAAAATGTCCCTGCGTGATTATTAACCACTAAAAATGAATGTTTCACAAATCAAAAGCAAAGACGTCCTCTCCATGGACAAGTGTCAATAACTGGGAAATAAACCATAGAAGACAAGAACTGATGGATGCTTTCGATTGCTATTACCATGTCTAACAATTTAAAACGGTTTTTAAATCGATCGGACAAAGTCCAGATTTTCCACAATTTTTTTTGCAAGGCTATAGCAAGGCAATATTTTGAAATTTTGAATTTTCGATTTCATGCGATGACAGAGTTGTATCGTCATTGCTTTTAAATAACGTGAACACCAAAATGTCCCTGCGTGATTATTAACCACTAAAAATGAATGTTTGACAAATCAAAAGCAAAGACGTCCCCTCCATGGACAAGTGTCAATAACTGGGAAATAAACCATAGAAGACAAAAACTGATGGATGCTTTCGATTGCTGTTACCATGTCTAACAATTGAAAACCGTTTTTGAATCGATTGGACAAAGTCGAGGTTTTCCACAAAATTTTTTGCAAGGCAATATTTTGGAATTTTGAATTTTCGATTTTATGCGATAACAGAGTTGTATTGTCAGTGCTTTAAAATTACGTGGACACCAAAATGTCCCTGCGTGAGTATTAACCACTAAAAATGAATGTTTGACAAATCAAAAGCAAAGACGTCGTCTCCATGGACAAGTGTCAATAGCTGGGAAATAAACCATAGAAGACAAGAACGGATGGATGCTTTCGATTGCTATTACCATGTCTAACAATTTAAAACCGTTTTTGAATCGATCGGACAAAGTCCAGGTTTTCCACAATTTTTTTTGCAAGGCAATATTTTGAAATTTTGAATTTTCGATTTTATGCGATGACAGAGTTGTATCGTCATTGCTTTTAAATTACGTGAACACCAAAATGTCCCTGTCAGGTGTCCTAGTGAATCAACATTACCATTGACCTCCACCTCTAGTCTCTAGTACATACTAAGATGATGTTGGAGGAGTGAGCAGAATTTATTTATTATTTGAAAGGTGCAATAATTATTTAGCTATGACTGTGCTATGCTATAGGAAATCACCAGGCCGAAAGAGATACAAGCGCGGCAGAATCTGCCGGCATCAAACCGTTCTCATGTGATGACATGGATAAAGCTTGTGTCCGAAATGAGTACGGAAGATGGCTGCGGTCTGTAGAACTGTATCTCGCGGCGGAAGTTATCACAGATTACTGCATTAATGAATTAAGCATTATTGCTGTGAATACCGCATCTCGGAGGTACCTACACAACTGCAGAAGGTAGCATTAAACATTCCAGGTGCAATCGAAACTTTCGTCCCGGAGGAAAACAATGACATTAGTCGGGGTGCTACGATTTTAAATACCGCAAATGAATTAGACGGGATGCCCTTTGGCATGATAACTACTCATACCAAGGTGATTAATTTTCTCCAAGGATGCGTCAACATTTCCCACTCAGAAAAAAAGATGGCGACGATTTTTGACAGGAGCGGATTTTTTATAAAACATATGCGTGTGACACATGTTTTCTTACTAATTTTGACCTCCTGAATACGAATATCGAGTTTATTTTCACATTAGAAATCAAATCGACCCCATATTTGACATCCGAAAACCGCAAAAATAGCAGACTCTCGCTTATTTTCGAATTGAAAATTTTGTGTGCCATTTACAGCGATTTCCAGCCTTGAGCTCGTTGAATGGATCTCACAAAACAAGTCAACAGTGTAAGTTCTGCAAAATAACTCTACAAACATCGCCAGGGTGCGCCCCAAAACATACAAAATATGGGCTCTGGGAGCACATTTTTCTGCGGCTGATTTAAGGAATGTAAGTGTGAAATGGAAAATGTTTTGTAATATATTTTACTGTTATATATAGTTATAGTAAACTTACATATACTAGGATTTATCAACATGAATTGACAATTTCAGATAAAAACAGAAAAAATATATTTTCATGATTTGTTGATAACTTTCTTTTTTTTTCAATAAATACTAAAAAACGTAGCTTTGATTTTGATGATGTTTTTCATCCAGGTAAGATACCTTTTTCACCTGAAACAACCACCTTAGCTCAAAGCTTCGGTATAGCGACTCATAATTAAAACATTTTCGTCAGACTTGCGGTTGCCAAACATCAGAAAAGCGTCTTTTGATTTTGAAGTTTTGTCTTTACACTTGTTCTGGAATGCAACATACGGCTGATGGTGAATCTTTGGTTTAAAGTTTTCTAGAGTATTTCTATCTCGCCCATGAACTCATTTAGGTGTCTAGCAATTTTCGGACTGGATATGCACCAATGGCGAAGGGCAGTAGGATCTCCAGTGTTATTACCAATTTGAAATTTGTTGTCTTGGTGTGTTGGAATTTTCGAGAACGGAAGTATAGTGTGATCAGGGAAAGCGCAAAAATACCCAGGAGGTGAACAGGCATAGAAAATGGACGTGGAAAACATATGAAAAAGTGATCAGGTAGGCACCAAGACCTTTTCAACATTACAACTCTTATTTGGCAACTATAGTACCTCTATGATACATAGTGTATGTTTTCATGCTCTTTGGCTTGTCCACGTCCTAGACGTTTTTGAGCCTTCATTTATAGCTCATCACTTTCATTCTCGCAAAATTCTGAGACACACACGACAACAAATTTCAAGTTGATGCCATAGGAATACGAATAACACTGAAGATCCTACTGACATTTGTCGTTGGTGCATACCTATCCAGTCCAGAAGTTTCTAGACACCTGAATGAGTTCACGGGCGAGACAGAAAACTTTAAGCCAAAGCTTAACCATCAGCCGTATATGTTGCATTCCAGAACAAGTTCAAAGAAGGACTTTGAAATTATTAAAAGACGCTTTTCTGATGTTTAGCAATCGCGGATCTGACAAAAATGTTTTATATTATATGAAACTTTGAGCTAGGGTGATTGTTCCAGGTGAGAAAGGTCTCTTGATGTATTTACTTTGTTGAAAAACATAATCAATATCAAAGCTACGTTTTTTGTTATCAATTGTACCTGTCATAAAAAAAAATTATGAATCAATCATGAAAATTTGTTTCCACGATATTTTGTTTCAAATTGCCATGGTATGTCGATATATGCTTGGTATGTGTTAGCTTATATATTAAACAGTAAAACATATTGCACAACATTCTTCCTTTCACACTAACATTCCCCATCCAGCCGCAGCAAAGTGTGCTCTTAGCGCCCATTTTTGGTATGATTTGAGGCGCACTTTGGCGATGTTTGAAAAGTTATTTTGCAGAACTTTTACTGTCAACTTGTTCTATGGGATCTATACAGCCAGCTCAAGGCTGGAAATCGCCGTGGATGAAACACAAAATTTTCAGTTTAAAAATTAGCAAGAGTCTGCTATTTTTGCGGTTTTCAGATGTGAAATATGAGGTCAAGTTGATCTCTAATGTGAAAATAAACTCCATATTCGTATTCAGGAGGTCAAAATTAGTGAGAAAACATGTGCCACACGCATATGGTTTATAAAAAATTAGCTCCTGTCAAAAATCGTCGCCATCTTTTTTTCTGAGTGGGAAATGTTGACGCATCCTTGGCGAAAATTAATCACCTTGGTATAAGTAGTCATCATACCAAAGGGCATCCCGTCTAATTCATTTGCGGTATTTTGCCATTTTATGTCGCGTACCACACCGACTACATCTTCAAGACCCTAAGTGATAAACTGACCGGTTATTTCTCACTAATACAAAATTCAACTTTTGAGCGACATGTGGTTCGACATATCAAACCAGGAGAGGATTTCAAGAAATTCTTCGTAAAGATCTGACAACAGGCAGCAAGATGCAAGTTTGGGACAAGCGAAAAAGAAGCTGTAGAGATAAACCTGAAAGACAAAGTAATTGTTAGCTGGGCCCCACTGGAACACAAGAAAAAGCCACTGGAAAAAGAGCGCTCGTTGAATGAAGTAATCGAACTATGTCAAGTGCACGAGCAAATCACAAATCAGGATCGGACATCGTGGATCGTTCAAGCCAAGGACGAAGTACAACAAGCGTAGCCATAAACAATAAGATTTCAAGTTATACGGATAAAAGAAATGCGCCGTGTACAAGATGCGGCAAACACGGACATTCGGAGCTAAGGCAGTTTCCAGCAAAAGACGTCAAGTGCACGGAGTGCTCGGTCTCCGGACATTATGCTGCTTTCTGCAGAACAAGAGGAGGAAAAAGACCCGGGACGTTAACCGGTGTGCTGAGACCATACGCCGGGGGAAAAACCTTTATATATTCGCCATTGGTGCCAGGCGACTGTCAACATTCCAGATGGAACAGAAGTAGTCACTCCTTTCTACGTGGTAGACGATGGGGAAATTTCACTATTGAGTAGAAATACAGCCAAAAAGCTGGCGATTCTGAAATTGGGACTCAGCATCAATTCAGTCAACAAAGTAACCATCTTCACAATAGTGAAAAATGTAACCGTCAAATTAACCATCAAACCCAAAATGAAAGCGGTACAGCAACCCGTGAGACAAATACCGATACCAGTGGAGAAGCAAGTGAAAGAAAAGATCACAGAAGCATTGGAGAGCGATATAATTGAAAAGGTGACAGAACCCAGTGAATGAATTTCGCCAAAAATGATCATATTTGAACCAAGCGGGGACATCCGGTTATGTGTAGATATGCGCCGAGCGAACGAAGCAATCCTGAGAAAAAACTAAGTATTCCATTCTAACTTTCAATTTCCTCATGACGAAGTTGCGGCATGTAAAATTGTTCTCACGCCTCGATTTGGAAAATGCGTACCACCAATTAGACTGGATGAAGGAAGCCGACCTATTACCACCAACAACGTGCTTCTCAACCAGGAAAAATGTATAATGTAGACCAACAAGCTTGGGACATCAGTTATCCGATAAAGGAATAGAAACCAGTGCAGAGAAAGTTCGAACTTTTCTTGAGTTCCGGGCTCCAGTCAATGAAGAAGAAGTACCTACGGAGTTTCTTGGGATTGGTAACTTACGTGGGGAAATGCATCCTGGATTTGGGAACCATGACAGAGCCACTACGTCAACTAACAAAAAAAAAGGTATCAAGTTCGTTTGGTCCCAAAATCATCAAAAACATTTTGATAAGTTGAAAGAGGCGCTCACCAAGCTTCCAACACTAGCATACTTCGATCCTAAAAAAAAAAGAAGAACTCGACTAGTAGCAGATGTTAAGTCCTATAGCACTCGGAGCGGTTCTTCTACAATTCGACGAGCAAGAAAGGCCACAGGTCATCTCATTTGCAAGGAAAAGTTTACCAGACGTCGAGAGGCGGTATTCGCAAACTGAGGGAGAAAGCCCAGCATTGGTATGGGCGGCGGAACGCTTCTACATCTACCTAGCTGGTCTAGACTTCGAATTGGTGACTGATCACAAACCATTGGAAGCAATATTCAAGCCAACTTCTAACCCACTGGCACGGATAAAGAGATGGCTTCTCAAGTTACAACTGTTCAAGCCTGATATGTTAAGGTCACATATCAACCGGGCAAACTCAACGTAGCGGACTTGCTATCAAGGTTATGCCAGCTAGACAGAATGAAAACCTTCGACAGAGAAGGTAATAGCGGAGAGCGAGAAGGACACAGACATAGCCGACGCAGTACGAAAAATCAACAGCGGCTCCTGGGACTCCATCTATCGGTCGGAATTAACTGCATTGGATCCAGTAATGCTGCGAGAAAATTAACTCGTAATTCTACAGTCACTGCAAAATCACGTAGGTACTGGAGCTGGCGCATGAAGGACAACCAGGTGAATCTGCCATGAAGCGACGTCTACCGTCCACGGGCCAAGGTCTGGTAGCCACTGATCGACAAACAAACTGAAAAATTCGTGAAACAATGCCGAGACTGATAACGGGTATCGCATCAGCTTAAGAACAACCACTAATGACCAGGCACAAGTTTCCAGAGGGACCCTGGCAATGTCTTGCTATGGATCTCATGGGACCGTTGCTCAATAAAGACATGGTCCTTGTCAGTATTGACTATCACTCCAGATACCACTGATACCAGGACGATGAGTACGCAGGCGCAGAAAGGAAGGGAAATGAGTTAGTCTTGTCGAAAGAGGGTAATACAATGAGGCGCCACATCACACACGTGAAGAAGATACCGGAAATCGAAGAAGAGGATCCCGCAACCACCTCCAAAATCTTTCACACCGAAAAACTCAATGGGACCGCGTACCAAACGGAGATGCAGGACCGGATAGTGGAGCGAAATCGGCCTGAAAAGTCGTCGTTTTTTTTTCAAGGTATAACAGCACCAAACCTTATAGGTTTCATATAGAATCAAATTTCACGTATGTATGGCGATTTTGGGAATGATCTTGTGGTAGGGACCTTTTTTATGGGCAAAAAACCTCAAAAATTGAAAATGAGCTGTTCAGCATTCACAACGTTATATCTCTGGATCTAGTTGGGCTATCGGTCTGTTCTTTTTTTTAAATAAAAGTACATAGAAAAACCTTCCCAATGGTACATCATTGACTGAAAATTATTGTTCATGAACGTGTTTATTGAACAATAAACATTATATTGACCGAGAATGCAGTCCCTTTTTGACCATGCGAAGAACTTTTTTCCTCGTAGGAATTTCTAGATACAACCTGCGAGAAAAATCGAGCCAAAACATTAAGGAAAATTTTAAAGGAAGTTTCATCCATCTAGGCCGTATAGTTTGTCAGTTATGATTTTTTTTCTGGCGCATTGAGTTGGAACGTCGCCTGGCGTGTGCTTGCATACAGTAAATCGCCGCATAACAAACAGTGAACGCGGCACGGCGCGGCGATTTACTGTATGCAAACACACGCCGGGCGACGTTCCAACTCAATGCGCCAGAAAAAAATTCATAACTGACAAACTATACGGCCTAGATCAATGAAACTTTCTTTAAAATTTTCTCCGATATTTCGGCTTCATTTTTCTCGCAGGTTGTATCTAAAAATTCCTACGAGGAAAGAAGTTCTTCGCATGGTCAAAAAGGGACTGCATTTTTGGTCAATATAGTGTTTATTGTTCTATAAACACGTTCGTGAACAATTATCTTCAGTAAGTGATGTACCATTGGAAAGGGTTTTCCATGTACTTTTATTTAAAAAAAAGAACAGACCGATAGCTCAACTGGATCCAGAAATATAACGTTGTGAATGCTGAACAGCTCATTTTCAATTTTTGAGGTTTTTTGCCCATAAAAAAGGTCCCTACCACAAGATCATTCCCAAAATCACCATACATACGTGGAATTTGATTCTCTATAAAACCTATAAGGTTTGGTGCTGTTATACCTTCAAAAAAAAAACGACGACTTTTCAGGCCGATTTCGCTCCACTAGGAGGGTGAGAAGAAGTCAACGAGTCCAGAGGAAAACAAGGAGTCCCTGGTGAACACCAAAGTGACACCGCTGCGAGTGAAAAGAAAGGAGGGATTGTGGAGACCGATTACCCGGGAATATCACCGGCGAGTCACCGGCAAGCTAGACGTGCGCACGAGGATTATATAATAGAGATTACAGTTTAAGGTGTTATGTAAGATGATAGGACTTGGGCAGTAGATAAGCGACCTTTGTGCGATACAGAGTAAATAAAGATTTGTTATTGCTGAAAGTGTGTTTAACTGTGAATCCCGTAGGTAGCACAATCGTCATTGCTTTAAAATTACGTGAACACCAAAATGTCCCTGCGTGAGTATTATAACCAATCTTTTGTCGGTGCGAACGGCGCTCGGGTGTTTTGGAAGAGCTTGGGTCGTGGGTGGCTTTAGGCGTTCCTCGAAATCTCGGTAGTGACGGGCGGATGCGATAGTTATTTTGAATCCAAAAAAATAATTCACTTCTGAGAGGCCAGAACAGGCGAGTTCTTGAAACCTAGTAACTTATACAGGGGTGTTACAGATCTAAATCGCGTCCTTTCAGGAAACGATGGGAAACGTAAAGAAAGTAGACTTTCTTGAAAAAATTGATGTCAGAAACGAATAATAACGGAGATATAGGCGATCAAAGTTGAACTTGAAAAATCGATTTCTCGTCATAACTTTGAAATTTCTCAACCGATTTTGTTTAAATTTGAACCGAAGCTTACTAGAATAAGTCAGTATCTAACGATATAAACGCGGTCCATTGGAAATTTTTAGGGGCGTGGATAATGGGGAATGCTTCAGATTTTTTACCCCTCAAGATTATTTTGTGGATTGTTCACATTTTTCAATTCTACGTTCAATTTCAAAGAAAAAGTTACCCATGCAAAATTTCGATTAGAGGCTTCGTTTCCAAGATATTTGGGTTTGAAAGTTCGGAAAACACATCAAAATATCCAGTTTCAAGGGTGTAGCGGTAAAATATATAGGCAACCAAGAATACACGAGTTACGAATTCAAATATTGTCATAAAAACTTATCTGATTCTTTTAAAATTTAAATAGTAACTTGTGCGACTCCTAAAGCAACCTCAGGCCAATGTTTTACGGAACCGTGAGGTTGTTCTAAAACGTGGCTGGTGTTTCAAGGTAAGCTCAAAACCCCTTTTGTCGCTAAGATTAGTGATTTTAGTGATTAGAGATTTTTGCCAAGATTAGTGTTTCAAGGAGTCGCAGCAAAACTTCACTCCGTTCAATTTAAAACAACTTTTCGACCGTTCCTGGTACTTGCTGCCGCCAAGTATTGCCATATTATAAAGTACTTCTGCCTTCCTACCCATCGAGTTCTACTTGTCGTACCCTACCCCGTAAAAGAACTCCAACGACCCTACGCTCCGTTACAAGAGCAAAAAATATGTTTTCCCTGAAAACTTCTCGTTTCTTAGAAAAACTCATGGTTCAGCAACTTGAAACACCTAGAAAACCTATTTTGATGAAGTGATTATTAGTTACCTTGGATTTTACTTTTGTAGGCCTTCGAAAGAGGTGTTTTCGCGATGTTTTCCGAAGTTTCAACTTTAAATATCTCGAGAACGAAGCCTCTAATCAAAAATTTGCAAGTGTAACTCTTACTTCCAAATCGAACGAAGAATTTAAAAATCTAAACAATGTACCAAATAACCTCAGAGATTCAAAAATAGGGGTAAAAAAGCGGGGGCATCCCTCATTATCTACGCCCCTGAATTTTTTTGATGGGCCGCGTTACTATTGTTCGATACAAACTTATTTCAGTGAGCTTAGATTCAAATTTGAACAAAATCGGAGAGGAAGTTTCAAACTTATGACGAAAAATCGATTTTGAAAGTTAACTTTGAACGCCTATATCACCGTTATCATTTGTTTCTGACATATTTTTCTAAGAAAGTCTACTTCTTTTGAAATTTCTCGTCGTTTCTTGAATAGTCCAGGAAAAATAGACAAAAATTTTTGATTGGTTGGAAAAAATTTGTAACAGGCTGAATTTCTGCATGCACCTTAGTATTGTGACTCTGAATAATTTCTGAAAGTTCCTCATCGATATCGTTGCCGCTAGTAAAGTTACGCGAGGTCAAAGGTCGCGAAAACAGTTTTACGCATATATCTCGAGAACGACAACCTTTATCGAAAAATTGCACAAAGCTTGTCCTAGAAGTATATTCACATGTAAAATGTACATTACATAAATATATATATAAAATTATTCCTTCCTTCCAATCGGTTGTGTCACCTCAAAACTTTCCCGACTAGTATTAAGAAACCTATGGAATTGTTGTTGTTGAAACGTCCCTTTGGATAGGAAGTTGGAATTAGAGAGTAAGATCGAGAATAATTTGCAGGAAATTAGAAATTTTGTCAGGAATTGAAGATTGAGGGAAAACCTCAATCTTTTTCCGAATCACCTTATTGTAAAAATCGTCAATTAAGGCTTCACTTTGAGCCCCATCATCTAAGTCTGGTCTCGATAACCCAGGCCGGTTTTACATTTTTAGCAGGAAAACATTCAGGAAATTGTGAAAAAAATTGTTGGGAAATGTTCGAAAGCCAGCTACCTATTTTTTAAAAGGGAAAAAATTAAAAGTTGGAGAATTTCCAGTTTTCCCAGAGAGGAAAATTGGAAAACCGTGGGTCCGATTTCGAAAATTTTTCCTTCAAAATTAATTCAGTCTTTTCTTCAACTTTCAATCTACAGCATGTCTGCACCTAACATGGATATTTCGTAGGGCTCACCGCATGTCGAGGTTTGAACTGCGGTTTTTTCAAATTTATGGAACGTGCCAATTTTATTTTGAAAATATTACCGTCGGAAAACCGGAACCGTGTCGACTTTGGATACAAGTCTACACGACGCCCAATCCAATCTACTTTCAATATCAGGCGGAATTTTTTGTAAAAAGTTGATCCCCGAGCAGGAATTAATTTCTGAGTAGAGTACTTCATCAAAAGCGTGTCGTCCCGGTCATAATACGGTCGAAGGGCCCTCTCAGGTGGCAACGGCTAGGGAAAATTTTGGAAATTCATAACGCTCGACTGGAGAATGGTGGAGAGCTGCAACTGTCAATTTGACTCTTTTGTTGTGTTGCTTCATGCTAAATTTGCTTCCAATAAATCGGATAGATTTTGAATAAATAAATGGTAAAGTTTTGAACTTTGACATTTTTTAATATTTGATAGATGACAGATAGGGCAATACTTTGAACTGTTCTGAATACCGTTTTTCAAGGGCTTCCAAATGACATATTAGAAGTCAAAGATTACTGGTTCGGCAGCTATTGTGTCAGAACGATTAGATTGTTACGTTCCTGGTTCTCTGAACCGCTATATCTCGTGAATGATTGCCGATACAAAAAACTTTCAAATTATCTCGAATAGCAAATTGTTTTAGCTGCAAATAGCTCTGACATTTTTTCGATAAAAGTCGTCGTTCTGGAGATATATGCGAAAAACTGTTTTTCGTGACCTTTGACCTCGCGTAACTTTATTAGCAGTAACGATATCAATGGGGAACTTTCAGAATCTATTAAGGGTCACAATACTAAGGTGCATGCCAAAAATCAGCCTGTTACAAATTTTTTCCATGTCAATGTCTATTTTTCCTGGACTAGAAAGGACCCCAGGTAGCAAGTAATGTTCAGTGAATATTTACTTGAATATTCATTCAACATTAAATATTATCTTAATATTCAACAGATATTCGGAATATTCACGTAATATTGGAATTAAAACATTCATTTAGTAAGATTAGATGAATATTCAGTGAATATTCATTATCGAATGTTTAGGGTGGAATATTAGACGAATATTCTATGAATATTTGTTATTGAATGTTCAGGGTGGAATATTAGCCTATTACTCTGTGAATATTTGTTATTGAATGTTAAGGTTGAAATACTTGTTGAATATTCAGTGTATATTCGTTACTGAATATTTAGTATGGAATTTTAGACGAATATTCAGTGAATACTCGTTATTGAATGTTTAAGATGAAATTTTAGACAAATATTCAGTGAATACTCGTTATTCAATGTTTAGGATAGAATTTTACACGAATATTCGGTGAATATTCGTTACTGAATATTTGAGATGGGATTTTCAGACGAATACTCAGTGAATATTTGTAGCTGAATGTTAAGGATGGAGCTATAAACTGATATCGTGAATATTCATAATTGAATGCTTGGGATGGAATTTTAGACCTAAATGGTAAATTTCTATCAAGGAATAAGCCCACTGCGATTGATTCCGCAAAGCCTTATTTCATCAATTCAACTTCATCCTTAATCCATTGCAATATGACTATTACACTCAACGCTGCATTACAGACCTACCGGGTGCCGGGTGTCCGTGCGAAAAGCCCCGGTTGCGATAATTTCCACAATTTTCAAGATACAAATTTCAAGTTTCACAGTGTCAATCAGTAACGCGGGGGACATTGATTGGTGGGCGTAAGTAAGTACGGAGCGGACCAATTCGTTTCACCCCTAGCAATCTCAATTTATTTTCAAATGGCACCCCTTATTTTTTTATCATTTTTTCTGAAAAAAAAGTCATTCTTAATTAGTGATGGGACTTTTCATGAAAAGTAATATTGCGGGAAAGTGTCCGGAAATTTCATCGGACTTTTCAGAAAAAGTTGGAAAAGTGTGAAAAGTGGATACTGCGTGACGATTTATGGAATTTAATCGAAGTTTTCATTGCAGAGAGTGGACGTGGTAGGAAAAAACAAGTTGCAAATGATGATAAAGGCAAGCCACTTGGCAGGATCGTAACTAAGACTTAAATAAACGATTTGACCCGCAGTGCTTTCATTTTCGTCCCTTAGGATTTGAATGGCGCCCCTTTTTCAAAATGGCGGATTTTATCTAGGGGCAGAAGGTATCGAATAGCCTGGTGATGTCCAGCTTTGTTTAAATATATGGAGCTATGTCTCGATCGATATCTGGGACTTCAAACACTTTTTGAAAAAATGATGGAACATTGACATCTGTCGCAGGCAAATTTGGTGGAGGCGCCAAAATGAATTTTGTACGGTCATAAGAGAATTGCTGTAACATTTTTATTTTTCAACCGATTTCAAACAAGGTATCTCATTTTGTGAAAAAGTAAATTCTTCTTGTTATCTTATACCTTCCATAAAAAAAGACATTGAGGAATGTTGAAGAAAAAAATGAAAAATAATTTGGAAAAAAAAGGTTTTTTTTATTTTTTTATTCTTATGAAAATTGCTATATTTGTAGATTTTGTTGTGCCCTTTCTAAATTTGCACTTTCCCGATTTATATCTTTGCAGTGCGCACCGCCATGTTGAAAAAATGAAATCAGAAGAGAAGTTTTTGACAATATCTAAATTTTAGTCCATGCGAGATTGGAATGTTTATATACGTATGTAAGTACATTCAATTCTCCACGATTTGACACCTGAACCATTTTTGTGCGACTCGGGGTTCTTGAGCTAGAGCTTCCGGAAGTATCAATTTTCGGTGTTAAATAGTGACCGTGCCTACCGGATTTTACCACTGGATCACCACCATGTCTTAATCAAGTCACCCATCAATAACGCGTCGTCATTTATCTCAAATCATGAACATTGGTGGACCTGGCACAGCCCCAAGAGGTGATTTTCATTTCTTTTGGAACCAAAAATTGATACTTCCAGAAGGTCTAGCTCAAGAACCGTGGGTCGCACAGAGCTGGTTCAGATGTCAAACTGTGGAGGATTGAATGTGCTTTCATATGTTTATAAACATTTCAATGTCACATGGACCAAAATTTAGATATTGTCAAAAACTTCTTTTCAGACATCATTTTTTTAACATGGCGGCGCGTACTACAAAGATATAAATCGGAAAAGTGCAAATTTAGAAAGGGCACATCAAAGTCTACAAAAAGGGGAAATTGCATAAAAATAAAAAAATGTAAAAAATCTTTTTTTTTTCAAATAATTTTTTATTTTTTTTTTCAACATTCTTCAACGTCTTTTTTCAATGAAAGGTTTGAGGTAACATAAAGAATTCACTTTTTCACAAAATGAAATGTCTTGTGTTAAAATCCGTTGAAAAATAAAAATGTTACAGCAATTTTCTTATGACAGTACTGAATTCCTTTTGGCGCCTCCACCAAATTTGCCTGCGGTAGATGTCAATGTTCCACCATTTTTTTATTCAGTGTTTGATGTCCCAGAAACCGATTGAGACATAGCCCCCTATATTTCTACTAAGCTGGACATCACCAGGCTATTCGATACCTTCTGTCCCTAGATAATATCCACCATTTTGAAAAAGGGGCGCTATCCAAATCCTAAGGGACGAAAAGAAAAGCACTGCGGGTCAAATCGTTCATTTAGGTCTCAGTTGTAACCCTGCCAAGTGGTTTGCCTTTATCATCATTTGCAACTTATATTCCCTATTTCGGTTGTACCACGTCCACTAGAGTGCAGAAACAAATTACCTGACCTAGCTGACAGGTTTAGAAGCGAAAACACTTCCACTCTATACAGGGACACGATTTAAATCTGAAACACCCTGTACATTCCAGAAAAGATTACCTACACTACTCTCTACGTGCCCACAAAATTTGGAAGTCATGCAATTATTTTTGCAAAATTTGATTTTTGGCCGCATTTATTGAATTTTGGACCACTGTGTTATGGTGTAAAGGTAACAGTCGTTCACCATTTCCCATAGTTCCCAAGACTATTATGTAATTACTGAAGTATTTATTCAGTGGTCTTACCTTTATCAACACCGTAGGATTGGCATAGAGAATGTAGCTCCTCAATGAGGTTGTACAGAAGTCCACATGAAGTAGCTCCTGCTCAAATGAGGTGGTTTCTGGTACTGTTCCCAATCCTTTCACGTGTATACAGCTCCCAAGATGCAACCAATCAGCTGTTTTATAGTCGTCTGCCTGCACATTTTCATTTACACCCCAGGCAGGCTCTTGTAGAATTCAACTATAGGTGACAACATATAATTGTATCAGTATTTATGCCAAGCCAATCATGCATATCACTCAACTATTCAGCAGTTACGTAATTTTCTATTTCCTACAACATAAACTGGGCCAAGAATGGAGTGAACAAGCTCGAAATTTTGTCGAGGATTTCTCAAAAAAAAAGCAACTGATTTTGGAAATTTTTGTGATGCCTCAATAGTGTAATATTATATGACTACAAGGTGCCATCTTAGATCATCCGATTGTTGACCGTTGACCCTATCCTATATGATGCAAATGAAGAGCTATTTCAACCTATTTGTGAGAATCAAATAGCCATTCCAATGTTGTTTTCACAAATTTTGCCTTTTTGAACAGCATCCGCTATTGGCACAGCTTGTGCAATAATATACACTACCAAAATATTTGTACCTCTTATAGAATGCAAGAAAGAACCTTACAATTTGGATTTGACAGATTTAGCAAACTCATTACTGATTCAATGATTTTTTTTCTGTTCTGAAGTTCTGAACCAAATCTGATCCAAACTCAAATCAGTGAAGTACTCAAGTATTTATTCGAAGGTCTTACCCGTTTGAACAGCACAATCATCACTAGAGGATAATGTAGTTCATGACGATTGCCATCCGGCAAGAGCTTCATGCTCCACATAATCTTTCACCTCCAATAAGGCAATGGCCTAAGGCTGTTCTTGCAATTCCACTGAAGAAATTTGTCGTTAGTTGGATGTTTCGGTCACTCCAGTTCGACAAGATGAGGAGTGAACTTTCAAAGTTGGAAAAGAATCTGGGTGCAAGTGATGTATGTATTCAAGTTCCACCCTGTACTTGCGGGCTTCTTTCGAGAACAACCTCTTCCCCCGCAACTGGTCTTCAAAGCCGTCAATTGTTGAGCGGTGAGCCAGCCGAACCCCTCGACAAACTCTTCACCTCTACCTCCGAGAGTTGGCGTAAAGACAGTGAAGAAAATGTACAAATCCCTGAAACAAGATCTATTATGAACGAAACTTGAATAAAAGAAGAGAACTATTATTAGAGCTTAGATGATAGTGCAAGATGCTGTAGGTATTCACTTACAAGAAAAACAAATGGATTCATATGTGAGGATCACTAACAGTTTCACGGTTTTCATCTATTAGAGTAAGTTACTGATGTTGATATTTTCAATATTTCCAACACAAATGTGATAAATGCAACTTTTCAAACTATTGGTTGTGGTGGGAACTTGGAAAATTTCCCAATGTTGCCAATGGCAGAATTCAAAATTTCGACATGTCAAAACTTGGTAATCGCTCGCGTCTCGCGTCTACGCCAAAAAAAAGAAAAACGAATCAGTAGGCTTTGGGGAAATGATGAAAGTTTAATAGATTATACCACAATAAGTAGGAAATTGAATTTCATAATTTCCTACAAAAATACCTTGCAAGTCGACATTGCAAATCACGAGTATCCTGGCGCCATCTTCGAGGCAATGACAGAACCTGAGTTCTGAGCCCAGAACCATAAACATCACTGTAACGGTAAAGTAGGTAACTTTTCTTAAACAAACGAAAGCATGTAGCGCCATCTAAGGAGAACTACGAAAAAGCCATACAGATCGCATTCTGCCGTTCTGGAAGCTTTCATAATGAAAGAACAGAACGGAACAGAACAGAACAGATTTCTTTCATACCTATTGTGACAGAAAAGAGCCTAGCGCCATCTCGAAACAAATAGCAAAATGTGGCAGTAATCAGGACTATACTCTATACACTGATAGAAAGGACCACCAGATTCATCCGCTTGAAAAGCAGTCCCGAGCGTTACCCGCAAAATTCAAAATTCCAGTTAGAAAGAGGTGCTTATTTCCGTTAATCACAGCTAAGTGCTATGGTAATTTTAAATGACACCAGTTTAATACCAATTTTAATGAATGAGAAAATAATATTTTTTAATGAAGCTGATTTTATTACACAACACTCACAACAGCCGAGCCGACTAAAAATAACGAACATCATAGAGAAATGGAGGTTAGAAATCGTACGTAATTGTCAAACTCGCTGAATGTAATGCCATTGGCTTGGCGTAGGAATAATTTGCCCGGGTAAGACTACCAACCGAACAAAACTAATATTAGTTCCAAACGCGCCTATGTTGTTACAGTCTTTGGTGCTTTTGTTTGCTATAGGTTACATCACTGAAATTCAAAAAAGTCCGTTCTATCGGTGTACAGACTATACTTGTTTTGTTTCATTTACAGTATTCTTGTATTAAAAATGGCGGACTTAGAAGTGCCATCTCAAGAACACTAACCTAATCACTTCAACCAATAATAGTACTGCAGATTCCTTTTTTTTTTTTTAGTAGGTAGTTGATTGACCTTCGGTCAATTTCCGCGACGAGGCCCAACACCGACGCCGGTGAATGCTTTCCGACACTTTACCGGAAATTTTGCCGAACCCCTGTGTGCTCCAACACGGTAGGGATATTATTATAGACCACCAACATTGCTACATAATCCCCGGATTGCAGCCCTACATTAAAAAAAAGGATAAAGAAGTGTTTGATCAATATTGCAAAAGAATGCAATGTTGAGTTTAGCTGAGGAAGAATTTACTTATATAAAAATGTAATAAGCTAAACAGATCTGTTATGTATAAAATGACCGATTTGAAAACTACCTACCCACAACATAGCTCCCGATTCCTAATGAATATTTTTTCGAGTAGGTACAATAGGTCGATTTTTCTATCGAGGGGGACATCGAAAACATACACTGCCGAATTTCTAATTTTAGCCCTCTCGTCTCCACTCATGTAAACTTTCAAATTTTCAATGGAGTATTATACTAAAAATTTTTTTTGATTGAAATGGAAACTACATTGAAAAATAATTGACCCGTGTTTTTTTATTCAGTCAAAAACCGTACCGTTTGGGCGCAATAAATAAATAACATCAACTAGTTCTGACGTCACAGCGAGTCACCGCCTATACTGCCTGTGTAAATGACGTCAGAAATAGGCAGAATATAGGAATTTCGTTTATTTATTGCGGCCAAACGATACGATTTTTGGCTGAATAAAAAAATACGGGTCAGTTATTTTTCAATATAGTTTCTGATTCCATCGAAAAAAAATTTTTTTTTCAAAAATATAATACTCTATTACATCACCTAGCTTACGATACCTACATCAAATTAAATAGAATTGAATTCTCCGTCTGAAAAAAAGGTTTTATACATTTTTTACTCCAACCACCCTCTCCACAAAATTCTCTGAATGTTCCATTTTATATTTTGGACTACTTGAATCTCTTTTATTTAGTCAGCGTCATCGTAATAATCGTAAATCGTAGAAAACACCACTAGGACAATATTATATACAAGGGAGTTGAAAATACACATTCAAGTTATAATGTATAATTAGGATGTAAATATAATGAATAAATAAAAAAGTAAATAAACAAATAAATGATAAATGGGTAAATAAAGTTTTTGTTATTCAGATTGGTACTGCGCACCACCTCCGCCACAATGGCATATACGTGCCTCGTAGGTTCCTTAGGTAGGTACATACCTATCTCAGAGTGCCGCTTTGCGTACCTAAATATGCAACAAAAAATGAACATAGTATTTTCGTCTATTCAACAGATTATGACGAGGTATGTATATGCATGCATAAGGAACTTGCAAGATATCAAACTATGTGGGAGAAGATGAAATTCCTACAAAGCTTCACAAATGTATGGGAGATGTTATTTCATTTCCAATCAATTAATTGTCATTGTATCAACTAAATGTTTTCTGGAGGAGTTTTCTCCGATTTACTAAAAATTGCTAATACCGGGTGATCATTTAAAACTATCCACCTGCAATAACTCCCGATTCCTAGTGAAAATGTCTTCGAGCAAAAACAGGTCGATTCTTATATCGAGGGGGACATCTAAAACATACATTAGCGATTTTCTATCTTTAACCCCTCGCCCCCACCTACCCCAACTTTGAAATTTCAAATGACACTACCTATTTTGCGATACATTGCATCCAACAGAATTGAATTCTCTTTCTGAAAAAATATTTCTAAAATTTTTAACCCCACCCTTCTTCCCCCCTAAGTTCTCTGAATGTCCAATTAAATATTCTTGACCTCTCAATTCTCTTCAATGCAGTCAACGTCATCCTGCACAGCATCGAAAGAGAAAATTTCCTATGGAAAAAGTGCCACCCAAATTCACCCCTTTGCTCCCCCCCTCCTCACCTTAAAAATCTAAAATGACAATACCTACTTTGTGATACATCAAATCAAAGGGAATTGAATTCTCTCCCTGAACACAATTTTTTCGAAATATTTCAAACCCCCGTTTTCCTACTAAAATACTCCAAATGTCCAGTTGAATTGAGAGGGGTTGAAAATTTAAAAAAAAATGTTTTTAGAAAGAGAATTTAATTTCCTCTAATTTGATGTATCACAAAGTGGGTGGTATTTTGTTAAATTTTAAAGTTGAGGTGGGGGAGAGCAACGGGGTGAATTTGGGTGGATCTTTTTCCACCGAAAATTCTCTTCTTTGAAGCCATTTAAGATGATGCTGACTAAACTGAAGAGAATTGAGGGGTCCAGAATATTGAAAGGGACACTCAGAGAACTATCGCGAAGGTATTGGACCGACAAGTAAGAAGCTACATCTAATTTCATGATAACCAAAGGGGGTTTACTTGTATCCCAGGGACCCATATGAACACATCAATTTTGAACGGTATCCTAAAATATGCAAAAAAAAATAATAAAAAAGATCTCACATTATTATTTCTGGACATTAGTAAAGCGTACGATAATATAGAGGACATAGCCACCAAGAGATAACTACACACATAAAAGGAATCTAGGGGACAAGCAAATTCAGACGATTTCTAAAATCATCATAACTTTTGATTCCCGTCAGCGATTTCATATCGGTTTTCAGTTTTCGATAGCTCAATCTTTCTTCTTCATTCCTTGATCATGTCAAATTCGAACAATGTTTTATAAGGTTGCTACAGGGTGATCAATGGAACAGTGTAAAATTGCCGAAATTTCAGTACGAGCGCGATTTCAAAACAAGTGAGTATGCCTTCACGTGCGTGAGTCTCAGTAGCGCATTTTCTTAAGGAGGCATATTGTGAACGTAAAGAAATTTGATTGAAGGAGAAACACCATTCCTTGCCCACTTTCTTCATTCGAAACTCATTGTGATATTGTGTTATCAGAATGGGGTACTTGCCAATGAAATAGATTTGAATGAAAATTCTTTCACTCATCAATATATTTTTTTGTTTGAGGGCGGGAGCTGGGAGCGGCGACTAATCAACAGTAGTCTATTCTTTCCCATTTTTAGTCGGCTATCCATGTAGCGAAAGAATTAGATCGCTATGTCTTCGGGTTTGTTTTCCATTTATTTCTCACTTTGAGGGCAGCGTGTGGGGGTGGCAGCATTCGGCAAAGTAACTGTTGCACAGTTTGAGTTAAGAGTTTCTAAATGTTTAAGGAAATACGACAATCAGTGAAAATTGTGGAAGTTGCATTTTTTTTGTTTGGGGGCGGGAGCTGGAGGCGGCGACTGATCAAAAGTGGCCTATCTCTTCCCATTTTTATTCAGCTATCTATATAGCGGAACAATTTGATCGCTATGTCTTCAGGGTTTTGTTTTACATTCATCTCTTACTTTATGGGCGGCGCGTGGGAGCGGCAGAGTTTGGCAAAGAAATTCTTCCACAGTTTGAGTTGGGAGTTTCTGAATGTTTGAGGTAACATTAAAATGTAATTCAGTGGAAATTATTGAAAGTTGCACTTTTTCTCTTTTGGGGGTGGAAGTTGGAGGCGGCGCCATGTCAAAGGTAGCCTATTCTTTCCCATTTTTAGTTAGCTATCCATATAGCTAAAGAATTAGATCGTTATGTCTTCGGGTCTATGTTTTTCATTCATCTCTCACTTTGAGGGCAGCGTGTGGGGGCGGCAGCATTCGGCAAAGTAGCTGTTGCACAGTTTGAGTTGGGAGTTTCTAAATGTGAGGGAAATATGACAATCTATGAAAATTGTGAAAATTGCATTTTTTTTTGTTCGGAGGCGGCAGCTGGAGGCGGCGGCTAATTAAAAGTGGCCTATATTTTTCCAATTCCAGTCAGATATCAATATACTGAAAGAATTGGATCGCTATGTCTTCAGGTTCATGTTTTACATTAATCTCTCACTTTGGGGACGGCGTGTGGGAGCGGCAGAGTTTGGCAAAGAAATTCTTGCACAGTTTGAGTCAAGAGTTTCTAAATGTTCGAGGTGACAGTATCAGCTAAATCAGTGAAAATTGTTTAAAGTTGCACTTCTTTTCTTCTGGGGGCGGAAGCTGGAGGCGGCGCCATATCAAAAGTAGCCTATCCTTTTCCATTTTTAGTCAACTATCCATATAGCGAAAAACTTAGATCGCTATGTCTTTGGGTTCATGTTTTTCATTTATCTCTTACTTTGGGGGCGGCGTGTGGGAGCGGCAGCATTCGGCTGAGCAAATGTTGCACAATTTGAGTTGGCAGGTCCTAAATGTTTAAGGGAACATCTCAATCAGTAACATTTGTGAAAGTTGCACTTTTTATCGTTTGGGGGCGGAATCTGGGGGCGGAATCTGGGGGCGGCGACTAACCAAAAGTAGCCTATCCTTTCCCATTTTTAGTCAGCTATTTATATACCGAAAGAATCAGATCGCTAAGTCTTCGGGTTTATGTTTTTCATTTTAAAGTGATTGGGGGCGGTTTTTAGCAGTTTTTTCATGTCGGCGGCGCATACTGATGACGGAATGTTTCTTGGCTAACGTTTATAAGAGGCAACTATGTATTATTCAAAAAATGAGAACACCAGAGCATCAGGTCTGGTAGAAAGTGCAATATTATGTTATTTCAAGTTTATCGGGGGCGGTTTTCTCTATGTTGGCGGCGCAATATAGACATCTAATATAGCCTAGCCCTCCTTTGAGAGTGGCAACTATGTAACAGCGAAAAAATTAGAAAGCTAGGTCGTCTAGTTTGGGAGGAGTTCGAGGAACGGACGGACGGACGGACGGACAAAGCGGTTGCAATAGCGATTTTCATCAAGATGGAAAATGCGCTAAAAAAGAAAATGCATGCATTTTAATAGCACAGTTATGAAGATCAGTGTTTCAGCTTCAGTGACGTTTTTGAATTTTAGAAATCGAAGGTGAATTGCCAAAGATATTGATCATTTTATGCCGCCGTGTTGAACTTCCAAGAAAGAAAAAAGTGATTCGATTTTATTGAAACTTGGAACACACTCATGTCCGGTTCAAGTGATTGGAATTTCAAGGTCAAATGTCACTTTCCATCACTTTCGAGCCGCTATATTGAACTTTTTACATAAATGATTCGATTTGAATGAAACTTTGAAACACACTAGAATCGAATCATTCACATAAAACTTCAATGTGGCGGCTGGAAAGTGACCAAAAAAGATATTTGAGCTTGAAATTTCAATTACTTGAACCAGACATGAGTGTGATCCGAGTTTCAATGAAATCGGATCACTTTCTTGGAAGTTCAACATGGCGGCACAAAATGATCAATATCTTTGGCAATTTACCTTCGATTTCCAAAATTCAAAAACGTTACTCAAGCTGAAACACCAGTCTTTATAATTGTGCTATTGGAATGCATAAAAAATTTGTTTTAGGAAATCGCGCTTGTACTGAACTTTTGGCAATTTTACACTGTTCCATTGATCACCCTGTAGAATCTTTATGAAACATCGACGTGGTCAAAGCATGAAAACAAAGGATTGGGCTATCAAACACCGAAAACCGATATGAAATCGCAGATGGCAATCAAAAGTTATGATGATTTTAGAAATCGTCTGAATTTGCTTGTGTGTATTCTTTTGATGTGTGTATTATCGATTTACAGAAAGGGAATACAACAAGTTTGAAATACGTATACAAAGTAACGAGTACTCGTCATAAAAGTAACGGATACTTCGAGTACTCAGAAGTAGGCGGTCGCAACTTGCCGGGAAAAAGTATCGGATACCCCTACCCCTGAAAAGTTGCTTGAACTGTTTTTCAGATGGCGCTGAATTTCAGTAGGAATCTACTTTGCCCACATTTACCGATTTCTCCGTGCGCACGATTCGTTATTCCAGTAGTCCTGTCAAAATAAAAACTTCGAATCCAACTTGTCGATTGTCGAACTCCGCGAAAAACTTTACGAACTGTGAAATTCTCGGTGTGAAATGGCTAAAATCCCGTGGCGATTGTGCATAATTCGTAGAGAGAGAAATACGCACTTCTTTTATTTCAACATGGTGGAGAAAAAATAAATAAAAATAAAAAGAACAACGAGACGTATGGAAACTAACAACATATAACAAATAACAAGATAACAACCAGATTATAAGCAAGTATCACATTGTATCGGTTAGCCTGAATCCTCCAAGAATTCAGCCTTGGTATAAAATCCTTTTTCAATGAGATGGACTTTTAAGGCTTTTCTGAGTGCTGTGGGCGGCATTTGCTTGAATTTCGCTGGGAGATGATTAAAAATCCTGAGTGACTGCTGGCAGACGCTCTTCTGGACAGCAGTTTTTTTTGTTTGGGAAGGTTTCAACAGTCCTTTACTTGGCGTGTTGTGGCAGTGGTATTGCTTTTGGTGAGCAAAAAATTCCGCATAGTGGATTTTAACAAATACAGCCATCTCCAGTATATATATCGAAACCAAGGTCAGTATTCGTTCATGTCGGAAAATCTGTCTGCAAGAGTCGTCTTTTTTCAGGTTGAACATCGTACGTACGCAAGCCTTCTGGAGTCTAAATATTCGTAATGTCTCTGCAGAGTTTCGTCCATACCAGAACAGTATGCCATACGACAGCCTGGACTGGACGTAAGCATGGTAAGCGTGTAATATTCCTTCCTGAGTTGTTGTCTTTGTGAGAATTTTTAGAGCGTACTTCAGTGGTGCCGTCTTCTTGTAAACATAGCGAGTGTATTCCTTCCACGTCAGTCTGTCATCAACCACGACCCCCAAGAATCTCGCGCTGCTCTGGTGATCGTCTTCCAGTTCCTCTCTTCTTCCAAAGCTAACACTACGAGGCAAGGAGATCTGTCGGAGGCCGTTGAACATGGCAGATGCGCATCTGGCCTGTCGTCATCTGTGCTCAGAAGTAACTGTGCTTCACATCTCTACATCAGACGGTCGAACCGAACAACTGCACAGACACGTGTCTCGCCCCTATTGGGGGCTCATCAGTGCGCAGGCGTGTTCAGCTCAACCATCCGATGCTGTGGCAGTCCGAGATCTCATGGTAATATACACCCAAGAGGACTCCTAATATGTGAGTCCTCCAAGCGGCGCCATCTATCAAAGGCATTCCGCAGATGCTATATTTCAAGGCATCAGGCAAAAAATAAATAAGTAAATTTATTGAATATCTGGCAAACTCTCTAGACACGTAACCAGATCCAAAACACCCTGCTTGTAAATATTATGAACTAAGAAAAAAAAAAATCGTTTCCGCAGAACAGAACATACAAAGAAAATATAGGAACCCTCAGCGGACAACAAAAGGAGACAGAAAAAGAAGACGTGAACGTTATGAATACGACCTGACCAAATTTTACCATTATAACCAAAGGAAGAAAGCTGTCAGAATGGTGACTGAAGAAAAACCAAAAGTTTGCTCCACACCAGCTGAAGAAGTAATGAACTATTACCAATACCTATTTTCGACTGAAAACGATTCAATGAGAAACGAATATAATATCAAGCTCAACCCGGATGAAATCAACAGAATTAATCAGACGTATGACCGAAACGTCTCACCACAAGAAAACGAAACTAGTCTAAAGCAAATCACAATCGACACCGCAAGTGGCATATCGACAGAATCATCGTTCGAGTTTTGAAGAAGAAATCTATCATCGACATACTTTCAAAAATTGGTACAATAATGGTGAAGACAGGCAAAACACCATCATGCCTCAAAAAAGCTAGAACTATCCTCATTTGCAAAAATGGACCAGAAGACCTGATCACCAATTGGAGACCTATATCCATAGGTTCTGTTGTTAATCTAGTATATAGGAAGGATAAAACCCATCGCCATAAATAAAGGAGTAATGCAAGGAGCACCACTATCACCTACACTCTACAACCTCTCCACCGACCATATATTATTGCTGAACTTTCTGAGCCAGAAAATTCAAGAACGTTTGGTTATCAAATAGACCATAATCTTCCGAATGCAAGCGTTTTAGGATTTGCAGATGATACTACTGCACTTATAGGAAATTCTGAAAAAAACAGCGCTTTCACCCTTTTTGATGTGGCAAAAGAAAGATTGGCTGAAATCGGTCTACAACTCAATAATAGCAAATGTACAGCGATCAATATTAAAAAAGGAAAGCTTTCTTCATTTGATCAAGAACGCCCCATCAAATGAATATCTGTCGAAGAGAAAATCAAATATCTTGGGGTAACCTTCAATGATGAGATCATACTTGATACGGTAAAAATCATCACCAAATTAAGAGATACGCTTCAAAAATTGACCAGGACGCCTCTTCTCAAATCACACCAAAAATTCCAAATTCTCAATTGTTCTAAATATTTGGCCGTTTTTTGTCTATTCATTTCAAGCAACTCGGCCTTTACCTAATGCCATTTGTCCAATACACAAGAGGTTATAAAAATGCGACGCGCCGATAAGCATGTCGATTGGAAGAGACCTGTTGAAGTTGGCATCCGCTAACTTTATATTGCTCGGAATAGCAATTGTCGATTTATCAAACGATTGTAACGGAAGATTTTCTGTAATTTTTGAAATTACGGAACACGAAAGATCAGTTTCGTAATTATTTTGCAATGAACCGACTGTAACCTTTACTAGGCCTTTGATTTCCGATACTCCGGAATTGATACCAACGACAGAAGTCTTGACCGGTAGCGGTTTCAACTCAAGCTCGGAGTAGGAAACTCTTCAGTCAAAAAACAAGCCTGTGATCCCGAATCCAAGAGACATCTTGCCTTTACCCATTTGTTGGCTCTTGTTGGCACTTTTCTGAGAATCGAATTCATTAGAACCCGTCTTTTTGGAAAAACACAACAACGTGCTGTGCGATTTTTGGCAAAATTTACACTTGTAGTTGGAATTGCATTTTGTTTTGTTGTTATGCTTTAAACAATCCTTGCAAAAGTTCAACTCATTCGCTTTATTAAACCGATCTTTCACGGACAAACCCAAAACTCCGTACACGCAAAGAGCAAATGATTTTCCTTGCAAAGAATGCACGAGTAAGCACTCTTTGAAACAACGAAAGACTGTAGTGGTAGCCTTTCATACTTTGAGACTTACCTGAATGAGTATTTCCTTGCGAATTAGGGAGTTTGCAAATCTGACTCATATCCTCCAAAAGTTCCTACAGTCTTTCGTTGTTTCAAAGAGTGCTTACTCGTGCATTCTTTGCAAGGAAAATCATTTGCTCTTTGCGTGTACGGAGTTTTGGGTTTGTCCGTGAAAGATCGGTTTAATAAAGCGAATGAGTTGAACTTTTGCAAGGATTGTTTAAAGCATAACAACAAAACAAAATGCAATTCCAACTACAAGTGTAAATTTTGCCAAAAATCGCACAGCACGTTGTTGTGTTTTTCCAAAAAGACGGGTTCTAATGAATTCGATTCTCAGAAAAGTGCCAACAAGAGCCAACAAATGGGTAAAGGCAAGATGTCTCTTGGATTCGGGATCACAGGCTTGTTTTTTGACTGAAGAGTTTTCTACTCCGAGCTTGAGTTGAAACCGCTACCGGTCAAGACTTCTGTCGTTGGTATCAATTCCGGAGTATCGGAAATCAAAGGCCTAGTAAAGGTTACAGTCGGTTCATTGCAAAATAATTACGAAACTGATCTTTCGTGTTCCGTAATTTCAAAAATTACAAAAAATCTTCCGTTACAATCGTTTGATAAATCGACAATCCACGTTTACCATCACGTACATGACTTCAGCGCATACATGAGAACGCATACCTGCAGAGCGCGGTAATTTCAATTTTGACGCACGAAGTGTCACTGTCAATGGCAACTGTCAATCAATAATCGAAATGTAAACAAACAACAAACATAACTTCCTAACCATTCAACGTTTAATATTGTTCAGAATGAAATGTTACGACGTGCCGTATGGCAGAAAGACGCAAAAAAGATTCAGGTGATACGAAACACAACGAGCTGCAAGGCGATCGACGAAACAAGAGCGTTATTTGGCTAGATCTGTCGAAACGTCAAATCGACGTCAAGCGCTGTCAGCTGAAATTTGCGTGACGTTACACACGCACACCGTATTACAGTGTTGTCAACTTGTGATATACAGGATGTCCCAAAAATACACCGACAACGTTCTAGAACAGCTTCCTCTCATCAAAATAAAAAGAAAAGTTCCTATGAACATGGGTCCGGAAACGCTTCATAAGGGAGCTACAGGCCCCTGAAGGTGGGACCCTGAAGATGATTGTTTAATTAATATTTCCGAAACCGTTCAAGAAAAATCAATCAAATTTGACACATTCAATAACCTTCTTCTGCTTAACAAAATTTAAATGCCTAACAAAAATGAAGTTGCCTTGAAATAGTTTTTCTTTCGCCTTGAATAGTACCTTTCATTATCCAGCGCGCCATCAGCGCGCATACTCGTCTTCTGAAGTAATGGCGTCAAATACAAAATTTGCGAACAAATGCTAGAAAATGGCGTGAAAAACCGCCATAGAGTTGAAAAATACGCGCCGCAGCGAACAGGGTAATAGGCTAGAGGTTATTACACACTAGTGATTACTCATTTTTCATCAAAAAGTCCGCCTTGTTCATTAAATTATAAATAACTGCGTTTTACATTGATCGGATGTGCGTACGCAACCCATAATGCAACCCCCAACAACTCTATTTTCAGTTTGACTAGCGAAAGTTGCCTAAAAACCACGATTTTAGGCAACACTCGCTACATCAGTGTACTGCGGAATGTATTTTACTCCCAGGGACTTTTCTCACACGATTCAAGAATAGCGGCCCACTTGTTTACAAACGTACGACACTCGGAGCGAACTTCAAAATGGCGAATAAATAGTTGACGTTGACAGCAGACAGCAGCGGAAAGTCACGGCCGTTGCTTGTCAAACTGAAAATAGAGTTGGTGGGGGTTGCATTATGGGTTGCGTACGCACATCCGATCAATGTAAAACGCAGCTATTTATAATTTAATGAACAATGCGGACTTTTTGATGAAAAATAAGTTATCACTAGTGTGTATTAACCTCTCGCCTATTACCCTGTTCGCTGCGGCGCGTTTTTTTTTAACTTTGTGGCGGTTTTTCTTGCGATTTTGTAGCATTTGTTCGCAAATTTTGTATTTGACGCCAAAATTTGGCGCAAGCGTTGGGTATACCACTATAATGAAAGTTACTTGCATTTCTGATTACGTTTTCATACATTCAAACTCAAATATCTCGTAAACAGTGCATCTATCGAGGTTGAACGAAGAGACCTTTTTTTGGTAGGAAACTCCAATATTCTATAATTTCTTGTTGAATTTGGAAACAATTCACATTAAAAAAAGTAAGGGTTATTTTTACCCCCACACCGCAGCCTGACCCACCCCTGGTAAATTATTTTGAAATTAATATTGCCTTATTTTGTTGGGCATGAAAAGGTTAGTGGATGTGTCAAGTTTGATTGATTTCCCTCGAACGATTTCGGATATATTGAATGAAAACCATCTTCAGGGTCCCACCTTTAGGGGCCTGTAGCTCCCTTAGGAAGCGTTTCCGGACCCATGTTCATAAGGAACTTTGTTTCTTGTTTTGATGAGAGGAAGCTGCCTTAGAACGTTGTCGGTATATTTTCGGGACACCCTGTAGATATGGCAACGTCCTACATTCACAGGTATGCGCAGAAACCTTTCGGGAAACGTGGATTGCTATTCCGAGCAATATAAAGTTAGCGGATGCCAACTTCAACAGGTCTCTTCCAATCGACATGCTTATCGGCGCGTCGCATTTTTATAACCTCTTGTGTATTGGACAAATGGCATTAGGTAAAGGCCGACCTCTCTTGCAGAAAACTCTTTTCGGGTGGATAATTTCCGGCAATTTATCTTTGCCAACTTCCAGGTTCAATACTGTTACAGTTTCGAAAACTGTCTGTGCTAATTTTGTAGCTGACGGTGGAGATACAGTTTCAAACGAGGAATTACATGATTCTTTATCAAGGTTCTGGCAGGTTGAGAATTTACAACCTACAAATGAAACTTCGTTGCTATCGCGCGAAAAAAAGTTTTGTGAAGAGCATTTCCGAAAGACGACTATTTGTGACCCAGACGGTAGACTAGTTGTGTCCACACCGTTCAATTCCAAAATTCTGGGAGATTCGGAGAAGGTTGCGCTGGAGCTAAACTGCTCCACAATGAAGTTGTCGCCACAAAAAAAATGACTTGACTTTGACGGCCAATAACTTTCGATTGCCGAAAGTGATTTCCATTCTGTTTGTTGCGTTTACTAGCCCAATATATCCTTAATAGATCCTGTAATTGTGAATATCAAGAAATTGCATGTAACATTTATACAGGGTTATATGTAAAAATTTGAAAAATTGCGACAACTTCATTGAGCCTCCTGGAAGTTCATTTGTTGCGCTTGTGCTATGCCTGAGCTTTACCCCTGATTGCGTTTTTCTGGTGATACCGTGCTACAAAGTTGATCAAAAATGTGTGTTGCTACAGTAACGCTGAAAACACAGGTCTCGGCATTGTTGGAGTGACTTGACGTGTCACTATAAACGATGACTAGCCACCCAATCTGAGGACCCATTAGAAGAAACAAAAACATTTATTTCACAGGAGCTAAACACCACAGCTCAAATAAAATCGGCCCACAAAGTACGTAACCACATAAGAAATAAGCCCGATATTATATTCCTGGAAATGACTAGCTGGGAAGCTAAGATGGCGGTTCTGAAAAACAAGAAGAAACTCAAGGGATCCAATGTGTTCATTAACAGCGATATGACGCAATCCGAAAGAAGAATCCAGAAGAAACTTCGAGATACGGCGAAAGAAGAAAGAAGAAAAGGAAACACAGTCACAACAGCACACCTTAAGATATTGATAAACGACACATGGTTTGGATGGGACGAACAGAGAAACCAACTCGTCCAAAAAAACTGAAGAAATGCCTTAAAAAGAAAAAACATACGCAGCAAAGACATGAACAAATAAACATAATTTACTGGAACATTGCTGGTGTATCAAACCTTTATAATTTAAATGAATGCCAATTACAGATTTTAATTTCACACGATATTATTTGCTTGTGCGAAACATGGGCGACCACGCCACTGTCGCTCCCTGGGTTCTTAGAAAATTATAACATATTTACCGTAGAAGCTAAAAAAGAAAAAGACAAGGGGAGGGGTAGTGGCGGGCTAGCTTTATTGGTGAGGAAAGATTTGGTAAGGAGAGACAATTGCAATCTGCTTGAAAAAGACAACAAGTGGCTCTTTCTGAGGCTGAGTGGTACTGAGTCTGTTCTGGGTGCGGGTTGTGTGATAGGATTGGTCTATCTCAAGCCTGACCTTGATTTTCCGGTTTGTCTAGAAATGCTCAACGATTCTTTAAATGAAATCATTTCCAGATTCCCAAACGACATAGTGATAACAGGGGGCGACTTCAACTGCAGAATAGGCAATGGCGGCGAGATTGAGGAGGTCCTTTTGGAAGGTATCGAAAATGCGAACGCAAAAAGGTCATCTGAAGATCTGAAAAAAAGTACATCCGGGGGTATTTTGCTGGACAAAATGGCGCAAAACGCACTGATGGTACTGAACGGGCGCGTGCGAGGGGATACTCCGGGTAAGGCGACCCACTTTTCAAGTAGAGGTAATACCGTTATAGATCTTGTATGGTTAACCATGAAAGATATAAGTTCTGTAAACACATTTGAAATTTTGGAAACCTTTATAACACTGTCAGATCACTTACCCTGTCACTTAGGAATCAACACACTCATGACTGAAACAAAAACCCCGACTGAAACCAATTACTACGATACAGACGGACACAAATTTTACAAAAAAGAGAAAACTATTTTACCGGAGAATAGAGCCAGAGCTTTTAGTGCAGTTATGAGTCAGTCGGTTAGGTTACATTCTCAGAGCGACGATGTAGACGAAGCAAATGAAAATCTGAACGAAGCTATTGGTGAGGTGACTAAGTTTCTCAATTTGAACAAAATTATTACTTTAACAGACAGGCCACAAAAGAGATTTAACAAACCATGGTACGACTCAGAATGCAAACAGCAGAATAGAATGGTTCAGAAATGTTACAGAGATTACCGAGCAAAAAAGAGAAATCTAGAACAATTAAACATCATGCTTACAGAAAAAAAAAAGTATAAGAATATGTTAAGACAGAAAAAACGTAATTATGAACTAAACATCAAAAAGAAAATCGATAATGTCACTAATCCGAGACAGTTTTGGGAAACTTTTAAAAAAATGAAACCTGGTACGCAACGGGAACAGAGCTTAATCAGCAAGGAGGAATGGGGCGCGTATTACAGAGAAATCTTTGGCAGTCCAACTGAAATTTTCAGCAGAAACATTGACCACTCTGCTTATATTGACGCCAGACACCCTTATCTTGATCAGCAGTTTTCAAAACACGAACTAGTAAAGACGATAGCAAACCTAAAAGAAAAAAAGTCACCTGGCCTCGATGGTATTCCAAACGAAATTTTCAAAAATCTACCTGGAGAAGGTATACACTATTTACTCAAAATGTTTAACATAGTACTAGAGAAAGAGAAAACGCCTAAAAGCTGGGGTCAAATTAAATTAATACATTTATATAAGAAAGGCGATAAGTCGCAACCAGAAAATTACAGGGGGCTTTCATTAATAAATGCAATAGCAAAAATTTTCACGACCTTGATAACAAATAGGCTTAGTATTTTCTCTGAGAGTAGTGGTATTTTACCAGAAGGTCAGGGAGGCTTTCGAAAACACCGAGCTACCCTGGACAATGTTTTTACGTTAAGTGCAATAATCGAAAACAGTTTGAGACTCAGGGGTCGTAAAATTTATGCATTATTCATCGACTATAGTAAGGCCTTTGATGAAATTAACCACCTCCTATTATGGGATACACTTTTTGCAGCGGGTGTAAGCAGCAAGCTTATAAGAGTGATCAAAAAATTATATGAGAACGCTTATGTACACGTCGTCGCGGCAGGTGAGCGGAGCGGGTCTGTCAAGGTTACAAAAGGAGTATTACAGGGAGACCCCTTGAGTCCGTTGATGTTCTCACTGTTTACTAGAGACTTGGACAGCTATTTCCTGGGGAGGGGTGCAAGGGGAGTTCCCATGGATGAGGGGGAGAATGTCCTCAGTTTGTTATATGCTGACGATACTGTATTGTTATCAGACTCCCCTGTCGAAATGCAGCGAAATCTACACATCCTAGAAGAGTATGCCCAGCTGAAGCAATTAAAAGTTAACATCCAAAAAACCAAAATTATAGTATTTCGTAGAGGGGCTAGAATGAAGCAGGAGAACTTCTATTTTAAGGACCAAATAATCGAAATTGTCAATAGTTATAAATACTTGGGAACTACGCTCAACTTCAATAACTCTTTCAGCACAGCCGTTCAGGAACGGGTGGCTAGGTCTAAATTAACAACGGGAGCCATTAGCAATACAATAAGCAGATCGAAAATGTCAAACATTAACGCAATTTCCCGGCTTTATGACGCGACAGTTGTAAGTACGCTGCTGTACAACGCGGTAGTATGGGGAATTAAACATCTAGACGAACTAGAAAAGGTGCAGGTGGGCTTCTTCAAGAAAATTTTTTATCTAAGAAGAAATGTGCCTAATAGCATCATTCGGTCTGAATTCGGGGTGTCAAGACTGGGTAGCGTAGTGATTAAGCAAGTACTGAATTATATACTCAAAATAACCAATATGAAAAGTGTCAGGTACCCAAGAAGGGCCCTTTTCAGACTCATCGAATTGAACAAAACGGCACCTTCCCTACAATTTAACTGGTATACTAGATTGATAAACACACTAAGTCAAAGCTCTGATGCCACACCGGACCTCAGCCAACTGACTAGAGAGAAAATTAGAGAAATCCTTGACTCATATATACAAGTAGGAAAGACACAAGACATGAATAGCATTCTACTATCGATCAACAACACACAATACAAACATCTCAAGCACCAAAATTTAGAGAACTCTATGCTCAACACTGAGACCCCGTTGCCACTAAAAAGACTACTGACACAACTTAGGACCGCAAGTAACACCACACTAAAGATCTTTGTGAACAAAGTCACCTACACCATAGACTTGATGAATGACTGCACTATTTGCTGCATGAGAAGGAGGGAATCGCTGAACCATGTATTTTTTGAGTGCCCCTTGTACGCCCCGTACAGACCCTACTTCGTCAAACACTTTTTCGATCAAGATGTACATGATATTCTGTCCAGCAGCAAACCCCAGGACGCCATCGTCCTATACAGATATTTAACCGGATGTATGAAAATCAGATCATTTATACTGTGTGAATGAGGAACTCCTCGGTTTTCGACGGCCTTGCCTATCATTAATCAATTCGTTCATTCTATTATATTCGTCATTCCAACTTTTGTGTCCAAGACCGGGATTCACACTGACCTGCACCCGGACAGACATCTTTTGGCTCTGCGATTGTTGTGAGCTTTGTTCTGTGCCGTTCTCTTTAAGCCTGGCTAAAGAGTTTCTGTTTACAGCATTGTCTTTCACTTGACTTTGTTTCATACAATTAAAAACCCAATTTTGATTTACTCTGTTAATTGGCATCATACTTTTGTTGTTATTATTATTTTGAGAGATAGGTATTTTGATTTTGTTATTGTATAGCATTATTTTTTATTTACATAGGTATTTCACCCCTCATTGTTCATGACATTATATACAGTCCTGAGAACAATAAATTTACTTACTTACTTACTTACTATAAACGATGACATAAATATAGGTTTTCAGCGTTAATGGCGCTGATGTTAGAGGAGTTGCTATAAGAAGACTTTCCCTAGCAACGCCTATGAAATCCAAGCAAATGCTTATGCTTATTTTTTATCAATACTACCCATTGACTATACTTCCTGGGGCGACGTGTGGGGACGGCGTCAGTGAATCTATTTTTCCTGTAATATCAAAGGGACAGGAAACATGATAATTTTGGTCCCGTGTCTGTACTGTTTCTTTTTCGTCGGGGGTGGCGTATGGGAGCGGTGGCTGGAACTATTTTTTTTTGTGATGTCAACGGAACATGATGGTTTTTGTTCCGTATCTGTAATACCTTAGTGGGAATACCAAGATTCCCACTAAGTACAGGTAAGCTAGGGTACGTAAAAACAATAACCTCTTTTGTCAGTGGGGAAGGATTCGCGAAAGTCCTTTACAAGATTTTCAAATCCACCACTTTAGCTTGTTATTATGTATCTACAGCAGGATAATTTGTGTAACAAGATTGATTAAAGGGTTTGCTGTTTTGCTCGATATGCCAGCCATTTTCTTGACTCAGAACTTCAAAGTTCGAATAACTCGAAAACGAAGCCTCAAATCAAAGTTTCACAGGAGCAACTTTTTTTTTCTGAAACATATCCAGTTGCGTAGCAGATATGTGGATGTAAGTAAGAAAGCCCCCTAATTCTACGCTACTGGATTGTTTTGATCAAAATCGATTTTACATTATAATACTTAATGATCTCAACATCACTTGTGTGAACTTGGAACTGATTATCTCTAATGATGTAGCAATGTAAATTTTAAGCAGCTAAAATTATGAGGAGTTGCAAGATTGACAAGGAATCTTTAAACTGAATTATCTCAAAAAGTATGCCTCCTATCGAAATTTTGCAAGAGCAACTTTTCGCTCAAAATTGAATGAACAACTTGAAAATGGTATTGATTTTGAAAAATTTGCAGTGGGGAAAAAATAGGTATGATTAAAGGGGCGCAACCACCCCTATCTACGCCATGGGGCTGTTCTCACCAAATGTATTATTCGAGGTTTATAGGCATTTGTTCAGTGAATACGTATAAGAAATTTGACGCGCATCGGTTGACCAGTATAAAAGTTAGGTGAAAATAACTGTATTTGTTTTCCAACTTTGAAGAGCTGTATCTCCGTTATTACGGGTTTTTGAACGAAATTTTTACATGCATATTTCATTCTTTTCTGATGCCCTATCGACTGGAAAAATCTTTGCGATTAAACACGGGACACCCTGTATATTTATTGTAAACAATAACGTCCTACCATTACAATAAATGGTCTGCAAATACAAGGAATACTAAACAAGAAAATTACAAACTTGAAAAGTAAATGAATATTGTGTGTTCATGTATGGTATAAAAAATATTTAGTAGATAGAGAACTAAATTCCAGTAGGTAGATACAGATTTTTTATCTATTTAATATATTTAGTTAGTGTATAAGTGATTTTTCAAAATTGAAACGGAATATTTCAATGTCTCTAGAGCAATTGTTCCAACAGTTTTTTTTTAATAGAAATTTTTTTCGTAAAGTCAATAAAAATTTTTGAAATGGTTCTACGAGCACCGATGAAAAGTACTATAATTTTGATTTCTTTGATCCTGTATTTGTCTTTGAAAAAATTTATTGTCGGGCTGTAAATATTCCTTTTTTCAAGGTCGATGTCGGTCGGTTGGTCTTTATTGTTTTCGAAGCGTATTGTCGGGTCAATAATGTCAGCATCAATGTCGTGTTGTCTGTCTAGAGCTATAATGTCGATCCGTCTGTTGCTGTCATTGTCACCTACACAAGTCACTTCTTCGTGTACTTCAAAATTTTGTGGTAGTGATTTGGCGATAAGGCTTCGAATAGTGTTGTGTCGGTGTCGGCAAAGTTTCAGTCTCAGTGCAGTGTCTGCATTGGTAACCGTCTTTGGATCTGCCTGGTATTCCTCTCACGTTCGAGACGTATCCAATAATCTTGATCGCTTCTTTCCATTCGGAATAGGGCTTCTGATGACCTTATCCACGAGTTGCAGGGGGTGTATTCATCAAAGAGTTCTACGCCGCGGCCCTTTTGTTTAAGTAATTTCTATTTTTCATATTCTTCATTGCGAAGCATTTCTCAAATTTTTTTCCTATTCAAATTCCAAATGTTATCCTCTTGTAGAGATAGTTTTAGTTTTACACTACATTTTTTAGCTTCGTGTTTCAAGTTTCTCATGTGATCAATGAACGGATTAGATTGCTCGTGTAGCTTTTTGCAGATGTTGAAGCTTTGGATAAAAGCTTCCCATGATGCTTTGAATAGACCCAAACCTTTGACCTTAGGTGAACTGAACAGCATGTTACCTTGGAATATCTGCTGGCAGCTCTAAGATTTCTTTCAAAGCAGATTTTATAATTTTGTCGAGATCATGAAGAAAATTTAATGGCAGTTCATCAAGTGGAGTTGCTTGAAATGAGTAGACAAAAAACGGCCAAATAAAGTGCTCAACAAAATAAGTGTCGCAACAGAAATTTTCCCCCAAATTTGAGTCAACATAACTTTTGATTGTCACAGACGATTTCAATTCGGTTTTCACTGCTCGATTGCCTAATCTTTTGGCTATCTACCATGTTCAAAGATCACCTGAAAAGCTGCACATAAAGTTTCTACAGGGTAGTAAATAAAGCAGATCATAATTGTTGAAATTTGAAGGAACCCCCGTTTGAGCAAAATTTTTTTTTGTCAACAACCGATAACAAAATAATGGAGAATGATGACTTACCTCGGAACGGTTTTCGAATTTCCCGGATTAGAAGTGAAATAGCCAAGATACGATTTTTTTGCTGGGAATGATGCTTTTCATCTCTTCTCCTTCATGAAAAATCAACGGATTCTCGATGTAAGAGAATATCTCTCAGCAGGCTTGCTCATTAGACGATTCTAAGCAATTTTTTGTCTAGCGCACCCCCTCTATTTTGTCTTTTGGGGCTGAAATTGGGTATATTTTTTGATGAATTCGCCACCAATTCCACAACTTAGGCTTGTTTGATATCAATTCTTTTGATTAAGGCTCGCTAAGCAAGATTATCTTGATAAAAACAGTCTTCTGTCTGTCTGACTGTCTGTCTGTCCGTCTGTCTGCCTGTAACATGTTAGAGACTCCCCATCAAAAATGGACTAGGAAAAAATATACCTTTGATGTCCTTAAATGCTCCGTTGAAAAGTTACAGCGTGTTCAAGTTGAATCTTCAAAATCGATTTTTTGACATAACTTTTGAACCGTTCAACTGATTTTGTTCAAATTTGGAACAAAGCCAACCAGAATAGGTCTCTATCGAATAATAGCAACATGTTTAGAAACAAAAATTCAGGGGCGTAGATAATGCAGGGTGTTGTCATATTTCTCCCCTATTTTTTACCCCCTAGCTATTTTCCAAAATCATTCTAATTTTTGAATTCTACGTCCAATTTTAAAAAAAAGTTACACTTGCAAAATTTTGATTAGAGGCTTCATTTTCGAGATATTTGGGTTTTAAGCTTTGGAAAACATCTCGAAATCGCCACAATGAGCCCAATTGTTTTTTCCCTGAAAACTTCTCGTTTCTCAGAAAAAATAGTGGTTCATCAACTTAGAAATTCTAGAGAACCTATTTCTGCTGAGAAATCTGAGTTTTTTAGATTCTAATTTTTAGGATTTTGAAAGTGGCAATTTCGAGATGTTTTCCAAAGTTTCAAACCCAGATATCTCAAAAACGAAGCCTCAACATTTTGGAAACACCCTGTATATCGAACCAAGAGGTGTATTCGTTAAGACAATTAACCAAACTACACTGAAAATCTTCCTGAAAAAGTGAAAAACTGTTTGAATGTTTAAGGTTGGTCATTCTGGAGAGGTGTTTTCACCAATGACCTTGGTGGTAATACACTTATACAACCTACTATTTTAAGGAGTGAGGTGTATTGTCGTATGTAATACACCGACAGGTGAGGTGTATTATCGCTACATCGAGGATTTTCACGAGGGGATCCGAGTGTAAATCGAGATGTAAGCGATAATACATATATCGAACCTAGAGGTGTATTTGTTAAGACAATTAACCGAACACTGAAAATCTTCTTAAAAAAGTGAAAACTATTTGAATGTTCGAGGTTGGTCATTCTGGAGGGGTGTATTCACCAATGACCTTGGTGGTAATACACTTGTACGGCCTACTACTTCAAGGAGTGAGGTGAATAATTGTCGCAAATATTTGGTAATATGGTATTATTGGTATTATCCTCAGTATTTCCGGTATTATCGGTATTATGTGCAAATAGGCTACTGGACATCAATCGCATTTCAGTATAAAAGTATCATAAATCTGATGAATATCTTAATGATGAATTTGTAGTTGTAAATCTTTTTCGAAATATGATTTTTTTTTTTTTTTGCCCTGCATCAACAGCTAGGTTATTAGCAGGTTTTTGCCGTCGGGGTTTTTTCTTTAACGATAACAATGAGGACGATAACAACGAAGTACTGTAAGATTTGCATCTTTGGATCAGTGGGGGATTTATCAATGGGGTTTTATTTCGATGGCTTTCTCGTTTCATCCCTTTTCCCGGGGCATCACCGCACGATAGTAGATGCCCCAGTACTAAGAGACGCGTGAAAAAGTCCATCAGGCCCAGTGCGGATTTGAACCCGGGACCTTCGCCTTTGAAAGCGAGGCCGAGCTCACCGTGCTACCGACTGGGTTTAAAAAAATATGATTTTATTTTGGTAAAAAATCAATTCGAAAGTGCACTTACTCAAATCAGGAATAATATTCTACGTCACAGCTTGAAGGTGGGCTAGGAGGTGGGAGGGAGGAAGGAGAGGGGAACGCATTTGACATTCGACCTAAGCATTCGTTCTGAATCCATTACGTAGTGGTGTATTTTCACGTGCGAGCACAACTTTATTACAAGGAACTTGTTTTTGATGCCATTGCATGGAATTATTATGTATTATTAAGCGAAAATATAGTCAAAAAAGCTAGATTATTTGACGTGGGCTTGACATATGGCATGCGACACTCGCAGTGCTGCCACTCATATGGCACTAATAACACTGTTGTGACATTAATCCAAAGCCTGCACGAGCAAAAATAAGTGAATTTTAAGGAAGAATCGACCAAAATGTGAGATCAAACCATAGCACTCCAGCATTTCATTTTTTTTTTTGTATAAATCAGTTCAAAACGAGAAGGTGTTCTTCAGTCATTGAATGGTCAACTAGAGCTTCTATTGGCTCTTCAAAATGTGACGTCACGCACTTGCCGCGCCATTCAAACAGACAAATCTTTTTCATGTTTTTTTTATATGTACAAAAACTTTTTTAAACAAAATCATCCTGCCAATGCAACAATTTTGGGAGGATCTTTCATAGAAAGAAATAAAAAAACCATGTCCACTAGCCTATTAATACTGGTAATACAAGTTTTGGTATTATGATGTACACATTTTGGGTCCGTGAGCCCCCCCCCCCCCCCCCTCACCGCTCGTAATTAACTGAACATTAGTGTTGTGTGTTGCATAACTTTTTAAAGTAATAAATTAATAATTTTTGATGAATGAAAAGGCTAATTTATATAATTTTTCATTGATAACTTAGGTCGGTATTCCATGAAGGAGACTCACATTTGATTACGATACTTAAGCTGTCAAAATGTACCCATGGAATTGGCCGTCCCAATCCCATACATTTTGACGAGCAAGGGACTTCTGAAGCCACTAAAAAGTGTAGCAGAAGCCGTAGAAGTAACTACTCGTGTGCTTTTATTTTGAAGATTTAAATTTGGCACTTGACCTCTTTAAAAATAAATGTATGGGCGATGCTAATGGATTTCCAAATTTGAAAAAAAAAACAAATTTTCCAAAAATTTTCAAAATTTTGGAAAATGATTAGTTTTGCTCATCCTTCCAGGGAAGTCGCATGCCAAATTTAAATTTTTTATAATCAAAATAAAGGTAAGAAAAATGATTTCACTAATCCACTTTCTCAGTGGCATCAGAAACTCCGTAATTGTGGCCTTACATTGAGCATCAAATGCTGCAGCTTTCTTTGCAGCAGCGTTCTGATTGGAACTGACGCCTGTTACTGCTGTCAGTGACCAACATTTGACCAATGAGAGCTCGGCAGCAAAAAAAACTGCAGCATTTGATGCTCAATGTAAGGCCACCATTAAGTAGCGAGATTAAAATCGAGTTTCCTTTATAAATCGGTCCTACTGAATGACGTTAATAAACCGACGTCCCGTTTTGAGTCAGAAAATAAATGGTCACGTTAGGTATAACTAACGTGACCATACGTCCCGTTTTGAACGGGACTGTCCCTTTTTTTGGTTTTCCGTCCCGGTGTCCCCGAAAGAAGCCTCGGGACGCAAAATTGTCCCGTTTTCCCAAACCGCGGCACCAATTCACCAGTATAGAAAGTATTGTTCTTTATTGAACAAATTGTGGACGTCTGAAAAAACCCAGTTACAGGTTCCGGTCCTTATGGCAATTACAAATACAATGCAAATATAAAAAAATGCGCTAAAAAACGTGCCAAGAACTTTATTATTCTTATCTGAAATTATCACCAGCTGTAGGTATTAAAACCAATTTGTTCCTCTGACAAATATAAAAATAAATAACTGAACATTTGTGTTGTGTATTGCATAACTTTTAAGAGTAAGAAATTAATAATTTTTGATGAATGAAAAAACCTAATTATTTTTTTTCATTGAGAAAACCTAGGCCGGTACCTATTTATGAAGAAAACTCACGTTTGATCACGCTACTTGAGATGCCAAAATGTATGGAATTGGCGATTCTAATTCCATACATTTTGGATTTTAGCGAGCAACGGGTTTCTGATGCCACTAAAAAAGTGGATAAGTAAAAGTTACTCTTCGTACCTCTATTTTGAAAATTCAAATTTGGCATTCGACCTCTTTGGAGAGAAATGTATGGGCGATGCTATTGGATTTCCAAATTAAAAAAAAAAACAAATTTTTCAACAATTTTAGAAAATGGATATCTTTGCGCATTCTTTCAAGGAAGTCGCATGCCAAATTCAATTTTTCTATCATCAAAATAAAGTAGTATATTGGAAATAGAAAAAAATAGGTGCTTTGCTGGAATTAACTCAAACAAAAACGATTTTTTTACCAATGCAAGCTTACAGTCCCTTCTTCAACATATCAAAAGTCCTCAACTCCGGGACTGCTACAAATCAGTATACAGGGTAAAAAATTATTTTTTTTCTCTACTTTCTTTTTTTCTTGGAAAACTGATGACCGAAAATAACGGTTTTGGGCTAGTTTGATAGGCCATAGTCTTCCAATAAACATATGAAAAATATAGCACCCAGCAACTGCTGCGTATCAAGTTACAGGGTGAAAATTATTTTTCATCTTCAATTTTTTTTTCTTGATGGAACTGATCTAGATTGAAGCCGGTTCCAGTTCTTTTGCAAGCCTATAATGCCATACTGAACATATAAAAAGGACACATCTCTGCATCTGCTGCTTTTCAATTTACAGGGTGAAGTCATTTTCACGTTTCAATTTTTTCCTTGATGAAATCGGCTCACACAACAATTGCGACTGGTTTTTCTGCAAATTTGAGGTTTCTAGTCAAACATATCAAAATTATACATTTTTGCTACAGCTACGTTTTATTTACAAATTTAAATGTTTGGTTGCGTTCCATGATTTCTTGAATTTTTCGAGGAATTTTTTATGCAATATACCCGAATATACCCAAACATTTAAATTTATAATAAAAAACTTAGCGGTAGCAGAAATGTATTATTTTGATATGTTTGACTAGAAACCTCAAGTTAACAGAAAAATTGGTCGCAATTGTTGTGTGAGCCAATTTCACCAAGAAAAAAATTGAAACGTGAAAATAACTTTTCACCCTGTAGATTGAAAAGCAGCAGTTGCAGAGATGTATCCTTTTCATATGTTCAGTATGACAATATAAGCTTGCAAAAAAAAACTGGAATCGGCTTCAATCTAGATTGGTTCCACCAAGAAAAAAAATTGAAGATGAAAAATAGTTTTCACCCTGTAACTTGATACACAGCAGTGGCTGGGTAGTATATTTTTTACTAGGCCTATCAAACTAGCCTAAAACGTTTTTTTTCAGTCATCAGTTTTTCAAGAAAGAAAGAAAGAAAGAAAGTAAGGAAAAATAATACACTTTCACCCTGTATACTAATTTGTAGCAGTCCCAGAGTTAAGGACTTTTGATATGTTGAAGAGGCAACTGAAAGCTAGCCATGGTAAAAAAATCGTTTTTGTTTGAATTAATTCCAGCAAATATTCTATTTCCAATACACTAAAGGTGAGAAAAATGATTTTACTAATCAGAAACAAGTAGCGAGATCAAAATCGAGTTTCCTTTATGAATCGGCCCTACTGAATGAATGACTTTAATAAATCGATGTCCCGTTTTGAGTCAAAAAATAAATGGTCACGTTAGGTATAACCCGAATGAAAATACCAGCTCCAACAAATTGTAACAATAAACAAATAAATAGTGAACGTACACATACCACTTATTCATCCGGTTGCAGCACGCGTGAGGGTGACTGAGACTTTCTAATTTTCCATCCGATTTGTATTTTTGTAGCACAGATTTTGTAGGCTACTTCGTAGACGGCTACTTCTCCGGTAGGCTACGATCGGAGAAGGCTACGATATATTCTGTCAGTTTCTGTTCCTTCATTTGCCGACTTTGCCGTCCTGTGATTGGTCATCGCAGGCGCACTCACTGCCTAGAAATAGCAAAGCCCCAGTGCCATGTTGCCAAGTTTATGGTGAAGGCTTTTTTTCTGGAAACTCGTGAAAACTTCCTGCTACAAGTAGTGGGTGGCCATGGGCCAGTGTGCCAAGACTGCCAAGTGAATTTAGCTCGAACAGCTCGCAAAGTCACGAAATCTGAAGAAAATTACCATGGTCATGTTGGCAACACTGTTCTGGGTGAGCGGGACGGGACTTCTGTACTTTTGTCGTAGCAAGAGTTGCTTGAATCGAGCAAGAGCGGTTGTCGCCGCTGTTCTTTTCTACCGATAGATAGAATATGAGAAACGTGAGAAACTCCCATAAGTCCCATGGTGAGACTGAGTACTGAGTAGCTATTGACCTTGAGGATTGGTGAAGTTGGTGATGAGTGATGGTGATGTGACTAAAGTTGAAGTATGTTGGCAACACTGCCTCGATTCCTCGTTCGCGGAACGCGGAATAGCAGAATGAAATCGCAGTTCGAATTTCTAGAAAGAAGTGCAACCGAGTGTAGTGGAGTGACTCGTCCTGTTCCATAGTCTTCATTTGTTTTGTGGGTTTTGAACTTTTGAAGTTGAGCTGTTCAGATAGTTGGTCGAGTTCACGAGCTTCTGGAAACAAAGTCTCTTCGATTGGTTTCTTTTTCCCAGGAAAAAAAAACAAGGTAAAAACCGCACTTCCTTTGTCTAGATTCGAAGTGTTTTTACGTTAGAGTGAGCTGTTCTTGCAAGCATTTCGTCGTAGTTTTTGTGTAATGAAAAGAATTTCCAAATGGCTAAAATCCAGTACTTGATCAAAAACGTTGAAAGATTTATCTAGTCGGTATGTAGAATGAAAACTTCTAAATTTCCAAAATATATCCCATACACTTTCTATTTTCAGTAGAATGACTTTTTGGGGCAAAAATAAAGTCTCAAGCTGAGGGGCTACGGCTACGGCTGATGGCACCTGCAAAGTTTTGGAGCGAAACTGTCGGCGGCCATCGGCCGTATTCTCCCAGCGCTCCAGCTTGTCACTCTATTTTTGCTCCAAAAAGTCGTTCTACTGAAAATAGAAAGTGTATGGGATATAGATAAGGGCCCCTCACTTCACACATTAAAAAGTCGTATTTATTTCTCAGCATGGAAAATCAAGACTATTACTACGGTCAGTTCTTGTCAGATCCAGGTCTAGGAAGGAGCTCCCAGTCTTCTACCAGGTTCGAGGAATATTTTGTCCAGTTTGCTTCAAGCAGTGATTAAAATCCAAAATCGTATTTCAGTTATGCAGAACCGGAGCCTCAAAAAAAGCTGACCAGGCGTGAAGTTTTGACGGCTTCCATTGAGAAAATGCGTTTGAATCCTACTAGCACTGCATCTGCAAAAGCTGTCTTTCCCACTCATTTTCCTAGAGAAAATGACACGGCCTGCTGTTCAGAAATAGTTTCTGCCGCTGGTGCTGCACCGAATGGGGCACAAATTCCTTATTCAATGGGGCAAGTTGTTGAAGGAATAACTTCAAAAGCAGGCAATCTGACCATGGCCGAAGATGATAAAGAGTCTGCTTCGAGGCTTGAATCTCACAGGTGGTAGGTAACATTTCTTTGTATTTATTCTTATTAAATTGCTTGCACTACTATCTTAGCACGTGATCAACAAAATGATATGAAAATTGACATTTGAGGATTTCAAAACTGTGGCATAACTTTTTTTTATTGTATTTTTTTCCACATGGTACAAATAGGCTGTAACTGTAAACTAGCGGCCATTGAGAGCTTCTCGTCGCAAAGTCTCAAGGGGGCCCTCCGACAGTTCTAAAAAAATATTAAGGATGGCATTTCCTAGTGTTTTTTTTTCTTTAAACGTGAGTTTCATGAGAATCAGTGGAGTAGGAGACTTGAAAAAAAGAAGAGTTATCTAAAATCTAGAATGAAAATTAATATAAGTATTTCAAAATTTCAAAATTTGAAGAACTCAATTTTTTTTTCTTCAAAATTTTCATTTATTTTTTCAAAAAAAGTCCCTCATTCCCTTGCCAGCCCGAATTTGAACAGCTCATTTTTTTGTTACATTTTTAGCTGCTCAGATTTGGCAGAAACTCACGCCACAATAATCTATCTGTTTCTCTTTCGCTCCGCAGTTTGTTTCAGCCGAGGTTTCAGCCATTTTTATGCTAGGAAATGCCGTCCTTGAAGTGAATTTTTGAAGAGTCAAGGGCGCCTTAGAGTCCGTCTTGAGTTGAATAAAAACGCAGGTCTGAAGAATTTCAATAAAATGAAATCGAATTTGTGAAAAATCAGGGGCCCTTGAAGTCCGTCTGAAGTTCATTAAAACGTCTGAAATACCGTCCGTTTTTTATTTTAGGCCCCAGCCCGTAGCATCTTTATTATGGATTTCACACCCGATATATTATATATTTTTGAAATCAGAAAAACAAGATCTTTCTATTGATGATATGTCAACTTATTTTTGACAGATGTCATTTTTTGAGAAATGACAGAATAGTACTTGTGATACATCATTTTGAAGCCTATTAAATTCTGAGGAGAACTGTGTTTTTATTTTTCAAATAGGGTGTCTTTTACAGCTTCTAGGGGTCTTTCAATAGTTAAAAATGTCAATTTCAGAAATAGCCACTCAATAAGTAATAGGTATTTTTAAAATTAATTATTGGTGATGATCTGATTTTTAAATTGTCCAAATTATTGGGAAACTTTATAAACACCTTATCTTTCGGGTAGGCTCATAAAAACTCAAGGGGGGTTATAAAAACTCAAGGGGGGTTATTTCTGGCAAGCTCGGATGTCATCGCGTTGGGCCGGTGGTAGTTCCAATTCACTGATCGTCGAATATTTCATTCAAGGAACAAGGAGGCGGTCATTCGAGCAACTCTTTAGGGCATTTTTTGTTCCATTGTGATCAATTAATCATCATTATCATTAGTTTACATTAAAAATAGGTACCTGCTTAACCTATTTACTTATTATGTATTTTTGAAATTCAACATTTTTTTCCTATTGAAAGACCCCTAGAAGCTGTAAAAGACACCCTATTTGAAAAATAAAAACACAGTTCTCCTCAGAATTTAATAGGCTTCAAAATGATGTATCACAAGTACTATTCTGTCATTTCTCAAAAAATGACATCTGTCAAAAATAAGTTGACATATCATCAATAGAAAGATCTTGTTTTTCTGATTTCAAAAATATATAATATATCGGGTGTGAAATCCATAATAAAGATGCTACGGGCTGGGGCCTAAAATAAAAAACGGACGGTATATCGTATTCCTGAAAAATTTACAATCTGTTGCACTCTAATTTTAATTAAATGAAATCAGATTCGTCCTCTAGCGCCTGTCTCTTACAAAATAGAGAAAACAATGTAAACACATGAAACTATTGATTTAAAAGGTTCTATCTTGTTAAATCATTTTCAACTATACAGGCTGTTTCATTTTTGGGCTGTAACAAAAACAGAGATTTTTTGGAATGAGATGCCCCACTTTTGATTCCATCGCTTCTTGTTCAGCTTTTTAACCCCTCTACTATAAGTTAATTTTTGTTTTTTCAACTTGTGGTAGTGCTACCAACTAAAATTAAAAAATTGAATTTTTAATTTATTATTATTCGTTTATTGTATATTTGAGAATACATAATTCCCGTAACAGTGGGCCAGGTGGGATACAGCCATTTTTTCAAGCATTTTTTATAATTTCAAGGTTAATTTTGAAAAATCGCAGGGGCCTCGTTTTTTGGAATCGAGGGATAAAATTTGGCACAACAATAGTCAAATAGAAGATGAATAATAACCTCATGACAGAAATCTTGAGAGAGTGATACAGGGTGTGCACAATTTTTTTTTCGAACTTGGCTAATTTCAAAGTGCCTCAAGTCATTTTTTTCAAATAGAATACTCCGAGGAATACCCCCTATTTTATCTCACCATTCGATGGCTTTTTTCCTCTTTTCGTTTTTACACGTTGTACACCCTACCCCTAAATTTTATAATTTCCGAAATAATAGACAATTTTTTTACAAAATATTTCGTTTACTTGAAATTTTTCATGTTCTTAGTAGGTCTTGATTAATACAGAACATCATATGTCAAAATAAACGCACCTGTCAATTCCACAGTTTGAAAATTTTTGAAGTCGCGAAAGCTCCTTTATTACTAAGCTCAATTTGGATTTCCTTTGTGCAAAATTTTTTATTACTGCATTTACTTCAGATTGAATTTTAGCGCGGCTATTCAATAAAAAGACTTGTTAGGCACCGTGGCCTGTCCAGTGTGAAAAATTCCAATAAATTGCAATTTTTATCAAAATTATCGATTATTTCGGAAATTATAAGATTTAGGGGTAGAGCACCCGTAGTCAAAACGGAAGAGGAGAAAAAAGCTATCAAGTGGTGAGATAAAATAGGGGGCATTCTAAACTACGCAACGAAATTATTGTCCAAATTTCACCCTTTTTCAAAACTAGAAAACTCCCGACTGGTTCAAACAATAGGCTACTTCGTTTGGGCAGGTGCGCATGCTTGAAGGCTCCAAATTTTGTAAACATTCGTACACTTGTCAGTTGAATGGCAACGCTGCATGCTCTGTCTAGCCGCCTGACCAACTACTGGTTTCTGGCTGTCACTTTTACACACACCGTAAACGCATCTCTTCGTAGCTTTTTTGAACTTCCTTCTCGGTACAGCCATTTCCAACAAGTTGTGTTCTATCGTCAAAACATGAGCAAATGAAATGTAGGTCAGGTAGAAACGAGAAATGTCATCATAATTGTCACAAGTGACAGTTGGCGCCGATGTCTTGTTGTTTTGAGCGCTGTTGCCATTTTCGTTGTTGTTGAACTTCCACAAATGATCATTGAACTTGATTTCAATGGAACATTTCCTTTGAATATAAAAAATTGTATCTAACATTCAACCAAATTATTTGGGGAATTTTAGGTTCACTACAATATTTTTTAGTGTCAATTTTCAATATCGGTGTACGAAACTATGAAATTCGCGCCACACATGCGCACTCAAAAAAATCGAAACGAAGAGACTTGCTTGAAGCATTTGAGAGCTTGATTCTCTAGGTATACAGGATGTCCCGAAAATATACCGACAACGTTCTAGGGCAGCTTCCTCTCATCTAAACAAGGAGAAAAGTTCCCATGAACATGGGTCCGGAAACGCTTCCTAAGGGAGCTACAGCCCCTTAAAGGTGGGACCCTGAAGATAGTGTTTATTCAATATTCCCGAAACCGTTCAAGGGAAATCAATCAAACTTGACACATTTAATCACCTTCTTATACTTATCAAAATTTGAATGCCTAACGAAAATGGAGATGCTTTGAAATGGTTTTTCTTCGCCTTGAATATCGTCATTGAAAAATCAGCATTTCTGACCACGTTTTCATACATCCAAACTCAAATATCTCGTAAACGGTGAGTCTATCGAGGATGAACAGAGGGACCTTTTTTGATAGAAAACTCCAATATTCCATTATTTCTTATTAAATTTGGGAACAATTCACATTCAAAAAAGTTGAGGTTATTTTTACCCCCATACCTCAGCCTGGCCCACTCCTGGTGAATTATTTTGGAATTAGTCTTGCTTCATTTTGTTGGCCATGAAAAGGTTAGTAAATGTGTCAAGTTTGATTGATTTCCCTTGAACGGTTCCGGAGATATTGAATAAAAACCATCTTCAGGGTTCCACCTTTAGGGGCCTGTAGCTCCCTTAGGAAGCGTTACTGGACCCATGTTCATAGGAACGCTATTACTCACCTGCAAATGCCGTAACCAGTGTTACGGAAAACAGAGCGAAGAGTACTGTCTGTTCCCGATTGTTCCGAATTTTCGTTGGTTACGAACATTTTCAGACCAGCGAGATAGCTGATTCTTCCTCAGAAACACGCAATTCTAATTTGGTCCCTCCATCGATCATTCTTGTAAAAAATCAATCAGGAAAGATCAAATAGTATTCAGAATGAATGCCTCATCCGAAAACAATATTGATTTTCATTTAATACCCCACCCGGTCGGATTCTTCTACGGATACAGGTGTCCCGGAATTAGTGTTACAAAACTTACAGGGAGATAGAAAATTGGAAAATAAGGGGACTTTTGTTGATAAACATACCCTCGCAAATGTATAATAACGGAGGTGCAGGTCTTCAAATTTATTTTTTAAAACAGTATTTTGCATAACTTTTGAACCATTCGGTTCAACCGATTTTATTCAAATTCAAACCAAAGTTTACTAAGACAGGTCTTTATTGGACAATAATAACGAATTTTATCAGATATTTTTAAAGGCAAAGATAATAGGGGGTACCCTCCCCCTTTCCCCCCTATTTTTAACCCCCTGAATATTTTTGGAAACGGTTTCAATTTTTGAATTCTGCGTCCAATTTAAAGAAAAAAAATTACTCCTGCAAAATTTTGACTAGACGTTTGAAACATTGGAAAACAACACGAAATCGCCACTTTCAAGGGCCCAAATTGTTTTTTTCAGAAAAACTCTGTTTCTCAGCGAAAATGGTGGTTTATCAGCTTGAAACACCCAGAAAACTCATTCCAGTTGACGAATCATAGGTTTTTTTTGACTTTTAATTATTAGGCTCAGGAAAGTGGCCATTTCGAGATGTTTTCCACTGTTTCAATCCCAAATATCTTGAAAACGAAACCTCTAATCAGGATTTTGAAAGAGTAACTTTTTCTCTTTAAATTGAACAACAAACGCAGAATTCAAAAATAGAAACAATTTCCAAAAATATTCGGCGAGGTCAAAAATAGGGGGGAAGGGGGAGGGCACCCCCTATTATCTTCGCCCCTGGAAATGTTCAATGAAATGCGTTATTATTGCTCAATAGAGACCTGTTTCAGTGAACTTTGGTTTGAATTTGACTGAAATCGATTGAACGGTTCTAAAGTAATGCCAAAAAAAAAAACTGTTTTTAAAAAACAACTCTGAAGGCCTGTACCTCCGTTATTATGCGTTTGCGAGGGTATGTTTATTGAGAAAAGTCCCCTTATTTTTCTATTTTCTCTCTCACTGTGAGCTTTGTAACACTTATTCCGGGACACCTGTATATTCATATGTCACTTTTGATGCCACCCTATATTTTGAATGTTGGTCTTGAGTCGATTTTGTCTACTGGGTTTTCTTACCTAAGGCTTCAGCTCCAATATGAGCCCTGAATTTTGCAAATTCGTGAAGAAGGGAACATGTTGTCACCAGGGGACCAAACGTCGTTTTTTCGATACCACCTTGTAAATGAAAGAGATAGAGAGATAAATCAAAAACCGCTTCGAGATGTGAACTTTAGCTACAAGTCATTGATGTTGAAATTCGAAAGAAAGAGTTTTATTTCATATAGGAGTATGTCAAACTTTATAAATGTTGCACTATTTTCTTCAACACCCTGTAAAGACCCAATTTGACATCTATAAATCTTGGAATTGATACGATATTCTACAGGGTGTCCCGAAATTAGCCTGCCATACTTTAGCAGCAGATTCAACGGTCAAAAATAAGAAAAAAAGTTCGTATAGACTTGGGTCAAAAAATGCCCCATAAGGGAGCTACAGCCCCCTAAAGGTGGGTCCCTGAAGATGATTTTCAATTAATATCTCCGAAACTATTTGGAGCAAAATGATACAATTTGACACATGCCCAAAAGTTTTTATGCTTAACAAGATGGGGCAAAAGTCATTTGAAAAATTTGCCCGGGAGTGGGGTAACTTGATAGGAGGTGGGGTAATAATTACCCCAACTTTTTTGTGAATATTTTTTTTCAAGATTTTATGCAAAATTATGAAATTTTAGGGTGATTTGCTTGAAAAAGGTGCTCTTGTTAAACTTCGATATCTTGCCCCGTTTCCGACTAAAATCCTTCTGAATTTTTTTTTCAGACTGAAAAATCGAATTTGTTGACGATCGACTTTTTTCTAGTTCCAAAATCAGCTCCGAGTATTTCATTAGCATATTTTACGGTCAAAAATAAGAAAAAAAGTTCGTATAAACTTAGGTCAAAAAATGCCCCATAAGGGAGCTACAGCCCCCTAAAGGTGGGTCCCTGAAGATGATTTTCAATTGATATCTCCGAAACTATTTGGAGCAAAATGATACAATTTGGCACATGCCCAGAAGTTTTTATGCTTAACAAGATGGGGTGGAAGTCATTTGAAGAATTTGCCCGGTAGTGGGGTAACTTGATAGGAGGTGGGGTAAGAATTACCCCAATTTTTTTGTGAATATTTTTTTTCAAGATTTTATGCAAAATTATGAAATTTTAGGGTGATTTGCTTAAAAAAGGTGCTCTTGTTGAACTTCGATATCTTGCCCCGTTTCCGACTAAAATCCTTCTGAAATTTTTTTGCAGACTGAAAAATCGAATTTGTAGACGATCGACTTTTTTCTAGTTCCAAAATCAGCTCTGAGTATTTCATGAGCGTATTTTACGGTCAAAAATGAAAAAAAAAGTTTCCATAAACTATGGTCAAAAAATGCCCCATAAGCGAGCTACAGCCCCCTAAATGTGGGTCCTGAAGATGATTTTCAATTAATCTCCGAAACTAGTTGGAGCAAAATGATAAAATTTGGCACATGCCCAAAAGTTTTTATGCTTAACAAGATGGGGCAAAAGTCAGTTGAAAAATTTGCCCGGGAATGGGGTAACTTGGTAGAAGCTGGGGTAAAAATTACCCCAACTTTTGTGTGTTTGTTTTTTTCAGATTTTAAGCAAAATTATGAAATTTCAGGGTGATTTACGGAAAAAAGGTGCTCCTGTTGAACTTCAATAGCTTGCCCTGTTTTCGAGAAAAATGGTTTTGAAATTTTTTTGCAAACTGAGGAATCGAATTTGTGGACGATCAACTTTTTTGGTTCCAAAATCGGCTTTGAGTATTCCATGAGCGTATTTTACGACCAAAAATAAGAGAAAAGTTTCTCAAACAACAAGAGCCCTTTTTTTCCGTGAAACACCCTGAAATTTCATAATTTTGCCTAAAATCTTGAAAAAGAGCACACACAAAAAAACTGGGGTAATTTTTACCTCACCTCCTACCAAGTTATCCCATTCGCGGGCAAATTTTTTGAATGACTTTTACCCCATCTTGTTGAGCATGAAAACGTCTGAGTATCTGCAAAATTTTATTTTTTTGATCCAACTAGTTTCGGAAATAATAAATAAAACCCATCTTCAGGGGTTTCCTACCTGCACCTACAAAAACCTGCACGCATTTAGGGGGCTGTAGCATGTAGAAAATGTATAAAGCATTTTCCGGCTTATGTTCATGGAACTTTTCTCTTATTTTTGGTGGTCATAGAATACGCTCATGAAATACTCAAAGCCGATTTTGGAACCAAAAAAAGTCGATCGTCCACAAATTCTATTCTTCAGTTTGCAAAAAAATTTCAAAACCATTTTAGTCGAAAATGGAGCAAGCTATCGAAGTTTAACAAGAGCACTTTTTTCCGGAATCACCCTGAAATTTCATAATTTTGCATAAAATCTAAAAAAAAAACAAACACTAAATAAAGTTGGGGTAATTTTTACCCCAAATCCTACCAAGTTACCCCACTCCCGGGCAAATGTTTTAAATGACTTTTGCCCCATCTTGTTAAGCATAAAAACTTTTGGGCATGTGCCAAATTTTATCATTTTGCTCTAACTAGTTTCGGAGATATTAATTAAAAATCATCTTCAGGGACCCACCTTTAGGGAGCTGTAGCTCGCTTATGGGACATTTTTTGACCCAAGTTTATGGGGACTTTTTTTCTTATTTTTGACCGTAGAATACGCTTATAAAATACTCAGGGCTGATTTTGGAACTAGAAATAAGTCGATCGTCAACAAATTCGATTCTTCAGTCTGCAAAAAAATTTCAGAACGATTTTAGTCGGAGACGGGGCAAGATATCGAAGTTCAACAAGAGCACCTTTTTTACGCAAATCACCCTGAAAATTCATGATTTTGCATAAAATCTTGAAAAAAAATATTCACAAAAAAGTTGGGGTAATTTTTACCCCACCTCCTACCAAGTTACCCCACTCCCGGGCAAATTTTTCCAATGACTTCTGTCCCATTTTGTTGAACATAAAAACTTCTGGGAATGTGACAAATTGTATAATTTTGCTCCATATAGTTTCGGAGATATTAATTAAAAATCATCTCCAGGGACCCACCTTCAGGGGGCTGGAACTCCCTTATGGGGCATATTTTGACCCAAGTTTATAGGAACTTTTTTTCTTATTTTTGACCGTAGAATCTGCTGCTGAAGTATGGCAGGCTAATTTCGGGACACCCTGTATACCTAGAGAATCAAACTCCCAAACGTTTAAACAGAATTTAATTGAGTTGAACCATTCGGGAGTTTTCTTGTTTCGAAAAAAGGTGAAATTTGGAGTACGACAATAATTATTTCGTTGCAAGACCACAATGAACTAAATCGGTTCACACTTCACTGAGATACGACGATTTATAAAAAATATCGGGTACGGTACAGATAACGGCCACACGCGTTTCTATCGCAGCTTTCGATCCGCTCGAGTTTCGATCGGATCCAGAGTGGCTTCAGTCAAGCGCGTTTTTATCGTCGCACGTTCGATCCGCTTCACTCAATCCTATTTCACTACTTTGATTTCGTAAAAGTTACGCTTTGTTTACAAGTTGGTCATCTGTCACTTCGATCCGATCCCGTTCACATCGGCTACAATACGAGCGGATGCGAGCTTGATCCGCTCGACTCAAGTCAAACCGGCCAAAGCACCGGATCGACTTGAACTGCTAGATCGGATTGAATTTTCAATCCTGACCGTTTATATCGGCAATTTCGAGCTCGCTCTCTTCAATCGGAACTAATGGGAATGGAGATGGGGTACTTGCCGATGAAATAGATTAGAATGAAAATTCTTTCAATCATCAACAACAAGGTTTATATTTTAAACTGCTCGTCAAAAGTTGAGCATAGACCAAAATTTGCTCCAATTTTAAACAAGGATTTCTTCGGGAAAAGATATCCAATTTAAAAACAAGTGAGTATGCCTTCACGTGCGTGAGTCTCAGTAGCGCATTTTCTCAAAGAGGCATATTATGAACGTAAAGAAATGTGGTTGAAGGAGAAACACCATTCCTTGCCCACTTTCTTCATTCGAAACTCATTGTGATATTGTGTTATCCGAATGGGGTACTTGCCAATGAAATAGATTTAAATGAAAATTCTTCCACTCATCAATATATTTTTTTGTTTGAGGGCGGGAACTGGGAGCGGCGACTAATCAACAGTAGTCTATTCTTTCCCATTTTTAGTCGGCCATCCATATAGCGAAAGAATTAGATCGCCATGTCTTCGGGTTTATGTTTTCCATTTATCTCTTACTTTGAGGGCAGCGTGTGGGGGTAGCAGCATTCGGCAAAGTAACTGTTGCACAGTTTGAGTTAAGAGTTTCTAAATGTTTGAGGAAATATGACAATCAGCGAAAATTGTGAAAGTTGCATTTTTTTTGTGAGGGGGCGGGAGCTGGAGGCGGCGACTAATCAAAAGTGGCCTATCGCTTCCCATTTTTAGTAAGCTATCTATATAGCGGAACAATTAGATCGCTATGTCTTCAGGGTTATGTTTTACATTTATCTCTTACTTTGGGGGCGGCGTGTGGGAGCGGCAGAGTTTGGCAAAGGAATTATTCCACAGTTTGAGTCAAGAGTTTATAAATGTTCGAGGTAACATTATCAGCTAAATCAGTGAAAATTGTTGAAAGTTGCACTTTTTTCTTTTGGGGGCGGAAGTTGGAGACGGCGCCATATCAAAAGTAGCCTATCCTTTTCCATTTTTAGTCAGCTATCCATATAGCGAAAAACTTAGATCGCTATGTCTTTGGGTTCATGTTTTTCATTTATCTCTTACTTAAAGGGCGGCGTGTGGGAGCGGCAGCAAATGTTGCACAATTTGAGTTGGCAGTCCCTAAATGTTCAAGGGAACATCTCAATCAGTAAAATTGTGAAAGTTGCACTATTTGTCGTTTGAGGGCGGAATCTGGGGGCGGCGACTAACCAAAAGTAGCCTATCCTTTTCCATTTTTAGTCAGCTGTTCATATACCGAAAGAATTAGATCGCAATGTCTTCGGGTTTATGTTTTTCATTTTAAAGTGATTGGGGGTGGTTTTTAGCAATTTTTTCATATCGGCGGCGCATATTGAAGGCGGATCGTTTCTGGGCTTACGTTTATAAGTGGCAACTATGTATTATTCATAAAATGAGAACACCAGAGCAGTAGGTCTGGGAGAAATTGCAATATCATGTTATTCCAAGTTTATCAGGGGCGGTTTTCTCTATGTTGGCGGCGCAATATAGACATTCAATATAGCCTAGCCCTCCTTTGGGAGTGGCAGCTATGTAACAGCGAAAAAATTAGAAAGCTAGGGCGTCTAGTTTGGGAGGAGTTCGAGGAACGGACGGACGGACAAAGCGGTTGCAATAGCGATTTTCATCAAGATGGAAAATGCGCTAAAAAGGTATGGTGCCTGGTACGGCACCATTGACTTTGTCCATGATACACAGGATGCCAAAGGAAGGACTGTCAAAAGTGTTGATTTTTGAAGTCGTGGAACTTTTTTAGGAAAAATTTCGGATTTTTTTTCTCTTCAGTTTTAGAAAGCGGATATCAATATCTCGAAACGGTTTTTGACTTTCGATCGTATTTTGTTTTTTCAAAGAGTTCTTGATTTTTTTGTGAAATTTGGATTTTTCTATACAGAATTTGCTAGAGCTGTTGCTTTTTCTTGAAAATTTACAGAAACGTACACAATTGCTGGATGAATTATATCATGACAAAATTTGACCTCATGGGTCCCCAGAAGAAGTTATTCTCTGGACCTCTTCAGGGAAGATACCCAATGAAGCATGCTGCGACATCACATTGGCACTTATAGACTCCAGCATGAATAAAAATGCAAGACTTGCAACCATACGTTGCTTCAAAATTACCATGGCTACCAATTAGTCCCATCATGGTTGATTTTGTTACTGCCCAAGTCACTGGAAATTTCCAGAAGTGATATCTCCTAGACGAATAGAGATAGAGCCATAGTTCTTTTTTTTTATTCTAATCGGACACATGGGCCATCCGAGCATGATGTCCAAATTTTTCACGTTTATACTTTTTCAGTAGTGGGGGGGTAATTTTGACGTTTGTCATGTCGGAACTTTTTTTTTGTACTTGTCATCATTGCAATGTCAACATGGATGTATACTGTCAGTTTCAGCTGATAAATTCCAAGTTTGCGTTCGGTGTTTTTCTTCCTCAAAGTCCAGGTTTCCTGAGAAAACCTTTGTTGGTCTTTTGGTTACACTACTGATGTGGAAGTGGTAGATTACATTCACGCTAACATTTCAATGATGACAAGTACAAAAAAATAGTTCTGACATGACAAACGTCAAAATTACCCCCCACTACTGAAAAAGTATGAACGTGAAAAATTTTTACATCATGCTCGAATGGCCCATAATGTGTTCGATTGGAATAAAAAAAAATATGGCTCTATCTCTACTTGTCTAGGAGATATCACTTCTGGAAATTTACAGTGACTTGGGCAGTAACAAAATCACCCATGATGGGACTAATTGGTAACCATGGTAATTTTGATGCAACGTATGGTTACAAGCCTTGCATTTGTATCCATGCTGGAGTCAACAAGTGTCTATGTGATGTCGCAGCATGCTTCATTGGGTATCTCCCCTGAAGAGGTCCAGAGAATAACCTCTTCTGGGAGCCCATGAGGTCAAATTTTGTCATGGTATAATTCATCCAGCAATTGTGTACGTTTCTGTGAATTTTCAAGAAAAAACAATGGCTCTAGCAAATTCTGTATAGAAGAATCCAAATGCCACAAAAAAAAATCAAGAACTCTTTGAAGAAACAAAATACGATCAAAAGTCAAAAACCGTTTCGAGATATTGATATCCGCTTTCTAAAACTGAAGAGAAAAAAAATCCGAAATTTTTCCTTAAAAAGTTCCACGACTTGAAAAAATTAACTCTTTTGATTCTCCTTCATTTAGCATCCTGTGTATCATGGACAAAGTCAATGGTGCCGTAAGTCGACAAAATGTCTTGCAGCTGAAGAAAATCTCTACCAGGCGCCATGAACTTTTTTAAAATCGGATATTTTTTCCCTAAGATATCTTTGCTTGAAATTGAAGCAAATTTTGCTCTATGCTTAACTTTTGACGAGCAGTTTACATTTATCTCTTACTGTTGAGGCGGCGTATGAGAGCGGCAGCGTTTGGCAAAGAAACTCTTGCACAGTTTTGAGTTCGGAGTTTCTAAATGTTTGAGGTAACATTAACATCAAATCAGTGGAAATTGTTGAAAGTTGCACTTGAAAGTTGCGCAAGATCAAAAGTAGCCTATCCTCTCCTATTTTCAGTCAGCTATCCATATAGCATGAGACTTAGATCGCTATGTCTTCGGGTTTATGTTTTTCATTTATCTCTTACTTTGGGAGCGGCGTGTGGGGGCGGCAGCGTTCGGCTGAGCAAATGTTGCCCAGTTTGAGATGGCAGTTTCTGAATGTTTGAGGTAACATCTCAATCAGTAACAATTATTGTGAAAGTTGCACTTTCTGTCGTTTGGGGGCGGAATCTTTTTAGCAATTTTTTCATGTCGGCGACGCATATTGAAGATGGAATGTTTCTGGGCTTACGATTATAAGTGGCAACTATGTATGTATCCATAAAATGAGAACACCAGATCATTAAGTCTGGGAGAAATTGCAATATCATGTTATTTCAAGTTGATCGGGGGCGGTTTTCTCTGTTGGTGGCGCAATATAGACATTCAATATAGCCTAGCCCAGCTTTGGGAGTGGCAGCGAAAACATCAGAAAGCTAGGGCGTCTAGTTCGCGAGGAGTTCGAGGGACGGACGGACGAACGGACAGACAAAGCGGCTGCATAGCGATTTTCATCAAGATGGAAAATGCGCTAAAAAGTGACAAACCACTCAGAACGGTGTGTACATAATGATACTCTCAAATAAAATTTGCGGAATATCCAGAAATTTTTGCAAAAAAAAATTGAGAAGGAATAACGCGTTAAAATAACAGTCAAGTTTCTGGATGTTGTTGTATTGTTGGTTGCCTACATCACTTCAGTGTAAAATTAGTGCCGGTACGCCACAGTGACTCATGACTTACCAACAAAACAATGTTTCGCGTGGGCCTGAGATGGGCACCGCAAAGAAGAGTAGTACGACCCAAACAATTCAGCTGCAAATAAACTATAAGTGTGATTGTGATTTCCCCCTCGGTGGCGACTGATAATCTGTCGTGCTGTCGTGGAAGATCAACTTCCTGGTGTACAGGAAAGTTGAACGACAGCCCATTTGCTTGCTGCATATTTTTTTAGGATATATTTCCATTGTATGTATTTATTTTGGTAAGCAAATAAACAATATTATTATGAGTAGAAGGCAACAGAGTTAGTTTTGTGGTTGTAAAAGGTGTTTAAAATGTAGCCGTCATCTATAATACTGTACCCTCAAGATCTACTTGTCACATTTCAATACGGGGACCTCCAATAAAATTATGGTTTTTTACCCGCCACATTTTTGTTTATTGGGCGATTTTGACCGTTTTGACATCAACAGCTAGTTAATTGATCAGGCTTCGTGCCGCAGCGCAGGTGTTTCTGTCGCTGCCTGCTGTGCGAAAGTCCCGGGTTCGATTTTTGGTGAAAGCATGGGTGTTGTGTTGTACTTTTCTGAGTAAAATTTATGCTTTTTTTTTTTCGTTCATTCAACGTCAGCACTACACCGGAAATTTTGCCGAACCCCTGTATGTTCCAACACAGGGAGGGATTTTTAACGACCATCAACATCGCATGGGGTCGGCACCATCGTTCATATTTTACGTGCTATGCGACACACATTTGCGTGCTATGCGTCTTGCATTTAGCAAGCATTTCAACTAGATCAAAGAGCTTGTTTTGGGGACGAAAATCCGAGCGCCCACAGTGGGACACCAACCCACGACCCCTGAAGTGGTGGTAGTCGAACGCGCTGACCACCACACCACAAGCTCCTCTAATGAATAAATAAACTGGCAAACTCCTATGGAAAATTAAAGCAAATAAGGAGAAGAGCATATTTATTATTTATTCATCTCCAGATTCATCTATTGGGGTCCAAAGACCAATATAAAAATGACCGACATCCAAAACAGTGGCGCGCGGATTTATTAAAAAAATAACTTCTTCACACTCGTCCTGTTGGTTTGATGAAAAATGATAAAAATGACATAAAAAACGATGCCATTGCAAAATATTGAACTCTTTCCTACATTCTAAGGTTACACCGAGTTGAGACTAGGCTGACTTTTGTCAAAATTCAAAATGTCGGACGGGGACAGGAAGCGAACCTTTTTGCGTTTTATTGATTTAAACATTACAAGATGACAACAACAATTATGTTAGCTTGCGATCACAAACTTCCTCATTTCTCCTGAATAACCTTTGAATATGACCTCCTCTCTCAGCCACAGATTTTCAATTCGATTAAAAAATCTTGCGGCCGCCGGTAGTTAACTAGCAGATTACAGATTCAGATTTCGGGTCCGAAAGCGAGAATACGAACGGCCCCCTCAAGATGGTTGTTGCAAAAAGGGCAAAAACGGGTGTCACGCATCTCCAGAAAAGCACTACAGACAAGAAACGTTTGGTCCTAGGAGGTAGAGAGCGTCGCAGTTGAAATTTTTTTCGAATCATGGGTTGCGAGTCCTTTGAACACCCCCCTGCAAGCTGTATTCTAAAAAAAACCAGCAGAAACCTTCAAGGCCGTGACCGTGTCCTTTGCCATGTAGGTTAATGGTGAGGTCGCTCCATAAATTTTTGAAACGAAATATGAATGACTCGAGGAATGACTAAATTGAATCTCAACCTTGCTGCGTGTCAGAGCTGAAGGTCCCAGTTTTTGCGGGTCGGTTTTTAAGCCGGCAACAAATTCGAAGTTGCGAACGGAGATACATCGTGAGGAGAGGTTTTTGAAAGTAAAACAGTATACTTCAAATTGACTCTGGTATATTGACAATTTAATGGGAGCAATAGTACGATTCACAAAACAACACTACCGCGGAAGGCCGTCTACTAATAAGCAATAACATTGAATCTGCCTGGCTAGCTTACGATATCGTTTTGAAATTACTAAAACTAATATGAGAAACATGAGACTCCCTTGAATCGTATATAGTCCTTGAAAAAGGTCCATGGTCTTGGGCCAACCTGCCCAAAGCTGGCAAAGTTCACAGATCCCCAACGGTCGGGGCTGAACGCTGCCTTTCCACGTGATGGGAGCGGCCGGCTTTAGCTCGCTGGGAAAATGCCGTTGTTGTGCTTTGCTCAGGGGGACGTCACCGAATCTATGGTTCCAGCGCCACGTGGAGATGTTGGGCCAATTCGAAGATCCAGCTCTCGCTCACAACGATTTCCACAACAGGTGAGCCAGACAGTGAAAATGTCGTCACAGAATCCCAATAATGAGCAAGAACAGAATTACAGTAGTTACTCAGGCGGCGCCAAGTTGATTACAAACGGGAGAGTCGCTACATGGGGGCTAACTGCATGGAAACTGAAGCTATGTGCGGTCTCAAAATGTGACAGCCCGTCACGTCAAGTCGTCGATTTTGCTACAAGAAGGAAAAATAAGTAAAAGAACAGCCATACAGCCACTCTGCGAGCTAGCGAAAAGCAATATATTCAACTCTACAGCGCGCCCCAGCGTCGCGGCGGCTCAGGCGCAGATGGCGGTGAGTCTCGCCGGCCACACTCCCACGTAGCGGCCACGTCCCCACGTAGCGGCCACGTCTTCTGATGGTGACGGTGACAGAGTCGTAGCATTCCAGCGCAAAGGAAGAACATGGTGACGGTGACAGAGGAAGACGTCATACAGATATTGGGGACTCTTCAGGTGGACGCAAAGGACATCGGCAATTGTCCAGGCAAATGCAACAGACGCGAAGACGTCGGGAAGTGAACGTCGGCAGAGCGATCGCAGTGGCCATGGGAAAAGAAGCCTACGTTCAGGAAAAAATGTGAACAGCGTTGACGATTTGCAGGGGTATAAAATTCTGTTGATTTGCAAGGGGAAGGGCAACTAACGAAAAATTACTCGCACGTCTGCATGGTTCGTCGACGGTGATAAAAAAGATTTTGTTTAGCTGTTCCTGACTTTATAGCCCGGGGCTCTTTGAAAATTATCACCACGACAAAAAACACTAGTGTCATTTCTTTCAGAAGGCTGGAAGTCGCAACACTGAGCTACAATTGGCAGAATCCAAATCCACCCAAGAAAATTTCGGATAAGCTATTCTTTAATCAGCTCTTTGATGGAACTTGTGGAACTCAACTTCAAACACCGTTTTTGTTGCTGAAAATATTCATCGTTTTTTTGGGGGGGGGGGGGGAGGAAATCCAGAAATAACTTCTTTTCTAAAGTCTGCCGAAGAATGCGTGGTGTTCAACTAGACGATATTTTGATTCGTGCATAATGTTGAAGGGTATAATAGTATATTATTCAAGAAGCGGCTAATGATTGCTTCTTACTCATGAGTGGCGAGTGTCGTAAAGCATCCGAATGAGTAATAGCCATTACCCGCGAGTAGAATACTATGCTTTATCCAGTCTTATTGAAAAATGCAGGCATGTATACGCGTGATAATGCGTGCATTATTCAATAGGATTAGATAAACTTCCTAATCAAACAGAATATTTGTTCAATTTCAAAAGTTATCGAAATAGAAAATCCGAGCGTTACTTTTGGGAAACCTTTAGAACACACCTTTTTGGGGAGAAAAATGAACGGTTTAAAATTGGCAATGCATATCTACGTTTGTTTTGAATTTTAGAAAGGAAAAAGTGTCAATTGAATAAAGAAATACATCCATCGGTGGGATTTGATAAGCCGATCTTCTGATTACTAGAATCGCGCCGCTCTTTCTGTGCTATGATATGAAGTAAATGCACTTTTTGTGCTACGTTAGAGCAAAAGTGGATAAGTCGCAAGGAAAAATCTCTGGTAAATAGGGAAGCTCACACGGGACTTGAGGGAACTTTCAATACGTTATAGACGAGCCCTTTTATGGTTATTTTGGCGCATTTTTAGCTGGTCAACAATTTTTCACACTATAAGTTCAAAGTGCCTAGGCTAACGAGGAAGAAAAAGTCCCAAACAAGCTCAAAAAACGCGTCATGAAATAATAATAATAATTTCGTCTTTATTACGGCGAAGCCTAGCCAATGGCTACTCTACTTTACCGTGGACCGACACTACCGACAGCTTAACGTGCTCTCCGAGGCACGGTATAAGCGACCTGATAGTTGAATTTCTGGTAGGTCACCCACCCAGAAATCTGACTGCGCCTGACGTTGCTTTTCAAAAAATCTGTCAAACTTTTCATCAATGTTTGAAGAGCGGCGACTCCAAAAAAATTATAGTCCTGCAAAGATGATTGCTGCCAAGAGTTGAGTAAAACTTGCAATCAGCTACGTCATTAGTACATAACAAAGATATACCGGGGTGATTATTTGAAAACTATCCACCCGTAATTATTCCCGATTCCCAGTGAATATTTTATTGAGCAAAAACAGGTCGATTTTCATATCGAGAGGGACATCCAAAACATATACAGGTGATTCATAAAACATGCTCACCCCCATTTTTCTCGAGAACCGTTTGCGATATCGAGTCACGGGAAATACTGTTGAATTAACCATATCTTTGAGGTCCGATTTCATATGCAATTTTGAAAAAATTGAGCCTTACTCAATATCCATCTAAACTGCTGGACAACGAAGTTGTCGGTATCGAAAAAATGGTTCGACTTTGAAGACCAATAACTTCCCGATTGCCGAATGTTATTTCCATTTTGTTTGTTGTGTTGATTAGCCTAATGTTTCCGTAACCCATCCTGTAAAGGTGAATGTTAACAAATTTCATGTAACATTTCTACAGGGTGATACGTAAAATGCTGCAAAATTGCACCGACTTCATCGTACCCCCATTTGTCAAAAAAATTTGTCCAGGTATTCTAATACAAAAATCATGAAGTGTGGTGTGTTATCTCGAAACGGTTTTGGATTCACTCAAATTGGAAGTCTAACATTGAAGACATAAATTTTTATGTTAAATGTTACAAATTTGACTTGTTGGCACGCGAGATTAGGTCACTTTTGATGAATGGATGTTGACATTGAGCAAGATTGTTCGTACAACAGTCCAAGACAATTTTATTCTCATCACAACCCGAATATTTGGTGTGGGGCCAAGCAGGGAGCATTTTTTTAAGTGCTTGTTACTGCTTATTTTTCGTACGTTGAATTTCGTCAGAATTTCATCAGAATTTTAGATTTGAAACATGTTCTATTCTCAAGTTTAAGCCCCCAAACATGGTTACGATGTAAAATTTCAGTTTCCGAGTGAGGTAAAGCCCCCCCCCCCCCTGGACGTCATTAGATTAGATTAGAGGTTTATTTCCAACAGGCCTGAAGCCCAAATACAGGAAATGTGCGCTAAAAACCGAACAGTCACAGGTGAAAGTATACAAAGGACTAAGATATAAATTTCAACAAAATGTGCTGACCAATATCACAAAAATTATCACAGAATACTTCACCGATACCGATACTTTTTTTGCTTGTGCTATGCCTGAGTTTTGTAAATCTGCAACATTCAACATAAATATTTATATCTCCAATGTTCGACTTCCAATCTGGGTAATTCCAAAACCGTTTCGAGATAAGACCCCACACTTGATGATTTTTGTATTAGAATATTGAAAAAATATTTTTTTGGAAAATGGGGGTACAATGAAGTCGTTGCAATTTTGCATCATTTTACGTATCACCCTGTAGAAAATTTACATGGAGTTTCTGAACATTAACTATTATAGGATAATCGTAGGATAAGCTACCAAAAAATGAGGCTAGTTGACGCAACAAACAAATGGAAATCGCACTAGGCGGTTGGGAGATATTGGCCTCCACCATTTTTCCGATACCGGCAACTTCGTTGTCCAGCAGTTTATTTGTGACCAAAAGAAAGCAGGGTTCATATTTATTTGAAGAAAAAGATAGGGGGAGTCCGGTCTGTTTTTAGCGCACTTTCCCAAAAAAAATGGAAAAGGCGCTTTTAGCTTCGCTTGTCCGTCCGTCCGTCCGTACCCAAGATAACTCCTTAGGAAAAAAGATATCGATGTGGTGTAAACGCTGATCAATAGGCTGAGCTTCTCATATAGGCGGTTCCCTTTACTCGCAGCTCGTGCGCAGGTCTTCCCATGGACTAAACTCACTGATTCAATTGGCTGTTTGACCGGGAGCGCTTATCGATTGGGCTAGCGTTGGATTTGGCGACGGCGCCAATACAGGTGAACCTGCGCCCCGAGGACCCCAGGTAAATGAGAATGGCTATAGTATATACCGGGTGTCCGCGCGAAAAGTTACAGTTGCACTAATTTCCGCAATTTTCAAGATACAGATTTCAAATTTCACAATGTCAATAAGTAACACGGGGGACATCGGTTGGCACTAGTAAGAACGGAGCGGACCAATCCGTTTCACCCCTAGCAACTCCAATTTTTCTTTTTTCAAATGGCACCCTACTTTAATTTTTTTTCTGAAAAAGAATGTCATTCTTGATACATCTGTGAAAAGTGAAGGAAAGAAGTTCACAATTTTTCGAGAGATCAATTTTTCAATTATCCAAATTTTTTACACATTTAATTTGGATGTTTCGTGTCGAAACAAGAGCCATTACAACCAAATTACTTGGAACTTTATGCTGGATGTTACTAAACAAATTGTACTTGTCAACAACTCACCCTCACCCCCCACCCCCGTAAAAGCCCGCTGGGGGTTTTTTTTTTTTTTGAATGTGAGAATGTTACTTTATTTTTTGAAAAGGAAGGTAAAATTCAGTTCTGTTGATAAAACAATTGTTGTAGACAGTTTTTTTTTGTCAAACTAAACATTTTTCTAATTGTTGGCTTCAAAAAATCAAATATTTCGCATTCCAGCGGGTTCAGCAAGTGAATGGCAGACATTTTGAGCATTTTTTATGAATGTGTAAGATATTAAATTATTTTACTTCCGTACTTTCAGTTTAAATGATTTATTGGCTTTCCTTTTACATCCATTTCTTGATCGTAATAATAGTTGATTTTTTTAAGCCAATTAAAAAAATATTTAGTTTGACAAATAAAAACTGTCCAATTGGTACAAACCAATTTTTGTATCAACCTAACTGAATTGTACCTTTCCTTTAACAAAGTAAAGTAACATTCTCACATTGAAAAAATATTAGAAACCATGCGGGGCTTGTACGGGGGTGGGGGTGAGTTATTGACAGGTACAATTTGTTTGGTAACATCCAGCATAAAGTTCCAAGCACTTCGGTTGTAATGGCTCTTGTTTCGACAAGAAACATCCAAATTAAATGTGTCGAAATTTTGGATAATTGAAAAATTGATTTCTCAAAAAATTGTTAACTTGGTTTCATTTTTCACAGATGTATCAAGAATGACTTTCTTTTTTAGAAAAAAATAAATAAAGAAGGTAGGGTGCCATTTGAAAAAATTCCCTGTGTTACTTATTGACATTGTGAAATTTGAAATCTGTATCTTGAAAATTGCGGAAACTATCGCAACTGTAACTTTCCGCGCGGACACCCGGTATGCCCAGGATGTCAAGTTGACTTTTAATTTTTTGTTACTTTGCCGCCATCTTTGATCCGCCATTTTGAATTTCTCTAAAAGTGATCCGATTGGAATGAAATTTGCGAACGAACTGAGATATCGATGTGGTGCAAACGCCAATCGAATGCGTACGTGTCCACCATATAAAGTTGACCAATGATTTTTGCCACTTGGCCATCATTTTAAATTTCTCTGAAAGTGGTCAGATTTGAGTGAAATTCGCAGGCGATGTGAACTTCATCAAAATACATCCGATTTTGGACAAATGATGCTCTGCCCCATCTTGACCGCATGTTGAAATCTCTTATTAGTGGAACGATTTTCATGAAACTTGGAACTTACTCGTGTCTAGTACAATCATTCTGATTTTTAAGCCAAATTTCATGATTCTGCCGCTACTCTGGCCGCCATATTAATATTCTGTCCAATTAACGGTAGAACCACAGGTAGAACCCTATTTAACCTTTTGCGTTCACTAATCCGTCAAAAAGGAAGTGCGCTATTGAGCCTCATGCCCATGAGGCATATTCGCTTGTTTTTTTTTATACATACCGGGTGGGCCATAAAAAACCGTACTGTTTTATTTTCCTCGCCGATTTTTTGTTTCTTGACCGATTTGGACAAGCTTGGTATCATTATGTAGCTAATTGAAGAGGCTACTAGAACCAAATACAAATGCCTCCTAAGTGTGAAAATTCGAAATGGCGGAAACGACTGAAAAGTGACCTTCTTTTGCAGTCGTTTTTTTAATATAAAATTTGACAGAATAACCAAACTAAAGACGTTTTCTGAAAGAATAAACTATTTTTCACATTTTGAGACCACAACTAGCTCAATTGGTTCATTCGTTGAGGAGATGTGGCAAATTGAAAAAAAGCTTAATTACATTTTGAAAAACGGTGATTATATATATCTCAGGCACCTACCCCTTGAATGAATTTTACAGACAAAATAATATTTTTTATTATTCGTTTTAGATTGAAACAATGGCAAATAGGCTTTTTTCAATTTGCCACATCTCCTCAACGAATGAACCAATTGAGCTAGTTGTGGTGCCAAAATGTGAAAAACAGTTCGTTCTTTCAAAAAACGCTTCTAGTTCTGTCATTCTGTCAAATTTCAATAAAAAAAACGACTGCGAGAGAAGGCTCATTTTCAGTTGTGTCCGCTATTTTGAATTTTGACATTTTGATCATATTCGTATATGACACTTGAAGCCAATTGAATTGGTTACACAATGATACAAAACCTGTCAAAATCGCTCAAGAAACACAAATTTGTCAGGCAAAACAATATTTTCTATTATTTATTTTGGATTGAAACAATGGCAAATAAGCTTTTTCCCAATTTGCCACATCTCCCCAACGAATGAACCAATTGAGCTAGTTATGGTCTCAAAATGTAGAAAATAGTTGATTATTTCAGAAAACGTCTTTAGTTCGGTTATTCTGTCAAATTTTAATTTGAAAAAACGACTGCAAAAGAAGGCCTATTTTCAGTTGTTTCCGCCATTTTGAATTTCGACACTTGGGAATCATTTGTATAATATGGCTCTGATAGCCTCTTCAATTAGCTACACAATGATACCAACCTTGTCCAAATCGGTCAAGAAACAAAAAATCAGCGAGGAAAATAAAAAGTACGGTTTTTTATGGCCCACCCGGTATATAAATGCGTAAATGCACCCAAAGAGGCGAGCAAGTCGTTAAAATCCCTTCGGTCATGACAGACGGTTCCCTTAAAGGGCTTATAATGATCACCTACAGGGTGAGAGTAAATTAATACGGGATTAACACCATCAACGCGCTATTTTATCAGGCGCTATTTTGTTGTAGCGCCAATTATGACGCGCTGTTTAATCTTGCGCTATTTTATCAACGCGCTATTTTCTCCGTGCGCTATTTTGTCGCACGCTGTTTTGTCGCAGCGCCATTTATGACGCGCGATTTTATCATGCGCCGTTTTGCCATGCGCTGTTTAGTTACGGAGCCACTATGAGTGGTTCCGCGACAGACGTGACTGGACGTGACATGACATGGCTCTAAACCAGCCAGTTTGCTAGCATATTGACACAAATAATGAAATTATTCAGATGGTCCAAGCCCCAGCTATTGATAATTCCTTGTCAAAATGATGACTTTCAGTCTTTTTCTATCGTAGGTATCAAAAAACCCATATCGGAAAAAAAAACGCAGGTTCACCAAAAACAGTTTCCACTGATGCCGGTAGCAAGAGTATCGCAATGCACGACGACGCAATTCAAGAATTTGAAGCCTTCCTGGGCAGTTTGAACCTGGACCAAGTCCAAACTACGACCCAAGATTTTTTCGAGCAACAGAACCCACTCAAGAAACCCATATACACCAACGAAGAACTGATTGGAATTCTGGACGAGACCTCTGCACCGTCCGAAACGGGACGAAACAAACGTCTCAGTAACTGCGGGAATGCCAGAAAACCTACAGAAATCCTAGAATTAAGCACCGCAAGCCAACGCACCGCCAGCCAACATCAAGCCTCCACGCCGCATTCAGTGGTGTACAAACTACGCGAAAGTTTGAAACTTTGTGAACGACCATCAACTGCCAGTTTGATGGTCGTGGTAGAGAGGCTTAAAAACAAGGATATAGAATCGTGGACTTCTGGAACGAAGATTAAAAGCAACGAGGAACAACCAGCCAACTCGAAAGAAGCAGGTGAAACGCGTGAAAATGAGGGTCATTTAGAAATGACAGTGGAGGAAAGAAAAGCGTTGAAATTGGAAAGGGCACAAAGATTAATGAAACTGATCGAGGACAAACGGCAAAAGGAGGAAAAGCAGCGCAAAAGGGAAAGGTCTGTCAACGCAAAACGTAAATGGCGATCGGACAAGGAAGAAATTTCATCAAAGAGAGCAAAACGGGAAGAAAACCGGCAAAAAGGGAAGCATCATGACGCTCCACAAAAAAGCAAACAGAGAAACAAGAAACAGTCGAAATTTCGCAGAGTTTTGGAAAATTCGCTGGAAAGCTCAGATGATGACCGATCAGAAAGCCCATTCGAGGACAGGTCGGAGAGCCCCTTTGAAGACCGACCGGAAAGCCCAGTTGAAAATCCATTGCAAGTGCCCGCAGTCACAATAAAGACGGAAGTAATCGACTTGACCTGTGACTCGTCGTCTCTTTACGTTAATTTGAGATTTTCAACCGTTAACGTTGTGAATTTTTCCCTGGAAAGTTGTGAGGAAATTTGTGCAGCTGTATACCAAAACAGCACCATCAAGCAAGTTGAGGAATACTTGGCCGAAGCTGCTACTGTCGTGCCCACTTTCGGAACCCAGTCCATCGGGTACCTCCTGTCCGAGTGGGACTTTGCGAAGATTCTTGGCGCGTCCGTTCGTTATTACCACGTACTTAACAGGAGTTCCGTAGTGTTGACTGCGCAGTTTTTACAAGAATTGGAAGGTAACATCGGACCTGCAGAGCTGAATGCAGAAGTCGACGAGTTTTCGCGACATTTCCAAAACAGATTAGCGAACATTGGCGAGAAATTGTGCCAAAAACTGGTGAAGGTTGAAGTCAAAAATTTCAAATTCATTTCAATTTTGCAATGCGTGTCCTCGCAATTGTCACAGGACCATCCTCCGATTTTGTTGACTGAAAATATGATTTGGCACCGCTTGGCCGCCATGTTGAAGTTGTCTCGCGTAGCGACATCCAGCAAGACTTTCGAACATTTTTTTAAGGAGGCTTCTCAACCGCCTGATCTGTTTGGATCGCCCGAGGTTGTATTTCCCAATCGAGGTATGAGCTCGCGGCACCTGCTCCCAAATGTTTTAACTGCTAAATTTTTTGTATTTCAGAAATCGTTACGGATGAAAATACCGCGTGTTCATTTAGCGATGTTATCCATGAAGAACAAGAATTTAAATTTTCGTTGAAGTAATTTTATCTTTTTTTTTGTACAGTAAGTTTTGTTTATTTCCTGATTTATTTGAAAAAAATCTACTTATTGATATTTTACTTAACCGACCCCCCACCAACATGGAAGAGGAAGTATTGTAATCGTGCAGAAAAAAAGTTTTGAGATTTCAACGGATATATCCATTTTGAGGTCCCCCAAGACGATTAAGACGATTTTCAGAATTATGTCTCTCTGTAAGTGGGTGTGTGGGTGTGTATATGTCTGTAATCTCTCACGATAACTGCCGAACCGTTGACTCGATCGACTTGAAATCTGGTATGCGGACATTGTTGGTCCCTGGAATGAGCTCACTTGTTTTTTGCTGTCATCTGTCAAACGGAACTGTCACAATCAACAAATGTCAGAAACTATATCCCACGGAACTCGACTTGCAATATGTCATTTGAAAGCCCATAAAGAACTGTATTCATAACAGTAAAAAGTATTACCCTATCTGCCATCTGTCAAAAAATGAAAAATGTCAAATTCCGAAACTTTACCATTTAATTATTCAAAATCTATCCGATGGATTGGGACCAAATTTGGTAGGAAACAACACAACAAAAGAGTCAAATGAGGTCTGCAGTTGCAATTTTCCAGTCGAGCGTTATGAATTTCCAAAATTTCCCCTAGCCGTTGCCACCCGAGAGGATCTCTTGCCCGTATTTTAACCAGAACTTCTTTTGATGCAGGACTCCACTCAAAAATTCATTCCTGCGCGGGGATCGTCTTTTTTTGAAAAATTTCAACTGATATCGAAAGTAGATTGAATTGGGCATTGTGTAGACCCATTTTCATAATCGAAATGGTTCCGGTTTTCCGGCGGTAATTTTTTCAAAATAAAATGAGCACATTCCGTAAATTTGGAAAAACTGCAGTGCAAACTTCGACATGCGGTGAGCTCCACGAAATATTCATTTCAGGTGCAGACATGGAGGGAATGAAAATTGGAGAAAGGATTGAATTAGTTTTTGGAGGAAAAAACTTTATAAATAAATAAATATTGTTTTCCCCTTTTCGTCCTTACATTTGGCCATAGGAGTTTTGACACTTTATTTCAAGTATTCGTTACAACAACAGTTTTATTTATATACACAGTAATTTTCTGCAACCCAATCATTTCAACGTTTTTAGCGATGTTTGGCCCAGAAAAGTTTTCTTCCGCCGGCTGGATTCGAACCTCGGTCTGAGAGGACGCGATGAAATATGGGTTGCGAGCGCGTTAGTTGATGCTTCTGAGCCACCCAGCCGACGGAGGAAAAAACTTTTGAAATCGGACCCACGGTTTTCAAGTTTACCTCACTGGAAAAACTGCAAATTTTTTATCTCATGAACAGATCTTCAAACTTTTTTTTTTGACAAGAGGTAAATGGTTCTTGAACATTTTCCAACTTTTTTAACAATTTCTCGGCTAAAAATGTAAAGCCGACAGTGGAGCCTTCGTTGAAAATTTTTACAATAAAATGATTTAGAGTAAGATTTAGATCAGAAAATTGGTAAAGAAGGGAAAATGTTATCACCAGAAAACCAAAAAGTCGTTTTTTCGATACCACCCTGTATAAGTAGAAGAGATATAAATATACATCAAAAACCGTTTCGAGATATGAACTTAAGCTACATGCCATTGATGTTGAAACTCAAAAGAACCAGTTTTATTCCAAATTGGAGTATGTCAACGTTTATAAATGTTGCACTACTTTCTTCAACACCCTGTAGAAACTCAAGTTGACATCAATCTACGAATTGATACGATTCTATACCTAGAGAATCAAGCTCTCAAATGCTTCAAACAGAATTAAAATTGTTCAAACCAATCGGGATAGTTCTCTTGTTTTAAAAAAATGTGAAATCTGGAGTACGACAATAATTTCGTTGCGTAGTTGAGCTTGTTTACGCGAGGCTTAGCAGAGATTTTAACAGTAGTTAGTTAGGAGTGTTTACGCGCGCCGACCAAAATGACAACCGACAGCCCCTTAACCTGGGCCGCTATTCTTGAATCCTGTGAGAAAAGTCCTTGGGAGTAAAATACATTCCGCAGTACACTGATGTAGCGGATGTTGCCTAAAATCGTGGTTTTTAGGCTTTCGCTACTTTCTCTATAGCTAGCTAGCTTACTTTCGCTATAGAAGTGTACTGCGGCATGGATTTTACTCCCAGGGACTTTTCTCACACGATTCAAGCATAGCGGCTCAGGGGGACATCTTTCAAAGGAGTGTCAAAACGAAATTTAACCATAATAACTACATTTTCTAGAGATCACAACAAAAGATGGTTAATCATCAATTATCAATTTTAATAAACTAGTGCTCACAGGTCATCCAACATCCAACAGCAACATTGACAGTTCTACAACCTGTAAATGGTTTTATGGAAGACAATAAATGTATGTATCTATCTATCTATCTATCTATCTATCTATCTATCTAACCCAACCCATAAATCTGCTATAAATCCAACCGATTTCTGGTTTGCACATGCGTCGTAATGTGCATGGTCGTTGCGATTGTGCGATTGCCAACACTTGTTTGCTTACTAAATGCTATTTAAAATCACATTTAGCTAAGCTTAACAGCTGTTGCGAAACTTGCGTTTAGAGGTGTTTATGCGGACGATAACATTGATGTTACGGACCTTAACACCAGTTTTAAACCTCGCGTAAACAAGGCCATTCAACCGTACTCTGAAACCGACTAACGTCTGGCTCCTCTCTCAAAACACAGCCCCTTCGCCAGATGTTATTAAAATTCTCAAACTATAATAAAGCTAATTAGCATAGCGACCACTGGTTCACACCCTCTGTGTGTCGTCTAGCTACCTAATGGTGGCCTTACATTGAGCATCAAATGCTGCAGCTTTTTTTGCTGCCGAGCTCTCATTGGCCAAATGTTGGTCACTGACAGCAATAACAGGCGTCAGTTCCAATCAGAATTCAGCTGCAAAGAAAGCTGCAGCATTTGCTGCTCAATGTAAGGCCAGCATAATGTCTGGAATTTTCTAAATAGCAATCATAGAATCTCACTAAAATATGAATTCTAATATTTAAACTCTTAACAAATCTTACTCCTTGCAATGTTCGCACCACACATACTATCTTAATTTATTTGCTGCCAAAATATAGATATGTTGAATTTGTATAGGTCGCGGGAACATAACCGTCACCCTGGCACCCGCTATGGCAACGTTTGCAGGCACGCCGGCACAACGAAGCGCCTCTTACCAGCTTCTTGCCCGCGTTTGCGCCTGAGGGGGTGTCAAAATACCGGTGTAGAGATTCGCTTGTTTTTGACATTACTCAGTTAAATCTTGAGTTCAGCACATTAATTTTCATGATAAAGCGACAATTGTTCAATAAATTATCTATATATTTATTTCAACATTCTGTAGAAATTTGTATCAACAAGTACGTAGTAGTGAAAATAACATCATGCCATATACCCATCTTTAGAACGCCATTTTTGTTCCCGCGACCTAACGACCTGATCAAAATCGCATAAGTCTTTTTTGAGCGAATAATCGTTCATGACCGGGTACAGAATTTGACGTTTGAGTGAGGATTGGTTATAAGCGGTAAAGGAAGTGCCGCCATTTTGATATCATCACCGGTTATACTTATACATTTCATAACCTGGTCATGAGGCTGGTTATTGTTATGGTGGGGGAACAAATTGTGGCGGCAACAGATTTGAATTTGAAACAAGCAGCGGTCCAGAATTTCCAAATGTGAAACGTACCTAACCTAACCTCAAAAACTTGACAACTTGACTTGGCGACGAGAAGAATCGAAGACGATGGACTCATCTGTCATGGACCCACAAGAACATCGGGTAATCCAGATGTCCGATGGCCGCCTGATGGTGGTTTAATCCTGAATGTACTTGTCATACCTCCTATATTTATATAGTAGAAATATGAATAGTTGATTTTCAATTCAATTCAATATAACTATTTATTGTTCCTTTGGTATTACACCATGAACAAGAAAACAAACAGGATTTCATAGAAATTGTATGTGTGATGTGATCACGATACACGTGTGATCCACAAAATTCGTAATCAGGGCCCTGATTGGGGCCCACCCGGGTGACTTCGGAAACGAGATGTTCATCGATTCAAGTGACTGGATTGACTGAATGACTGAATTTTTCACCTTCAAAGCTATCCTAGATTACGAATGTGGTTCAAGTACACGGTATATATGTAACAAAGACAAGTACAAGTACGTAACTATTTGAAGCTATCATGTAGTCCCAGTCCCTCTCCCTCTTTTCCCGCCAAATGCTGATAACCAAAGTTATAACCGCAACGTTTTAGCGAGAAATGTCAAATGTCAAAAAAATGACAGTATCTGTCAATTTAATGTCAACCGCTAATAACCAACCGGTTACAAAAAGTTACTCGCTCGAAAAAGACTATAGTCCCATAGTCTAAACCAACTTTGAATTTTGCACGGCCCCGGCTTATGTGCGCGGCTGGCAAGAGGCAAGGCAATAACCGACAGATGAATTCTATAGTTCATAATGTTCGTATCTATCGTGTGGTTCATTATAACTTATTTGCAATTTTTCAACTGCTTTTGCGATTAGTATCTCTTTTAGCTCGCTTGCTTTTGAAAAATTGCACATTTTTCATGCCGGACGTTTTGAAATATACCTCGAAATATACCTAATCTAGGTAGCACGTTAAAAAGCTATCAGCATATAGTCTCAGCTTATTCATAAAATATTTATGGAAATAAACACTTACACAAGTACCTACCTATCTCACGGATACTACTTACGGTAAAACCCATCTCCTCATCAATAATATTGACTCTGCCAAAAATAAAGTGCCGCCAACCGATATTGTGTTACAAGCTCGCAATGTTCGTATCATCCAATTTTCGCGAATAGGCGGTCATTTCTTATACCTATATACCTAGATCGGGGAGTTTTTAATTTTTCGTACGTGCATGCTTATACGTGCACGCTACGGGCGGGCATTTCTCGCAATTTGGTACAAGAGATACTGTGGCAAGAGACAAGACACAAAATCCAGTTCCTCCATTCCAGAAATACGTGTTTGAATGGCGTACTAAAATGACAAACTTGATGACAGATACCGCGATTCATTGCAGAAAAACTGGCCAATGGTATTCAAAAATCACGGCGATGATGCACGACCACCGGCGAATATAGTTACTCCTAGTTAATGATCAAGGTCCGAAATGACGTTCTAAATGATCATTAAGTAAATGACGACGTGACACACTAGTAATTTATACCTAAATTTACGCTTAATGATCATTAAGCTTTCTAGTCTGTCTAGGGTATAAGCCCAGTTTATAAGCGGCGAGTCGCGAATTTATATTGGTCAATTTTTTTGATGAAGAAATTAGGCTTCACGCAATAAGCATCCCGTTGTTTCGAATGGGTGCTTATCAGAAGTTGGATCCCAGACAGCACATAAACATTTGTAAAATGTTTGTGAAATATTGAAAGCAAAATATATATTATAATATTTATAAATTATTTAAGTTCATTCAGTGAATTTTTGTATAAATATTCATTGAATGTTTTATTGTCCTGCTTTTTAATAGCCGTACAATGTTTGGCAAAAATATTTTGACGACATTTAGAACCAAATATTTTAGAAGCGTTCTCAAATTCGCAGGAATTCTAAAGATACAAAAATTTTGAAAATTGTCACAAAATTGTATTCTCCATCATCATCATCCAACTACAATAATGAATATTCTGTCTAACACAAAAAGACTCAGTATGACGCCAAATAGGTGAGTCTCGTATCTCCAGCGCTGCAGTCTGCAGAACCGGTAAGCTGACAGCCGAACCGACACATTGCTGAAAGACAAATTCCTCATTACTTTTAAAGTACTTAAGTTGAATAATGCGGTAATAACTTTCCAATTTGAGTTTGCCCTCCCAACACAATACACCCATCTTAGTCGTTATTCGTTATTACATCAGGATGAACCAAATATTCAAGAAGTATCAGAGCTCCAGCTGAATATGCTGCCCACGAAGCGGACCGTTGCCCGAGCCGAAAAATGCTCAAAGAGAAATCTCGCATTAGTTTTGTTTTAACGCTTGAGTGTAATTGTGTACAATGTAAGTAATATTAAGTAGATAATGCCAATTGTTGTGAATGAAAAACATAACCTTAAGAAGTCTTCTGTTCAGTGTGGTTTGCCTTGTCCAACACAAAACACACAGAGCTAACTGAGGATGACACCAAACAAGCGAAATCATACTGAATCATTCAAAATCCGACGATAGTCGGGGTGTTACGATTTTGAATACCGCAAATGAATTAGACGGGATGTCCTTTGGCATGATAACTACTTATACCAAGGTGATTAATTTTCGCCAAGGATGCGTCAACATTCCCCACTTAAAAAAAAAAGACGGCGATGATTTTTGACAGGACCTGAATTTTTGTAAAACATAGGCATATGGGATATGTTTTCTTACTAATTTTGATCTCCTGAATACGAACATCGAGTTTATTTTCACATTAGAAATCAAATCGACCTCATATTTCACATCTGAAAACCGCAAAAATAGCAGACTCGCGCTTGTTTCCGAATCGAAAATTGTGTGCGCCATTTCCAGCGATTTCCAGCCTCGAGCTCGTTGTATAGATCCCACGGAACAAGTTAACAGTGTATGTTCTGCAAAATAACTCTACAAACAACGTCAGGGTGCGCCCCAAAACATACAAAATATGGGCTCTGGGAGCACATTTTTCTGCGGCTGATTAGGGAATATAAGTGTGAAATGGAAAATGTTTTGTTATATATGTATTTTACTGTTTTATATAATAAACTTACATATACTAAGCATTTATCAACGTACAATGATAGTTTCAAATAAAAAACCGAAAAAATAAAGGACCCCGCACATTCCTTATGGGATTTGGCTCCCCGTGGGATTTGGCTCAAACTTTGAAATGTTGTAGCCGTTGTTGAGGTGATCAAACTTTATCATTGCGCAAATCTTCTAAACTCAACGGTTCACCCTCTAGAGGGGGTGGAATGCCGGTAGTCACAGAACTAATTTATTGCAATTATAAATAAATAAATAAATAGCATCTATTTCCAACAGGTAGACACCTAATACAGGAAATATTGTGTCAGAGTACAACACAAGTATTAAAATAACAAACAGTTAATGAACATCTAACAAATAGAAAGAATCATGAGGGATCAATAATAATTCAGGGTATGCCAGAACAGCTCAAAATGTGAGTTATAGAGTCGAAGTTAATATCACAGTCAGGATACAGCCTGTTGAACGTATTGCACATGAAAAATATGGGACATCTGGACAGAATGTTGGTATTAAGGCGTTCACAATAAAAAGTAGGCCATTGCCTAGCAGAAATACGCGGTACGTGGAACTGCAGCTTTTCCAGCAAGGCAGAACAGTCGACCTTTCCGTTACATAAGTTGATAAGAAAAGTCAAGTCAGAGCTATTTGCTTAGTTCGGTCATGTAAAGATTTAATGCCAACCTCGTGGAGCGACTCGACGTGGTCATAGCCTCTTGGGGGGTAAACACCAATCGTTTAGAAAATCTACGTTGAATAGATTCCATTGACACCTCATGGCCCCGATATATCGGATGCCAAATCAATATACCGTACTCCAACCGGCTACGTACAAGAGAGAAGTAGAGTGTCACGAGAACATGCCTACCGAAATCCTTGCAATTACGATGAACAAAGCCCAGTACTTTGGTGGCGGCCAAAGTACATTCCTCAAAATGTTTATGAAAAGTAAATCGCTCATCGAAGACGCCCGGTCTCTCACCTCGGAACATCTGTTGAAAAGAATTCCATTTATAGCGTAAGGAAATATCAGACGGTTCGTTTTCCTAGAGTACGACAGAACGTTGCATTTCTCTATGTTTAGGTGAAGTTTATTTCTTTTGCACCATTCGTAGATATGATTGATATCGCTTTGAAAGTCATTGCAATCAGAGATTGAATTAATTGAACTGAATATCTTGAGGTCATCAGCAAATAGTAAATACTGACAACTCTTGATGTTGCTGACTACGTCGTTGATGAATATAAGAAAAATAGAGGACCTAGGTTAACCCCCTGAGGGACACCAGATGTAGGAATAAAGGATTCGGATACATAACCCATGTATTCAACGAATTGTTCTCTGTTAAAAAGGTAAGAACGGAAGAAGTAATCAAAGAGTCAGATAGCCCGCAGCTCCTCAATTTCATCAACAAAATATCAAGATCAATTTGGTCAAACGCCTTACGAAAGTCGGTGTAAAGGACGTCAACCTGCCCGGTATTGTCTAAAGCTCTAGTAGCATATTGAGAGAAAGTCGCTAAATTGGTGATTGTCGGCGAATTATGGGCTTCAATGAGCAAAAGGTGGATCTATTTTGACGCCACGAGGTGGTTCTAGGGTTATAGTTGCCATAACTTTGAACTGGTCAAAATATTTCATAGACCCCTCTTTTCAGAACCACCCCTAGCATTTCGAAAAATGACTAAAAATTCAAAGTTGAATAACGACCAAAATAAACGGGGAATTTTTTTGAATATTTGACACGGTATGTTCAAAGTGTTGCTGATCAAGTATTTCTTGCGTATCAACCCCTAAAATCTGGCGTTCACTCTCCAATAAATTATGAACTTCTGCTCTGCGCTACTGGAAATAAATTATTTCTTGTTAAGTTAAAATGAATTTCTACTATTTTAGCACCATATCTAGGAAAGGGTGATACATGATACATATTCATCCCTCAAGTCTACCCATCCTTAACCTTATAACACCTATACCCTGGTAGTTTTTCCAGAAATGATTAGTTCAACTCATTCAACTAGAAAATGTGCAACGAGTGCTTCCACTGCCAATTTGGGAGAAACTATTAGGGTATAGGGGCTATAGGGGTAAGGGGTAGACACAAGAGATCAATATGGACCAACTTTTTACAACACATAACATGTTACAGTCGTAGAAACTTATTTTAACTTATCAAGAAACAATTTATTTCTAATAGGGGAGAGCAGAAGTTAATAATTCAGTAGAAGGTGAACGTCAGATTTTAAGGGTTGGTTCGCAAAAAATAATGGATCAGCATCACTTTGATCATACCGTGTCAGAAATTCAAAAAAATTCCCCGGTAATTTTTGTCGTTATTCAACTTTGAATTTTCAGTCATTTTTCGAAATGCTAGGGGTGGTTCTAAAAATGGGGGTCTATGAGATATTCTGACCAGCTCAAAGTTATGGCAAGTATAACCCTAGAACCACCTCATGGCGTCAAAATAGATCCACCTTTTGCTCATTAAAGCCCATAATTGCAATAAATTAGTTCTGTGACTACCGGCATTTCACCCCCTCTAGAGGGTGAACCGTTGAGTTTAGAGGATTTGCGCAATGATAAAGTTTGATCACCTCAACAAGGGCTACAACATATTAAAGTTTGAGCCAAATCCCATAAGGAATGTGCGGGGTCCTTTTCATGGTTTGTTGGTAACTTTTTTCTCAATTATACTAAAAAACGTAGCTTTGATTTTGATGATGTTTTCCATCAAGGTAAATACATCAAGAAACCTTTCTTGCCTAAAACAACCACTTTAGCTCAAAGTTTCGGTATAGCGACTCATATAATTTCAAACATTTTCGTCAGACTTGCGGTTGCCAAACATCAGAAAAACCTCTTTTGATATTAAAACTTTTGTCTTTAAACTTGTTCTAGAATGCAACATACGGCTGATGGTGAAGCTTTGGTTCACTACGAGTATTTCTATCTCGCCCATGAACTCATTCAGGTGTCTAGAAATTTTCTGACTGGATATGCACCACGGCAAAGGGCCGTAGGCTCTTCAGTGTTGTTCCTATGCCACCAACTTGAAATATGTTGTCTTGTGTGTGTCGGAATTTGCGAGAATGGAAGTATAGTGTTATCAGTGTAGGCGCAAAGACGCCTAGGACGTGGACAAGCGTAGAAAACGGACGTGGAAAACATGGATCATTTATTTGAAAAAGTGACCACTGATCAGGTAGGCACCAAGACCTTTTCAACTCTTTTTTTGCAACTATAGTACCTACCTATGATACTCGTACATGTGTATGTTTTCATGCTCTTTGGCTTGTCCACGTTCTAGACGCTTTTGAGCCTTCAGTGGTAACTCAATACTTCCATTCTCGCAAATTCTGGCACACAAAAGACAACAAGTTATAAGTTGGTGCCATAGATAGATAGATAGATAGATAGATAGATAGATAGGAATAGGAATAACAGTAATAACACTGAAGATCCTACTGACCTTTGCCGTTAGTGCATATCAAGTCCAGAAGCCTCTAGACACCTGAATGAGTTCACGGGCGAGACAGAAAACTTTAAGCCAAAGCCTAACCATCACTACCATTAGCCGTATGTTGCACTCCTGAACAAGTTCAAAGAAGGAAAGAAGAACTTTTGAATTGAAAGACGCTTTTCTGAAGTTTGGCAATCGCGGATCTGACGGAAATGTTTTATATTGTATGAAACTTTGAGCTAGCAGGGTGGTTGTTTCAGGTAAGAAAGGTCTCTTGATGTATTTACCTTGATGAAAAATATCATTAAAATCAAAGCTACGTTTTTTGGTATCAATTGTACCTATCACAAAAAAAAAGTTGAGAACAAATCATGAAAACTTGTTTTTTTCGATTTTTTGTTCCAAATTGCTATGGTATATGTTGATAAATGCTTGGTATGTGTTAGGTTATATATAAAACAGTAACACATATTGCAAAACATTCTTCCTTTCACACTTACATATTCCTAACCAGCCGCAGCAAAATGTGCTCCCAGGGCCCATATTTGGTTTGATTTGAGGTGCAACCTGGCGATGTTTGTAGAGTTATTTTGCAGAACTTACTCTGTTGACTTGTTCTATGGGATCTATACAACCAGCTCAAGGCTGGAAATCGCTGTAAATGGAACACAAAGTTTTCAGTTTGAAAATTAGCGGAAGTCTGCTATTTTTGCGGTTTCCAGATGTAAAATATGAGGTCAAGTTGATTTCCAAAATAAAAATGAACTCCATATTCGTGTTCAGGGGGTCAAAGTTAGTGAGAAAACATGTGCCACTCGCATATGTTTTATAAAAATTCAGCTCCTATCAAAAATCGTCGCCATCTTTTTTTCTGAGTGGGAAATGTTGACGCATCCTTGGCGAAAATAATCACCTTGGTATAAGTAGTCATCATCCATACCATATACCATACCATACTTGAATTTTCATTATGTCACAATTACATGAAGTCAAATTCAACAGAGCAACTACACTCTGTGTCAACTGCTGCATAATTAATTTTTATTTCGGCAGTAGGCAGTGGTCATGGGGCTTGAATTTTAATATTCTGAAATATTACAGAAATAGAGTTCAGTATATATTATGATAATATTGATTGCTAAATATTTAATAAATGTTCAAAATATTTGCTGAATGTTGGTGAAATATTCCACCTTAATATTTGTGTAATATTTTGAACGAAAATTCTGTTAACATTTATAGAGTGTTGTGAATATTCATCAACTATTACCAAATATTTTCAGAACATTGCGTGCTGTCTGGGATAGAAATGGTCATGTCACTTAACGCGAGCTGGTTCAATTTGAATACCTAAATTCTTAAGTTCTTCCTCCATGTTAGTGTGAAGTTTTTTTTTTGTAGTTATTGAATATTTCTTGCCAGGACAGCTGACAGCTTGCTAGTTGAAATTAGGACCACCGCTTTCCTCATAACGGTACCCTCACACTACACGGTTGTATGCAGTACACGCTAGCGAAGTTCAACACTCTTTCCATATTTTGAAAGTCTCGCAATTTGTTTTTGTTTAGAGCCTATGACCTGAGAAAAATATAATATTTTCTTTTAATTTTCTTTTTGCCACATAAATGTGAAAGAAAATGTCTAGCCTTCTTTCTCACACACGCTTTATCTTGATCTACTTGAAAATTGATTCACTTTTCAGCCCAATCGACCAAGCCAATCTTCCTAAAGTTGACAGAATGTCAAATCCAGTGGGCTGGCTCCAAGAACTGTGCGTGGCACAAAAGTGGCCAGTACCGACCTACATTATGCAGCAAGTACGTAACAATGGAAGTTTCCGGGTCGTTGAATGTCACTTATTGGAGATGAAACAATTTGGAATGGGCAAAACAAATAAGTTGGCCAAACACGATGCTGCTCTTAATATGTCCAATTTGATGCAAACCATTGACAAGAAGGATTTACCGACATCTAATTCGGTTGGTTATATGCAATTTTCTTGACACATTTTTTATCATCTTTATTATAGGTAATAATCGCATCAATTGGAACTGATTTCATACAGGTTCTGCAAGCTGTAGCTCTGAAAAACAATATCAAGTTGGTCTACACAGATCTAGAGACATCGGCTTCTTCTGATATGCATCGGTGCATTTTAGAAGTGCTCTGCAGTCCATTGGTGGTCGTTTTTGGCACTGGATCTACGAAAAAGAGCGCTCGCAACACTGCCGCTCTGAACGCTTTGGAATGCCTAAAAATCACCACCAAAATGTAAAAAGACTACCAATGTTTGTAGTTATATGTTCTTGCTTTTGCTGAAATTTTTTTGAGTTCAGTTGTTGTGTTCTTCTACTTTATAATTTAATATAGTGACTTCCGTTTTCCACGATCTTTATTTGAATGTATAAAGATTTAGGATCTGATAAATAAAATCAAAAATATACTTTTTTGCAGAAATGTCACACCATCGTTGATTTTTTTCGCTCTGCATCAACAGCTAGGTGCTAGGTTATTGACAGGTTTTTTCCGTCGGGGTTTTTCTGTAACGATAATAATGATACCGATAACAACGAAGTACTGTAAGATTTACATCTTTGGATCAGATGAGGGATTTATCAGAGGGGTTTTGGTTTCGATCGCTTTCTCGTTTCATTCCTCTTCTGGGGGCATCACCGCACGATAGTAGATGCCCCAGTACTAAGGAACGCGTGAAAAAGTCCATCTGGCCCAGTGCGGACTTAAACCCGGGACCTTGGTTTTTGAAAGCGGGGCCCAGCTCACCGTGCTACCGATTGGGTTGGTCGTCTCCTCTGTTTAGAGTTTTTTCCAGATGTGTTGGTCAACAACAGTGCCCAGTGACGCAAGTCGTGGGGAGCTCGGTCTTTTTCTCTCCCAAAAGATTGTGAAAATCTGATCACGGAATAAAAAGTTGGAAAATTTGCAGTTTTTCCAGAGAGGAAAACTCGAATCTTCAATCTTCTCAAATTGTAACTTCCCACCTGAAGGGACGAAATGATGAAATACATCCGTTATTCTTTGCTACTCGTCGGGGAAGTTTTGGGGTGACACAACCGATTTTTTTATTTATATAAATTGTCTTATTTTACGAGGCGACATTCAGCTATAAGCTGCTCTACCATGCAACCTCGAGGACAGCACAAAATATCCATGGATGTAGCGGGATTCGAACCCACACAGGGCAGCGCGAATGGCTATTTTGGCTTGAGAAGGGGACTTCTGAAACATACATTGGCGAATTTCTATCTTTAGCCCCCTTACCTACTGCTTATGCTATGCTATCTGTTTTTACTATCACCCACTATTCTACTTCGTTCTGTTATCTCTATTAATGTATAGGTACTTGTACTCGTAAATTAGAATTGTATTCGTATCCATGCATACTAGGTATTCGAATACAAGTATTCGTACTTGTATTCGAATACTCTCAAAATTCGATGGTACTCATACTCGTACTTTCACTGGTGAAAGTATAAGTACTATTCGTACTCGTATTCGAGTACAAAAAAAAGTACTCGTGAACAACCTTGCGGTTAATGGCACGTCTAATTTTAAATTTGTAAGGCCGCGTATGCGCCGAGCCGTAGCTTTGCGGTCCCCGTTAGAGGATATAAGTAGGGGGGTAGGGGAATTTGCGATCTGCGATGACTATCAAGGACAGCATTTCCTAGCATAAAAAATGGCTGAAACAGACTGCGGATGAGCTGCAGAGCGAAAGAGAAACAGATAGATTCTTGTGGCGTGAGTTTCTGCCAAATCTGAGCAGCTAAAAATGTAAGAAAAAAACGAGTCAATCAAATCTGGGCTGGCAAGAGAACGAGGGATTTTTTTTGAAAAAAAAAATGAATTTTTTTTTTAGTTTTTCGAATTCTGTAATTTTTAAATATTTATTAATTTTCATCCTAGATTTTAGATTACTCTGCTTTTTTTCAAGTCTCACTCCACTGATTCTCATGAAACTTACGTTTAAAGAAAAAAACACTAGGAAATGCCGTCCAGGCGCTTCGCTTACGGAAACCCTGGGTTGCGTTCGAGAACTACACTATTCTGCGATTCTTACATTTTTGAAGTGGGGGTATCAAGTAAGGCAAAGTAACAACCACTTTCCGAACGATTTTCGCTGTGCTGGAAATGTCACTGTCAATATAACTGATTGGCGATTGCAGTGCTGTTTAGTTTCAAAGTGAAGTAAGCTTTTCTGATAAAGTACCCATTTTTATAGGTACTGCCTACCACGTAAGTACCCAATCGAAACGATTATAATCAAAATAAAAAAAAATCTGACAGAGAAATATGTGGGGTGCTGAGGTGCGCATGACGAGTAACTTTCACAGCGCTCGGAGATGCTGCGAATTTTGTCACTTCAACGCGACACGTTTTGAGTTCTCGAACGGTTTACTGCGTTGCCGATAGTGCGCACAGAAGAGATCTCGAACGGTAATTTCTGCAACAGTCGCAGAATAGTGTAGTTCTCGAACGCAACCCTGATCTGTGTGATCCAGATCACTTATGTCAGTCAATCCAGTGTCTCAAATTCAAAACAGTACTGGATTGGCTGATCGACGTAAGTGATCCGGATCACAAATCAGGGCTTTTGTAAGCGCCTTTAATTCAACCAACCAAAAATATAAAGCAATAAGCAGTATTTGGAATAAATAAATAAATATGTCTATGATAAATATACTTAATTTCCACTGACGGTACAAGGGAAATTTAACGTCGCACTAATCTGCGCAAGCGCAGGTGCCAAAGTAGTGCCGCTTTTAATACTGCTTGCTTTTATTTCATCTGCAATAACAATCCGCCTCCTTTAATAGTGCCGTGCAATAAAATGGCATTCTGCAATAACTGAACATTTCAGTAAACTGATGTGGTAAACTGTAAACTACTGCTGCCTCGCTAAAAAACGGCTGTCACTTTGACATTGACACTATTGACAGTCGTGTCAAACTCAAACTGTCATTTGCCAAAATAAATACGAAAATGTGTTTCTGTGGTATTTCCTCAATTTTATCAGCGGCCCAATTTTTTTGCAACTGAAAGTAAGTATGTTTAATAGTCGTTTTATCAATAGTGAAATATGCGTTATAATTTGCAGGCCGTTTATAGAAACATATCAAATTGGCCGGGGCTAACACTGAAGGGATGTTGATGTTATACAAGACCAATGGCTTGTTATTTGAACGAAAATGTATACACGCACACTTTCACCCCACGAGAATATCAAGTGGAGCTCTTGGATTCGGCAAGAAAAAGAAACACCATCGTCTGTTCCAGCACGAGCTCTGCCAAGGCTTTCATCACAATCAAACTGCTGCAAGAGTTTTCCTACAAAATGAGATCTCCAGCCTCCGGTAAACAGGCCCTTTTCGTTTTAGATGTACAGAATATTCCAGTTATGACGTCTCACGTGAAACTGCTGACCGATTTAAGTGTAATAAGTATTATTAAGTATGAAGATTGTGATTTTTTATTGGAAACTGTGCAGTCATACAATGTGATCATAACCACGGCAGAAGTATGCGTTCTGCTGTGCAAAAAAAACGTGATAGACTTGAGTACATACAATTTGATAGTGCTCGATAACTTGCACAATCATCAACAGATATTAGTGGAGGAATTGATGGTCAAATATCAAGGTCTGTCTGCTTTAAATAAACCTCGCATATTGGGACTGACCGCGGGCCTGTTGGGTTCCGAGATGCAGCCCGACAAGCTGGAATCTAAGCTCCAACGTTTAGAAACGCTGTTGAGCTCATCAGTCGATACGTCTAGTGAAATTTTAACTCTAATACGCTTATCTTGTCGTCCTCGAGAACGCATAATTGAATGTCCAAAAAATATGCCCGCGCCATTGGAGGAGCGCATCAAAACGATCATAGACACGGCACGGGACTTCTTGCTCGACCACCGTTACGACCCCAGCGAAATTTACGACGACGAACTCCTTGAGGAGCTCAAACAGGTGCCCGATCCCAAGGAACAGCCATTGGGACTCCTCAACGAATTCATGGAGGTGCTTGACGATCTGGGGCCACTGTCCGCCGACCGTGCGGCCTACGGTATGCTGATAAAAATAGAAAAATTGAAAGTCAAAGTTCCTTACGAAAGACATTACCTACTGCTTTGCATGGCGTCAACAGTATTAGTCCAGATTCGGGCCGTGTGTGATCACGAATTCCAGGATCTCACCGACAGGCAAAAAGTGATGGAGTACTCCACGCCAAAGGTGATTAAGTTTCTTGAGGTGCTGAAGCAGTTCAAGCCGGCTGGCGAGAAGCCGGACGTCACCAGCGAAAAGACGCCGGACACGAAGCTGGTGGTGGTGGTCAATAGGAAGGGCAAGGGGAAGAACTACAAAGGACCTCGGAGGCCGTACATTGCAAGGACGCAATCGGAAGACACGCTGTGTGCTTTGGTGTTTGTCAAGAATCGCTACAAGGCAGAAGCGTTGTTCAATCTGTTGTGTGTAAGTACATCTTTCAGTTCATAGTTGAAGTAACATCAAGCTGGTAGTTCACAGCAAGATGCAAACGTAATGCCACCGATACCCAGGTTCAGAAACGTATCTTCGTTATCGCCCCACCCCTCTAGGTCCGATTTGCATGGTGGGAGTGGCTTGCATGCGCGTAAAATTAGCATCAGATTTGGTTCTTGCCTTCACTTGAGGTCAAGACCAAGACAGGCAAGGCGCAAGCGCTGTGCCACCGACATCGAGTCGCGACTGGTAGCCGCGACAAGCTGAACCAAGACCATGCAATTGCCCTGTAGCGGCCATGGTCTATTATACGGGGTTATTCAAAAGTCCGGAATAAAATTCATATTTTTTTTCCATATTCATTTCGGAAAAAACGCTCGAACCGGTCGATTTCTAAAAACGATAAGCCGTTTTTTCATGACACGTGTCATGTTCTACCGTCAACCCCCTAACCCCAAGCCAACCCTAGTATTTTTTTCCAAATGACACCCTATGGCTTGTGGAGGCTCGTTGGAAAGCTTGTCAAAAACTCTATTCAGATCTACTATTGAAAATTAGATCCGACGCTTCACCATGAAGTTTTGAGGAACCCCAGTTTTACTTGACAGACCGGAATAAAATTCATAATTTTTTTCCATATTTATTTCGGAAAAAACGCTCGAACCGGTCGATTTCTAAAAACGATAAGCCGTTTTTTCATGACACGTGTCATGTTCTACCGTCAACTCCCCAACCCCAAGCCACCATGAAGTTCCTCAAAACTTCATGGTGAAGCGTCCGATCTAATTTTCAATGGTAGATCTGAATAGAGTTTTTGACAAGCTTTCCAACGAGCCCCCACAAGCCATAGGGTGCTATTTGAAAAAAAATACTAAGGGTAGCTTGGGGTTATTGGGTTGACGGTAGAACATGACACGTGTCATGAAAAAACGGCTTACCGTTTTTAGAAATCGACCTGTTCGAGCGTTTTTTTCTGGAAGAATATGGTAAGAGATTATAAATTTTGTTCCGGACTGTTAAGTAAAACTGGGGTTCCTAAAAACTTCATGGTGAAGCGTCCGATCTAATTTTCAATGGTTGATCTGAATAGAGTTTTTGATTAGCTTTCCAACGAGCCCCCACAAGCCATAGGGTGCCATTTGAAAAAAAATACTAAGGGTGGCTTGGGGTTAGGGGGATGACAGTAGAACATGACACGTGTCATGAAAAAACGGCTTACCGTTTTCAGAAATCGACCTGTTCAAGCGTTTTTTCCGCAATAAATATGGAAAAATATTATGAATTTTATTCCGGACTTTTGAATAACCCTGTAGATAATACCATCCGTCATTTTATGGGCGCAGCCATATTGAATGCCGCCATTACAGTGCAGACACATCGCGCGTACCGCACGCGGCCGAAGCCCCGTCGCGAGACCTCTCATCGTAGCATCCTCCCTGTAACGTCCTTGGAGATGATTTTAATTCAATGCAAAATTATTGCCTTGATAATGCAATTCTTTTTTACCGTCTTACTTTATTTGGTACAACTAACGTACAGCCGCAACGTCTATCTGATCGACTTGAAATTTGGTACACAGACATGGTTTCACCGTCAAATGGGCCCATTAGTTTTTAGCTGTCATCTGTCAAACGGAAGTGTCACTGTCAAAAAATGACAGAAGCTATATCTCACGGAACTTGACTTGCAATATGCCGTTTGAAAGCCCATAAAAAATGTATTCAGAACAGTTCAAAGTATTGCCCTGTCTGTCATCTGTCATATAATAAATGAAAAAGTGTCAAAGTTCAAAACTGCAATTGGAATTCTCCACCATTTTCCAGTCGATCGTTATGAATTTTCAAAATTTCTTCTAGCCGTTGCCACCCGAGAGGGCCTCTCGCCCGTATTTTGACCAGGACAACTCGCTTTTGATGCAGGACTCCACTTTATAATTCATTCCTGCTCGGGGATCGACTATTTAAAAAAAAATTCCAATGATATCGAAAGTAGATTGGATTGGGCGTCGCGTCGTGTAGACCCATTTTCAAAATCGGCACGGTTCCAGTTTTCCGACGGTAATTTTTTCAAAATGAAATTAGCACATTCTGTGATTTTGAAGAAACTGCAATGCAAACTTCGACATGCGATGAGCCCCACGAAATATTCATTTTAGGTGCAGACATGTTGGGAATGAAAGTTGGAGAAAAGATTGAAATAATTTTTGAAGGGAAAATTTTCGAAACGGACCCACGCTTTCAGAGTTTTCATCTCTGGAAAAACTGCAAATTCTCCAACTTTTTATCCCGTGAACAGATTTCCACCAATTTTTTTTTAAACAATAGGCAACTGGCTCTTGAACATTTTCCAACAATTTTCTTTACAATTTCCTGGAAATTTCCCTGTTGAAAATGTAAAACAGACCTGGATTATCGAAACCGGACTTGAATGATGGAGTTGAAGTGAAGCCATAATTGACTATCTTTACAATAAGATGATTTGGAAAAAGATTATAGGTTTTCCCGGAAAATTCGGTATTTCAAAATTTTCAATTTCCTGCAAATTATTTTCGATCTTTCTGTGGTGCCAGCTTCAGATCGTTCCCCTTCATCCATGTACCAATGCGTGTGACTGCCACCTCGCTTCTCTTTCTACATAATTTGGTTCCTTGTGAAAAACTGCAAATTTTCAACTTTCTCCTTCGACCACCATCCAACGAGGAGAAGGAGGAGGGTATTGTGAACGTGCTAAATTTTTTTTTCGGGATTTCGACGGATATATCCTTCTTTTATGATTAGGTCCCTTATGATGACTAAGACCATTTCCAGAATGATCTCTGTCTGTGTGTGTATGTTTGTCTGTAACCTTCCACGATAACAGCCGCAACGTCTATCCGATAAACTTGAAATTTGGTACACAGACATGGTTTCACCGTCGAATAAGCCCATTAGTTTTTGGCTGTCATCTGTCAAACTAAAGTGTCACTGTCAAAAAATGACAGAAGCTATATCTCACGTGCTTAACTTGCGATAAACCGTTTGAAAGCCCATAAAAAACTGTTTTGAATTTTTTTTTCAAGGCCGGCCCTGGAAATTTTGAACTGTTTGATAGGGCGATGTGTCAGCTATCAATAGAAGAATTAACCCACAAAATTTCAATCGAATCCATTTGGTCGTTCTAGGGGTCGTTCTGAAGATACGGCTTCTTAAAAAATTCTACGAAATACATGAATCATCCTGTATAAAAAGTCACGATATGCGGACGAATTGATACCCGTTCTTTTGAAAATACACGAACTCAATGAGAGGTTATGTTTAGAAGTGAATTCGAACTTTCTTTTAACAAAACGGGTCAATAGTTTGCGTTCATGGCGAATTTTTGAAAATGACCCCAAAGCTACTACTTAGCGGCAAAGGATTTCGTTGTGTGCTGGCGCTTGAAATCTTCTTCTCCAAACGGGACGGAGTCGTAGACAAGAAAGATTTCAACTCCATTGGGTGCTCTTGGCCTTGGTACCCGAACCAGGAAAAATCTTGCCGCAATAACGATAAGTAATTACAATTATAACAATTTACTGTAGCGTGGCGTCTCCAGTCAAGTTCTGAATTTCACAATTGGACTTGAAAAGTTATGACATGCGGACACAAGTACCAGTTCTTACGAAATACACGGACACATATCCGAGGTTATATTTAGAGAAGAATTTGAACTTCCTTTTTACAAAAACTCTACTTCGATATAACCTACGGGTCAATGGCTACGAATTACTTTCCCGACCCCCCACCAACATGGAAGGGGAAGTATTTTTTTGAAAGTGACCACAAGGCTTCGACTCGGCGTGACGACTGAAGCTTTGCACTGTATCCGCACCCATGCAAATTCAACATCTGCGCGTGTTTCCGACAGTGAAATTTGAACTGTTCAATATTTTGAAATAGCCCTTAATGGGTACCTAAAGGATATTGGCACTCTTAAGAAAAATTTACACTCAGTAACAATAAACAAAAATAGTAGGTAACACTAAAACTCGCTGGTATTTTGAAATCAACAATTGGCATCCGATCGCGTCAGAATTCAAAATTTGGACTTACAATCTGTTCAAGCTAGAATCGACATGTTCATGTCAAATCCAATTTGGTCTTGATAGTAATTAAGATCACTTCCTGGTTTTTAACTAGGTCGTGTCATAACTACATATAGCTAGGAATTTGGAAACATTTATTGTAAGTACGTATTTCGTCATCTGCATTTCAGCATACTGTTAGTGGGTATCTCATAGTCTTGGAACCTTGGAAGTCTTGGCATGCATATCCACACTTGTTCCCCATGCAATCGCTCACTCGCGTGATAGGTTCGTCATAATTGTTTTTATTGCTATTCATACGAGAAGCATCAACTTTATTGGGCCCTCACGGCAAGTCACTCCATAAGTTCCATGTCCTCGATAAATTTGTGGACCTGCCATACTCGCAACGGCTTTTGGCTTTGCTATCGTCGAATGTCGTCTGACTGGGAGCCGAACATCTGCATGAATTTCGTTTTTGTTTTCCAGATGATGTCGAAATGTGACGACGAGTACTGGTGGGTGTCCGTGTCATTTTCCGTTAGCAAAATCGCCGACCCTGTTCGGGAACCTCGCGAGGCCGAATCAGAACGCAAACGTCAAGAGGAGGTGTTACGAAAGTACCGTAGTCATGAATGCAATATTATGATTGCAACATCCGCTCTAGAACAAGGCTGTGATCTACCCAAGTGTAATCTAGTGATACGTTTCGATTTACCCCAGTCTTTCCATAGTTACATTCATAGCAAAGCCAGAGCTCGTGCCAACGAAGCTCATTTTCTTTTGTTCGCCAACGAAACCGAAGTGACATCTTTCGTCGACCAATTGGCCGAATACAATGAAGTCGAAAACACTCTGCTCAAACGCTGCTACAGCCTCGAGCCGGACAGGAATGAGGAACTTTTGGCGGACAGCTTCTCGGTGTGGTGCAAACCATACCAGCCGTCCTCGAAGATTGGTGCCAATTCTGTGACGCTGTCGAACGCCATAGCTTTGGTCAACAGGTACTGTGCCAAGCTGCCGAGCGACACGTTTACAAGACTCACGCCGATTTGGCACGAGGAAAAAGTCGACGACGGTTACAGATGTTCGCTCAGACTCCCGATCAATTCGCCCATCAAGAAGACCGTTGTCAGTCCTCCGATGACGAACATGTTGCTGGCCAGACGGGCGGCGGCTTTCATGATATGTCAGTTGCTCCACAAGGCCGGCGAACTGGACGACAATTTGCAACCGATCGGCAAAGAAAACTTCAAAGCCAGCGAAGAAGACGACAACGGCATTGTCCTGGAAGAACTGAACGAAGAAAATTTGGATCCAAGACCAGGAACGACGAAGCGAAGACAATATTACTACAAAAAAGTCGCAGATGCGTTGCTCAATTGCCATCCGATCGTCGACCGTTCCACTTACTTCTATAAAATCGTCATGAAACTGACTTGCCCGTTGCCAGAGGAGCAGAACACAAGAGGGCGGAAGATTTATCCCCCTGAAGATTCGCTACAGGGTTTCGGAATACTCACATCAAAAGAAATACCAAAGGTATACATACGGGCCAAATTTCTTGACTCAGTCTGTGATTTTTTGTCATCTTTTCCAGATAAGTGCCTTCCCAATTTTCACGCGATCAGGTGAAGTGAGCGTGGATTTGCAATTGTGTTCACAAATAATCGTAGATGAAAATCAAATTCTAAAGATAAGAGAATTTCTAAATTATACATTCACCAGCGTGTTGCGTTTGCAAAAGTACCTTACGTTGTTCAATCCAGAAGCTTCTTCGAATTCCTATCTCATCGTGCCAACTATGACTGGTGAGTTCAGTATTTTGTAATTTGAATTGTTATTTGTCATTGTGGAGTTTGAACTGTTTGATTTAGTTTCGGGTGAGACATCCGTCGACTGGGAGTTTGTTGATGTCATATACGAAAACATCAACATTCTTCCCGAGGTAATACCAGAAGAGGTCCGTAAATCCTACCAATTCGACCCGGACAAGTACAGAGATGCAGTGGTCATGCCGTGGTACAGGAACCAAGACCAACCGCAATACTTCTACGTTGCTGAAATCTGTTCGAACCTGAATCCCGCTTCGGATTTTCCCGGTTCGGATTATGCGACATTCGAAGAATACTACCTGCGGAAATACAACATCCAGATCCAGAACAGCGAACAGCATTTGCTCGACGTGGATCACACGTCGGCTAGGCTTAATTTTCTGACGCCTCGCTATGTTAACCGAAAAGGCGTAGCACTGCCGACAAGCAGTGAAGCGACGAAGCGAGCAAAACGAGAGAAGCTCGAGCAGAAGCAGATTTTGGTGCCGGAGCTTTGCGCCATCCATCCGTTTTCGGCTTCACTTTGGCGCAAGGCCGTCTGTCTGCCGTGCATTTTGTACCGCATCAATGCTCTGCTCCTGGCAGATCAAATTCGTCGTATAGTTGCGGTCGAATTGAACTTGGGAAAGTTGGAAGTTGAACGAGGTAAGTTTGAAGCGGTACCACTACTAGCTCACATTGATGATTTGATAGAAGCGTAAACAAATTGATAACTGGCTGAAAATCCAAACTGATCATAAAGAAAGGGCTCTGCTGTAACATATCCAAACTCTCCTGGAATTCCGAAGCGAGTCTCACTTTTTTTAGAGCCTTCTTGCCGCGAATATTCCACTTCCACTTGCCTTTAGCATAGGATAGGACAACGTATTATGGTATGTGCACTTAGCCACAGCCGTAACTGAGTGGTGTTAACTTTTGCATTCTAAGCGGCAGGCAACGTTCCACTTGAAAAATATTAAATTTTTATTTTCTTCACGGCACACTTGATCACTTAATGATAACATCAACTCCAAATTGAAAACAGTAAATTGTTCAACCTTACTATTTTTGAATCAAGGTTCATTAAATCTCAAATTCCTGGACTGTGCAGATCTCGTTGAGTAATCTGAGCGTTTCAGATTTCAACTGGCCCCCGTTGAATTTCGGATGGTGCTTGGCGGACGTCCTGAAAAAGTCCAAGGACGACGACAAGCCAAACAAGCAAGTCGATAATTCTGAACCAAAGCCGCTGGCGCTCGAAAGCCAATCTGAAGTCGAAGTTGATGACGACGACGACGTCATTGACTCCGAAAGCGATTCGGATCCTAATTTGATCGAAATCGGCACGTGGTCCAACGACATGGCCCAGTTGGACGACATCGATGATTACCCGGTCGTGAGGTACGCATCGCCGACTAGTTGGATGAATTTGGAAGGCGCCTACGACAACGACGATTCATCTTTTTCGGATTCTGAATGTTCGGGTGACGATTCCGGTCTGGAATGGGGCGGTTTGCGTATCGAATTCACCAGCGAGAACGTCGCCGAAGCATTCGACGACGAAGCGCTGAAAGACGACGATTTCCAATTGGTCGACTACTCTAACGTGTGGAAAGTCGATGACGATACCGAGCTGACGCTCGCCCTGAAGGGCGAATTCCATCGGGCGTGTCTTCGCAACAGAGAGCACATATTGAGTTCCGAAATCCTGGTCCCCAAATCCAAAAGCTTCGAAAAAAATTCAGAAAACTCACTGGCTTTCAACAGCGAGAAGATGTTTGTCGTTTTGACGAATTTCGATTTCAACAACCTCTTCGTGAATTTGGATCAAAACGAGCCGTTGGAGCTGGACTTGCCACCTGTTGTTTACCCGTACGAAAGTACCAGTACGGGTTTTCGATTTGACGAACAACCCAACTTGGTAGAACACAGAGGCCCCAGTCCCAACGTGCTGTTACAAGCTTTGACAATGTCCAATGCTAACGACGGCATCAATCTGGAACGGTTGGAAACGATAGGCGATTCGTTTTTGAAGTACGCAATTACGAATTATTTGTATTCCAAGTACGAGAACGTGCACGAGGGGAAGCTGAGCCACTTGCGTTCGAAACAAGTAAGCAATTTGAACCTGTATCGCTTGGGGAAAAAGAAGGGTCTGGGAGAGTACATGATAGCGACGAAATTCGATCCTCATGATAACTGGCTGCCGCCTTGCTTTTACGTTCCGAAAGAATTGGAGGAGGCTTTGATCGACGCCCAGTTTCCGGCAAACTGCTGGTCAGTTGCCGACATGGCGGCGACGCGTGACATGACCCTGGACGCTATCTGCTCGATGGTGCGGGAGCGCGGCGAAACTCTTCAGTTCAGCAACATAATTCCGTACAATTTGGTGACACAGCACAGCATTCCCGATAAAAGCATTGCCGATTGCGTTGAAGCTCTAATTGGGGCATACCTGATCGAGTGTGGTCCCAGAGGAGCGTTGCTGTTCATGGCATGGCTCGGCATCAAGGTCTTACCGCAGCTAGAGGACGGTTCGTACGGCGAAATTCAACTGCCAAAGTCGCCTCTGTCCACGCACAAAGCTTACCCCAGAGATGAACTCGAAATCTTATTGGACGGCTATGACAAGTTTGAAGCTCAAATCGGCTACAAATTCAGAGATCGGTCGTATTTACTGCAGGCGTTGACTCACGCATCGTATTCGCCAAACATCCTCACCGACTGCTATCAAAGACTCGAGTTTCTAGGTGACGCCGTTTTGGATTATTTGATAACCAGACATTTGTACGAGGACTCCAGAATGCACTCGCCGGGTGCACTGACCGATTTACGATCGGCTCTGGTCAACAACACAATTTTCGCTTCGCTCGCCGTGCGAAACGGCTTCCACCGCTACTTCCGCAACCTGTCGCCGAGTCTGAATGAAGTCGTCGAAAAATTCGTAAGGCTGCAAGAGGAAAACGGTCACACTTTAGTCGACGAGTTGTATCTGGTCGTCGAAACAGAAGAAGTCGAAGACGTGGAGGTGCCGAAAGCGCTTGGGGACGTGTTCGAATCGGTAGCCGGGGCCATATTCCTGGATTCCGGAATGTCCCTGGACGCCGTGTGGAAAGTCTACTACGACATGATGCGAGCAGAAATTGAACAGTTCAGCAACAAAGTGCCGAAATCGCCAATACGCGAACTACTGGAGCTCGAGCCAGAAACGGCCAAGTTCGGTAAGCCGGAAAAACTGGCGGACGGACGACGCGTCAGGGTCACCGTCGAAGTTTTTGGCAAAGGCGTGTTCAAGGGAATCGGCCGGAATTACCGCATCGCCAAGTGCACGGCGGCCAAGTGCGCACTGAAAAACCTCAAGAAACGAGGCTTAATGAAGAAAAACGAAGAGCAAATCTAGGTAACCCAAGTCCCAAATGGATAGGTGATGTAAACTTCTCCTTTTACTCACACCTTCGTGACCCTTTCATAATGTAGCTTACGTTAAAAACACGCGAAATAGATTTTAAACATTGAATGTAATCTTTTTTTTTTATGATTTCAATTCCGCGCCACTCTTTAGTTTCTGTTGTATTACACAAGTAGGTACTTCAGAAACGACGAACTTTTATGTTTTCAAACAGTAGGTATAATGCAAAATGTAATGACATATCAGCGTTTTCTTCATTTGTCGCTGTTGAATGTTTGATGCTGATTATGTGAAAGCTTAGGAAAGTGCAAAGTGATAAGAAATTTGTTCTAGTGCCGGATAATTTGTTTAATTTGAACCAAACAGGACAGTGTTGATTCATTTCACTGTGTACTGTACATTTGGCACGTATGCACTGTCGAAAAAGACCAACCCATCCATGAGGCGTGCTGATGAGTTCTGAAAGAACAAAACTTATACACTATCGTCTTCTCTCATCCTTCTTGAACACTGCATTCTTACCGTGGACGACCAACATCACACCTAAATAATTCAAAATGCTCAATCTCGCAGCACTCTGGCTTAATAATTTTTCTAGTTCGTTCGAAACTTACGGACACATAGTACAATAACTATTGTTACAGCCTGCCTGCAGTGGTCACAGTGCGCAAGAAATGCAAGAGGCTGACCAATCAGGCACCAGCAAAGTGCAAAAGGAACCCTCCCTGTAATAAATAGGTCAGCATCTTGCGTTCCTTACGTCCTGCGACCATTGTAGACCGACTGTTAGCAACAAATAATGTACTGATGTGGAAGCACCAAGTGGTAAATGTAATCAACTGCCTTTATTCAATTCTACATTAAACAACAACTATACAATTGTGCTTGTACAATATTCAACTAGTCATAAGCGGCTCTAGCGTCAGTTGCACAAAAAAAGATGATCAGCGATCGAGCTGATCGCAATTTAACTGAACTTTTTTCTGCTGAATGCTAGTCGATTAGCCACAAAAAAAAGCCTGAAATCTGTACTAGACCCATCTTTTCACTATTGACAGATGAACCAGCATTTCCATTGATCAATTAGCACAAATTGACAAGAAAAAATTGCGAATCAACTGATCTCGTATCATTTTGTTTTGTTGCACCCATGAATTGTTTTGTTTCTTTTTTCAACTGAATCAGTCTACACACATTCAAAAAAGTTTTGCGTATTGGGATATTTCCACAAATGTTCGGTTTCGAAAAAACGCATTTGTCTTGTTCGATTAGCAGGCGCATTGTCGTCCATAAAAACGAAGTCTGGACCAACTCAACATCATCTCGGCATTGGCGTATTATGAGTTGAAAAATGGTACCAATAAAAGGTTGGCCATTCATGGTACCAACACTCAACAGTGGGAATAAGAGGGGTTTTATTATGTGCCATAATACCACCCCAAAACATTAAGGTGCCACCTTTTATGGGACTCTTGGAATAGAATGGGCAAGTCTTTTTGTCGATTTGGGTTCCGCCAAATTCTGATCCGGCGATTATCAGGTCCAAGGCCACCTCTGATTTCATCTGAGAAAAGCACATTTCTCCATGTGTCTTCATCCCGTTCCAAATGTTCAGTGGTCCATCCCAGTCGTATTCTTTTGTGTTCTAAGATGAATTTTGCGACAAACAAAGCTGCTGCATGTAACCTATTCCTTATCGTTTGGTCAGAAGTCAGAAATGACCAATGTTGTTAGCATGCTGGAGATCTGAGCCGATGCAGTTATTGTGCGGTCCCTACGAGCAGTAATTGTGGCAGAACGATCTTGGACGTCGCATCGGTGGTAACCCTAGGCCGTCCATTCTTTGGTCGATCACTCACAGAGTTTGTCTCCCGGTTTTTTTTTTCATGATTCGGGAAACATCATTCAGATTAATTCCAACCTGCGCAGCAACAACAACGTTGACTTGTGTGTAGTTCTCCTCAAACCAAGTTGCAATTCTGGCCCTGTTGAACTTAGATATCACTTGTCTGTTATCACCGGACCACAATAACGAGAAAAATGAAAACTTCATTTTCAAGTACCTACCGAATCACAAAATGGCAAGTCCCACTACTGTTAATTACCACAATTCAAGTTTTTAAAAGTGACAGAAACAATTCTTTTTTTATCGTTCAAAGAAAATCAACGAAAGGAATTCTAACGAAGAAACGTTTGGTGGCATTACAGGCGATATGCAAAACTTTTTTGAATGTGTGTACATCAAGTTAGATGCAGAGGTGTTCAATGTAAGAATATTTGAATAAAAGAGCGCAATATAATTTTTTTATATTGGACATCTCTATAAGGGACACTTGAAATATTCTAGATACACAAAGTGTCCCAGAAATGGTGCATAAACTCCTCAGTACATTGCTGTTACTTCATCACAGAATCGAGGAAAAACAGTAGAGAAATTCTTTTTTTTATTCGAGAATTGCCAAAAAAAAACTAAACGATCGATTTGGCAACCATGCTTGTGTTTTTTTGCCTTACCTACAATCTACATACATGCCTTGCAGTGCAGGTAAGAATATTATTGTTTTAATATAAACATGGTCATCATTGAAACGGTCATTATCAGGTTCAGTTTAGACATTCCTTGTTGGTAGTGGTAGGTACTTCGTACTGCGATCGCACTTTCAACAATAATTACCGTCCAGAAAAGATATAAATTAAATTGCGTTCGCCTATTTATTTAGCGCGGCCCCGATCTGCTTGTAATACTGGTGCTGTTTGTTCCGTTCGGTTCTGTCTTCTTGGTATAAGTATCTACGCCACTGATTAAAGCGTTGCGAAATCAATCGCTGTGGGCTTATTCCTTGACAGACATTTACCATTAAGGTCTCTTTCGAAAGCTACAAGGACGTACTTTGGTTTGAGCCCATTGTCATTTCCAAAATATATATTTTTTTTTTCAATTTCAAAATTTCCCCATTTTTTTTTGGATTTTGGAGATGGCAATGGGCTCAAATCAAAGTACATCTTTGTAGCTTTCCAAAGAGACCTGAACGATGAAATTCTGCCGAAGGGATAAGCCCGTAGCACTTGATTTCGCAACGGCTGATTTCACCAATAGGGGTTTGTCCTAAGCAATTATTTCAAGGACATGCGCCAAATTTTAGGCGGGCTTTTTGAAAAAACCGGACAAAAGGATTTGAATCCTACTCTAATACACCTGTAATGTAATAAAACGCAGTAGATTTCCAAGGCTAGTCTACTTTTGAGGAAAAATATGCTATATTTCATCTGTGCAGAAATTTTGTTTATGACAAATCTGCGTAAATGCATCATTTTGTCCGGTTGTTTTCAATATCCCGCCATTAGTTGCACCTCGCACATGTGCAGTATGGCCAGGAAAATGACCTATTTAACTCCGTCCTTAAGATGAGGGTATCGCTGGACGTAAATGAGCTCCGCTAGCAAGGCATTGCCGAGACATTCGCCCAAAATCAGCAAAGTTTCAGTTAATTCGCTATCAGGATTCATTTTGAATGAGTTCGACTCCGGCATATCATCTGATAATGGTGGATTGCACATAAGGAAGGCAGATGTTTCTGGTTTGTACGCTGAACTGACTCTTGTACTCTTACGATGAACCCAACAACACAGTTGCTGCATTTTATGATATGCTATATGAAATCTTGAACAGGCACCTACCAAGAAGACAAATCTGGAGGTATATATGTATCCCGTATATACTTTAGTTTGAGCCTATTGGCATTTTCAAAATTGAAAAAATTCAAATTTCGGAAACGTAATTTTTAGATTTTGAAAATGCCAATAGGCTCAAACCAATTGAAGTACACCTTGTGGCTTTCGGAAGAAGCCCGAATAGTAGATTTCTGTCAAGGAATAAACCAACGGCGATTGATTCCGCAACGCCTTATTTTACCAATTGAACTCCATCCTTGATGCATTCGTTTGATTACTCATGCGAAATATGTCAGTTTCCGTGCTTGCTACGTAACCAATTGTACCTATACTATTGCAATCTCCAAATAAAAGCTAACTGTGAATAGAATTTTTGTTGATCGCACGGTATTTTGAATTTTGATTTCAAAAACCTGTACCTATGTAGTAATCCAATGTAGAAAGGACCAAAATATTCATTCATATAGAAAGAATTCTTATAAAAAATTCTCTCGAATTTTCAGGTGTTTGCGATTGCGAACGATATCGGAAGGATGTTCGTTACATATTTTAGATAATAAAATCAGCGTAGGTACCTAATGAATTATTGTTGTACCTTCGTTCGTTATCATGGACTTTACCGATATTTTGCAGCTTAACGTGATTGTGTTGTTCATTGTTCCACGATATTATCTTGATTGGACATTCCGTATTTCTAAAACAGTTAATCCTGATTGATGTGAAGCAATTCATTCATGCGTTTTTCTTACAACCTGTAGTAGAGTATTATAGCTTGGAGCAGGATAATCTCACTCATCATAAGTGATTTCCAAATTAATGATGTCGTAAACAAAGCGCTTTTTTTTTCATTACAATTATAAAATTATTTATTTATTAATAATAATCAATTATTATGGGAAATTGGGAGAAGAATATCAGGTTGCTTGCTGTTAAGGTCTTTAAAATTGCAAAATTTTGAATATAGGAAGGAGCCCATCGATAAAATTCGAGGCCATTGTGTATATTTGAAAGGTAAAACAAGTTTGATACCTACCTGCTAGTATTTTAATGTCAGTGGGAGACCTTATACAATTTCTAATTTATACTTTCACTTTATTTGTCTGCTTGTCTGGGTAGGTAGGTAGGTACATTATGAAATTACCATTTCAAGACCTTTTTAAACAAAGGAACAGGATCTCAATCCATATTATCTTTGTTCTTAGGTATATTTCAACATTCACTTTTTTTATAGTTATGCCAACTATGCAGAAGTTGGATTTTTCTTCAATAAGTAAGTGGTAGTCGTTAAACTAGATATTCCACTGATTTTAAAAGAAGGCGCCGGATATTACACACATTAGTAAGATTCATGAATTTGCAATGTCTTCGAGTATTTTTGGATGAAGGTACTTCATACCTGAAGAAGAAAAAACAATCTAGCAGGTAGTTCTTATCGGGATGATAAGACGCCACTTGATCATTTTATTTACAAGTGCTTTGTTAACAAAGCTGGTTTATCCAGTTTAAAAATCGAAAAGAGAATCAAATTTCTTACAATCTGATAAACACTATTTATCTGACAACCTTGTGAATGGCTCTGCCCGGTAAATTCAGGTGTGAGGGAGACGGTGAGCGCGTCTAATAGCACTTGCATCGCCGAGTTCAGATTAGTGTGCCAGTTACAGGAGGAATGTTATTATTGACAACGCCATCAAGAGAATAACGCGTTTTCCGCTTTCCATCTAATGTTTTGCGGTAGTGTCAGTCACCCATTGACCAGCACTTGATACACGCCATGGAACTGTACAACTCCGTCGAAAAGAGACTGCGAGAAGTGGACCAGCTTCACTTGCTGAAGTTCTGGAAGCACTTGAACGACGACGAAAAATCCCAGTTCCTGCAACAGCTGAACTCGGTCCAGTTCGAAGGAATCAACGAATTTTTCGAACGAGCCATGTCTTCATTCAACGACATCCCCGATCTGCTGGACCAGAGGATGAAGCCGATTCCTCCATCTCAATTCGAATCCGAAGAGAACTGTTGCAGCGAAGTGCTTGAGAATTATCGAAACAAAGGTTTGCAAGAAATCGCACAAGGGCACGTTGGTGTTCTTCTGATGGCCGGTGGTCAAGGAACGAGGCTTGGAGTGACTTATCCCAAAGGAATGTACTCGGTAAATTTACCATCAGGAAAGACGCTGTTCCAGATTCAAGCTGAACGCATCCAACGTCTGATGTATCTCGCCGAACAAGGAAACGAAAAACACGGCGTGATCCCTTGGTACATCATGACCAGCGGCCCTACTCACAAGGCAACCGAGAAGTTTCTGAAAGCCAACGATTATTTCGGCTTGGATCCCGACAATGTGATCCTTTTCAAACAAGGCTTGTTGCCTTGTTTCGATTTTGAGGGGAATATTTTGTTGGAATCCAAAAACGCTGTGGCTTTAGCACCTGATGGCAACGGTGGGATTTATCGCTCTCTGGCCAGAAATGGAATTCTGGAAGACATGCAAACACGAGGCATAAAATACGTTCACGTGCACAGTGTCGACAACATTTTGGTCAAAGTGGCTGATCCAGTCTTCATCGGGTATTGTGTGTCCAAAAACGCTGATTGTGGTGCAAAAGTTGTGCAAAAAGCCGGACCCAACGAAGCCGTTGGCGTCGTCTGTCAAGTCGACGGCCACTTCCAAGTCGTCGAATACAGCGAAATCACCGAAACGACCGCCAATTTGATCGACTCCAAAGGCAACTTAGTCTTCAACGCCGGCAATATATGCAATCATTTCTTCACACTACAATTCTTGCGTCAAGTGGCAAACAGGCACGAAAAAGAGATGAAACTGCACGTTGCCAAGAAAAAGATCCCGTACGTCGACAAGGATGGCAACACGATCAAACCGACGAGCCCGAACGGCATCAAAATCGAAAAATTCGTCTTCGACGTCTTCCAGTTCTCCAACAACTTTGTCACGTGGGAAGTGCCAAGGAACACGGAGTTCAGCGCGCTGAAAAATTCGAACGAAGCCAAAAAGGACTGCCCTTCGACGGCTAGAAAAGACCTGCTGGCGTTGCACAAACTCTACGTCGAGAAGGCCGGAGGCACTGTTACATCGAACGAAGTCGAAATTTCGCCGCTTTTGTCATACAGCGGCGAGAACTTGGAAACAAAAGTGAAAGGAAAAATATTTGACTCGATTACCATCTTGGCCTGAGGAATGCAAAGTTAACGGTTCGATAAACGCACATAGATAAACGACCTTGGCTCAAGAAATTCTTGCAAAAAAAAAACTGCAGTGTGTTCCTATTGTAAATTATTATTAGTATTGACTGATTTTTCTTTTAATCTAATCAACATGTAAATAAATAATTTAATTAATGTACTAGTTATGGTTAAATATTGAAAAAAAAACTGGATTCTTCATCAATATCCACTGGTCATGAGCATATTATTTCGTTTTTTTTCTCTGCTTTTAAATGCATTACCATAAGCCAACAAACTCCAATTTGAGTGGGTATGCAGGATGGTGTAGTGCTGTGTTCCTTGCAGAAATAAAATGTATAAATTTAAGTTACTTTCTTGCTTGGCTAGGGACCGGGTTGTTTTTTTTTTTCAATAATTTATGTCAAATAGAATGTTCTTCAAATTGAAATACCTCTTGCCTACTTTAATTTTATTCAAACTTGATTATTATATTTTTAATTTATATATTTCTACACTCCATAATATATGCTGAAGCTCCAATAAAGTTCAAGGTCAAAGTTTGGTAATGTCGTTAATTAATTCTGTCGGCCTTTTGTGTTAGGGGAAAAAATACCTGCTCTTTATTCAAGTTCCTCTTTGAACTTAACTCTTTTTTTTTCAATTTGCAAGAACGAGTTTCAGGGGCGTTCAATTCTAATATTTCCAGTGCAGATTACTTCGAGCAATAATAGTTTCACAGAAATTTTCGTGTCTGGTTTGCTGTACTGAAGAATTAAAACAATATAGCGAAACGTGTCTACAGCTTCCATTTCTGAAGAAAAACTACCACCTTCTAGTAGGTGCTTTTCGTTTAAAAAGTCATTTCTTCCGTCAGTGAAAATAGTTTCACACTTTTTAGCGCATTTTCGTAGGAAATTCGGTATTATCCGGGCTTTGATGTCCGTCCGTCTGTCCGTCTTGTAGTTGAACTCCTCCTAAACGAAAAGTCGTAGCGGTATCGGGTTTTTTGCAAATTAATGCTGATTATCTGCGGATGGAAATAGGCACAAAAAATATTTGGTCAGACCGCACGATTGCCAGAAAAAAATTAGAATGTTTAAAAAGTCGGTATTCAATGCTACGGTGTGAACTTCTGCATCGAGGAATCTTGCGAACCGTTCTCGATACATGCATACATGCAGCGAACGAAATATGCGGAAATTGATGGATACATTTTTAGTGAAAGAATCATTTTGATTCCTTTATTGCAATAGAAGATATAATTTTTTTAAGAAAAGGTTTCGCCCCGCGATTTCACATTTGTCGGTTTTTAACGCTACAGTGTAGATACATGCATACATCCAGCGAACAAAAGATGCAGAGAGAAATGAAGACATTTTTCGTGAAAAAATCAACCTGAACCATTCTCAAGGCAGATATCTATTTTTATACGTAATCTATACTTATGCACTTATTATTATGCGGATGCGATTTTCAAGTCGCGGCGCGTTAAGGACGGAGTCATATTGGTGAAATAAGCGTTGCGAAATCAATCCGTCTGGGTTTATTCATTGACAGATTTTGGTCTCTTTTGAAAGCTACAAGGATGTACTTTGGTTTGAGCCCATTGGCATTTCCGAAATAAAAAAAAAATAATAATTTTGACATTTGAAGAAATTATTTTTGGATTTTGGAAATGCCAATGGGCTCAAACCAAAGTACATCCTTGTAGCTTTCGAAAGAGACCAAAATGGTGAAAATCCGTCAAGGAATAAACCCAGACGGATTGATTTCGCAAAGCTTATTTTACCAATTGAACTCCGTCCTTAAACAATAAGCTGCTTCTGACTCCGTGCTTGTGATCGATACAGGTATAATTCTCACTCATTCAGGATATTTTCCAGTTTTGGTTGATGTCATTCTGTTGTTTCAATTTATTATTATTGACTACTCCTGTTTTCAAAAAGATTGATGATTTCTTGGGGTAGTTTTCAGACAATCTGTTCACAGGTAACAGTGAACAGTGTACCCATCTGCACTCCGAAAATGCGCTCATGAGACTGACCCCCCGTGAGGACTTTGCTACTTATTTTATCTTATGAACTAAGTCGACGGTTCTTTGAGAAAAAGTAACGTTAATAAATGATTGTTTGATAATGTAACAACTCTTCCTAATAGCATATGGACTTGACAGTGATTTTTTTTTATATTTATATGGTCCTTTCAAACATCGTGTTTCAAACCCAGGAACTAAACGTTATACCTAGCTTAACTTCGCAAACCCGAACCTGAAGTGCCAAACAACATGCACCTGAACCTGATAAATCTGAATTTAAAACCTGAATTGGAACCGGTATTTATCAGCAAGAATATTTCTGCTTACTTACATAAAAATTCTAAAAAAAAAACTATCATCCCCCTTAACTGATTTCAATAGAAATCAAAAATTGAGCAAATTGACCTTTTTTTTTAATTCAATTTTTCCCTTCATTGCGATCTTGTGACAGACTCCGTCAGTGAGTGTACCCAACCCAACATCGCCACCGCGGCCTCTACCGTCACCGCTTCACTGTGTGGGAGTCTTATTGAGCATCTATGTCTTGAGCCTTTCGTAGCTTGTAGACAATGCTGCCGGGAGGGTGCTTCTAGCCTAGTCGCAGTTGAAAGCAAGTCAGCAAACGCTCAGTATTACGTCTGATGTGATACTGTGTGAAAGTACCACCCATACAAAATTAGACTCGTGCAGGAACTTGATGAAGATGAAGATCTTAGACTACAATTTTGTGAAACTATGACGAATTTATATCACAATACTCCACACCTTTCTCGTAAAATATGTACTTTTTTCGAACAAAGCTACTTTCTGCTTTATTTTATAGTTACAGTCAAACATCAAAACACTGGAGCAGAGAAAATCTTCATTGTGTGGTAAAAACACAGTCTCAATACCCGCAAAAGGTGAATGTCTGAGCAGGAATCGTGGAAAATCGGATTATAGGTTGCTTCTTCTTTGACGAAAATCCAACAGGACAAAGATATTTGGAATTTTTGCAAATCTCTCTTCTTCCCACATTAGCAGAAATGTTTCCCAATGAAGATGGAGATCCCGATGTACCAAGTAATACCATTTGTTTTCAGCAGGACGGGGCACCTCCGCATTATGCGTGACCTGTCCGTACTATTTTGTACACCTGTTTTCCTGAAAGGTGGATTGGCAGACGAAGACCTATAGTGACCCGCGAGATCTCCGGATCTCACCCCCCTCGATTATTTCTTCTGGGGATATCTCAAATCAAAAGTGTACATCAACAGAGCACAAAATTTGGAAGACTTGAAAGAAAAGATCCGTGAGGAATGTCGCTTGATCGGTGTAGATATTCAGGCTTTTGACATTCAAGGCTCAAGACAAATCAAGAACTTTGACATTTATTATACCCAAAACTATCAGCCCAAAAAGTGTAATGTGCATAACTGTTGCAAAAAGAATAAGAATCTGCAAAAAAAGGAGGGAGTGCTTATGACGTCACAGCTTTTACAAAAATGGCGGCAAATATGAAAATTTTACATCAAAGTGTGCCGCTGTGGAAAACAAAATCGACCTGCAAGGAATTTTTTGAGAAAAGAAATGCGAATTTTTCAATGAATTTGTTCCATACTTTTGCCCCTCACTGTATACGAGTATACATCGTGACATACATACTAAACAATGTTCAAAGAAAAACTTTGAAATTCCTTTTAAAAAAAGCTTCACATCGATACACAGGGTGATCCACCGAGATTCCCCCCCCCCCTCCGTTTAGAACCTTTCCCGTGGGAATAAATTGGTGGGAAAAGAAATTTATCCCAACCATTTTTCCCGTAGAATTCTAATTTGGACACCAAATTTTTTTATATCTTTTAGTATACAGAGTGTATTTCAATAAAACTTCCAATTTTTTTTGACACCTTGTATCTAAATATTGGAAATAATGCGGCTTTTTCTTCTGATTTCAGATACATATATGATTTGATATTTGAATAAGATCATATACAGGTGTTCATTCTCTAACTTCCCACCCCAGATTCCTCATTCCCTTTCCTCCGCCAAATTTTTTTCAAGAAAAACGTCTGGACAGGTCGATTTTTATTTTGAGGGGGACGGACACGTATTGCCGAATTCTCATCGATAAAAATCGACCTTTTCCGGCGTTTTTCTTACAAAAAATTTGGCGGGGAGAAATCTGGGGTGAGAAGTGTAAAAGTGAACACCTGTATATGAACTTATTCAGATATCAAATTACATATCTGGATTTAGAAAAAAAGCCGCATCATTTCCAATATTTAGATACAAGCTGTCGAAAAAAATTGGAAGTTTTTTTGAAACACCTGTATACTATAAGTATAAGATATACAAAAAAAAGTTGGTGTCCAAATTTGAATTCTACGGGAAAAATGGTTGGGAAAAATTTCTTTCCCCACCAATATATTCCAACGGGAAAAAATCTAACAGGGGGGGAAATCTCGGTGGGGTGGATCACTCTGTACGTCGGCGTGGGCATAGGATCTGAACAATACCGCCAGCCGCGCTGCGCACTTCTGTGAATTCACTGTGTTTAGTGCAAAAATGAATAATATCTAATCTATTTTCAAGTAGGTAGGTACCTATAATGATTTTTTCCAAGTCGAAAACTTTTCAACTTACATTCTTGAATTAAAAATAGTCTCAACTTGAAAATAAGTGGTTTGATTGTGTTTCTTTTTACACCAACATAAAGAAAGTGGAAAGGCATTCAAAATTTAAAAATATGTACGTATACCTATATTTGGTATACCTACAACAAATTAGACACAAACTATACCACGAATATAAAATTATGAAACACTATCATGACTAGCAATCTAGAAGCCGGCGGTAGCTCAGCGGTTGGAGCGCTGGCCTGCGAACCTAATGCTGGCCTTACATTGAGCATCAAATGCTGCAGCTTTTTTTGCTGCCGAGCTCTCATTGGTCAAATGTTGGTCACTGACAGCAATTTCAGGCGTCTGTTCCAATCAGAACTCTGCAGCAAAAAAAGCTGCAGCATTTGATGCTCAATGTAAGGCCACCATAAAGGTAGTGAGTTCGATACCACGCGGCGGCAGTGATGAAAAATTTACTGCTGTTGTCAACCTTTCCGGCAAGCGACCAACCCAGCCGCTATAAATAATTGGGTGGACTCAATATGACGATAATTTATTCCACTAAATCCTTGGATCACTAAATGGGTACCTATTGATGGTAGTGTGTGTTATTTTTCTGATGATAGTCGAGGCGTGAGGACTTCGGGAGTCTGTCAATTTCTCCTACGGTCTCAGGCGAAGCTGTCTGCAAATTAAATAAATTGATATTATACCAGTGGTCCCATACCCTCAAAGTCCGATTTGGTGTATTCTCTTGGTTGCCTGCTTTCGGTGATATTCAGATCAAACCCTCAAAACTACCCTTCGGTAAGCAGTAGGAGCTTGATTTTTGGGGAGGGGGTGCTGCAGCTCTAGCAGCACCTTTGTGCAAAAAATCAAACCCCTCGGAAGGGCATCTACCCACAGCCTGCGTTTTAGAAACTTCCGGAACTTTTACTTGTAAGTTAAGGATTCAAGGAAATTCTTGATGGCATGATCTTAAAATGATTGAAAGCCGTCCATGTTGGCATTTAAGTAATTGAGCCTTGTCTTGAGGAGTTTATTTTACGTGAGTGTATTTTACGTGAGTATTGGCGAAAACTTCACTTGGGTGATGGATGATAAAATATGGACATATAAGACAAGCTGCTGCTGATACTGTTTCACTCACACAAGTGTAGTAGGTATACCTACCAATTGGTTCAAATTAGGGACATTTTAGGTTCATTTGTCGAAAATAATTCCTATTCTAAGTCGAGGTACCTAACGTGAAATTTCCGTTTTAGGTCGAGGCGACGTAATATTTCCATATTTTAAGTAAAATCACTCTGTTGAGTGAAATCAATTTTGAACCTCGTGGTCAAAAAATAGGTTTAATTTAAGTCGTCACGACGTAAGTTTGACTCTCACTTTGGTTAAAATTACGTAAAATGTACGTAATGAAAATAGGTCAAGCTGACTTCTGTGACCTAATTTAACGTCGAGATTACGTAAATAAATTGCTGCCTCTGGGGATACTCAATCGTGATTCGTCCATTCTCTTATGTTACGTCTTTACGGATTTCTACTCATGTGTGATATGGTCTTATTTCTAGAAAATATGTGATCGTTCACATGTGAAGTTGCTATAGGCAGCCAGCGTTACTGTGACCGGGATCCCGCTCGGTGATCAGCACTCCTCTCGCAGGGCCGGACTGCGGCTATGTGGGGCCTGGGACTAAACATGAAATGGGGGCCCCCGATGCAGAGTATGTCGGGAGAGCGTCGCAGTCGAAATTTTTCTCCGCTTTGGGCACCAATTCCCGACCTGGATACTGGACTTGATTGAACCTGTTGTGTACTAAAGAAATATAGCTCCAAATAGAAGTATAGGACGGTAAAGTTCCCTTAATACAACCATCAGTCAGATTTAGACCAAAACAAGTTGGAATTGATGTAAGTAGGTTACCGCAATAATGTAAGTTGCCATATAAGATGCTTTAATCATGAAATTTTGTGATTTATTGAATGAAAAATTGATGCGAAGAAAATTTGACTAATGAACAAGTAAGTTTCAAGTCGAAAACAATCATCGCCCACCAAAAATTTGGCTTTCTCAAAATATTTTGATTTTATATTGAAACATTCGTCAATTAAAACACCGTTTTTCAAAAGAAAAGAAGGAAGTATGTATACAGGGTTATTCAAAAGTCCGGAATAAAATTCATAATTTTTTTCCATATTTATTCGGAAAAAACGCTCGAACAGGTCGATTTCTAAAAACGGTAAGCCGTTTTTTCATGACACGTGTCATGTTCTACCGTCAACCCCTTAACCCTCAAGCCACTCTTAGTATTTTTTTTTCAAATGGCACCCTATGGCTTGTGGCTGCTCGTTGGAAAGCTTGTCAAAAACTCTATTCAGATCTACCATTGAAAATTAGATCGGACGCTTCACCATGAAGTTTTGAGGAACCAGTTTTAAAAAATCCAAGTTGTGAATTAGGATAGTTATCAAGGGGGCTGGGGGTCGAAATTGAGAAGATAAATTTAAATTAAACCAATGACCAAAAGCAGGATTTATGTTTATTTAAAAAACGATAGTTCAGTCTTTTTTTTTTGACACAAGCTATATGATGGACAGCACACGACAGAACCGTGGAGAGCTCCTCGAGAACTGTAATTAATAAGCCCTCTGATTAATAATAATAATAATAATAAATTTATTCATTCTCAACAATGATATCATATCACATAGAACAAGTCATACAGAAAAAAGACACATAATATATATGTAAGTACATGAAGTAGTAGGTACAGTATACAAATAAATTAATAAGGTGGTTATATCACAATACAATTCAGAAATTCATCTACGGAATAATAACATTTTTCGATTAGGTAAAATTTAGTTTCAGATTTAAATCTTGTGAAGCTTTCAATGTTTTTAATTCTATTGGGGAGCTTGCGAAATATCTGGCCACAACAGAATTCGGGAGACTTTTCGTACAGCGCGGTACGATGTTTCGGCAATCTGATCTCCTGGCCAGCTCTTGTTTCGTATGTGTGAAGTGCATTGTTATTTATAAACAGATTTCGATTTTTATGGACATAAATACAACATTTTAAAATGAACAAAGATGGCAATGTCAATATTTTCTCATTTATAAACGTAAACCTACATGTTTCCCTATATCTCAGACCGAAAACAAGCCTAATTATACGTTTCTGCAATATAAAGATGCGGTTTACATGAGTGGCTCTACCCCAGATTGTAATATTATAATTTAGGTGAGACTGCACAAGAGAATAGTAGATATTTTTCAAAGCGGCAGCAGGTAGTATAGATTTCAATTTTAGTAGTGCATAATTGGCGAGTAACATTACCGATGGTGGCGCTGCTGATGCGCTTCGCATGTAAACAAACATGTCGGATAGGGCACGGATTGTTGCCCGCGCGTTCAAAAATCTTATCAGTAGTAAGCGGTTTTTAATGTTCTCCAGACGTGAAACGTGGTTAATTAGTACCTATTGCGGTGGAACTCGAAAATGGCAGAAGCGAATTGAGTGTTATGAAGGTTTTCAATCACTGGATGGCCTCAAGCCTCAACGGATTCTCGATCTATCGTGATGGGATACTGATGGGAGAGGAAATTCTGAAGTCACAATTTCTTGTGTTGTGTGGTCGAAAGCGAACCGAATCAAGCTTCAGTTCAAACATGGACATATTTGAATTGTGTTTACAAACAAGCGCATTGTATGAATCTCATCACGAGGCAACTGAGATTGTAATTAAAATAGTAGTAGCAGTTCCTGCGAGAGTTCCTGTGAAATTGGAACGTTTAAATGCACTTGCAAAGCAGGCCAGTCCGGGACATGCAAACATATCGCAGCTGTGCTTCTTCGATGCAGCCATTTAAAGTTCCTATTTTCAGCGACACTTCCCAGGCTTTTCTCGTAGTCATATTTTTCACAGTGCCAAGTTTGTTTGTCATCTTGACTACCCAACTCGCGTCTTTCGCTTTCGACGGGAAACGGTGAAAATGTAACTCTTCCTTTTTCCGGTTTCCACAGCGCGACTCGCACTCGGAAACGCAACAAATTCTCCGCCACTTTTTGTCACTATGACAAAATCACAAATCTTACCACCTCCCATTCTGATGCCACTTTTGCTTGCCAGTCGTCGTACACGTGCCACTCTTATTTGAAAATGCAATGCTTTTGCAACCGACGACACCTAGTATATTCAAGATAATGAAACGTGCGTGGCTCACGTACTTTGTTGGAAAAAATCAACGCCGCGTTAAGTCAGATGGAATCAATTAAAGTCACCAAACACCGCAACGGTCATAAGAGCCCACACAAATCTGCGGTTGATCCGTGCACAAACGTCGTTTACACGTTGGCCGTCAGATGGCGTATTCGATCTTGAAACTCGCCAATACGCAGAGTTCATTTTTTTACACAGGTGGTGGATGTGTGCTTCCCATCTCAAATTGGAGTCTAGAAAGGTTCCCAAGAACTTAGTTTCAGTCAAATTTATATCTTTAAAGTACATCAGAACAGTCTTACTCTCGTTTACAATGAGCCTATTTCTATAACACCAAGTCCGCATCTCGTCTGTGATTATTAATAATGCTGTTGCAAGTCTCGATTCCACCCCTCCTTCCCCCAGCCCTCATTGTGGTTGTGGGTAGGTATCATAATGGTTGTACTCAGGTACAACGAAAGAGGTGAGGGGCAGTGACGTCTTTAGGCATGGGCCCTATGCCCAGGGCCCCGGCTTATTTGGGGGCCCCCGACGCCTCCTTAAATTTCCAAAAGTAGACTATTTTTGTAAAAAATATTGTTCTCATATCCCGTTCACGACGTTTATTTCATTATGTCACTTTCTGAGCTGATCGTGCGCCCCTCCCTCAACCCCCAAGCGCCCACGGCGTTCCATATCCCACTAAAGCAATCCGGAAAAGGCCGGTTTTCTGTCGAAAGTTTCCAACAATCCCAACATTTTTGTGAAAAGTTTGTTCATTAATGCCTGATTGCACAAAGGTGGTATCAAATTTTAGTTCGGTACTGAACACGGAATCAAATTTTTGAAGTGGAATAAAATGCAAACCTAGTAACTTCAAGGGGAGATTATGATGGGAATACAAAATATGGCCCCAAGTGATTATTTGCATACCCAAACACATGTGAGACAGCCTTTGTTTTGGCTTGTAGAACAAATCTTGCCGGAACTGTCAGATCTTTTCTTTGTAATAAAAAATAAGCGACAAGTGCGTGTTACCCCAACTTTTTTTCTGTATACAAATAATCGTAAGGGGCCATATTTTGTATCCCCATCATGTTCTTTCCTTGAAGTAATGGGATTTGAATTTTGTTTCACTTTTAAATATTTGGTCCGCTGTTTGGTACCGAACTAAAATTTGATACCACGTTTATGCAATCGAGCATAAGTAATAGTGCTAAGAAAGTCAAAAGGTGGAATCGCAAAACGCTTGAAATATGCCGATTACCATCAACATTATTATTATTATGGCTAAAAATATCGTCTGCGGCGCTACCACCCCCGAACTTGTGCCCTCGTCGTTGTCTTTGCCCCCTCCGCCCTCAAATTCTGGCTGAGCCACTGGATTTCTACGCCCCTCTTCGCGAAAGGTTTTAGCCTCCGGTGCTGCTGGCGTGTGTCACTCGCGTTCTTTTTTTTTTCCGCAAACATTTATAAGGGGGCCCCCTCATTGCCTGTGCCCGGGGCCCCATTTGTTTCAAAGACGGCACTGGAAGGGGTGAGGATGACCGAGAAACTATATGAACTCAGTCCTTATTCACATTGGTTGTATTATCATTTTGTCATTCACCCAGATCTTCCTAGATAAACTGGAAGTTCCAGAACTCCACTGTTTTCTTAATTTCGACCCTCTACCCCCTCAATAACACCCGAATTCATTGATTTAGAATTTTTTGAGTACCTAATGGTGCGTACCATTGGTCGTAAAATCATAATAATATGGGAACCGCAAATTCCGGAATTTCACTGCGTTTTCTTGATTCCGACCTCCAGTCCCCTTTAGAATAACCCCCAATTAATTGATTTAGATTTTCCAAAATTATTTCTTGATTATTATTCTGTTCAGATTATACAGGGTGTTTCAGGGATGCTAGCAAAAAATTTAACTGTGGGTAGATCTCGTCAAAATATGACGAAAACCTATATACCATTTTGCAAAGTTCGGCCTAATAACGAAGATGTCTCCCTCCAAAGTTGACTTTCTTCGAATTTCAACTCACTTTCAAAAAACTTTTTCAACTCAGGAACGTTTCGACAAATTTAGCTTTAATTTAGCATAAGCTGGTTTGTCATAATTATCCATCAACCTGCGAAGTTTGGAGAGAATCCAATCAGTGGCGTAGAAGTTATGAGGGGTCACCTTGAGTCAACTTTTCTTCAGATGCTTCTAAATTACTGATCCACAATATTTTGAAATCCGAAAAAAGTGAACTTTGGAGGGCTGTATCTTCGTCATTAGGCCGAACTTTGCAAAATGGTATATAGGTTTTCGTCATATCTTGACGAGATCTACCCACAGTTGAATTATTTGCTATCGTCCCTGAAACACCCTGTATAAGAATAAAAAAATTCGGAATTTTAATTTATTTTCTCATTTTCGACCCCCAACCCGCTTGATAACTACCCCAATTCACAACTTGGATTTTTTTTCATTATTTTTTCTATGATCACGAGTTTGATTTGAATCAGTTCCATGAATTTCAAAAAATTTGAGACTACATATTCCTAATTTTGGCCTTATTAGGGATGTAGGGGAAAAACTGTTCATAGGAGGGGTCCAATTTTTCAGGAATATATTTTCTCGGAATTTTAATTTATTTTCTCATTTTCGACCCCCAACCCCCTTGATAACTACCCCAATTCACAACTTGGATTTTTTTTCATTATTTTTTCTATGATCACGAGTTTGATTTGAATCAGTTCCATGAATTTCAAAAAATTTGAGACTACATATTCCTAATTTTGGCCTTATTAGGGATGTAGGGGAAAAACTGTTCATAGGAGGGGTCCAATTTTTCAGGAATATATTTTCTTGAATCAAGATCTACAACATATAAAAAATTTAGCAAAATTCACCAAAATCACTTTTTCATAGAAAACGTGCGGGGCCCTTTGTAAAAATCGGTTGGGAGATAATAAGGATATGGCGGGCAGGATTCCTAAATTTGGGTCATTTATGAGGGAAGAGGGAATAAAGGAACCGATAGGTAGGCTTCGCTTCAACTCGCCAAGTGATTTATGGGAAAGGTGGATTGACAAGAAAGGTCTATTCCTTCATAATACATTATTGGTTTCGACTTTCTGGTAATTAACTTTCAATAAAAAGCAACGAGAACAAAAGAAGGCCTATATTTGCAATTGTTTCTGCCTTCTTGAATTTTGATATATGTCGGTCATTTTAAAATACACGGAAAGGATAGCCTATTCAATTTTGGCTTAGCCAATGCTGAAAAGTTCTATAAAATCGGTGTCGAGATGAAAATTTTAGAAGGAAAAATTCCGGCGAGCACGGTTTTTATGGCCCACACGGTAGTTTCCTCTATAGGTGGTACACTTCTGGACTATTTAATATTATTAATTATAAATTGTGTGCGGCTCGCGGTGCGTCCGACACCTCGACACCCAAATGGGTAAAAGAGGTTACGGTTATATATGATTATAAATTGTCAGTCACTTCATTCAATTCAAGAGTGACCATCACTGAAAAAGTGCTATTTCTGGAAAAAAGTTTCTTTTATTCACTGGTTCAGTAATGGTCACTCCCTTTCAAAATATCAATATTTTGTTAAATATTCAACTGAATATCATAAGCTACATACCTTTTGCACCTTGTAAAACTGTTTCCTACATTTAAACTTGCACGGGGCGAAGGATTTCGTGAGGAGCAACAACGAGGAGCAAGGAGTTGACGTTGCTTGCTTGATATTTGACTGATTTGTGGCGGGCTTTCACATTGACAGGCATACCAACACTACAGCATAACACAAAATTGGTTTGAATGGTCATTAAAAATCTAAGTTATACCAGTTTTTGTGTGAAAGGACTGAAAGGTAACCATTTCTAAATCTGTGTTTCTTACCAGACTCAGTTTCACGTTCTTTGGAATAATATACCTGAACCAAAATATTGCCTCATGTTTGAAAACAAATATTTAGTTGGCAACAGTGGTGATTCCCCACTAACAACGCTGTGCTGACAAACAAGGAGAATTTTGTTGTTTTATCGTCGACCAATGACCAATCAGAGAAGACCACGAATTTCGTACGAATTTGATGTTGGCGGATTTTGTTGTAGATTAGATTCCTCCGGCAAAGCAAATCAAATATTATTATAGTTTGGAAAGTACACAACTAGAAGATGATTGATTCATCAAATTTAGTCAAATTGATGGGTAAGTAGATTTTTTTGGCTTTTCACTGAGCCCATTTGATACTTTGAGGGCTCAGGCTCAGATATTTGAAGGTTATGTTTTCGTTTCAGTTCTAGTTGTCTCGGCGACTAGTTGCTGGGCCCTGTACGATAGCAGTTCTGGTGTCGTCGATTTGACATCTCAAAATTTCGATAAACTAGTCACTTCCGGCGATGAGGTGTGGGTGGTGGAGTTCTTCGCACCGTGGTGTGGACATTGCCAGGCTCTCGTCCCCCAGTATTCCAAAGCAGCCAAAGCACTTAAAGTAAGACTCGTAGAAGGCATGAATAGACCACTGCAGTTAGATCAATTTAAGCCCAAATTGGGACATTTATAATTATAATTACTGAGCAAACTTTTTGGAATCGTGCTTAGGTATAGGTATGTGTTCTGAATGCTCCCAAAAAAGTCCCACTAGCACATCCATTTGGTATGCCCCTGGATTTTAGGAAAATTTGAAACTGGACTGTACTTTTCTTTCAATAGTAACTTTCATTATAGTGGTATACCCAACGCTTGCGCCAAATTTTGGCGTCAAATACAAAATTTGCGAACAAATGCTACAAAATCGCAAGAAAAACCGCCACAAAGTTGAAAAATACGCGCCGCAGCGAACAGGGTAATAGGCTAGAGGTTAATACACACTAGTGATTACTTATTTTTCATCAAAAAGTCCGCATTGTTCATTAAATTATAAATAACTGCCTTTTACATTGATCGGATGTGCGTACGCAACCCATAATGCAACCCTCACCAACTCTATTTTTAGTTTGACAAGCAACGGCCGTGACTTTGCGCTGCTGTCTGCTGTCAACATCAACTATTTATTCGCCATTTTGAAGTTCGCTCCGAGTGTCGTACGTTTGTGAACAAGTGGGCCGCTATTCTTGAATCGTGTGAGAAAAGTCCCTGGGAGTAAAATACATTCCGCAGTACACTGATGTAGCGAGTGTTGCGAACTTTCGCTAGTCAAACTGAAAATAGAGTTGTTGGGGGTTGCATTATGGGTTGCGTACACACATCCGACCAATGTAAAACGCAGTTATTTATAATTTAATGAACAATGCGGACTTTTTGATAAAAAATGAGTAATCACTAGTGTGTATTAACCTCTAGCCTATTACCCTGTTTGCTGCGGCGCGTATTTTTCAACTCTATGGCGGTTTTTCACGCCATTTTCTAGCATTTGTTCGCAAATTTTGTATTTGACGCCATTACTTCAGAAGACGAGTATGCGCGCTGATGGCGCGCTGGATAATGAAAGGTACTATTACACTGCCATGCCACATCAATTTTCAATAATTTCATTGTAAGAGGAAGCTATTTTTAATTAATTATGTCCTTATGAATGATACCAACAAATTTGGTTTCATTTTCAACTCCAACTGGATAACAGGTTTTGATTTCATTTATGATTGTGATTGAACGTTTTATTCGCATCTAATAATTCCATTTTGCTGAATCAAAATATTCATTTACTGGTGTCATTTCTGACTTCCTTAAACATGAGCAATTAACATGATATAAAAATTCTTTATTTGACCTTGGAACAGGGAAAGGACAATAACTGGTTCAGTAACTTGACTATTTTAGGGTGATTCAAATGGGATTTCCATACTCTGGTTTCCCTTCAGCTGCAAATAAATCTTTCGTCTTTTACTAAAGATTTCTGTGGAGGGAAACATCTCAAATAAGTCTATAACATGAAAGAAAAAATCTGTTATGGGTTATGGCACCACAATACTTCCCCCACTAAGAGTATCCATGGTCCTATGGAAAGAGCGCCGCACATTCCTTATATTTATGAAATTTACTATGAGATTTGACCCTCCATGATTTGGCTCAAATTTTAACACATTCGCTGCGGTACGGGACGTACATACCCCATGTGGGACTTCCCATGGAGCGTCACTGAAATTTCGCCATTTTGAATTTTTTGAAGATATTGAAGTGAAACTTATGCCGATACGCTTCCCAGTACCTGTGAAAATAGTCAAAATAATCTTATCAGTTTTTCCCTTCTATGCCCCAATTCCCGGTTATCGCCACTTGACTGGAGAAGACGACTTTGTTGGTAAATTGTCAAATATTCATTAGGAATGCTAAAAACCAACGCTGGGACATTTTGGTGGTCTCATCAATCTTATTCAATGGAGATACTACCCTGCTATCGCATAAAATCAAAAACTCGAATTTCAAAATATTGCCTTGCTATACTATGGCAAAAGTTTGACTTAGAAAGGCGACTTGTCCGATCGATTCAAAAACCGTTCTAAATTGTTGGAATTGTTGAGGATGGAGTTGAATTGGTAAAATAAGGCGTTGCGGAATCAAATGCTGTGGGCTTATTCCTTGACAAAAATTTACCATTCAGGTCTCTTTAGAAAGCTACAAGATACAATGCTATAAGGATAAAGATGTACTTTGGTTTGAGTCCAGGGCGGGGGGGGGACGCTAACGACTTCGCTGACGTTTTAGAAGAGCCGGGAAATGACGGAAATAATCAACCAAACACGACGACGAACGACCAGGACGACTGGGAAAAATGTGAAGAGTCGAAAATCAGCAGTTATTTGCGACTAATTGTGATACAAATGATTGATTTATTCACATCCCCAAGATCGACTGTGACACCGCTCGATTTCTTCAAACTAAAGCGGTCAACAAAATAAGTGTCTATGTCGATATTTTCATCGATTTTCAAAACTCTACAACTTCGTATTTCTTCGGGCAATTTTGGATCTGCTTAGACTGGCTGATACCCCAGCCGACGATTCACCTCACTCTTCAAAATAGTAGGCCGTATAAGTGTATTACCACCAAAACATCCCTCCAGAATGACCATCAACTTGTCAATATTCAAATAGGGGTCTTGTGTCATAAAGGGCAACGCGATTTCGATAATTCCAAAAGAAGGAATGGACTAAGAACAGTGTCCTAGGAGATTCTCTTGAAGAAGATTTGCGGATTATCCACAAATTTTTTTGAAAAAAATTATCAAAGTTACGGCGCACACATGTGTATTTTTGGTGGTCGACTCGATTTGAAAAATATGAAAGAAGGAAGAATAGACTAGAGAGTGTTCAAGAAGGTGATGCGAAAGAAAATTTGCGGATTACCCTCTAGTTCTCAAGAAAAAGATTACTGAAATTTGGAAACCACACATAATATATTTTCTACGCCGGGCGGGTATGCCACTCAACAAACAATCAAAGAAAGCGGGTTAGGAAGGTGGTAGTTATTCCGACGAGGAACAACCCTATCTACGTGAAAACGTTAAGTTCAAGTGGCTAAACTTGATATTTATTGTAACTAAACTGCCCAACAATGAAAGTGTTACAAAGCAAAAATTCACCCAATTTTGAACCGCTATAACTTTTGAATGGCACATATGATTCTGCAAGTACTGAATAGCCCAATCTTTTGGCCATCTTCCTTGTCAATATGAAACGCATAGAGCTTTTCATACATTTTATACAGGGTGATGAACAGAGCAGTGCAAAATTGATGAAAGTTCAACATACCCCCCTTTTCGCAAAAAAAAAAATTGGGGAGTATCTACACCAAATTTATGAAGAATGATGTGTTCCCTCGAAACGGTTTTTGAATTTTCGGGATTCCAGTCGAAACAGCCAAAATGTGATTTTTTATTGTGAATACTGCACCGGGTGATCATTTGAAAACTATCCACCTGCAATAACTCCCGATTCTGTCTTATTTTTAATTCTGGACATCTCGATTGTTTTTAATTCAGTCAGTGTCATCATAGAAAACATCGAAAAAAAGAATTTTCGGTGGAAAAAGTGCTGCCCAAATTGACTCTTTTGCTCTTACCCACCTCAGCTTCAAAATTTAACGAAACACCACCTACTTTGTGATACATCAATTTTTTTTTGAAATTTTCAATCCCTTCCAAATAAATTAGACATTTGGGGTGTTTTGTGAAGAAAATGGGGGATTTAAAAAAAATTTGTTCATGGAGAGATTTTATTTCCTTAAAGATGTATCACAAAGTAGGTATTGCCATTTCAGATTTTTGAGATGAGGTGGGGGGAGCGAAAGGGTGTAATTTGGGTGGCATTTTTTCCACAGAAAATTATCTCTTCCGATGCTTTGCAGGATGACGTTGACTGCATTGAAAAGAATTGAGAGGTCAAGAATATTAAATTGGACACTCAGAGAATTTCAGGAAGAGGGGGGTGGGGTTGAAAATTCTATAGATATTTCAGATAGACAGATCTTATTGACAGAATCCCATTTAGGGGACCAACATTTCAAGAAATGATGCCAAACATGCCTATGTTTTGAAATTTAACGTGAAGGCAAAAAATTCCAAAATGGCGGAAATGTGGTTGATCCAATTCTAATGACGTAGTCCCATGTTGACTAAAGAGAGTAAAAATTAACCTTTTTTCAATGCTAAAAATCCGAATTTTAGGAGTAGTACCAGAAAGTACGCTGCCAATTGGGCTTTTCTTCACCCTTATACTAGACAATAGAAACGTGTTGCAAGTCAAATTGCTCAAAATTGTTCAGTGAACAAGCCTACCAAGTGGCGTCATCTTGATATGAAAAGTTCCAATGTTTTTGCGTAGCTACAGGAATAATATACAGTATTCACAGTAAAAAATCACATTTTGGCTGTTTCGACTGGAATCCCGAAAATTCAAACTCTTTCGAAGGAACACATCATTCTTCATAAATGTGGTGTTGATACTCCCGAAAAAAATTTCCAACGAAAACGGTATGTTGAACTTTCATCAATTTTGGGTAATTATTGACGACCACTACTTCTCGACTTCAGCCACCAACTTTTCACGGTAGGTAGACACCACCACAACATCACGTTCGTCGACCGTAGTTTCCTGGGGAAACCACTATTTCCACTGTAAAATGCTCCTTCGTTCCATTACTTATCCACCAATGTCCTACGACGTAAGAACAGGCAAGAAGGAAGCGTCCTAAATAGCTGTTTAAGTGGTTGCCTAACTCTTAGAAAATGCTAGTCGAGAAGTAGTGGTCGTCAATAATTACCCAATTTTGCACTGCTCTGTTAATCACCCTGTAGAAATTTTATGAGAGGCTCTATGAATTCCATGTTGACAAGAAAGATGGCCAAAAGATTGGGCTCTTCAGTACTTGAAACAAAATCAGAATCTTTGTTGCCAATCAAAAGTTACAGCGGTTCAAAATTGGGTGAATTTTTGCTTTGTAACACTTTCATTGTTGAGCAGTTTAAATCGTAGTCATCCGTACCTAAATCGTCTCGAAATAGGGTGATTGCATGAAATGCGTTCACATGATCACCGGCAGGTAGTGCAAGGATCGAGAGTTATGTTTTGACGTTTGTTAGCGAATTGCATTGGGGCACATAACAGGGCCGCTATTCTTGAATCGTGTGAGAAAAGTCCCTAGGAGTAAAAGTAAAATACATTCCGCAGTTCACTGATGTAGCGAATGTTGCCTAAAATCGTGATTTTTAGGCAACTTTCGCTACAGAAGTGTAGTACGGATTGTATAAAACTCACAGGGACTTTTCTCACACGATTCAAGAATAGCGGCCCAGGTGTAAGGCGTTGTTAGAAATGATTAGAAATCACAATCTCGATCTCGTAAACGCCGAATAAACCAGTATGTGAAAAAAAACACGTAAAAATGATAGTATTTAGTGAGGTTAGCAGGTTAGTCTGGTTGATGTTGACTCCGACATGAATGAAACTTGACAGATGACAATGACACTATTGACATTTTGCCATAAACTCCCTCTACATGCAATCACCCTATTGCATAAGGAAGAGAATGGTGGTAGAAATGTTCCTGTAAAATGTGCGGTTTCCGTTGCCCTTTATGACACAAGCACCTTCAAACAGTTTCCACCATTTCAGGAAGATTTTCCAGTGTTTTCGGTTAATTGTGTTAACGAATACACCTCTAGGTTCGATATATTATCGCTTACATCTCGATTTACACTCGGATCCCCTCGTAAAAATCCTCCTGAATTTTTTTCGTTGGAAGCTTGGCGACACTGTTCCAAACGATAAGGTAAGTCAGAACTGTCCAAAGTCAGCTGTCAAACGCCAAGGCACAAAGTCTCGCAGTTATCAATATTTTGTACCACATATCCACAAAACAAACTTCAACCTTCATGCAAATGGACCTTTTCAGAAAAGAGAGACAGATGCGTGCGCGTTCGTACCGCGCAGTTGGTGGTGTCTAGCTATAACGGCGCCTAATATCTCCAAGGGAAACTCCGTTCGTTATGAAGTGCGCGGCACCACACTGCGGTCATGTGGGGCTGTGACGTAAGTCGTGCGAGAGAGACCGCCTTTATTGAAAATGTCCATTGGTACTAAAGCCAGGTTAATTCATTTTTTGACATGTTCTTCTGGCACTTCTGTCACATTTCAGGCATTTTTAATGCCGTAATGTTTCAGCCCCCGATTTGGAAAGGAGGTCACGTGAGCACAATCGTATAGCATAATAGTAACTTTCATTATAGTGGTATACCCAACGCTTGCGCCAAATTTTGGCGTCAAATACAAAATTTGCGAGCAAATGCTACAAAATCGCAAGAAAAACCGCCACAAAGTTGAAAAATACGCGCCGCAGCGAACAGGGTAATAGGCTAGAGGTTAGTACACACTAGTGATTACTTATTTTCCATCAAAAAGTCCGCATTGTTCATTAAATTATAAATAACTGCGTTTTACATTGATGGGATGTGCGTACGCAACCCATAATGCAACCCCCAACAACTCTATTTTCAGTTTGACAAGCAACGGCCGTGACTTTCCGCTGCTGTCTGCTGTCAACGTCAACTATTTATTCGCCATTTTGAAGTTCGCTCCGAGTGTCGTACGTTTGTGAACAAGTGGGCCGCTATTCTTGAATCGTGTGAGAAAAGTCCCTGGGAGTTTTATATAATCCGTACTACACTTCTGTAGCGAAAGTTGCCTAAAAACCACGATTCTAGGCAACATTCGCTACATCAGTGTACTGCGGAATGTGTGTATGAATGTATTGAATCTATCCTTGGTGACCCGTTTCGGAGTGAAATTTTTCCGGTTACACAGCTTCATCCACCGTGCTACCGTGCACATTGTCACATTCCTCGCAAGACTTTGCGTGTTTTTCAAATTTCTCCAGTACCAAGTTTTTACGCTATTTTAAGCACGTTTTTTGGGAATCGGATAAAGAAATACATATTTTTGTCATTATACCGACTATCACTGTGTCAATTCCCATGAGCACAATGTTTCACGGCCCCTTTCACTTGTTTTTCCATGATTTTTGGAAGGATAACACCGCTGATTTAGTTTGGAAAAAAACTGATTTTTATACTTTGAAGAGCACAGGGCCGCTATTCTTGAATCGTGTGGGAAAAGTCCCTGAGAGTAAAATACATTCCGCAGTACACTGATGTAGCGAGTGTTGCCTAAAATCGTGGTTTTTAGGTAACTTTCGCTAGTCAAACTGAAAATAGAGTTGTTGGGGGTTGCATTATGGGTTGCGTACGCACATCCGATCAATGTAAAACGCTGTTATTTATAATTTAATGAACAATGCGGACTTTTTGATGAAAAATAAGTAATCACTAGTGTGTATTAACCTCTAGCCTATTACCCTGTTCGCTGCGGCGCGTATTTTTCAACTTGATGGCGGTTTTTCTTGCGATTTTGTAGCATTTGTTCGCAAATTTTGTATTTGACGCCATTACTTCAGAAGACGAGTATGCGCGCTGATGGCGCGCTGGATAATGAAAGGTACTATTTCAAATCGAATTTTTGGGCGGAAATTTTCGCGCATGCCATTTTAAATTTCGTCAGTAGAGTAATCGGTGAATTCTTTAGCTATCGAACTCAAGTTTTACATGTACATATAAGAAAAGGCAAATAAACTTTCTACAGGGTGTCAGATAAAACAGTGCAAAACTTTTGAGGGTTTAGTCATCCTCCATTTTGCCAAGAATTTTTTTGTGAATACCAACACCAAAAATATGAAGAATGATGTCTTTCCTTGAAATGGTTTTTGATTTTTTCCCCCTACTTTTATTTAATGAAAAATTACGCCATTTTTTCCTTGAATGTGCACTTTTTGAGATTTGGCTGTTCAATGGGCCATATTATCGGGGTAAATTAGGCAAAAGTTGATAGTTTCACTTGAAAAATGTCCCTTGAAAAACATTTTTACTACTCACCCCTATAATGGTTATCACCAGTCAATGCCTAGAATCTCTGTGGGCCGAGTACCGATGATATTAGCATGATGGCGGATAAACGGATAAGGATCGCAGTAAAACCATATTAGTCCTCTTTTGATAATAGGTATTTTCATGAGGTCTAGAGCGCATGCTCATGTTCCTTGCCGGTCGGCAAACAACGGGGGAACGGGGTCGTACCTTTGAAACGCTGGCTCGAATGATGTAACTCAACAGAGAGCTTCGCGTACTTGCCTGCTCGAACTGTCAAATTTTGCACATGCCCACCGAAACACAAAATCATCATGAAAAGACCTATTCTTGTTGTTTTCTTTACAATGAAAGACCAAAAATTGGTAACTCGAGAACGAAAACATTTAGAGGTAAAATTCTTATTTCACCTTCAATCGCATTGAGCGAGACATTTTTCAACCTAGTGAGGGTGCCCCTGAAAGCAACCCTTACGTAAGGGATGAAAATATTTTTGCATACCCAAGTGTTTGGTTTCAATTCTTATGGTTTCGTTTCTCCTGAATGTAATTTTGGCAATAAAAATCAATTCGAAGAAACTTACCATCTTTGAAAAGAAAAAGTCTCTGATAATTTCGGATGAATTTTTAGCGCATTTTCCATCTTGATGAAAATCGCTATTGCAACCGCTTTGTCCGTCCGTCCGTCCGTTCCTCGAACTCCTCCCAAACTAGACGCCCTAGCTTTCTAATTTTTTCGCTGTTACATAGCTGCCACTCCCAAAGGAGGGCTAGGCTATATTGAATGTCTATATTGCGCCGCCAACATAGAGAAAACCGCCCCCGATAAACTTGAAATAACATGATATTGGAATTTCTCCCAGACCTACTGCTCTGGTGTTCTCATTTTATGAATAATACATAGATGCCAATTATAAACGTAAGCCCAGAAACATTCCGCCTTTAGTATGCGCCGCCGATATGAAAAAATTGCTAAAAACCGCCCCCAATCACTTTAAAATGAAAAACATAAACCCGAAGACATAGCGATCTAATTCTTTCGGTATATGAACAGCTGACTAAAAATGGAAAAGGATAGGCTACTTTTGGTTAGTCGCCGCCCCCAGATTCCGCCCCCAAACGACAAATAGTGCAACTTTCACAATTTTACTGATTGAGATGTTCTCTCAAACATTTAGAAACTGCCAACTCAAATTGTGCAACATTTGCTTAGCCGAACGCTGCCGCTCCCATAGTAAGAGAAAAATGAAAAACATGAACCCGAAGACATAACGATCAAGGTCTTTCGCTATATAGATAGCTGACTAAAAATGGGAAAATATAGGCTACTTGTGATATAGCGCCGCCTCCAGCTTCCGCCCCCAAAAGAAAAAAGTGCAACTTTCAACAATTTAGACTGATTCAGATGTTGATGTTACCTCAAACATTCAGAAACTGTCAACTCAAACTGTGCAAGAATTTCTTTGCCAAACTCTGCCGCTCCCACACGCCGCCCCCAAAGCAAGAGATAAATGCAAAACATAAACCTGAAGACATAGCGATCTATTTCTTTCGCTATATAGATAGCTTACTGAAAATAATGGGAAAAGATAGGCCACTTTTGATTAACCACCGCCTCCAGCTCCCGCCCCCCAAACAAAACAAAAAAACAACTTTCACAATTTTCACTGATTGTCATATTTCCTTAAACATTTAGAAACTTCAACTCAAACTGTGCAACAGTTACTTTGCTGAATGCTACCGCCCCCAAACGCTGCTCTTAAAGTAAGAGATAAATGAAAAACACAAACCCAAAGACATAACGATTTAATTCTTCCGCTATATGGATAGCTGACTAAAAATGGGAAAGTATAGGCTACTTTTGATATGGCGCCGCCTCCAGCTTCCACCCCCAAAAGAAAAAAGTGCAACTTTCAACAATTTCCACTGATTTGGATGTTAATGTCACCTCAAACATAGATAAACTCCCAGCTCAAACTGTGCAAGAATTTCTTTGCCAAACTCTGTCGCTCCCACACGCCGCCCCCAAAGTAAGAAATAAATGTACAACATAAAACTGAAGATCAACGATCTTATTCTTTCGCTATATGTATAGATGACTAAAAATGGGAAGAGGTAAGTCACTTTTGATTAGTCGCCGCCTCCAGCTCCCGGCCCCAAACAAAAAAATGCAACTTTCATAATTTTCACTGATTTGTCATATTTCCTTACACATTTGGAAACCCCCAACTCAAACTGTGCAACAGTTACTTTCCCGAATGCTGCCGCCCCCACACGCTGCCCTCAAAGTAAGAGATGAATGAAAAACATAAACCCGAAGACATAACGATCTATTTCTTTCGCTATATGTACTACGTTTCCATGGAGAATTGAAATCGATTTGAAAACGGTATCGGGATTGAAAACTGCATGTAAACGCTTGCAACACCGTTCTCAAATCGATTTGAGTCTCAAGGTCGATTCGGCAAATTCTGGGATCGTATCGGGATCGGATCGAAATAATACTCATGGAAACTCAATCGGATTGGATCGAGACATAAACAAACAGAAACTGATAAATAGCAATGAGTAATTCCGCTGTTCTGGTCGCATCGGAGGGTCGCATTCGTACTTGCACCTGTTGTCTGCACTTCTACCTTTTGCACACTTGCAGTTTGCAGAGTACTTGCACTTTCTTTGATACGTTAGGTTGGGATAGTTTTAGGTTAGGGTTAGACTTACATGACAGATGTATGTAAACAGAATTCAAATCGATTTGAATACCGAGTTCGAACCACTCATGTGAACACTTCCGTATTCAATCCCGAAACCGTTTTCAAATCGTTTGCAATTCTCCATGGAAACGTAGTAATGGATAGCCGACTAAAAATGGGAAAGAATAGGCTACTGTTGATTAGTGGCTGCTCCCAGCTTCCGCCTCCAAACAAAAAAATATTGATGATTGAAAGAATTTTCATTCAAATCTGTTTCATTGACAAGTACCTCATTCTGATAACAAAAAATCACTATGAGTTTCGACTGAAGAGAGTGGGCGAAAAATGATGTTTCTCCTTCAACCAAATTTCTTTACATTCATAATATGCCTCTTTAAGAAAATGCGCTACTGAGGCTCACGCACGTGAAGGCATACTCACTTGTTTTAATTTTGACATAAAATTTTACAGTATTTATTTATTATTACTATTATTTTCTCAATACTCCACAAATATTATGGTTATAGTTCTACAATAATATGTTGTACTTGTAGTTGAATAAATATTGCTTGAATTCTATGATACTCCACAATGTTTCCATAAAATTGATAGTTTATTAAAAATTTGGTAATTGTTGACGACCACTACTTCTCGACTTCAGCCACCAACTTTTCACGGTAGGTAGACACCACCACAACATCACGTTCGTCGACCGTAGTTTCCTGGGGAAACCACTATTTCCACTGTAAAATGCCCCTTCTTTCCAATACTTGTCCTACGACGTAAGTACATGCAAGAAGGAAGCGTCCTATATAGCTGTTTAAGTGGTTGCCTAACTCTTAGAAAATGCTTGTCGAGAAGTAGTCGTCGTCAACAATTACCAAAAAATTTTACGATTTCTCGGGAATCCCGTAATGCAATCCCTAAGAATGGACCTTTTCCGAAAAGAGAGACAGATGCGTGCGCGTTCGTACCGCGCAGTTGTGGTGTCTAGCTATAACGGCGCCGAATATCTCCAACGGAAACTCCGTTCATTATGAACGAACTTTTTTAAATATTCTGCGCGCTGGTCCGACAGAGATGTGCGCGGTACCACACTGCGGCCTTGTAGTGCTAGTGCTGTGACGTAAATCCATACAACAAGCACAATATAAGTGTAACGGCCATGTTAGAAGGTGGAGCCAAGTTACGAGCGCCATCAAGCGGACGGGAGCAAAACTAGAATTGCGCGGCACTGAGAAATTCAAATGGGCCGATATTGTGCAAAATATTCCATATTATTGAAAGTTCCGTTTTCCATTTCATCAATTTTTGTAGTTATGGGAGAGTGGAAAAATCCAACTTCTTCAATAACAACAGAATTTGATAAAAAGTGAAAATAAAGGTCATATTAAAGAAATAGTGAGAAAACTACATGAAAAATATTCTCTACATCTTTATTAAACACAGAAAATTATAATCCTTTTGAAAATTAGTATCGAATCACCTAGGTACATTTTTATTGAATTTATCAAGTTGCCGAATAAATCGAAGAGTGCTCGGAACTTGCCCGGTTTGCACCGGGAACTTTAAAATGCGCCACAAAATGGACGTCGCAAATTCTCAGCTCCTGGAGCTTGCCACCACCTGAGGAAGGCGCTGAGACTTCGCCCCCGCCGTTTCCCACATCACGGAACTCCAACCTCCAACACACAGCATTAATTTGTTCCTTTTCACCATTTTCGAAACGAAATAAAAGCAAAAATCGAACGATGGGCACAGATTGCACTTCATACTTCGCGTAATGGCGGAATGGAAATGAACACAATCGAACATCCAACGGAAATCACGTTGAAAATGACTGTCTTCATACATTTGAATTTGGGCCAATCGCGTGGCTTGATCGCTCGCAACATGCCGATCGATAAATCGACAATGGCCAACAACACAGCCATAAAATCACTAGGAATTAGTGACTGAAATTCGACACTAGCGCCATTGGTGTACGGGAGCAGCATTGTTTAGGTTCAAATCCTCCCACCTAGCTTACCGTTATATTGTGCTTGTTGTATGCGTAAATCGTGGGAGAGAGAACGCCTTTATTGAAAAGGTCCATTCTGCTTGAGTCACTGGAGATAGTCAGAACCAGAATGAACCCTGATTGAGATTTGCCTGCTTTCTGAAGTTGAGGATCTTGAGGGCACGTCCCCCCCCCCCGAGAGAGAGAGAGAGAGAGAGAGAGATTTTCATATGTGGTTGTAGGAAAATATTTAGCACTCATGTTTGGAAGGTCATATTGAATCACCCGGTATAGAACTGATTGCACGAGCATAAATTAAGCTAATGCGAATATTACAGGGAGTCGTTAAAGTTGGAGCCGTGAACGCAGATCAGCACAACGAGCTGGGCGGGCGGTTTGGCATCCAGGGATTTCCAACGATCAAAATTTTCGGAACCAACAAGTACAAACCCGAAGACTACAAAGGCGCCAGGACGGCCGAAGGTATAGTCGATGCCGCCCTATCGGCCGTCAAATCCAAAGTAAAGAGTCACTTTGGGGGAGGATCTTCCGGCTCTGGCGGAGACGATTCGAATCCGAAAGACGTCGTCGAGCTCACCGATAGCAACTTTGACAAGCTGGTCATGCAATCAGAGGACATGTGGCTGGTGGAGTTCTTCGCTCCGTGGTGCGGCCACTGCAAGAACCTGGCGCCCCACTGGGCCAAAGCCGCGACTCAGTTGAAAGGAAAAGTCAAACTTGGAGCACTCGACGCCACCGTTCACACGTCCAAGGCGCAAAAGTATGGAGTGCAGGGCTACCCCACCATCAAGTTCTTCGCCCCTGGCAAGAAATCTTCAGATTCCGTTGCGGAGTACGACGGCGGCCGCACTGCCAACGACATCGTCAACTGGGCCCTGGAAAAGCTGTCGGAAAATATCCCCGCCCCCGAAATTCTTCAGGTGGTCGACGAGAAAAGTTTCAAAGAAGCCTGCGATGAAAAACCGCTGTGCGTCGTGTCCGTCTTGCCGCACATCCTAGATTGCCAGTCTGAATGCAGAAAGGGTTACTTGGACGTCCTGAAGGAGCTCGGCGAAAAGTACAAGAAGAAACTTTGGGGGCAAGTGATGACATTATTCCGTGATTAACGATAAATAATTTGAAATTTATTTTTTCAGATGGGTGTGGTCCGAGGCTGGAGCTCAAGTTGATCTGGAGAACGCGCTGGAACTGGGCGGATTCGGTTACCCTGCCATGGCCGTTGTCAATGCCAAGAAAATGAAATACTCAATTCTCAGAGGGTCGTTTTCCAGGGATGGCATCAACGAGTTCCTCAGGTAGGTACAAGGTTTTTGCAATGTAGCATGAGCAGAAATTAGCCTTGGCTTGGAAAAAGGCTTAAGCATAGGAAGCAAAAAACATCCAGTGGCGTAGAAAATATGGCGGGGGATGAAAAAGCGGGCTCGCCCAATATCTACGCCACTGAACTATTTTGACAAAACCACTGATAGTTCATACGTATGTATCTGACAGCAGCGACAACTAAACTGCTATCGGAAAAATGGTTCGACTTTGAAGATCAATAACTTCCGATTGCCGAATGAAATTTCCATTTTGTTTGTTGTGTTAATGAACCCAATGTTTTCGTAACCTATTCTGTGTAGATTAATGTTGAAAAACTTTATGTAAAATTTCTACAGGATGATACGTAAAATGCTGCAAAATTGTACCGACTTCATCGTACCCCCGTTTGTAAAAAAAAAATTGTATTCTAATACAAAAGTCATGGAAGTGTGGTGTATTATCTCGAAACGGTTTTGGAATTACCCAGATTGGAAGTCTAATATTAAAGATATAAATTTGTATGTTGAATGTTACAGATTTGCCTTGTTGGCACGCGAGCTCAAGTCACTTTTGATGAATGGATGTTGACACTGAGCAAGATTGTTCTTACAACAATCCAAGACAATTTTACTCTCAACACAACCCAAATGTTTGGTATGGGGTCAAGCAGGGGGCACTTTTTGAAGTGGTTGTCACTGCCTGTTTTTCGTACGTTGAATTTTGTCAGAAGTTCATCAGAATTTTAGATGTGGAACATGTTCTGTTTGCAAGTTTGACACCTGAACATGGTAACGATGTAAAACTTCAGTTTCCGAGTGAAGTAAAGCCCCCGGGACAATATACTTTTTTTGCTTGTGCTATGCCTGAGTTTCGTAAATCTGCAACATTCAACAATAAAATTTATATCTTCAATGTTCAACTTCCAATCTGGGTGATTCCAAAACCGCTTCGAGGTAAGACACCACACTTCATGATTTTTGTATTAGAATATTGAAAAAACATTTTACGATAAAGTTGTTGCAATTTTGCACCATTTTACGTATCACCCTGTAGAAAATTTACATGAAGTTACTCAACATTCACTATTATAGGATAGGTTACAAAAAGATTAAGCTAGTTAACGCAACAAACAAAATGGAAATCGCAATCGGCAGTCGGGAGACATTGGTCTCCAAAGTCGAACAATTTTTCTGATACCGACTACTTCGTTGTCCAGCAGTTTATACAGGGTGATTCACCACCAAATGGACATATCCTAAGGGTGGTCCAGTTTTTCCAGGCAAACCAGGATCTGGCTTTGAAATTTTTCTTACACTGTTCGTTTTGAAGCTACAGGGTGATTTTCGATTTTTTTAATAAGAAGTCACTTAAGAACGATCCAATGGATTTGATTGAAATTTTGTGGGTAAATTCTTCTATTGATAGGTGACACATCGGCTTATCAAGCAGTTTGAAATTTCCAGGGCCGGCCTTGATAAAAAAAAACTTCAAAGCTTTTTTCAAAAAAAATATTCTGTATGCATATTTTTTTTCGAATTCATTTTTAAATTCAGAAACTAAATGAAACAAGAATAATTTTTAACATAATCCTAATCTTCTCTAATTTCGCTGCCACTGGTTAGATTTGTTCAAAACTTTGCATGCACATTTGCGCTGTTGAGAAACTTCTCTACACTAAATTTGAAGTTCCTACCTTTGACCGTTCTTCAGCAAATAATTGAAAAACTTTGTTTCACTTCTTACTTTTGACGGGCTGCAACTCCCTTACGAAGCACTTTTAGAAAAAGTGTTACTCTCACTTTTTGATAATTTTTTGGAGAGGAATCACCTCTCGAAGTTTCATTATGCAAGGTCACCGAAACACCTTGTTTGTGGCTGCCACCTTCCGTGACCTGAGAAAAGCTTTCGATTGCGTCCAGCGCGCCCCGTTTCCAAAGAAGCTCTCCAGATGTGATTTTGTTGACAGCATCAATCTTGTTTCCTTCTACTTAGAGAACAGATGGCACAGAGGGTAAGATGCGGTGGTGCAGTCTCAGATGAGATGCCGATAACAACGGGTGTTCCCAATCTTGGGCCCATTGCTTTTTTAGACCTATGTAAACGACCTTCCACTGCATGTTGCCTCTGCTGACGTCATTGTGTTTGCTGACGACACCACGCTGGTGAATTCTGGAGAATGCGTCGACCGACTTTTGGAGGTGGGGCGCGCTACGCTTTTGGAGACTGAGCAGTGGTTTCCATCTAACCTGCTCAGTCCAAACCATTCTAAAACGTCTACAGTCATATTCTCCTCAAGAGAGACTGGTGGCTTCGAAAATCCGGACTTTGTTCGGTTTTTGGTAGTCAACCTGAACCCTCCATTGAGGTGGGACAGGGACATCGATGATCTTTCATGTAAGCTGAGTAGCAATATCTACTTGATGCGACTGCTGAGCCTGGAGGTGTCCCTGTCCACTCATAGGGTGGCATACTTTGCTCTGTGTCACTCCATTATGTCTTATGTCTTGCTGGCCTGGGGAGGGGTTTCGTCTTTGAGTAGGGTTTTTTGGCTTCAGATGTTCGAATCTTGGACGGTAAGGGTCATCGGGGGGACTGCAGGGATTTGTTCGCTGTTCACGGAATCTTGACTTTTCCCTGTGTATGTTCATCCTTGAGTGCTTGATTTATGCCAGGCTCCACATTTCAAAGTTTGGTTTCAAAAAATAGTGTTTTTTTTTCAACTTAGCTGTCTGATGGTAAATCTTATGTGTACATTTTCGACAAGCGTCGTTTCCACAGGCCTACTCAAAACAGGGTACCGTATCAAAAGCGTTTAACGAGGGGTGACCATTGTGGAGGTTTTCTGTCCTTTGCCTTGGAGATCCGTGGAAGTTTGGTGGAGATCCGTGGAGGTTTTTGGGGATCCATTGAGATCCATGGTGGTTTTGTGGAGATCCATGGAGGTTTCGTGGAGATCCGTGGAGGTTTCGTGGAGATCTGTGGAGACTTTTTCTCAATTGGGAGATTTTTCCGATGTTTGGAGTCATCTTTGGATCGATTTGTTGATAAGCTTGATTTGTTGGCCAGCTCTAGTTGAAAATCGTAATAAAGTACTTTGTATCGATAGGTCGCGAATTTCTGATACCGTTGATACAGAATTCTGTATTATCCCATTTAAGACGATCTGTAATAGATGTCACCTCTGTTGTCACTTCTTTGTTTCCAAGTTTGTTTTGTTTTGTCATAACTACTTACTACAGCTACTGTACTTACAATTTAATTTAAATGATACCTATAGAGGGTGTTTGCAAGCTTGGGGTATAAAATTGAACCCACAGTTGGAGAAATGCTCCAATAGTGCCAGAAGAATGTTGAAAAAAATTATGATTTTTATTTTAAATATGGAGGGTCAAACGGAGGTTCTTCGATCCCCTCTATTTTCGTTATTTTGAAAAATTTTAGTGATGAATCTCTTTCCATCAGACTAAAAAGCGATTTTTTTTCTATTTTTCCTCGAAAATTCCCATGAAAGGTTCTAAAGATTATAAAACTGATGTGGAGCAACAAATAACACAAATAGTTCTCATATCAAATTTTCTGCATGCATTCTTGAAGAAAACAGGATTTGAAACAGGAACATTCAAAAGTTCAAAAACATTACTTCTTGGTCTGTTTAGAAGAGTTTACTGTTTATTATTTCCTTAGATACAATACAGTAGCCTATGGATTTGTATATACTGTTTTTTTTTTCTGTTTTGTGATATTGTATTGTACCTAAGAAAACAATTAACAATCATTTATTGATTGATTCATTTATTTATTTATTCAAGAGTTCACTGAAATATTTCAAAAGAACGAAAATGAAGGGGGTCGAAGGACCACCTTTTGACCCTTCATATTTTCAGAAATTACAACCCTAAAATTTTTCTGATACTTTTGAAATATTTCATCAACTACGATTCAGTTTTCTACCCCAAGTTTGCAAACACCCTGCATATTAGTTTTCTTGAATAAACTTCTGAGTTTGCTTTTGTGGTGTTCTCTTACCTACACTTACCTTGAAATAATAATAATTATAATGTCAGCTTTTTCCAATCTCAGCTTCTTGTGTAGCCGTGTGCTCGCACAGACATTTTCATGAACGCCCTCCAATTGCTGTTTGCATCTTTGATAATTCAATAAATGATTCAAGGAAGGGCTCGGTTTATTTTCTCTAGGTGCGCTGTTGTATTCAAATTGTTTCTTTTTCCAAGAACAGATTTTTTTTCCATGGACCTGGATCTGGTGTCGGTCTTTTACAAGCTTTCCAACAAGCTTGGCATGGGATTAAAAATATTGGTAGAAAAAAAAAGGACCGTTGCCCCTGACGTTGTCCCAATATGAAAAAGTTGACTCGAAGGTTGACTTCAACGGTTTTCATCAATAAATCACGCTTTTCAAGCAAATATGACGAAAGTACGATTGAAAAATCACAAATTTGCAGTAATTATGTACGTATGTATGTGAATACTGCGCATGCGCTAGACTGTGGGGATCCATGGAGGTTTTGTGGAGATCCGCGGAGGTTTTTTGTACCAGATTTTTGGCCGTGGTCGACCCCTCGGTGTCAAAGGTGGTTGAGGTCTTCATTGGCTCTTGAATCATGGCGGTGGATGAAATCGAATTTTAAACAAAAAAATTACAGGGATCTATCATACGGGCGTGGAAACACTGCTCCCGTGAAAGGATCCGTCTTGCCGAAAATAGAGAAAGTGGACCCGTGGGACGGGAAAGATGGCGAGCTACCCCAGGAAGAAGACATCGACTTGTCCGACATCGATCTCGATGAAAAAGAGGAGCTGTAAAGCATATTGTTGAATTGAACTAAAAGACTTATATCAGTTATTAGCGTAAATATTTTGATACTGATGTTTTGTGTATTTTTTTTTTGTAAGATAGAGAAGTGTTGGATACAAAAAAAAATTAAATGATTTGAATTCTGCGCTCTGATAAAATGTGAAATGTGTGTTAATTTTATTACTTTTTTTTTTATTCACCATCTGAGCGAGCCCTGGTTCTCATTTCAATGAATGTCTTCGCAAAATGTAGAAAAATACTATATTTCATAGAACTAGCAAGGATATGGGCTTGCATGGTTATGAGGCAGGCATAATGTCAATTACGGTAGCCGTTTAGTAGCTGTAGTTTCTTAAGAAGCGTAACAAAATGTATGTGTAGCTGTTTGTGGATTTTGATTTAGGGAGATACTCAAAAAGACAGTTGAAATAGTCGTAAGTATAGTGTAATTATCCATTACTTCTCTAAAATTTGTTCCAGCACCGCAGTTATGTAAATTACCTATTAATTATTTATAAAGTGAACTAATATATTTTTCATTTCCCTACCCTCGTTTAACTGATCCTGAATGTAACAATGTCTGAAGATGGCAATGAAATTTAATGAGCAAGCGCGTCCAACAAAAAAAAAAAAACTCCAAACAGAAAGTATTTTTTGGGTCCTGTGTAGGAGGAGGCATTGTGATTCTTTTAAATGCTGCGCGTGGGTGTGATATGTAATAACGACAGTAATAATTGTAGGTTTATGGTTAAATACATAGAAACTTCATTCTAATTATTATCCTGCAGCTCTAATTGGAAATATAATCCGTCGTTGCTTTTGAATGGTCAACCCAGATGTCACAAGATTTGAATGTCATATAAGGAAGTTTTTCAGTTTGGGCGCATGAAACATTGTGTCATTGGAATGAGTCAAAGGTGTCGGTAAAATGCAAAATTTGCCAGTTGAACAACCTAGTGAAAAAGCAAGGTCACTCAAATTGAGGACTGACACTTTTTTTCTTCCATAACCACTTTTTATGTCGGCTCCCGGACGAAAAGCATGTTTTGATGAAAGCAAATTGAGACGCTCTGTTCTCTGATACAGATAAAATTTGGTTTTCAATAGCACGTCCTTTGAAAAATCCACACGGCCCGCGTGTTGAGGTTGCGGAAGTAATATAAATAGAAGTTCATACATGGTTCACTTTCCCCTACTGTGAATGTCCTCGTCTACGTAAGTACGTAGTCCACCATTCGGATCTTTCCTAAAATAGATCGTTCCCGAAGATCTCTGACGTCACCCACAGGTGTACGCCAACGCATTTGAATTACTTGGCGAGTCGTTGAGAATACGCACACAAAATGCATTTTTTCGTTTACTGTTTCATGTAAAAAAAAGCACATTGATGCACATATGCACTGCGTGACCTTCCATATATCGCAATGAAGTTTATCGATTTCATCGCCGATCAGTGCCAAGCGCAACTGTAATTTAGATTTTTCGAAAAACGAAAACCGTTCTCATTACTCGCCACTAAAAATGTGCCACATTTGTTAGGAGAGGTGGTTGTATTGAGGTTGTATCACAATTTAAATTTAGACCTACAAATCTATTATTATAATTTGTGTGTGACCTAGTTTAACACCTTCAAGAGAAAATGAAACATCACTTTTTTTGTGTGAAGATCGCGATAAAGTAACTTTTATTGATACACAATTCTCATCATAACAGTGTCATAAAAAATATATTTTGTAAATAAAATTATTTCATCATAAATATTAATGGTTTTAAGATAAAAATATACATAATAATAGGCATTAAGTGTCAATTTTTTGTTTTTTTTTTTTAAATAAATACATAATAAATTATGAGTATACCTACAGCTCAATAATAACACAGTTTTCCGACAAACTGCAAAATATATTCCAACTCACTGTCAAAGTTAGTATTAAGTACAATACAAAAATAGACTGTACTAAAACGTACAATGCATAGAATACTTTATAAAAATCAATTCGGAAGAGTATCTTGCAATATATCTTTAGCAGTTGTCGAAAGGTAATCAGGGAACTTGATTTCGAAATTGACTATCAAGTCGCCGTGACGGGAAGGCTCTTTGGGCAGTGGTAATCCGTATCCTACGATACACCTGGTCGTGGAAGGCGTTATGATGTCAGTTGTGAAAACAATAGGGATTTTCGTGTTGTTCATTGTTGGCACTTCGATCCTGCATCCGCACAAAGCCTGGACAAATGACGATTATCAGTCAAAACCTTAACCTTGAGGCCAAATTATAGATTGACGCAAGCGATAACGTAAGAGAATTGACCAACCACCACTGTCGACTAGAGGGGCGGGATCGCGGTCGGATAACAACACTGATTGGTCCGTCCTCTTACGGGGTCAATCCGATACGGTTTGCTGCTCCAAGTTCCAACGCGATTGGAGCATGGAGTATCGCTCTGAAATAGGATCGGGATTCAGGAAGGGTTTCGTTAACAAATGTCGTCTTTGCACGTCCTTTGGTCGTTTCGATAGCTTGTGCTTTGAGGTGCAAGAACCGATTTACGAATGGTTACAACTTTGGTTGGAACTTGGAACGCAAGACGGGTCATCTGGGTCGCCCGGCAAACGGTTGGAACGCGTTTTATTGCGCATGCGCTAAACGTTTTTTTTTGTTGTTATTGAACAGGTTGGAATGATTAGATAAAAACAAAAACCTATGCTTAAGGTTTATTCATCAGCTGTGCGATGCTTCTGACGACAACAGTTTTTTTTTTGTGCTTTGGAACCAACCTATAATTTGGACTTGACTGTGTCAAAGCTTCATTAACATTGGCTGGCCATTAAACGTTATCGGCCAATAGGAAAGCTTAACGCCGTTCAAATCAAATATTCAATTAGTGGAGTTAGTGATGGGATAAGGTGTTATTTATTACCCACCTGTTTCAGCGTGACTTTGGCAGTATACTTGATATCGCTGCCTTCACGTCTGAAATGAGGATGGGGCTTGTCCCGGATGATGAAAACAATATCAGCGGGGATCTTGTTGCGCCCCTGGTCGCCTTCACGTTGAAAAGTAATTTTCGTCCCGGCTTTCCATCCCGGTTTGATGTTGATGGTTAGGACTTTGTCTTCTTTCTTGGTGGTGCCGTCTGACTGGAGCACCCTCCGACTTATCCGCATCTTCTTGGTGCACCCTTTGGTGATGTCCTCCAGCGACACGTACAGGTCATGTTCGATAGGTGGGTCCTGGATTTTGTCTTTGTTCCGGTTGGGCGTGCTGTGGAAGTTGAAGGAATGGCTGCGGAATGCCGCCCCCGGCCTCGGCGGGCCGCCCCCGGTGATGTGCGAAAACGGATCGTCGACGTCCATGTCGTCATCGTGGAAGCCGAAAATATTAGAGCTGTTTCCGAAGAACGATTGGAAAGGACTGGCGTTTCCGAAGAACTGTGCAAATGTAGCCCTGGGGTCTCCGTGGTAGGCATAGCTGAAGCTGCTCGGGAAGTCGTTGAAACCGGACGAACCGCTCTTCAGGCCGTCGGAGCCGTATTTGTCGTAGGCGTCGCGTTTTTTCTTGTCAGAGAGCACCTCGTAGGCCTCCGCCACTTCTTTGAATCGCTCTTCGGCATTCGGCGATTTGTTTTTGTCAGGGTGGTACTTCAGAGCCAGCTTCCTGTACGCTTTCTTGATGTCGTCATCGGTGGCCCCCTTGGTCAATCCCAGGATTTTGTAGTAATCTTTACCCATGGCGTTCCAAATTTCACACCCGCGAACCTTTTGCGACCGAACCTCACCGCCCCAACCAAAATCACTTGACCAACCACTTGGTGCAACACCCAACAAACAAATGGGCTAACATTTGCCAGTTTGCCACCAGGCCACCACTTCCACCTTCCACTTCACTTAGGTGTATTTTGTGTAAGGTTATAATCAATTTCTAAATTCGCGAATATACTGGAACATTCCCGAAGCTCACCGCACATGGGCGTAGCTTTGGCTCCAATCAGCTTTTTTTCGGCATTTCTCAGCTAAAACGCCAAAAATTGCAAATCATACGTTCCTGTACTGCCTTTGGAGCGCGAATAATGCATCGCTACAACTTATTTGTCTCATTTTCACTTGTTTTCAAAACAATCGAAAGGCAGGAAGCACGCCGCTACTGTGCTTCAAAAGCGCGCCAAATTTGAAACCGGAAAAATCGAATGCCACAGCCCACCACCACGACCAAAACAAAAAGGCGATAGTTCATTACTATTTAATTACCATTACAAAATGACGATGAATATTTTGATATCAACAACTAACATTTATAACATTAAGTACAGTTGTAACAGATCAGAAGCTTGAAAATCTGCGATTTTTAGCATCAATTTACTATTATTATACAAAACAGCCGTTTCTTGAACACAAAATGAGATATGAGACATACATACATGAACAGATGAAACCCGTATACCCATCAATGGTATACCTCGGACCATGCGGCTAGCTACACCACAACATTTTTGACAAATACGAAGGTCTCAAAAAGCTAGCTAGCCCCACAGAACTTTAGGTAACATAACACAATTGAAAAATTAATTATTTAAAAGGACACTGCAAAACAGGCAAAATTTCAGTCATCAATTTAATAGATCGCAAATTTTACGTTGACCAATGATTTTCTGATTCAGCAAAAGTTAGAATATCCATTAATACGCGAAAAATTTGAGATTGCAACTAAAATCGATTTTACACCAAAGATAACAAGGACTAACCACTTAATTATGGCAACGTTTTTGATTTTTTTCTTTTAATTAATTTGCTGACCAATAATAGTTATAACAATTATACCTACTGTCTTAATCTTCCTCTAGTAAATGTACCTACTTACTTCAGTGTAATTTTTTCAATTTGAATTTGAAATTTGTTGAATAACCAAAAAACACATATGAGCACTGTCATCTAAAGTCAGGTTTATACAGTCGTTTTTGAAAAATTCGAGCTAATATTAGTTTAAAAGTACCGCTTCGTACAGATGTAAATTTAGTAGCTTAGTCAACATTTTTGTTTTTACATACTTTTTACACTGAATTTATATTTATTTACGTTTACTATGAATAGCCAAATTTTTATCTGAAGGGCGTTCGGACACATAAATACGAAGCGGCTGAAGGGACATTATTTATTATGAAAAAAAAAAAAAGGATTAACTTCGTGATAGTATCACAAAGTTAAGTGGGGGGGAGGACTTCAGTACAACTTACTATCACGAAGTTAAGTGGAGGGGAGAGTTTACTACGAGATAGCAACACAAAATTAAATTGGGAGGGGACTTTAGTACGACTTACTATCACGTAGTAAACTTTAGTACGACTTACTATCACGAAGTAAACTTTAGTACGACTTACTATCACGAAGTAAACTGTAGTATGAGTTACTATCACGTAGTAAAGTTAAGAGGGAGTTTACTACGAGATAGTATTACGAAATCAAATCAGGAGGGGACTTTACTACGAGTTACTATCACGTAGTAAACTTTAGTATGACTTACTATCACGAAGTAAAGTTGAGAAGAAGTTTACTACGTGATAGTAAGTCGTACTTGAGTCCCGTCCGGATTCAATTTCGTAATACTATCTCGTAGTAAACTCCCTCTCAACTTTTCTACGTGACAGTAACTCGTACTAAAGTCCCCCTCCCCACTTTGTGATACTATCACGTAGTTAATCCAAAATTTATTATAATAAATAATATGTCCCTTCAGCCGCTTCGTACATAAATACTTCCTCAACTTTTAAACCTAGAATTGAACTAACATTAGCGCTGTATAAGCCTGGCTCAACAAGAGGTGCAACTTCAAAACCGAAAAATACTTGTTGAATTTTTTCGAACAATTTTTCCTTTTCCACTATTTAACAAGTAATAAAACAAACCTTCCTATGTCTAATTAAGTGTAAGCTTACACAACTAAGCAGTTAATCCTGGGTAGTAAAAGGTGTTTAAACAATAATTACAATAGGAAGTTCAGGTTCAAGGCTCTCGAGATGAAGCAAAAGGTATCTGTTACTTCTTCAATCTGAAACAGGGGAAAACAATTAGTTATTTGAAAGGAATTGATATGTCTTTCAATACAAAGCAAGTCCCAAAATTTTCATGAGCGCGATTCTTTTTAGCGCATTTTTTGATAGGTACGCAGTTTGTAGCACAAGATCAGTAATAAGGTAGTAAGTCGAAATAGTATTTTTCGATACAAAAGCGCGTTTTCAGGCCCGAAGCCTTGTTTGCCATCATGAGGCGTAGCCCAATGCTGCAAAAGAGGCTGAGGGCCTGAAAAAGCTCAGCGCTCGTGTGTCAAACAACGTTTTTCGTAATCGTTGCTTAAATTGAGAGAAAACTCGAATTTCTTGTAAATTTTGACACTACTTTGACGAATGTCAAGCTGGATACATAAACTGCAAAACTTATATTTTTGATCATGTATTACTTTGCGCGTCATGTATCTATGGAACAATTACGAAAATACAGTTACGCTACTGTACTTTCAACTCCAAGCGGATATCTTTGTATCTTTCATCATCTCAAAATATTTAGTTCTTGAACACTTTTGTCAACAATACCCTGCTCCTTGTCATGATCCAGAAAAATGTAACATACCCCTCAGCATTCACGTCCTAAGAAACATACGAGCAATCAAAGTTTACAAATTAAAGCTGAAGAAAAAAATTAAGACAGATAGAGTTTCAGATAGAAATTCTTCTACAATAACTATCCAGTAAATGATGTTATGTCAAACAATAATGATTGAACAATTTCTTTCAAGTCAACTGAAAATTATCAGTGGCCAATTTATGGTTTGCACTGTCAAACTATATTTGTGTGTAAACTCTGACACCCTGCATCTTTCTTAGAACGCGCAATAACAAGCACGGGTCGGTCAAAAGTATGGAATAATGCAAATTATTTTTTCCGTGTCAAGTCCCATAAGTGAAATTTATATATTTCCAATATTTTGGCATTTTTAGCGCATTTTCGTAAGAAAATGACGCATATATGGCTGGTTTGTCTGTCTGTCTGTCTGTTTGTCTGTCCGTGTAGAAATTAAGACTCTTGTACTCCTTCTCGGGGAATGAAGTTAGAGCCTTGGAACTTTTTTTAAATGATAGCTGATGTCGCCAAGGCTGGCCAATGGGCATTATTTTTTTTATCTCTCTTCTCCTCTTCACTCCTCTTCCGGGAATGAAGCTAGAGCCTTGGAACTTCGTCCGATGGATAGCTGATATCCCCAATGGTGGCCAATGGGCATTATTTTTTATATACGAACATAGTTATCACTATTATTATCAAAAAACAAAGATGTATGAACATTCCTATTTTAAGATGAATTTCATGATTCCGCCGCTATCTTGACCGCCATATTGAAATCTCTTATTAGTGGAACAATTGACATGAAACTTGGAACTTACTCTTGTCTTGTATGAACATTTTTATTTTCAAGCAGAATTTCATGATTTCGCCGCCATCTTCGCCTTTATATTGAAATCTGTTATTAGTGGAGGGATTGTCATGAAACTTAGAACTCACGCTTGTCGCCTTGTCTTGTATAATAATTCTAATTTTCGAGTTGAATTTATGATTCTGCCGCTGTCTTGGCCGCCATATTGAAATTCATCAGTGAAACGATTGTCATGAAACGTGAAACTTACTCTTGTCACGCATGAACATTCAATTTTTACCTCCCCCGTTTTTACGCAATGACATGAGTGTCACTCTTTCGCGCACTTCTCCAAACGCGCTTTTGTCCTCGCTTTGTCCGTCCGTCCGTCCGTCCGTCACAGCATCTAGTCCTAGACGAAAAGGTTTTTGCGAAAAAATTTTACTCCATTGGGTAGCTCATGACCTTGTATCCCGAACCAAAAAAAATCTCGACGAAATAATAATAGACAATGACAATAATAACAATTTAGTGTGACGCCGCATCGCCGTTGAATGCTGCATTTCAGAAGCCGGCCTGATCTCGAAAGTTATCACATGCGAGGAAGTACCCGATCTTATCATTTTACCATAATACATATGCGGAGTTATATTTAGAGGATGATTTTAACTTCATTTTAATGAAAATTTCACATCGGTGCGAGTGCAGGCCAATAGTTATTAATTTTTGAAAATGACTCCGAAACTACGGCTCGGCCGCAAATGATTTATTCGTTGCTTGCTGGTGCTTGATATCCTTTCCTCCGAACAAAACGAAATTCAATACAGAAAATATTTCAACTCGAATGGGTAGCTGATGGCCTTGAATCAAGAAAAAATTTGCCGAAATAATCATGAACAATTACAAAAATAACATTTTGGTGTAGGGCGGCTTCGCCGATCAAGTGCTGGCATTCGCGGTAAGATGTAGAAAGTTGCGATATGCAGGCAACTACAATTTCTTAATGAAATACATCACTGCATGTACGGCATTATATTTAGAGAACAATTTGAACTTTCTTTTGACAAAAACTCCACTTCGATCCGACCGTCGGGTCAATTGTTATTAATTTTTGAAAACGACCGCAAAGCCACGGCTCGGCGCATATTACACGACCCTACAAATTTAAAATCAGACGTGCCGAAATAGTAATTGAACATTTTGAAATAGCCAATACTAGGTACCTGAAGGATAATGGCACTCAAATTACGAAACATGTTCGCTCAATAACAAAAAAAAAAGTAGGTAGGTATCACTAAAAATCATGTGACAGGCTACCATTTTTTCGGTTTTTCGATAAAAAAAAGAAATGTTTCAATTCAAAGGTGAACCCGATATTCGTGTTCAGGAGGTCGAAATCAGTCGGAGAACATTTTTTTATATAAAGGAACAGAATGACGCTTATGTGGCCGGTTTGTCTGTCTGTCTGTCTGTCCGAGTCCGTGCAGAAATTGAGACGCTGTACTCCTTCTCGAGAATTGAAACAAGAGTCTTGGAACTTTTTTCCGAATAATAGCTGATGTCCCCAAGGGTGGCCAATGGGCACTATTTTTGTTATCCATACATCGTTATCATTATTCTCAAAAAACAGAGATCTCCTGTGCACTTCGATGAAGTTGAACTTCTCCTCGGGAAATAAAGCTACAGCCCTTGAAGATTGAACTTTATCCGGTGGATAGCTTAGGTCCTCAAGGACCAAATAGGCAGGTTGGCTTTCATAATTCGGCCGCCATCTTGGCTGCCATATTGAAATTTCTTATTAGTGGAACGATTGTCATGAAACTTGAAACTTACCCTTGTCTAGTACGATCATTCTTATTTTCAAGCCAAATTTCATGATTGCCCCACCATCTTGGCCGCCATATTGAAATATCTTGTTAGTGGAACGATTTTCATGAAACTTGGAACTTACCCTTGTCTAGTACGATCATTTTGATTTTCAAGCCGAATTTCATGATTCTGTCGATATTTTGGCCGCCATATTGGAATTTTTTGCCCAAGACGGTAGAACTCTAATCACTTAACATCTTGCGTTCACTAATCCTCCAAAAAGGAAGTGCGCTACTGAGCCTTATGCCCATGAGGCGTATTCGCTTGTTTCAATTGCACACCATACTTTCACTTTCCCTGCCCGTCCAAAGAAAAGTTACGTAATGATGTAGGGAAAACGTTCTAACACGATAGCTGCTGAACCGTTATGTGATCGACTTGAAATCTGGTATACAGCCAGGGCCAATGAACTGACAAACAACTGATGAACAATGACTTCGCTGTCATCTGTCAAACGGAGGTGTCACTATCAAAAAATGACAGGAGATAGGAGCTTAATCTCACGAAACTTGACTTCCAATATATCATTTGAAAGCCCTTGAGAAGCTGTATTCAGAATAGTTGAAAGTATTCCTCTACCTGTAATCTGTCAACAATAATTGGAAAATCGGTTGTGTCACCCCAAAACTTTCCCGACTAGTATCCAGGAACATATGGAAATTTTTGTTCAAAATGTCTTTTCAGGCGAGAAGTTGGAATTAGAGAGAAAGATTGGATCATTTGCAGGAAATATAAAATTTGATCAGGAAAATTTGAATTTTCGGGAAAACCTCAAATCTTATTCCAAATCATCTTATCGTGAAAGTTGTCAATTAAGGCTTCACTCTGAGCTCCATCATTCAAGTCTGGTCTCGAAAACCCAAGCCAGTTTTACATTTTCAACCGGAAAATTCCCGGGAAATAAGAAGAAAATTGTTGGAGTTCAGGAACGAGTTAATCGGACTAACGGTTTTTGAGTTTTCTATTCTGGAAAAACTGCAAATTTCCAACTCTTTATTCTGTGAACAGATTTCCACCTTTTTTTAAACAAGAGGTAACTGATCCTTGAACATCTTCCAACAAATTTTTTCCTTAATTTTCCGAGAGTTTTCCAGTTATGAAAATGCAAAACCTGCTTATCGAGGGCGGACTCAAAATGAAGCTTCAATTGTCGATTTTTACAATGACATGATTTGAAAAAGACTTGAGTTTTTTCCGGAAAATTCAAATTTTCTTGAAAAAATTACAATTTCCTACAAATTTGTTTCAATCTTCATGAAAAAAGAATTTAAAAAATCTGTTGTGGGGCGACACAAAACTTTCCCGGCGGTATCCAGAGACGTCAGTAATGATTTTGATCGAAGTGTCCCTTCGGGAGGGGGCGATTCGATTTGGAAATTGATGAAAAAATTCTATTTAGTCGAGCGTTTAGCGAGCATTCTGCATCCATTGTTGAGCGGACAGAAAAAATGACAGGTAAGGTCAGTTTTCCAAGGTGATGAAATGATCCAAAAGGTAGAACTAGGTAGCTAACTGTTGTGATATCTCAAAAATGCAATGCTGGTTCCTTTTTGAAATTTTTGTTCCTACTTTAGATATGATGATGAAATTACAAAAACTTGATTAAAAACTTTTACTGCATCTATGTGTCAAATTTCAACTCTATATTTTTAATTTAGAGCTTGGGCAGACAAACCCAGACCCAATGTGCCACCTGAGGGCTTTCGATCAAAATCATCCACCCAAAGTCTAATCAGATCATTCCAGGTTGAACTTAGGCCTCCGTACCTGATTTCGATTCGATCGGATCAATAATTCGGTAATTATCGTGACAGAACCGCTTAATTTGTACGATCGCATGAGTGGTTTTATATTTTCAGGAGAAAAATTTCCGGTAAATTGGAGAGAAATTATTGGAAAATGTTCAAAAACCAGTTATCTATTCCCTGAAAAAAACAATTCCAAGAAATCTGTTCACGGAATAAAAAGTTGGAAAATTTGCAGTTTTTCCAGAGAGGAAAACTCGGCAACTGTTGATCCGATTTCGAAAATTTTCCCTCCAAAAATTAGCTCAATCTTTTCTCCAACTTTTATTGACAGCATGTCTGCACCTAAAATTAATATTTCGTGGGGTCTACCGCATGTAGAAGTTTGCATTGCGTTTTTCTCAAATTCACGGAATGTGCAAATTTCATTTTGAAAAAATTACAGTCGGAGAACCAAAACCGTGTCAACTTTGAAAATAGACCTGCACGACGCTCAATACAATCTACTTTCGATATCAGTTGAAATTTCCAAAAAAAGTCGATTCCCGAGCAGGAATAAATTTTTGAGTGGAGTCCTGCTACAAAAGCGAGTCGTGCTGGTCGAAACACCGGCGAGAGCCCCTCCTGAGTGGCAACGGCCAGGAGAAATTTTGAAAATTCATTACGCCCAACTGGAGAATGGTGGAGAACTGCAACTGCGACCTCAATTTGACTCTTTTGTTGTGTTGCTTTCTGCCAAATCTGGTTCCAATCCATCGGATAGATTTTGAATAATTAATTGGTAAAGTTTTGAACTTTAACATTTTTTATTATTTGACAGATGACAGATAGGGCAATGTTTCCAACTGTTCTGAATACAGTTTTCCAAGGGCTTTCAAATGACATATTGCAAGTTGAGTTCCGTGAGATATAGCTTCTGACATTTGATGGTAGTGACAATTGGGTTTGACAGATGACAGCCAAAAACTAATGGGCTCTTTTCAGGAAACAACCATGTTTGTATACCAAATATCAAGTCGATCCAGTCAACGTTACGGCAGTTATCGTGGAAGATCACAGACAGACACACACACATACACACACACACACATACACACACACACACAGACAGACATCATTCTGAAAATGGTCTTAATCGTCTTGGGGGACCTCAAAACGGATATATCCGGTGAAATCTCAAAACTTTTTTTCTGCACGATTACAATACTTTCCCTCCGTGTTCGTGGGTGGGCCGGGAAAGTAAAAATCCCAGAAGTTCCTGGATACTAGTCGGGAAAGTTTTGTGTCGTTCACAACTTTTTGTTCTCAGAAATACAAATGTTACAGATTGCCTTTGATCAAATATCTAGAGCATCAACAGTGACCTGGTTCATCTCTGATCTGAGGTGACCAGTTGAGCTTAGTGTCCAGTTAAATTCCCAAGCAAGCCACAGAGTGTCCCAAGCAATCCATCTAATGAGAATCTGTCTCCTCTTGTGTTGTATGCGATAGCGATGTGATGTTTTGGTTTTCCATTTTTCTGCACAGTCGTGTTAAATTTTTCTCACCAGGGGTGTCAACCAAGTGTTCACGATATTTTACATCTCAAGTTTCAGGTCTTTCAAGGTTTGTTCACCATCTGTTCCTCCATCTCTTTTTCGAACCTGATCTCGCTTTTATTTTGGGTATTTACTATTTTGTCTCGTTTGGTAATTCTGCACATTTATAAGTGGAAAGAAAGAAAGGCAATTCATCCAAGAGTAAGAGTGAAGGATCGTTTGGAGTTTCTTGGCCGCGATGGTACCTACGTTATACTTTTCTGGGTGAGAACGCGGAGAGTACTCTTCCAAGATATTCGAGATTAAAACTGAATGAACCTGTGTATTTATTGTTTTGAAGACCCACCAGTTTCGATGTCGGTTTTCCAGCCCCATGTCCCGCTCTAGTCTCAATCCTGATCATCAACGGATTGTGTTGCGACGGTGATTTTCCGACTTTGTGCTGCAGTTCCGCGATAAATTTCAGGGAGTGCAAGGGGACGACGCGGTCATCGTGATCGGCCGTCAGCAGGAGCGTTGCAGGATACTGTTTTCCGTCTTCCGGCACTCTGATGTTGTGCAGAGGAGAGTACTTGTACAAATACTCAAACTGGTCCATTTCTTCAGAACTGCCATAGTCCGACTTCCACGCGTACCCAATGGTGAACTTGTGGAAACGCAGCATGTCCAGAACGCTTGAAGGAAACAAAAGTGAAAATTATAGAGAAAGAATACTAGAATACTAGAATACTATTGTCAAAGCGCCACCTAGGAAAAGTTTCGTATCAAAATTCACTCGTGAGACTGTATGAAAGTGACAGAAAAAAATCGGTTACCAAACACTGTGGCAATGAAGTTGTTGGTGGTGGGGAAAACGGTCAGACTTTGAAGACTAGTGACTTCCAATTGTCGAAAGCGATTGTGATTCTGTTTCATGCAAAACTGTAAAATTGCTAACGAATATACCGCGCCCATATCCCCCCCCCCCCCCCTATTCATGAAATTTGACTACTTTCACAGCGGGGTAACATTTAAATGTCATTTTTCAACTACCCCAGCTACACTGGCGCCACCTAGAAAACTCACTATTTACCCCCCATTGTTGGTATAAGCTTTATTTTGTATGTATGCTTACCCAACTTGGCAAATCGCAGCGCCGAATAATTCAGGCGCTTGGTTGATACATGCCGCCACCAATAAACCTCCATTTGAGCCGCCTTGGATTGTCAATTTATCAACGCTGGTGTACTTATTTGAGACCAAGTACTTGGCAGCATACTGGAAATCGTCAAAGCAGTTTTGCTTGTTGCCAAAACGACCACCATTGTGCCAGCTGTCTCCGTATTCTCTGCACAACGACAACATTAAATCAATAATCAATTGATCAAAAATGATGAAAAAGCAACTGACCCTCCACCTCTGATGTTGGCCAACGCGTAAATACCGTCGAAATTTTCTATGAAAACCAAACGGGAAACGCCAAACGAAGGTGTCAGATTCACATTGAAGCCGCCGTATCCGTATAGCAGACACGGCTTAGTGCCGTCATTGACAAATCCCTGAAATGGATATCGTGAATTCGAGTACACGTGACACAATATTGAAATAAAACAAATAAAAATTTCGATAAATTAACGTATCGGCACCTTTTTACTTATGATGAACATTGGAATGTTAGTGCCGTCTTTGCTCTTGTAGAAAACTTGCTTCGTTTCGTATTTGGACGATTCAAAATCACCGACTTTGGTTTCGTGAAACAGCTGCTCCTTGATCGAACCATCGTCATGGAAGTTGACTTTGACGATCAAGTTTGGTGTGAGGAACGAACAGAAGCTGTAGAACATCTCCGTATGTTCTTTTTTGCCGGTTATCGAAGAGATCGTGCCGACATCCAGCTTGAATTCGTGGATTTTACTTCCGGTATTTATATCGTAGATGTGCATTATATTCTGAAATGGCATGCGGCTTGATGATGATGATGGTCTTTAATTTTTATTATTGTAGTCGAAGCGGTAGGCAAACAATCACTGGATTTCATGAGGAAAGAAAGCCACTTTGCACGATTAATGTATGGACCTTGATCATCGATTTAGCCCGCAGCACACTTATTTTCATCCCTTATGGGGGCAAAGAAAGTGGGGTGAAAGTGGCTTGCTTTCTTGAAAAAATCTAGTGTTTTTGGCCTGCCGCCTCGTAGATGATGCTGTAAATACTCGTAAATGCTCGTAGACTGCTGTAAATACCTTGACGTCCTGGAGGTAGCAAACCACCAAGTAACTATTATTAATGACGTGCGCCCAATCTAAGACATCCTTGGGATGTTCTTTGATCAAGTCCTTCCATTCTGACTCTTGGGGCTTGTCAAAGTCAATTACCACTATTCGGTAATTGGACGCATCCTTGTTGGTGCGGAAATAGAATTTCGTGCCGTTGTTTGTGATGTACTAACCAATCGAAAATAAAAGCGCGTATGTATAAAAAAAAATCTGCGAACAGGACTTTGCAATGAATTTGTACCTCGTAATCTGCTACGAATTCCGTTACGACTTCAGTGAGCTTCAGTTTTTTAGCGAGCTTTTCTTCAGTTAGTGGTGCGAAATAAAGCAAATTGTTCTTGCAACCCTTTGTACCCGTGATGACCAAGAACTTTCCGCAATCACTCACGTGAGCACCGCTAAAATAAATTTCAATGATTGTAAAAAAAAATTATGTATATTGTTCCACGTACATTCTGAGTTGAGGGTCATCAAATTCAACAGCCACAACATCCTGGGCTTGATCGGTTCCCAGCTCGTGGTAGTACAGTTTCTGATATTCGTTGGTTTTAGTTTCAGAACCGTCAGCTTTGCCGACTTGATCCATGTACGCCTGAAATTATTTAGCACGCAAATACATTTAGTACTAAGATGAATAATTATTGAGATCCATGAAATACAAGTTATTATGGTTCACTTGTTCACTAGGTAAAAAATTGCCTCATTCTTTCACCACCAGACTCCCGACCCAAAACTCCACACTATGGGCTGTGCAATTTTTTCATGAGTATAACGAACGGTAGCTTGCTTTTTAATTTCACAGTTCATTATTGGATCATAGGCCTGTGTCTGGATTCTAGATTCCATTTTGAGGAGTCGGTGGAACACAGTGTCACCTGGCACGTAGGCCTCATTACTGGGCCCATTGTACCCCTCTCCCAGACCAGCCGGACTCACCGAGCCGCAATGTGGTGCCTGGATGTTTGATGGTCGGTCCATCCAAGCACTGGGGCCGACAAGCGCACGGTTGACCTTGACTTGGTCTTTCACCCCCGGACCGCAGGTGCGGATGTCCGATACATCCTCGCTCCCTGCGCCGGTGTTCCTGACTTCGTCTGCCTCCCGACCACGCTGCCGGTTATCCTCTACACATTGCCGTACCGCCGGCTGGAGGCATGTATACTCGGGGGGGTTGCCTAAGACCACCTGAGGAGGAGTTCCAGACCGGCTTCGAATCAGATGAAAGACACCTAGTCACCCATCCAACTCTTGGCAGCGGCCAACGTTGCTGCAGTCGAGTTATCACCCGATTGGAGATACGCTACGCCCTCCTTCTAGGCCTGTGTCAGAAAAACTTGTGTGCCAAACTTTAATGAATCGATTCAGCGGTTCAAGAATGATGGCAAAAAAAGATTGTTCAAGTTCAACTTTGAAGGCCTGCATCTCCGTTATTATGCATTTCTGGAATATACTTTCTTGATAAAGTCTACCTCCTACCTATTTTTTTATTTAAAATCACCTACTGAAATTTGGCAGATTATCCTGGGATACAGCCTGTATTTAATTTATCGCTGATGCCCTTATGTGGAGTTTTGGCTCCTGGAGTCGGTTGACGAATGGTCCAGAGATGATCGATTGATCGTTATTAAGATGAGCGAAACGTACGCCATAGAAAAAGCCCTTGTTGTCGTGCATCCAGGTCATGGGAGAAAATTTGACCTTTTTCAAGATTTCATCGTAGTCCTTGCCGTTCTCCACGTTTTTAAACTTGATCTCCAACCAATCGGAGCCGCTGCTGCTGAGGCCGTAAGCAAAAGTCTTGCCATCCTCCGAGAACGCGGTGCCGGACAAAGCCACGGTTCCGTCCTCAGAAAGGGCATTCGGGTCCAGGAAAACTTTCGCTTCGTCGGTCAAATTCGGTTGCACGTAGATCACGCTTTGGTTTTGCAACCCTGCAACGTCCGCAACGTTGACAGATTAGTAAGTACATTGCATAGTTTTGACTGTATTGGTCATTTTGTTTTTTGCGAGACAGAACAATCACACTTGACAGTTGTTTTTACAACGAATTGTCGAAGTCCAAAGCCAACTAATTTGTTGCGAAGCTTATTTGATAAAAAACATGTCGATTGTTTTTAATTCAATTTCCATATAAACTACACACAAGACAATACGTCGTTCCAAAAATGTTTACCCTTTTTCAATTTGATGTAACTTTGGATTGCTACAATACATTTGTATTCTGTTCAAAGTTTTCGCTGACTTCATCCTTGACTATAAGTCCGCGGTTTTGTAAGACACTAGGTAATTCATATAAAGTTTGTACAGGGTGTTCAATAAAACAGTGCAAAACTTCTAAACCGTCTAGAAGCTTCTGTCCGAAAAAGATTTTTTTTCATCTTGAATTTTAACCAAAAAATGCCGAGATAGGCCTCAAAATACAGGATGGTGTTTAAATTTTCCGCTTATCTCCTTTATTTACAGGGCGAACACAAAAAAACATTTTTTTGGTTTTGCAGTCATAATTTCTTTTTTCGTTGACCGATTTTAAAAATTCGCGACTCGTATTGAATCTGAAACTTTAGGTAAAAAGACCTGTGGATCAGAATTGAATCAACATTCACTATTCAACACACTAAACATTCAGAATCAAGAATTCCATAATACTGAAAAAAAGCTTATTTGCCATTGTTTCAATCCGTAACGAATAATAAAAAGATTTTTTTTAGATAGATAGATAGATAGATAGATAGATAGATAGATAGATAGATAGATAGAAAGATATTGTTTTGCCTGCCAAATTTTTGTTTCTCAAGCGATTTCAACAGATTTAGTATCATTGTCTAGCTAAATACACTAACTAGCTAGTGTCTAGCTAGTGCTAGCTAGCTAGCTAGCTTAGCTAGTGTCTAGCAACTGTCTAGCTAAACTACACCTCCTAAGAAAAAGCTTATACTCTGTCGAGGAATTTTTCAGTCATCTTGAGTTTGACGTAAAATTTTAATATGTTGTGTTTTGTCATTTACATTAGTATTTTATTTATACATAGTTTATTTATACACCATATTACCATTGTATAACTACTCCTAGTAGGCCAGCCGCCGTTCAAATTGTGCAATTTTCGGAAAGCACGGGCAGGTGGCGTGTTCAGCATTTGTCGTTTGGTCGTTCAAATTAGTTATAAATCACGCTGTCTTCAAATTTCAACGTGGCGCCCAACTTACTGATAAATGTTGATGGTTTGGTACAGAAATTTTAATTTTTCTCATATGCGCTGATAATTTCTTGCGAGCTAATTGCTCTAGGCGACATCTAGCGACAAAATTCCAAATTCGAGGCTGACCTACTAGTAATAGTTATACAATGATATTACTATCTTCGAAATGTTCGACGTTTCTCTGTAATTGTCATTATAGGGAATAAAGCCTATCTATCTATCTATCTATTTAAATAAATAGGCATGTATGATTATGAATATGATCGAATTGTCAAAATTCAAAATGGCTAACAAAACTGAAAATAAGCCTTATTTTGCAGTCTTTTTTTTCATTGAAATTTGACAGTATGACAAAACTAGGGGCGTTTTTTGAAAGAACGAATCAACTTCTGCATTTTGAGGCCAGAACCAGAACCATTTAGGTCTCTTTCAAAAGCTACAAGGCATTTCCAAAATCGAAAAATATATATTTTTCATTTTCCTTGTAAGTACATTCTTGTAGCTTTCGAAAGAGACCTAAATGGTAAGATTCAGTCAAGGAATAAACCCATGGGGATTGATTCCGCAACGCTTATTTTACCAATATAAAGGTGCGTTCAGTCAGCTTATTTAGCCGCAAGTTTTAATTTTAGTCGTAAGCGCTGCATCACTTATTGGCTGTTCTGAGGAGGCTGGCTCATAAAGGTGGGTTCAGTCAGCTTGGTTTTAGTTTTAGTCGTAGTCGTTGTCGTAAATTTGAAAGTAGAAAGCACGCGTCATATGCGCGGCGTTCATACAGAGTTTTAGTTTTAATTTTAGTCGTAAGAATTCCGAACTTTGTCGTAAGATGCCGACTTGCAGGTGCGTAATTACCGGTATAAGGTATGAGCATGGATGGTGATGGTAATGGGTTGTATGTATCAATAAAAAAAATAGCATAAGCATTTGCTTCGATTTCGGAGGAGTTGTACTCCTCATAAATGTAAGCAAATACTTATTTATGCTTATTTTTTTACGAGTTTATATATTAATACTACCCATTATGAACACGGACCGTATGAAGATGAAGGTTCGCGCAGTATCATTCGAGCTCCTATTGGTCAATTCTTACGACAAAATCTTGCTGTATGAATGCTCTTCTCTGTTACGACAACGACTAAAACTAAAACAGCGACTAAATAAGCTGACTGAACGCACCTTAAGAGCCAATGGGCGTCGCTGCGCTTGCGACTAAAACTAAAACTTACGGCTAAATAAGCTGACTGAACGCACCTTAACTCCGTCCTTAATAGGACTTTGTAGCTCAAGAGTTAACCGGGCGCATGCGCGTACAATTAGGCGCTTGATATAAAATAGGCAAATAGCGTTAACGCAGTATACATGTATACATATACAATACGTATACACGATTAGAAAAACTATCAAAATCGTTTGTATAAGTGAAATTTTCAACTACTGTTGGTTTGTTTGTGATCTGTTGTATTTTCATCTTTTGAAAATAAAAAACCTTACGGAGGGTACCCTTACGGTTCTTACAAGAGGGGCAAATGAACAATGCGTCTCTGACGAGTGTAGAAGCGAGAGTCGAAACAATTAAGAAAAAGGTTCTATTTTATTCCGTTTCCGCGAACATGATGTGGAAGTTTTCGTCAGGGCCCTCTAACTGAAACCCTCTGGAGCCAAAGGTAGGCGAAAACCACACTCTTACGATTTTAGGCAATCCCTGCTACATCAGTGTACTGCGGATTGCATAAGACTATCCGGCTCAGAAGTCAGGCAGGAGAACGGCAGAAGCCTTGTTCGGGGTTGCCAAGTGAACAAGAAATATCAATTTCAATTATCTCGATATAGTGATTTCGAAATTTTAAACTTTTATCCAGTATAGTGTCAGATTTCCTGACTAAATAGAAAATCGCAAGGAAACATCCCACGTTTACCATCACGTACATCACTTCAGCGCATACATGAGAACGCATACCTGCAGAGCGCGGTAATTTCAATTTTGACGCACGGAGTGTCACTGTCAATGGCAACTGTCAATCAATAATCGAAATGTTAACAAACATAACCTCCTAGCCATTCAACATTTAATATGGTTCAAAATAAAATGTTACGTGCCGTATCCGTATGGCAAAAAGATGCAGAAAAAATTCAGGTGATACGAAACACAACGAGCTGCAAGGCGATCACCGAAACAAGATCGTTATTAGGTTAGGTCTGTCGAAACGTCAAATCGACGTCAAGCGCTATCAGCTGCTATTTGCGTGACATTACACACGCACACCGTATTACAGTGTTGTCAACTTGTTCTCGTGATATGAGATATGGCAACGTCCTACTTTCACAGGTATGCGCAGAAGCCTTTCGGGAAACGTGGATTCAAGGTGACAGTGGTTGTGATATAAATTATTGGTAACGGCGGCCATGCCAAACCTGATTATTTGCGAAGTTAGCAACGAACTTTCAATATTCTCATAATTTTGTGATAAAGAACTTTACAAATTAGAAATTTGGCTTGTGACTGGTTCTTATTCATATTTTTGGCAACTTTTTTGTATCTATCTGGAGACTTAGTCATGAAAAAGCTTGGTATTCCATAGAAAAGTCGATATTTGTCTGGATGATTCAAATTTGGCGGTAAATAGCGACAGTTGCATCCATGTTGCATCTGCGCCATCGGGTCAGGAAAACGCACTATTGTATCATTATTGGTTGAGGAGATGTAGCAATTTGAAAGAAAAAAACGCCTCTTTGCCATTTTCGCCATGTTTCATCAATCCATTACGAGTAATACTTTAATGTTTTGACTACGAAACATTAGTTTTCTTCTACTTCTCATCGAATTCTTCAAAAAAATGAGAATCGCGAAAAAAAAATCGTTTTTTTGGACTTCTCGTATGCTAAAACGTCGAGATTTGTCGAAAAAAAAAAAAATTCGTGTCGGTCGGTTTGTATGTGTATCAGGTTTTTTGACCCCCCCTCCCCGATTTATTTCTAAACCGTTTGACCGAGTCCGACCAAATTTGGTATGCACGTATGGTTTATGGTAGAAAAGAGAAAATATGATTTTCAACGTGATCTGTCAAAGAGAAATGTCTGTCAAAGAGCGACAGGAAATTTTGATACAACAATATTCATTTTTGACGGTTCATTTGGAAGTCCTTTGAAAATTCTATTCAAAACATGTAAAAGTTATAACATATCGGACGAATTTCAACCGAATTTGGTTTGCAGCAAGAGTATTTGCCAAGAACTCGATGGAATATGTGCAACTCCGATTGAAATCACTCGTGCATTTTTAATGAAAAAAAAAATCACTTTTTTTCGGAAGGCAGGTTAAAATGGGCATATGATTCTTGTAGCCCATTTAATTGGCTACACAATGATACCTAACCTGTCAGAATCGATAAAGAAACAAACATTCAGCACTCAAAACAATAAATTTTTATTGCTCGTCAAAAATTGAAACAGTGACGACAAATAAGCCTTTTTTCAATTTGCTACATTTTCCGAGCGAATAAGCCATTTGAGCTGGTTGTGGTCTCAAAATGCAAAAACCGGTCGTTCTTCCAAAAAACGCCTTTAGTTTCTGTCAGTCCGTAAAATTTCAATCAAAAGAAGCGACTGCAAAAGGCCTATTTTCAGTTGTATCCGCCATAGTGTTGCGACGCAGGAAAAGTTTGGTTGAAAAGTTAGAATTTTTTTAATATGCTTAATCGATAGCATGGTTCAAAATAATGTACCCAAGTTTTTCTTTCACCTACACTATTCATTTGGCTACACAAGGATATCAAACTTGTCAAAATCGGCCAAGAAACAAAAATTCGGGGAGTAAAATAAGTACCCTACAGTGCGGTTTTTTATGGTCCACCCCGTAGAGAATTCAAATCTCCTTAATAAATTACCTTCAAAGCTAGTAATTCCATTAAATCAATTCGGTCATACACTCTACAGTCATGTGGAAAAGTCTCAAATAGTGACTAGGTTTACAAAACAGAACTCTTACCATTGGATTACTGCTATTAATCCAATTTTATTCAAATTTATATTATTTAAAGTTGAACACAACAATATGAAATGCATGGTTTTCGAGAAAAATCGATTTAAAAATTTCATTACCTAGAACACTGCCGTCTTGAACTGTTACAGTTTCCAACAGTTACAATAGGGCAATTGCATGATGTTGGTTCAGCTTGTCGCCACTTGGTGGCTTTGGTTTGGTGGCACAGCGCGCTTGCGCTAGATCCAGGGCCGCTATTCTTGAATCGTGTGAGAAAAGTCCCTGTGAGTAAAATACATTCCGCAATACACTGATGTAGCGAATGTTGCCTAAAATCGTGTTTTTCAGGCAACTTTCGCTACGGAAGTGTAGTACGAATTATATAAAACTTCCAGGGACTTTTCTCACACGATTCAAGAATAGCGGCCCAGATGATCGATTAGTCTCGTTTGTTTATGTTTTGCAAATTGCAAATAAAAGTCAAACAACGGCCCATCGCTTCTTCAGGACTTCATTGGTGGGGAACTTGTGGAATTATATGCCATTCCTGTTTTGTTGAATCTTGAGCGCGGTGCGGCACACAACATTTATAGGGCATTTTTCAGCGTCGACAATATAGAAAGATGATTAGAGAACTAATGACAGCGGGCAATGGGTGTGGCGAGATGAATGTTGATTTATTCAAGTGCCAAAATCATGCGATTGACAGTTATGACACACGATTTGGTGATTTGCAATACCAATTGATAAACTCAAAGTCCCCAGGTGGAAGACGGCGCCAAAAGCGCCTCCTACATGCAATCGCCCTATTCATTTGAGATTTAAATCGTAAGTCAACATGTACTTTTGAAGGATAATCGGTAAGCATTGGTCAAATTTTGAATTTTGACGTTTCTCAGTTACCATTTTGGACTTTTACAGTTTTCAACTGGCAGTTACCAGTTGCCATGGCAGTTTCCTAGGTAATGAAATTTTTATATCGATTTTTCTTGAAAACCATGCATTTTATCGAAATTCAACAAGAGCACCTTTTCTCTGTAAAAATATTTGAAAATTTTTATTGTTGTGGTAAACTTTAAAAAAAAGTCACAGGCAAAAAAGTTGGAGGGGATTTCACTCCCCCCTCAATCTGTTTGACACCCCCTGGGGTAAAATTATGAAACGGGCGTAATATCATACGGGGTGTTTCAGGGATGATAGCAAAAAATTCAACTGTGGGTAGATCTCGTCAAAATATCATCATCATCATCATCATTTATTGTCTTCACCAATATATGGTACACAATAATTGCTTACAGTAGTAAAAAGAAGTGAATTTAAGTAAGAGAATATGACGAAAACCTATATACTATTTTGCAAAATTCGGCCTAATGACGAAGATACAGCCCTCCAAAGTTAACTTTTTTCGGATTTTAAAAATTTGTAACTCAGGAACGTTTCAACAAATTTAGCTTTAGTTCAGCAAAAGCTGGTTTGTCATAATTATCTATCAACCTGCGAAATTTGGAAAGAATCCAACCAGTGGTGTAGTAGTTATGAGGGTCAATAATTTAGAAGCATCCGAAGAAAAGTTGACTCAAGGTGACCCCTCATAACTTCTACGCCACTGATTGGATTCTTCCCAAATTTGGCAGTTTGATAGATAATTATGACAAACCAGCTTATGCTAAATTAAAGCAAAATTTGTTGGAACGTTCCTGAGTTACAAATTTTTGAAATCCGAAAAAAATGAACTTTGGAGGGCTGTATCATCGTCATTAGGTCTAACTTTGCAAAATGGTATATAGGTTTTTGTCATATTTTGACGGGATCTACCCATAGTTAAATTTTTTGCTATCATCCCTGAAACACCATGTATTGTGAAACATGGATACCTCAGTAACTGTACAAAATTCTGTCCTTCTATCACGAACGCTTTCGGAGATATGTCATAAAAACTACATCCAATTGTCAACTTTAGAGGCCTGTATCTCTCTTAGGAAGCGTTTTGGTATAAAGCTCAGTTTGAATTAACCTATTTTGTTGTCAGAAAGGACCCCGCACGATTCTTATGGAAAATGGCTCCCGGTTAAATTCTCTGAATTTTTGATATGTTGTAGCTCATGAGATACTTATCAAATACCGTGAACGCCAAACTCACATAATGGACAGTTTTTTACCCTCAGGGGGTTGAAGTTGGAGGTTTTGACGGCTTAAAAATGATATTCTGACGTAAATAAAAGCTTTCTATTTGGTTTCTCTTCAAGTTGTGTTTCATGCTAAATGTATTTATTCGACAGAGAAATATCAACCCCCTCCTTCACCCCCATCCCCTATCTACCATCACTAAATTCGAGATTACTCTCAAAAGCCATGCAGATGGCTTCTGTGATTTAAATTATGAATTTTGACATAAAAATTATTTTCCACCCCTAATGTTGGGGTGCCGATTTTCCAATTTTCCTCGGTTAATTTGGCTGAATTTTTGATATTGTGTACTTCTAATTCTGCTAAACGAAAAGCTCTTATACCAAAACTTATTCCTATGAACAGTTTTTGTTCTGCAGGGGACTGAAGTTGAAGATTTGAGAGCATAAATATTGAACTTCAGTCCCCTGCAGAACAAAAACTGTTCATAGGAATAAGTTTTGGTTCGAGAACTTTTTGTTCAGCAGAATTAGAAGTACACAATACCAAAAATTCAGCCAAATTAACCGAGGAAAATTGGAAAATCGGCACCCCAACATTAGGGGTGGAAAATAATTTTCATGTCAAAATTCATAATTTAAATCACAGAAGCCATCCGCATGGCTTTTGGGAGTAATCTTGAATTTTATGATGGTAGATAGGGGTTGGGAATGGAGGAGGGGGTTGATATTTTTCTGTCAAATAAATAGATTTAGCATGAAACACAACTTGAAGAGAAACCAAATAGAAAGCTTTTATTAACGTCATAATATCATTTTGAAGCCTTCAAAACCTCCAACTTCAACCCCCTGTGGGTAAAAAACTGTCCATTATTTGAGTTTGGGGTTCACGTATTCGATTAGTATCTCATGAGCTACAACATATCAAAAATTCAGAGAATTTAACCGGGAGCCATTTTCCATAAGAATCGTGCAGGGTTCTATGTGATGTCTTTTTGTGTACTCATTTCTGGGACATCCTGTATAATAAAGGTTTTCAGAACCAATAGCAATAAGTCTTTCCTAGTAAAAAAAAACTCAACAGTACCAGATCTACCAAGTAGACTAAGAGTAGACTGGAGACAATAGTTTTCAAACCTATGTTTGTCCCAGATGTACACCACCTTGAATTTTTGAGATTATGAAATAAGTTGGACAACAAAATATAAGTACCTTAAGCACGAATAAATACCTATTATTATTATTCAGCTTACCGGTGTTTCTCGACTGATAATATTTGTCTCCGTGGCGTGACGGTGCAGAAAATCGGGGATAATTCCAAAGTTTGGTGATTTTTTCATTGATACTTTCCTTAAACTTGCAACCCTCTATGAAGGGTCTAGTGATGGCGTTTTGAGCGTCCACGAATTTTCTTGTTTCCTCTGCATCAGGATCTTCCAACCATCGGTACGGATCTGTGATCTTGAACCAAAACATATGGGTCATTGCAAATCAAATTTAATACGTAAAATGCTCACCTCATGTCCGAAATAGTTATCTTTGATGGTCTCATCTCGTCTAGTTTCTGGATATTTGAAGGACATATTTTTTGCGGCAGATGAAGAAGCGAAAAATAAGCACCTACTGCAAACAGGTACATAGAAAGAGTAAATGGAATCAATCTCTGGCTTGAAATTTATGCTTTCATCTACGCTATCTCCTGTCGGATATTTACCTAGCTCTAGAAATACTTAAAAGAAGATACATCAACAGAAACGAAAGGGTTGAAATGGTGTGAACGTTGAGTACACTGCTCGGCAGAATTTTGAGGTTATATTTTGCCCGAGGCAGATCCATTGGCTTATCGCAACCGAGCGCGAGCGTTCCGATTGGTTCAAATCGATGACGTATGCAGACGTCGCACACTTGGCACTAATTTCAATTTGTTCCATTTAAAAACATTCTGCCCCTTTTATACACCATGACAGAGCACTTATCTTTTCTTTGTCGGGAATTATCACAAGAGGAAAATCCGGATTTTAAAACAATTTAGTTGTCACTTCTAATATCCATTTTAATATAGACATAGGGTCAAGCTCCCAAAAATTGGCCGCAGGGAAAGGCAAAAACTAAGCCTACTGGGACTGCATATTTATACGCTCAAATAATAAAGAAAGTTTATTTAAATTAGTAATATTTATAAACATGACTTAAATTACATACAATCACATCTTTGCTAAGTTGTATGGTTAGTTAGCAAGTTAAGTAATGTGTACTTGCGTAAAATAAAATGCAAGATTTGTGTGTGTAGTTGTTAGTAAATAATAGAACACAATGGGTGCTCGTGCTTGCACCTATTTAAAATAAAACAAAACAAAAAAGATCGAAATGAAATATCATACACTGGAACATGTTGCAGTTCTGTATAAGGCCTGAGCACGAACTATCGCCGAGCTTCAACGTAAAATAAGTAACATTAAAGAGATCAAGCCCTTTGCAGCAGTCAGGGGCCATGTCTGTATGTACAAGTGAGCACAACGGGCCCCTACAACAACCTACACTAACTATACTCTATTTACTCAGGAATTCATCTTAACTAAAGTCAATAATAGCTAGTACTTGTGGATTACCGCACCAAAAACTTGCGTTATCTATTTCAATTCACCATATTCAGAATTTCTCTTGGTTCTTATTGCTTTTTCGACACATCAAATCCTCTCAAATCAAGTTTTGTACATTTCAGTACATCTTGTGGCATATTCCTGTGGTATAATTTTTGGCACTTGAAACATGCAGGGGTACCAGGGTAGTGATAGTGGTGGCACCTAGAAGTAGTAGTAGTAGTAGTAGTAGTAGTGGTGGACTGGTAGTAGTAGTAGTAGTAGAAGTGGTAGCAGTAGTCGTAGCGGTAGTAGTAATGGTAGTAGTAGTCGTAGTAATGGTAGTAGTAGTCGTAGTGGTGGTGATAGTCGTAGCGGTGGTAGTAGCAGTAGTCGTAGTGGTGGTGGTGGTGGTGGTAGTAGTAGTAGTAGTAGTAACTCTTCCTAGCATGCCAGGGTATTACAAAGAAACACTTATACTTGCACATGGACATCCATAGTCATTAAAATTTATATCACACAACAATAAACTATTTTATTTTACAATAAATCACATGTCTCTGGACAATACAATATTATAATGTGCGCTTATTTTTCGTTTTTATAAAAATATGGAAAAAGTTTCAACAAGAACTTAATTTTACTTTAGTAGATATATACTATTATAGTACATAACGTTTTGTCCAATTCACTTCAACTGAATATGATGTCACAAAATGAAAAATCAAATCTTCAAGTATGGTGCGATAATGGTAGTAATTACAATAAACAATTAAAAGAACCGTTAGCTTGGAAGATAATAAGAGTTGTGCCACTGACAAAAAGACCTCAGTCAAAAACTTAAAATAGTTACTAAAAGTCAAGTGTAATACTCATCAGTATAAAATCATATCAACAACTCATTTTTAGCCTTTTGCAAGGACAGTCGAACAATTAAACCTTAAAACAATAAACGCTAAAGGTGCAACTTAAAACATCCTAGATTGATGCTATAGGCACTATCTGTACACGAAAATCTGCTAAAATTGTGGCCCACAATTCGCTGGCGAATCTTTCCTCCTACACAGTACTTAATCAATTAATTATTCCTATGATCCTTAAATCTGATCACAAATTTCAGGGATTCCAAAATTATAATAGTAACAATCAGGCAAGCATTTTTACAAACATTTTGGTACAAAATTGTTTAAATTGATCATACAATCTACGTTATCACTTGACAGCTTAAAATGTACCCAACATTGTACCGAAGACGACGACGATGACGGCCAAGTAATTCGTCAGTGGAACTGAACCATGACAGTGAAACTCAAAACACAAGGCCATTTTGACAGATCAAGTTCTCTTTTTAAGTCGTTGTGCTCAATAAACAAAACATACTAGCGCTAGTTATACCCTGAAATATTCATCTCACATGCGATTGTGTTGGGTTACCACTTCCAAATTAGACTTAAATACATATAAATGCAAATAAATTAATTATTATTGAGCAAATCATAAGTGTTGTGTGTTTGACGACAATCGATATTATTTTTGGTATGTCCCATTCACGAGAAGAATAAATTAAAGGAATAATTGACGGCCGCTGTGTTGGAGCGCCTTCTGCTAATTAAGCGTAATCAATCAAGACTTTTTACTATAATTTCAGCGGTGTATAAAACTAGAATTAAATAAGCGTCGCAATCCTCAACTCCACCTTTAAAGCAAATTTAAGACAGTTCACAAACACAAAAAAAAAAAACATCAACACATAAACACTAAAATAGTACACACTAACGAACTGAATTATCACAGAAAATCAGCTGCTTAAAACTATAATTTGCCAATGACAATAATAATTATAATAACAATGTTACTTACACACGTCCACTGTCGGAACAATTTGAAAAATAAGCAGCTCTAAAAAGTCTTAGTAAAATTCGTCTTCGCGCCCTTCAGTAGAAAAAAAGCTTGAGCACTGAAATCAATGATATGTAAGCCTTTAGTTCGCCAAATTCATTAAAATGAAAAATAACACACACATACACACAAAGAGAAAAAATCCAAATTGCAAGGGCAGTACTACAAGGGCAGTGATGGCGCAAAAAAGTTGCCATTTTCCAATTCGTCAAGGCAAACTGAAACTATCAACTATCGAGCAAATCTGCACTGGTTCCATTCAATTAAATAGTGTGATGGAACATGGTGGATTCAACCAACAAATCTGCTAATTTTACCATCAGCAAAAAAATTGATCATCATACAGTAGTTGCAATTTCCAAGAAAAACAAAAATCTGAGACAAGATTTATTCATTTGTTCTGCAAAAAAAAAGCAAAACAAATGAAAAAAGAACAATCTAAGACTTATGTTCTTCTGCAGGCAAATATAGACGATGAGTTGTACTGGTATTATTCTATTATTATTTAAATTAGTAGATTTTGTTGATTGGATTCCTGTTGCACAACACCACTAGGGGGCCGGTATTTCCATTTCCTAATAAAGTTTCAGTAAGCTATTTGGCAAATAAATGCTGCGCAAAGCGTAGAGCGCAACGTTGATTTGCCAAATAGCTTACTCTGACTCAGAGCTTCTAGGAGATATTAATACCGGCCCTTGACCAAATTCTTTAATGGCGCAAAAACCCGCCACCTTTACAGTGGGTTTATTAAATCTGCAGTTACCGTTACCGTCGAAAGTTGAGAACTATATGATTTTAAAGTTCATTTGTGTTGAGTTTGGCACGCGGTTTTCAATTGTAGAACGTTTTGGTGGGCGTTTGAGGTGTCAATAATTGGGCCCAGTGTCAACAAGGATGCTCTCTGAAGGGTCGGTATATTTCCATCTCCTGATAAAATTTCAGTAAGCTATTTGAGCGCAATGCTCATTTACCAAATAGCTTACTCAAAACTTTTTAGGAAATGGAAATACCGGTCCTAAGCGCGTTCAATTTGAAAACCGTGGCAAAATGGGCACCTGATCGATCGAGCTATTCGGTCAGCAATAGTTACCATTCGCTCGACTTGAGGATAGGTCTGTTTCTTTGTCCTGCTCTAACTTACTCCGGAACAGACGTTGCCTAGAAACGACCAATCAAACAGCTCTATTTTCTGCTCTAAGCGCTCCAGAGTCAGTTAGAGCAGGACAAAGAAACAGACCTTGTGCTTCAACTTTCGCAGAAAAGTGGCAAGTTCACGAATCAGCCAATCATGAACACACATGACATCACGTGACCGTGGGGAATGCGACCTGCATAATAGGGCCACACAAGCGGCACGGAGATTTTACAACTTACCAGCTGCATATTGAGCTGAGAACGGAAACTGCAGAGCTTTTAAACCCACAATCAAGCATACGAATTCGAATACATTATGTTAGGCGTGCAATAAAATTGTCACGAATGCATTTCAAGACTTGAAAATAAATAAAGTAATTTTAATAATTTAATAATTGAGCTACAACGAACACATAGACTAGGAACAACACATTATATAAATATATATGTATATATAGATATATATAAAAAAACAGGCAGTGTAGACAAAATAAAATCACTCATCACATGCGACATGAATTGACTATACGAGCAAATGTCTTTTTTTTATAAACGATTTATTCAAAGTCGAAAACGTTTAGATCTTACAATCTATATTAGTAAAATATATAGAGAGCGGTTTAGTTACTCTTGTCGCAAAATCCTTAGTGCCTCTTCTAATGCAATAAAATGAAAAGTGTGAAACATGCAAAATGATTGTCGTTGATCAAAATTGTCATAACATGAGATATCAAAACATGCTGATACTACTAGAAGGTGTCAAATGCAAGTGGGGTAAGGAGCATAGAAACACTACGGTACTAGGCTAACTACGCAAACTCACAAGTCGGTACTCAACTTTCCAGCTTTCAGTAGTTCAGTTCTGGGTGAACTAAAGGATAAGGCATTTTGAGGGGCGAAGTCGAATATTTTTGGCGAGTTTAGGATTGCGTGCCAGTTCTCAACGGCGAAAGTAAGTAGTAGTAGTAGTAGTAGTAGTAGTAGTAGTACATAACTACTCACAGCAGTTCCCAGTTTTCCATGTTTTTTACAGTACATTTATAAATATGTTTATAAAGATCTATTTATGTACATGCTTCTTTTAATATACATAAAAATTCAAGTTTTTGATATTGTTACTATGCACATTCCTTTGGTGAGGGTTGTGTGAGGGCAAATACAAAAACCTATCGTTGGTGGTGATGGAGAGATGAGCTGCGCGCGTGCGGATGCGCAGTGGTAGTGTAAATACATGGCCAGTAGCAGTTACAGTGTCTGTTTTGGGATTTTGTTTGCATGTATATTGCACATGTTTTTGAGTCTGAAAATCGGAGCATGAGCACACCGTGTGTTGCAGTTGGTAAATAAATTAACATGACACGAACGCAACGATGCATATGAGAAGAAAAGATGAAGGAATTGACACGGCGGAATGTTGCATTCCACAGTCTCACAGTCCGTTGGCAGCAGGGCTGACGTGCGATCACAATTGCGCAAAAGTCGATATGGTTCTACTAAACTAACCTAAGAGGCTTAGCTACGTGACTGGGGGTAGCTTGCCGGAGTGAAGGGTGGCCGACCGCTCGTCGTTCAGCTGGACGCGCACCTTGTTGCTGAGCATCAGTGTGTTGCTTTTGGGCGTGCGCGGTCCTCCGGTAGGAGTGCTGCGCGCGCCCCCCGACGGCTGCTCTTTATCGTTGGGCGCGCGAGGGAGCCTTCTGCGCAGCCATGCATGCCTGAGAGCCGAACTGGGCGTCATGCGCACCTCGGGGTCCCACTGGAGACATCTCTGGATGAAGTCAAGAAACAGCGGGTCGTCGCAACCCTTGAGCGCGCGTTTCAAGTCCTTGGAACCGGGCGGACCGCGAGGTTTGCCACGGCGGCTGAGACCCGCGCTCAAGATCACTTTGCCGTCTGGCATGGTCGAGCAGTTGCAGTACCGCGGAATTCCCTTCGAACTGATGAAGTTCTTGGCGCGCTTTGACTGATCAAGAAGTCTCTGAGGAGGCATGCCCAACAGCTCCATGATGCATGCCAGCTGGTCGGCCTCGTCTTCGCCGGGCAGTAGAGGAAAACCCGTCAGCAACTCCGCCAAAATGCAACCCAGTGACCACATGTCGATCGGCATTCCATATTTGGCTCCCAGAATCACCTCGGGGGCGCGGTAGAAACGAGACTGGATGTAGGTGTACACGCGGTTCTGCTCGTAACAAGAAGAGCCAAAGTCAATCACCTGGAACAGACAAATTAACACTAGTAGTCATATAAAAAAAAGTGAGTATTGACCCGGGGGTCGTATTGAAGTGGTGTTTTTGTCAAAATAAAATTCAAACTCATTTCTAAATACGACCCCGTACATGTGGTAATGTATTTCCATAAGAATGGTTATTTCGGCAAGCTTTTTCTTGGTTCGTGTAGCAAGGCCATGAGTTACCAATTTGAGTTGAAATCTTTCTTGTCTGGGATTTCGTCTCGTTCGAAGAAGATTCCAAGCGCCAACAAACAACGAATAATCTTGTGGCACCAAGCCGTTCCTTTAAAAAAAATCGTAACTATTGACCCGTGGATCGTACCACACAGATCCAGCCGGCTTCTGAATGCAGCACTCATTGGCGATGCCGCGCCACACCAAATTGTTATTATTGTAATTGATCATCATTATTTCGCCAAGATATTTCTTGGTTCGGGATACAAGGTCATGAGCTACCCATTGGAGTAAATTTTTTTCGCAAAAACTCTTTCTTCTAGACTAGATGCTGTGACGGACGGACGGACAGGCATACGGACGGATAAAGTGAGCGCCTTCCCGTTTGGAGAAATGCGCTAAAAAAATGTGGAAAGTCGGTCGACCTGACAACTAGACGATACATAAAATTATTGAATCTGTCATTAATTACATTTGACGAAAAAAATCTGGTGTTTCATCATCAGTGTAGAAGTATGTTTCATTTCAATTGTTGAACAATGTAAACTGCTCGTCAAAAGTTAAGCATAGGTCAAAATTTGCTCCCATTTCAAGCATGGATATCTTAGGGAAAAAATATACGATTTGAAAAAAGTTCATGATGGCTGGTAGAGCTTTTCTTCAGCTGCAAGATGCTATGTCGACTTATGGCACCATCGACTTTGTCCATGATATACAGGATGCCAAAGGAAAGAGTGTCAAAAGTGCTAATTTTTGAAGTCGTGAAACTTTTTTAGGAAAAATTCTGGATTTTTTTTCTTTTGAGTTTTAGAAAGCGGATATCAATATCTCGAAACGGTTTTTGACTTTTGATCGTATTTTGTTTCTTTGAAGAGTTCTTGATTTTTTTGTGAAATCTAGATTTTTTGATGCAGAATTTGCTAGAGCTGTTGCTTTTTCTTTAAAATTCACAGAAACGTACACAATTGATGGATGAATTATACCATGAGAAAAGTTGACCTCATGAGCCTCCACAAGAGGTTATCCTCTGGACCTCTTCAGAGGAGATGCCCAATGAAGCATGCTGCGTCATCACTTTGACACTTATCGAACCCAGCATGAATAAAAATGCAAGACTTGTAACCATACGTTGCATCAAAATTACCATGGTTACCAATTAGTCCCATCATGGGTGATTTTGTTACTGCCCAAGTCACTGGAAATTTCCAGGAGTGATATCTTCTAGACGAGTAGAGATAGAGCCATAATTCTTTTTTTGATTTAAATCGGACACATTATTGGTCATTCGAGCATAATGTGCAAATTTTTCACGTTTATACTTTTTCAGTGGTGGGGGGTAATTTTGACGTTTGTCATGTCAGAACTTTTTTTTTGTACTTGTCACCATTGAAATGTCAGCATGAATGTAATCTACTACTTCCACATCAGTAGTGAAAGAGAAGACCAACAAAGTTTTTCCCAAGAAATCTGGACTTTGAGGAAGAAAAACACCAAACGCAAACTTTAAATTGATCAGCTGAAAATGACAGTATATATTCATGTCGACATTTCAATGATGACAAGTACAAGAAAAAAATTCCGACATGACAAACGTCAAAATCACCCCCCACCACTGAAAAAGTATGAACGTGAAAAATTTGCACATCATGCTCGAATGACCAATAATGTGTCCGATTTAAATCAAAAAAAGAATTATGGCTCTATCTCTACTCGTCTAGAAGATATCACTTCTAGAAATTTCCAGTGACTTGGGCAGTAACAAAATCACCCATGATGAGACTAATTGGTAACCATGGTAATTTTGATGCAACGTATGGTTACAAGTCTTGCATTTTTATCCATGCTGGGTTCAATAAGTGTCAAAGTGATGTCGCAGCATGCTTTCTTGGGCATCTCCCCTGAAGAGGTCCAGAGGATAACCTCTGCTGGAGGTCCATGAGGTCAATTTTTCCATGGTATAATTCAATCAGCAACTGTGTACGTTTCTGTGAATTTTCAAGAAAAAGCAACTGCTCTAGCGAATTCTGCATCAAAAAATCTAAATTTCACAAAAAAATCAAGAACTCTTTGAAGAAACAGAATACGATCAAAAGTCAAAAACCGTTTCGAGATATTGATATCCGCTTTCTAAAAGTCAAGAGAAAAAAAATCCGGAATTTTTTCTGAAAAAGTTCCACGACTTCAAAAATTACACTTTTGACACTCCTTCCTTTAGTATCCTGTATATCATGGACAAAGTCAATGGTGACGTAAATCGACATAGCGTCTTATAGCTGAAGAAAAGCTCTACCAAGCACCATATATTTTTTTCAAATCGGATATCTTTTCCCAAAGAAATCCTCACTTGAAATTGGAGCAAATTTTGGTATATGCTTAACTTTTGACGAGCAGTTTATGTTGAAGAAGCACTTTCAAAATTTCAAATGATATCAAAGAAAAAACCGATTAGCCAAGTTTCGACCATCCGACGATCAATGGACCTCAGAGCTACGCACCGATACAATAATTTATCATCACTTATTTCCATGGGAACTCACTATTTCGGTTTCTGTTCATTTCTGTCAGTATTCACGGCTCGTGCACAAGTACTGGACACTGCAGGTTACAAATTAATGATGGGTCTTCACAAAACTGGAGTAATTATCCTCAATAAAACTTTTTTGTCATAAAATAACGCAGGAATGGAGGTATAAAGTTAATTAATGGATAAACAGTGTGCATAACTGTAAGAGAATCACCGGCACACATCAAACTTTCTACGATTGTGTCGAAAGCATGCCGGCACGATATAATTGTAATAAAAATTAAACACGACCAGCGAGCGTTTCTGAAGTTTTTGGCTGGATGTATGCGAGTGTATATTTTTCACTCTTCAACGCAAAAAAATCGAGAGTTGTGGATTCCCCGCAATCAAGCGAGCCAATAACTTTCTCAGCTCATAATTAGTGTGGTGCGACATAAAATGGCAAAATACCACAAATGAATTAGACTCCTATACTATAACTGATAACTCCTTATTGATTTTTTGACATCGCCAGCTCAGAAAAAAAATAGCGACGATTTTTGACAGGAGGAAATTTTTTGTAAAATATATGCATGTGGGCTATGTTTTCTCACTAATTTAAAGCTCCTGAACACGAATGGCATACGTGTTACATGGCATGGCAAATTAACATGGTCTCATATTTTTCATATGATCGAAAAACCGAAAAAATGATAGAATCACATATTATTAAAGTGAAAATTATAGGTGTTGTTCACAGCGATTTCTAGCAATGATCTGTTTGTATCGACTCCACAAAACAAGTTGACGGCATTAGCTCTCCACAGTAACTCTTCACGCATCGCCAGGACGGATCCCAAAAGATTTAAAATGTAGTACTTGGAGCACACTTTGCCACGATTGGTGAGGGCTGAGGAGTCATTACTGTCAAGTAAAAACAGGTCGAACAGGTCGGGTTGACAGGTCAAATTGGTTTATTTTAAAAGAAGCATTTTCCGGTAATTTTAATTTTTCTACTCCTTCCTGTTTTCAAGCATTGGCGTCATCGAAAATTTCTTACTTCTCATCGAATTCTTCGAAAAATGAGATGGTAATCGCGAAAACAAATTTTATTCGTTTTTTTGGACTCCCCGAATGCTAAAACGTCGAGATCTGTCAAACAAATTTTTTGAGTCGGTCAGTCTGTGTGTTATAGACAATGGTTATAGCCTGGGTACTAAGGGAAAAAACTCTGCCCTTGGTGATAAAGTTTCGAAACTTGGCACACATGTTCTTTGAATTATTCTCAACAAACCCGGATGTGGGGCAGACTTGACAGGTGGCGTATTCAGGGTGAAAAATAAGTTGAAAAATTAAAAAATTCTATCTGAAGAACCAAAAGGGCTGGAGTCTTGTAGATCACCATATACAGGTGTCCCACGAAGTAACCGACATGGCTTGAGGGTAGATGTACTTTTTCAAGGCAAATCAGAATCTGCATTCGAAATTTTTCTGACGTCTTCCGTTTCAGATATACAGGTGTTTATGTTTATGTTAACATATTTATGTGTTCAACCGAAAAGTTTGACAGGCCATATCTCAGGAATGGATCAATAGAATCGATTGAAATTTCGCAGGTATATTCTAAAAGCAAGGGCCTTTGTAGCGCCCTATTCATTTAATAAATAAATACATGGACCGTACCCAAAGTTTTGTTTTTCGAGTTTCTGTTGAAAAGTCATCCTGTATAGATTTTTTTTCCAAAATCTGATGTCATATTTGGAAACTACATAAAAAATGCTACAAAATGCGATTCCTAAATTCTTTGGCACTAATTTAGCTGATTCGAAAAAAAAAACTATTACCAGATATTTTTGAAATTTTGATTTCAAATCACTCAAACGCTATACCAGATGGTCAAAATAAAGTCGCAATTCCAATTTTGATGTTCTACTAAACTAAGGATAATTTCAGGAGATTTTCTGGAAATATGAATTTGGGTAGGAATCTGAGGTACCAAATTCATGTTTCCAGAAAATTCTCTTGAAATAATGACTTTGTTTGACGAAGTGGAATAGCGTTTCACTGATTGAAATTACAATTTAAAAAAATATTCCTGAAAAATTTCTGGCAATTTTTTTTTTCAAATCAGCTAAATTAATGCAAAACAATTTAGGAATCGCATTTTGTACCATTTTTCATGTAGCTTCCGAATATGACATCAGATTTAAAAAAAAAATCTGTACAGGATGACTTTTCAAACAAAAACTCGAGAAACAAAATTTTGGACACGGTCCTATATTCATTTCACATATGAATGAGGCGCTACAAAGACCTTTGGTTTTGGAATATACCTGCCAAATTTCAATCGATTCTATTGATCTATCGTGAGATATAGCCGATCAAAACTGGTTCAACACATAAATCAATTTGTATATCGGAGACGGGGGACGTCAGGGAAATTTCGAAGGCAGATTCTGATTTGCCTCAAAAAAGTACATCTACTCTTGAACTATGTGGGTTACTTCGTGGGACACCTGTATACGTGTAATTTAATGATTATAAAGCTTCCACAAACAGTTTTGAAATATCTTGTTCCTTCCCTGAGATATTTTGACACGCTTAAAAATGCATGAAAAAACGACTTTTTGTCCATAAATCAGCAAATTTGAAAGATTTTGAGGTGCAACTTGACATCTCAACAATGTGTGACGTTATGCTGGCCTTACATTGAGCAGCAAATGCTGCAGCTTTCTTTGCAGCAGAATTCTGATTGGAACTGACGCCTGTTAATGCTGTCAGTGACCAACATTTGACCAATGAGAGCTCGGCAGCAAAAAAAGCTGCAGCATTTGATGCTCAATAATGTAAGGCCACCATTAGAAATGGAATAAGATCAGATGCCAATGTGATCTTTACGTATATTAAAATCTATAAGACAGACATGGGCGATTTACAACATTTTGAATTAAGCATGCCGGACGAAGCAAGGAAGCCTAAATCTCTCGAAATTTGCTTCTGCAACGCCCGGGGGCTAGGAGCCAACAGGAACGAGCTTGAGATTTCTGCGATGCAGAATAAAGTTGACGTTTTGTTAATAAACGAGACGTTTCTCAAGCCCCGCGAAAACGTAAAGATCAGAGATGAAAACCTGGTTGTTATTGGACCTCAGAAGCCCCCACGCACTTTCAGATTAACTGTAGACCAGACGTTCTAGATATTGCCATATTCAAGAACATTCCTCACCAGTACACTATAAGAGTTACCGATGATCTGAGCTCGGATCACAGCCCAGTGACTCTATCACTGAACTGTGGCGAGAGGTGAACCGTGGAACTCAAAAAGTTACAGATTGGGATCGCTTGAAAAACGACTTGCGAAGTTCAATCCACCTTTCCCACGGGAGTTTCGCGCATACCTGTGAACCCAGAACTAGAGGTCTGTAGTAGTCGTTTGTACTAGCGGGAGTATGCGCTCACAGGTATGCGCGCAAGTGATTTCCATCATGGGAAAAGTGGATTGGGCCCGTTCCTGTGATCCGATCACGGAACGACATTGACTTCAGTCTTTTTCGAGCGAATAACTTTTCATGACAGGTTACACTTGGTTATAGAATTTGACGTTTGAGCGAGGATTGGTTGTAAGCGGTAAAGGAAGTGCCGCCATTTTGATATCATCACCGGTTATACATTTCATAACCTGGTCATGGGATGGGGCCACATACGATGGGGCTGGTTATTGTTATGGTGGGGGATCAAATTGTGGCGGCAACAGATTTGAATTTGAAAGAAGCAGCGGTCCAGAATTTCCAAACGTCAGACGTACTTGACGTAACCTCAAAAACTTGACTTGGAGACAAGGGAAGAAGAATCGAAAACGATGGACTCCTCTGCGATGGACCCACAAGAACATCGGGTAATCCAGATGTCCGATGGCCGCCTATGGTTAGCCCCTATGATCTATGATTCAAGTTTTGAACGGATTCTACAGGATGTTTCCAAGCTGGTGTTACAAACTTCAAGGGGAAATTCCCCTTGCGTAAAAGTGCCATTTAAGCCGTTTATTATTATTATTATTATTATCTATGATTCAAGGTGCGTTCAGTTAGCTTATTTAGCCGCAAGTTTTAATTTTAGTCGTAAGCGCTGCATCGCTCATTGGCTCTTCTGAGGAGGCTGGTTCATAAGAGCCAATGGGCGTCTCTGCGCTTGCGATTAAAATTAAAACTTGCGGCTAAAGGTGCGCTCAGTTAGCTTATTTAGCCGCAAGTTTTAATTTTAGTCGCAAGCGCAGCGACGCCCATTGGCTCTTATGAGTAGTGATGTGAATTTTTCCAGAAATTTTCCGCAAGGGTTCAGAATTGACTGAAACTAGACATGTTGTCTTCTTCATACTTTTCCTATTTCAACAACACCAAATAGGCATATTATATTATTATAATATACTGTGACGCAATAATGGCCTAATTCACAAAAATATAATTTTAAGCACTTGAAAATGAAAAATCAATAGTCTTACTAGCATTCTAACATTGTATCATTGATCTGTCAAGATTTTTTCATCAATTAGAGTGAGGAGTGAAGTTAAGTTCACCGAATCCGAGACTGATTCGCATCTTCTTACTTTCAAACTCGCGGCAAATTTGAAATTTTGGAAAATTTCCAAATTTCGCTCGGGAAATTTTCCGAGACGGAAAATTTCTGAACTCACATCACTACTTATGAGCCAGCCTACTTAGAACAGTCAATAAGCGATGCAGCGCTTACGACTAAAATTGAAACTTGCGGCTAAATAAGCTGACTGAACGCACCTTAAATAAGCTGACTGAACGCACCTTCAAGTTTCGAACGGATTCTACAGGGTGTTTCCAAGCTGGTGTTACAATTTTCAAGGGGGGATTGCGTAAAAGTGCCATTTACGTCGTTTTTTCAATTGTAGCTTCATTACCGAGATATCACCCTTTAAAGTTGAAGTTTTTAAATTGTTTTTTCAGCCGTAACTTGGATTTATTAGGGGTTGTAAATGAGGATACCAATATTTCAGATAAAAAGATAAAGTTTCCAGGAAAGTAAGTTTTTATTCCCTTGCCGGTACCGCTAAAGTACCGCAGAATTTTCTCCGTCAATTAAATTCATTGTTTTCCCGCCAAATGCTGATAACCAAAGTTATAACCGCAACGTTTTAGCGATAAATGTCAGATGTCAAAGAAATGACAGTGTCTGTCAATCTAATGTCAACCGCTAATAACCAACCGGTTACAAAAAGTTACTCGCTCGAAAAAGACTTGGTCATCATCTTATCATACAACCAAGAAAGTTCCACGTGTCTGTCTGTGTTCCACGTTTCGATAGTTCGACTACATTCTGCAAAGTCCAAAGTGTTCCAAGTTTTAGGAGCGTCAGAAGTATTTTTTGTACCTCTAGCAGGTTTTAGCAGGTCACCTGTCAATAGTGTCAATGTCATATTCATATCTCCCGCTTAAATGTCATTTCATCTAGTAACTTAAAAACCTTTTTGATTGGTTATTTTTGATAAATCTTACATGTGCATAAACTGCGCCATTTTTCTTAAGTTTTAGGTTTCAAGTTTCAAGTATTGAGTTTTAAGTTAAGTCTGCATAAACCGGCCATTAGAACTCATCAACTGTCAGGTTTGCGTCCGCGTATTCAGAAAGAAGCGACCAATCCGCCGAATTCATCGCCTTATACAATCCGACGAAGTTATCATAGAGATACGTGAGTTACCCTTCTTATGCTGGCCTTACATTGAGCAGCAAATGCTGCAGCTTTCTTTGCAGCAGAATTCTGATTAGAACTGACGCCTGTTATTGCTGTCAGTGACCAACATTTGACCAATGAGAGCTTGGCAGCAAAAAAAGCTGCAGCATTTGATGCTCAATGTAAGGCCACCATTAGAGCGCTCTACGCTCTGCACAGCGTTTATTTGCTAAATAGCCTGTTCAGAATTTACTACGAAATGCAAATACCGGCCCTTATTGAAACAATAATGGCTCGAAGGCACGAGTGCACGTTACTTCATACTAGTCTTCTTTTATAAACTAGACATTGCAACGTGTTCCATCAGAAAAATCATCCCAGCCATAGACAGATAGGCATCATCTTCTTCGCGAAAGCACAAATTCTCGAATTTGCATATCCCTCAGCTCAGCTCGGAACTATCTGGAGAGGGATTTGGAGATTCCGTCGTGTGTAATAAAATGACGATGGAGTCAAGCTCCGAGCATAATTTGATTAGTGCCGTAATTGCTTTGCTTGATGATTAGATTATATTGTATACGTAATAGTGCAGAATCAGATACCCTGGCTGGATCGTATTATTATGAATGAATAAATCTGAAGTGGTGAAGCTCCTCGTAACTTGTCCGTGAAAATTTTACAGAGCTCGACCACTAAACTTTTCGTGGGAGGGAAATGACTTATGAAAAATTACAGCACGTGTGTGGGTTAAACGAACCCAATATAAACCGGCGGGCTTGCGCTCAAAAAAACTAAATAAAAGTTCGCGTAATAAAACCTCAGCTGTTGAAATATCCTAAAATTTTCATTTTTTCGATAATTTCCTTATCGTTTTGTCTATTTCATTTGTATCATATTATTCCCTGACGCAATACCTCGTCAGTGTATACATTCGGCTATACAAAAAAATTATGCATTCCTATACGGGTGTCCCAGAAAAAAGTGGTCGAAAGATCGATTTCTAAAAAGGCCAAGCAGTTTTTCCATGACACCTGTCATGATTGACCGTCAACCCCTTGACCCCTAGCTAGAGTTTGCAATCCCGAAAATCCCGGGGTCCCGTGGAATTTTTGATCCCGAAAATTTCGGGATTATAATTTTGCAATCCCGAAATTTCGGGATCGGAATTGAATTGCTAGAGCTCGACCGCCGGCGCTTTGTGATGTAGGATTTCAATGTTTTATTCTTAAATGTTTACACCAGTACAACAACCTGCAAAGCTCCCAAAACTAGCTTAAAAGATAAGGAGTTCCGAATATCTCCGAATTCATGTTGGAGCAAATAAGGTAATTTGACACACCTCCAAGTAAGGCCCTATATGATGCTTCAAAAGCAAGAATCACCCAACGGAGAACCAATTATTCGGGAATTCTCAGGTATTTGCAAAGTCCTAACGATAAAGAGAGCGATCCACTTTTTCAAGTTCCACAATCAAGAACAATCAGAAAAGTATTGAAAGACCTAATCAAAAGGCTCCAAAAAATCCCGGAAGCCAATCCTGAGATGATGAAGACGACGATGACGTGCCTCTGTCCGATTTGGCAGCTGAGCTTTGATCCAAGAAAAATCGCTGGAACAAAGACTGAATGATGCATTGGAAAATGCCCAAAATCCAATCAGACTCCGCCCTTCCGCGGATATGGTTTCGACATCTTTGAAGAAAGAAATGACTCTTTTTGAAAACGGGAGTGGAAAAGGGCAAAGGTACCTACCTACAGATGGCGTACAACTACTTGCTTACAATCTCACCGACGAGTGTTGAAATTGAGAGGGCATTTTCGCCGCTGGAGGTTTTTTTACAAAAATTAATTTTGAATCAAAATTAATTTCAAAAATAAAACCTGATTCTTGAAGGATTTTTGCTGAATTTCTCAAATTTGCCCATGAAAATTTTCTAGATCCATAATATACAGGTGTCGCAAAAAAAATTACCTTGTATTATTACATTCACAATTATTTAAACGCTGTGTCTAGGTACACGCTAACGTGTACGCAAAGTTGAAAATTAGGTGCACGCGAAACGTCATAGTGTGTATATGACGTCAGCTTTTAGCGTGCCCCAACATATATTTTTAAGGTACACGCGAAATTATTGTGATGGCGTTTTGCGGGCGGGCTGGTAGTAAATGCGGTAATCTCGATAATCGGTACCTGTGATGATGAAGTGTGGACAAACGTTCACGTCGTTTTCTAATTTTGAGCAGACAGCTCTTAAAAGCTATGAAATCGAAAATAACGAAAAGCTGGTTATACACGGAAGTGGTCCAGAAATTTCAGATGTTAAGATCGCAAATAGCGAAAAAAAAATTGAACCCTGTCGGATTTTAGTTTAACATGTGAGTTTAACATACTAAAAATCCTCAAGAATCAGGTGTGAGCTTCGGCCGTTGTGACCTCGATAAGAACTTGAGGATCAGTTTTTTCTTTTTTCGTGTTAATCTCGTGAACGATGGCACTTGGAAAGAAGTACCTACCTGCAGAGAAAGTGTTGCAAATTTTATTGTCTACAAGAAAGGCCCTTGCATTTTTCATCGCCAGTTCACTCCTTCTCCGCCAAAACACAAGTAAAATAGTCCAGATTATTTTTGAATTTTGGAAATGCCAATGGGCTCAAACCAAAGTACATCCTTGTAGCTTTCGAAACAGACCAAAATGCTAAGAATCCGTGAAGGAATAAACCCACAGGGATTGATTTCGCAACGCTTATTTTACCAATTCAACACCGTCATTAAGAGCTGTCTCAAACTTGGAAAACGACGTGAACGTTTGTCCACACTTCATCATCCTAGGTACCGATCGTCGAGACTACCGCATCTACTACCCACTGGCTGTTGATATGACAGCCCGCCCGCAAAACGCCATCACAATAATTTCGCGGTACCTTAAAAATATAAGTTGGGGCACGCTAAAAGCTGACGTCATATACACACTATGACGTTTCGCGTGCACCTAATTTTTTATTTTTGCGTACACGTTAGCTAGCGTGTACCTAGACACAGCGTCATTTAAAAAATGAAACGGATGCAGTCTTTTGTCTTCAGTACAAATATACAGGCTGGTCCATCCTAGCGTAATTATCCCATAGCGGTCTTACCGTTCAAGATAGAGAAAAAGATGTGAGAGAAAATTTATATTGTTTCATGAGACCTGTAACCTCAAATTATTTTTAGTTATACAGGCTGTCCTATTTTGACGGGACAAATGAGGCGTCAATTTTTTAAATGGAAAACCCTTAATTTTTTTCATTTTCGGATTTAGCTTTTTTAACTGTCTTATGCCCGTATTTTTGCTTTTCATTTGTTCGGCAGTGCTACCAACTAAAAATTAAAAACTGAAAAAATCGCATTTTCAGTTTGCTTTAAAAAATTGTAGCGGCGAATGACAGACAAGCTAAAAAGTACGCAGCTGTCAATTAGTCAGTCTGAAAATTGTCCAACAAAGAAAAATGGCTGGTTTTACGCGAGAGGAAATGATTGATATGATATTCTGGTATGAATCCAGATATCTTCAGCCAGATAGCTTCAGTTGACTACAACAACAATATCATCATGAGGGATCAAAACAAAATGAAAGCCGCGTGGAAAATCATAAATTCACATAAGGGAAAGAAAAAGACATCCTCCAATACTTCTTTGTCTGGCTCTGACTTCAATCGGTACTTCTCAACCGTTGCTGAAAACATTGTGAAGCAATTGCCAACTTCATGTCGCGCGGCGAGGTCTGGTCCGACTGTTTCAAACTCTTTGTATCTTGCGCCCGTCACGGCGGATGAAATATTACGTATTATTCGAAGCTTGTCCAATTCTAAGTGTTGTGATTTGGCATGGGCGCCCGGAGGGGGGGGCAAGGGGGGGCACTTGCCCCCCCCTGGCCTCGGAGCAGCTGAATAAATTCTTCCTTACGAAAAAATATTTTTTTTCGAGAAAGGAAAAAGAAAAACATTTTCGAAAGAAAAAACTTTGAGAAAGTAATTTACATTTTCTGAATTGTTAGAGCAATTTGAAATTTCATTAGGCTTCTACCTAAATTAGATAGCTACCCGTAAAGTCATAAAATAGGGTTTTTTCAACATAATGAACGAGTGTAACAATTGACCTACCTATATATCAATCATAGCAATACTTGAAATTTTCTGAACCTCTGGTTTAAAACACTTGGGGTTTTTTCAAGATAATGAACGAGTGTAACTATTGACCTGGCTATTTTGAAGTAAATTTTTATACATTTTGTACAAAATTACAAATTTTAATAAATTTCTCCAAAGTTAAGTTTAATTTTCAAATATATTTCCTTATTTTTCGCACAATAATTATTATCACCATTATTATTATTATTATTCGAAAAAATTTTCGCCCGCGGCGCTAATCTGAAGGACTTCGCAAATTAGGCCAGGTAGGTATGTGACGTTCTCTAACTAAAGCTATTTGCCCCCCCCTGACAAAAATCCTGCGGGCGCCCATGCTGATTTGTATGGGTTGGATAGTGGCGCGATTAAGCTCGTCGGTGATATATTGGTGGACCAGATCGTTCATTTGGTTAACCTATGTTTTCAGGAGGGGAGGTTTCCAGAGTGTTTCAAAACCTCGAAAGTAATTCCGATTCACAAGAAGGGCGATCAGAATGAGGTTGGAAATTACCGTCCTATTTCAATTGTCCCGGTTTTGTCTAAGGTGATAGAAGTGGCTTTCGAGGATAGACTGGTGACGTATCTTGACAAATATAACATCATAAACTCCAGGCAGTTTGCCTACAGAAAGGGGAAGTCTACGGTTGATGCTTTGATCGCCATGCAAGACTACATACTGGACGCTCTCGAGGCGGGGGACTCTACTATCGCCACATTTTGCGATCTGTCCAAAGCCTTCGACTGCGTAGTCCCGCGGCTTCTTCGGGATAAGCTTGAGGCTTGTGGTGTCAGGGGCCGGGCTTTGGGTTTCGTTGAGTCGTATCTTGAGGGTCGATACCAGATTGTCTCTTTCGAACGTTGCATGTCAGATCGCGTCAAGTTGGAGTACGGCGTTCCACAGGGATCCATTTTGGGTCCAATTCTTTTTCTTTTATACATTAACGACATCAATAGCCACATAAGCGTTGACGAATGTTTGGTTTATGCTGACGACACGATCCTTTTCTCTAGGCTTGGCGCGGACGAGGCTTTCGAGGACGTGTCGGGGGCTGCGCGGTTGGCGGCAAAGTCGTATTTCAGTACTTTGGGCCTGATGCTGAATTTGGACAAGACACAGGACTTGTTTTTCAGTCTGAAGCCTGGGCATGACGATTGGAGGGATCCTGTCAAATGTCTGGGTTTGGTTTGGGATTCGAAGTTGTCTTGGGCGCCGCATGTCGAGAGTCTGTCAAAGAGGTTATCGACGGTCATATTTATCCTCAGAAACTTAAAAAATAGTGTGTCGACGGATTGCGTTAAGATTGCATATCACTCACTATTCCATTCAGTGATGTCATACGGTATTTTGTTGTGGGGCCTTTCCCCGCACGCAAGGGATATTTTGATTTTGCAGAAGCGAGCACTACGGGTCATAGCTGGTGTTAATCCGAGGGAATCCTGCAGACCGCTGTTTAGGAAGTTTGGCATACTAACCTCTGTCAATCAGTTTGTTTGGGAGTCTCTTGTACGTGCCAGAGAGTCGAGTCTTTGGTTGAATATGACCAGAATCCACGCGACCAGAAACAATGCCATACCCCTCCCATGTTTCAGACTGCAGAAGACCCATCTCTCTGTCAAGTTTATACCCTACAGGTTGTTCAACTCGCTGCCTATGTCTTGGAAAGTACTAACTTCGAATCTTTTCAGACATACAGTCAAGTCTTTTTTGAAAGAAAACGTATTCTACTCGATTGAAGAGTTTGAGATGAGCATGAAGTCGTGCACTAAGCTGTGATATTTTATACGATTTTAATTGTGATTGTTCTCATGTCATTGTCTATTGTATTGAGTAATTGATTTTATTGTAATAGATCTCTCAGTGTCTAGATGTAAAATACCTGTGTAAGGTCTCAGTGGCACTTTAAATAAATTATTCTATTCTATTCTATTCTATCCAGGATTCCACTTTGATTTCTTCTTGCGTTTAAGCCATTTTTCTTTGTTCGACAATATCCAGACTGACCAACTGACAGCTGCGTACTATTTGGCTTGTCTGTCATTCATCACGGCCGACTCAGTTTTTGGAAAAAAATAATAAAAATAGCAAATTTCGTGGAAACTTCCGATTATCTCGAAAAATATGAAGTTTGAGGGTTTATTATTAATTTAAGTACCCCTAGTAAAAATGGAAGACGATAAAGAAAGCTATCGGATAGCGTTATAAAATTGGGGGCATGCCATTTGAAAAAAATGAGTTATGATACTTCGAAAATTATAAAGTTTGATTTTTTTGTGAACGCCCTGTAACATGAAATCGTAACTTCTGACATTGGAAAAGTTGAGAGTGAAAAAGTATTGGTCTTTGACTTGACTGGCACCATGTCGAGTTTCATCGCTTAGTTTTGAAGAGCAAGGCCGCTGAGATTATTTTAAGCAAACTGAAAATGCGATTCTTTTCAGTTTTTAGTTGGTAGCACTGCCAAACAATTGAAAAACAAAAATACAGGCAAAAGATAGTTAAAAAAGCTGAACCCCAAAAATACAAGAAAATATAGTGTTCTATTTAAAAAAATTGACGCTTCGTTAATCCCGTCAAAATGGGGACACCTGTATAGCTGAAAATAATTTTAGGTCATAGGTCTCATCAAACCACACAACTTTTCTCTCATATCTTTTTCTCCGAGGGGTTGATTTCCCCGGAATTCAGTGTACATTTAATTTCGAAATTCCCGGAATTCTTTCGGAAATCACCGGAAATCCTTCGGAAATCATCGGAATTCCCGGAAATCTTTCGGAAATCACCGGAATTCCCAGAAATCTTTCGGAAGCCACCGGAATTCTTTTGAAAATCACTGAAAATCCAGGAATTCTTTCGGAAATGACCGGAATTCCCGGAAGTCACAGGAAATCCTCGGAATTCCGGAAGTCAGAATTCTTGTGTACATTTTTTTCTCGGGAGATCAACCCCTCGTTTTTCTCTATCTTGAACGGTAAGACCGCTATTACGCTAGGATGGACCACCCTGTGTTAATTTAATGTTGATAATTTTATTTTAAAAAAATTTCAAAATCGGTTTGATTGTGATTTTTCTATACTTCAAACTGTTATCAACTGTTAACTGACATTTATAATATTTTGACAGTTTGTTTGTCAAATGAACCCGCAAGTGCTATATAACGTTGTAATCAGGATTAAAGACTGCATCAACTGCATGTTAGTGAAAATATTTTTTTTGCGACACCCTGTAGTGTAAATCAATAGTTTGGAAAAATGTTATGGACAAATTCAAAAAATTCAGCAACACTCCTTCAAGAATAAGTTTTCCTTCTTGAAATTCTCCCAGGGATAAGGCAGCTAATGGGAGGTCAATCTTAACGTCGACACCATGTACCTTATAATGTAAATTTTCGCCTACTTTTTAGAAAATTGACAAGCTCATACCAGCCTAAAGCCCCCGGTTGACATGTAAGACAAAGCAATTTGTATAAGTTTTGAGGCACCAGCTCCCTGTCCATATTCGGCTTTTTTTTATTTCAATTTTTTCAAATTTTTCACTTTTGACTTGCATCCTACTCTGAAAAAATCATAGCTCTTCAGTCCAATGCCCGGTCTTGAAGATTTTTGTTTTATTCAACCACAAAAGATAAGGAATTTTGGTCATTGCACTCTTTTTTTGACAGATGTTGAAGAAAAGTATGGAAAGTCACTTTTCCAAAAAGAAAACGGTATACCTACTGAAAAATGTTCCCAATTTTTTGTTATATTGTTCTCTGAACTTTTCTGAATCGATCTCGGAATCGATAAATAATGCTCACCCAGAATGGACATTGCCCAAAAACCCACGGAATAAATTCAATTCTCTACAACTTCGTCGCTAACAATTTTCGGTTATCTCTAGCTATTTTCGCAGCATTCAAGGAGGAATGTCACGCGGACAGTTTTTCCACTTCACTGGGCCGGCGCGCAACTTTGACCGCGATCAACGGTTAAAATGAAGAAGTTAAGACATATGCCCCCGTGGACTTTTCTGTACTTTACTGACTTCCCTACAACTTCGTCTCTGACAGTTATCACATCTCTCACTGTGTTCTCACCGTTTCAGAAGAAAGACCGCGGCGCATGTTTTAAAATCTTCTCCATTTTTTTCCATGGTTCCCGGGGTGGTTGGAAATGAAACTTTGGTTTTTCTAATTCAATTTTTCATTCTCTGCATTGCCATATTTTTTCATCTAGCCCTTAATCAGTTCCAACTTCAGCATGAAAAATCGCCTCATTTTACTGGATTCCCGAGCGCCAAATCAGCTTGCGCAGCTCGCTTAAAAAATTTATTCCGTGGGTTTTGGGCAATGTCCATTTTGGCGACCATTACTTATCGATTCAGGAAAGTTGAGAGAACAATATATATAAAAAAATTGGTAAAATCGAAATGTACCATTTTTCAGTAGGTATACCGTTTTCTTTTCGGAAAAGTGACTTTCCACACTTTTCTACAACATCTGTCAAAAAAAGAGTGCAATGTTGAAAATTCTTAATTTTTTGTGGTTGAATCAAAACAAAAATCTGCAAGATCAGACATTGGACTGAAGAGCTATGATATTTCTCAGAATAGGATGCAAGTCAAAAGTAAAAAATTTGAAAAATTGTAATTCCGAAAAAAAAAATCGCCGAATACGGGTCACGGGTCGACTTATTTTCATGTCTCTACAATATATCCACAATTCATGGAAATCCGCCACCATGAGTGCAGAAAGTGATCATTTTGGCATATAATGACTTTGCTGTAGTTCTAGGGATGGTGCTATCAGAGAGTGCTGTGGCAACAAAATTTTGACAGTTCAATGCTTTTGACATTTGCAGTGACAGTGACGTTATCAAAATTTCAAACTACTGATACCTACTTTGTTGTGTTGTGAGAAACTGAACAAAATGCATGTAAGAAAGTACCTGTGTAGTATTATATTGCTTAGATTAGTTAAAAGGAATTATTTTATAATTTAAGCTCAAACCAGACAAGGCCAATTCCAACTCATGCAGGGAAACACAGCAGCAAGATAAAAACAAACAAACCTTGAGTCCACTGCGGCCTTGTTGTTTTAAGAGGACATTTTCGGGCTTCATATCACAATGTATGATTTTATTCCGGTTCAGAGCGTCGAGACACTGCAGAAGCGAGTGGCTGAACTTGCGGACGAGCTGGAGGCTGAACCCTTGGAACTTATTCTTTTTGATCAGTTCGTACAAATTGATGGAGAGCAACTCAAAAGTGATACACATGTGGTTACGAAACGTGAACGAATCCAGCATGTGGATGATGTTCATGGTGTTGTCTTTATCTTGTTTGCGGAGGTGCTCCAGGATGCGCACCTCCTCCTGGGCCTGTCGATGGAAGCGCTTCTCGTTGCGCACCATCTTCAGTGCCACATGCATGTGCGCCTTGTGGTCGTAGGCTTTGACCACTTGGCCAAAGGAACCCTTGCCGATGACCTTGAGGACTTCGTAGCGGTAGGCGACGTGGTCATGCGGGATGTGAAGGTAGGAGCCCTGGTCGTTGTCGTATTCGCAGTTGTTGGGATTGCCGATGAGGCCCGGGCGCTTCTTGGCGTTTGCGCCGATGAAGTAGATCTGGGAGAAGTTGAAGATTTCGTGGTGCTCGTAGGGTGTGAGCTTGTTCATGTAGAGTTTCATAACTTGTTCGGGGGTGGCCACCATGGTCTTGTGTTTGTCGGGATGGGCGGGGGAGGCGTGCGGTTGCGGTGCCTGGGGTGCAATTGGCGAGCCCTTGATGGGCCTGCCGCCGAGCATGTGGGGCTGCATGCACTGCAGGGCGCACGACCCGACGATCTGCAGCTCAGGCAGCCCCGCAGACGCGACCGACACCGAAGAGGCCGACGAGGCCGCCGGGGGGCTCTGTTCCTTCAGCGTCGACTTTAGCGGGGGCAGGGTGCTACCACCACCACCGCTGCTGCCTCCTTCCGCAATGTACGAGTGCGATGACACAGGAAACAGCTGCGTTCGCGACATCGGCATCTTCACGGTATTCACCACGACAGCGCTAGACATCCTAGCGCATTCCGATACCGGACGGGACCCCCAGAGGTTGATGATGATGATGATGATGAAGATGATGGCCAACCATCACTACCATCAGAGCACGCACGGCCAGCCGCCAGCCGCCAGACGCACACCGGAACGATCCCTTGCACTTCGCCCGCCGTCTTCACTCAAACCTCGACCACCGTTCCACACAATTTTCTACCATTCACGCCGACCCGAAAAACATTCTCCAATTCTCCATCAAACAAAGGGTTTTTGGTTAGTTGGTTGCTTTTCCGTCCATCATAATTATTATCATCATAACTTCGCCAGCCTCAGCCTGCCGCCGATCACTGCCGTCTGGGGGCGCTGTTCAGCTGTTCGAGTGCTCGGCCACTTCCGACAACGATCGTCGCCCCTTGCTCACCTCATTGGACGAGTTGAACGATCTGCCGGGCGCCAAATACAAATTTGAAACTTCTCCGAGACACCAAAACAACCCTCCCATTCCACACGCCAACCCCCCACTTCCCCCCCTCCCGGATGCCACTTGGAATAGCATCGCCCTCCACGAGCCACTCAGTCGACTAGTTGTAGTTGAGTCACCCCACAAACGGCGGGTCGAACCATCGACGCATTTTTGGCAGCGGCCTTGACTCGACATTTAAGGGTCATTGACTTGTTCAAAACACCAGCCAAGCACTATAACGCAATTACGTCCCCATACACACAACAAAATAGGTACAACAAACATCAGAAAAAACATGTTTATGATAAATCTATGTGCATATTACTCTACTTGAACGACTCCTTAATTTTGATTTGGCAAATGTTCCATCCGGCCTTTTGTCATATTGTCGTCATTGACCAATAACAAACATTACAGAAGAACAAAGAAGAGAAACATTATTATGTATGAGGGTTTTTTTTACTTAAATAAACTGCTGGACAACGAAGTTGTCGTTATCGGAAAAATGGTCCGACTTTGGAAGTCAATATCTCTCGATTGCCGATTGCGATTTCCATTTTGTTTGTTGCGTTAACTAGCTTAATCTTTCCGTAACCCATCCTATAACAGTGAATGTTGAGAAACTTCATGTAAATTTTCTACAGGGTGATACGTAAAATGGTGCAAAATTGCAACGACTTCATCGTACCCCCATTTGTCAAATAATTTTTTTTATGTATTCTAATACAAAAATTATAAAGTGTGGTGTCTTATCTCGAAACGGTTTTGGAATTTCCCGGATTGGAAGTCTAACATTAAAGATACAAATTTTTATGTTGAATGTTGCAGATTTACGAAACTCAGGCATAGCACAAGCACAAAAAGCATAACGCCCAGGGGGGCTTTACTTCACTCGGACACTGAAGTTTCACATCGTTACCAAGTTCAGGGGCTTAAATCTGCAAATAGAACATGTTCCATATCTAAAATTCTGATGAAATTCTGACAAAATCCAACGTACAAAAAACAGGCAGGGACAACCACTTAAAAAAGTGCCCCCTGCTTGGCTCCACATCAAATATTCGGGTTGTGTTGAAAGTTAAATTGTTCTTGACTGTTGTACGAACAATCTTGCTCAATGTAAACATCCATTTCGCAGAAGTGGCTTAATTTTGCGTGCCAACAAGGCAAATCTGTAACATTCAAAATAAAATTTTATATCTTTGATGTTAGACTTCCAATCCGGATAATTCCAAAACCGTTTCGAGGTAAGACACCACATCCACACTTCATGATTTTTGTATTAGAAAACATAAAAAAAAATTGTTTTCACAAATGGGGGTACGACGAAGTCAGTACAATTTTGCAGCATTTCACGTATCACCCTGTAGGAGTTTTACATGAAGTTTCTCAACATTCACTTTCACAGGATAAGTCACGGAAGCATTAGGCTGAATAACAAAATAATCAAAACGGAAATCGCATCCGGCAAAAAAAATTTTTCGACAAATGGGAGTACGATGAAGTCGGTACAACTTTGCAGCATTTTACGTATCACCCTGTAGAAATTTTACTTGAAGTCTCTCAACATTCACTATTATAGGATGGGTTACGGAAGCATTAGGCTAATAACCACAATAAACAAAACGGAAATCGCATTCGGCAATCGGAAGTTATCGGTCTTCAAAGTTGGATCATTTTTCCGATACCGACAACTTCGTTGTCCAGCAGTTTAGTTGCATCATTAGAATCGATTCCAAAATTGTTGCAATAATAGAGGGTGCGGTCCAGGTTATAGTAGCAATAACTCACCATTCGATGGTCCATCGAAAACTAGGTCGACATGCATAATTTAATTTTTCACCAAAACGCTTCCTAAGGGAGATAGAGCCCTTTAAAGTTCAGTTTTTAAAATCATCTTTTTGCAATAACTCTCGTCATCAAAGCGATTTTTACCAAATTTGGTACAAATACTTATGAAATATATACCCATCACTCGACGTAGATAACTTTTGTCAAAATTCTCCAGTGGCGTAGATACCGGGGGATTGTTCAACTTCTCCCACCCCATTTTCTACGCCACTGGATATTTTTGAAAATATCTTCTCTTTCTTTTTTCTTTTTTTGAATTCCTTGTTCAATTCCGAAAAAAAGTCACTCTTGTAAAATTTTGATTAGAGGCTTGATTTTCGAGATATTTGGGTTTTAAACTTTGGAAAACATCTCGAAATCTCGTCGAAATCGCCACTTTCCAAAGCCCAAATTGTTTTTTTTTTTAAAACGCCTCGTTTCTCAGCAAAAAATGGCAGTAAATCAACTCAAACAACCTAGAAAACTTATTCCAGTTGAGGAATCATGAGTTTTCTTTGATTTTAATTTCAAGGGCCTTTGAAAGTCGCGATTTCGAAGCGTTTTCCAAAGTTTCAAACCCAAATATCTCAGAAATGAAGCCTCTAATCAAAATTTTACAAGAGTAACTTTTTTTTCTGAATTGAACAAGGAATCCAAAAAAAGGAAAAAGAAAGAAAATATATTTTCAAAAATATCCAGTGGCGTATAAAATGTGGTGGGAGAAGTTGAACAATCCCCCGGTATCTACGCCACTGGAGAATTTTGACAAAAGTTATCTACGTCGAGTGATGGGTATATATTTCATAAGTATTTGTACCAAATTTGGTAAAAATCGCTTTGATGACGAGAGCTATTGCAAAAAGATGATTTTAAAAACTGAACTTTAAAGGGCTTCTATCTCCCTTAGGAAGCGTTTTGGCGAAAAATTGAATTATGCATGTCGACTCGCATGTCGACCTAGTTTTCGATGGATCATCGAATGGTGAGTTATTGCTACTATAACCTGGATCACCCTGTACAGGGTGTCCCGAAATTAATGCAACAAAATTTACAGGGAGGTAGAAAATTGAAAAATAAGTGTACTTCCTCAATAAAAATACCCTCGCAAACGTTATAGCGGAGATACAGGCCTTCAAAGTTGGTTTTTTAAATCAGTTTTTTTTGCATAACTTTTGAACCGTTGAACCGATTTCATTCAAATTTGAACCAACGTTTACTAAAATAGGTCTCTATTGAAGAATAATAACGCATTTCATCAAACCTTTCCAGGGGCGAAGATAATAGGGGGTACCTTCCCCCTTGTCCCCCTATTTTTCACCCCCCTGAATAATTTGGGAAATGGTTCCAGTTTTCGGGTTCTACGTTCAATTTAGAGAAAAAAGTTATTTCTGCAAAGTTTTGACTAGACGCTTCATTTTTGAGATATTTGTGTTTGAAACTTTGGAAAACATCTCAAAATCGCCACTTTTCAGAGCCTAATTTTTTTTTTCTGAAAAGCTTCATGTTTCATAGCAAAAATGGTAGTTTATTACGGAAGCGTAGAAGGGCCATGTGTTTTTTTTTTCGTATTAATGTCGTCATTTATTGAATGCCGACTTTTATTCTCAGCAAATAGTGAATGCCAACTTTCAAACCCAGCATTTAATAAATGCCGACTTCTGAACTCAGCATTTATTAAATGCCGACTTCTAAACTCAGCATTTATTGAATTCCGACTCTTAATCTCAGCATTTTTTAGATTGCAAAATGGTTGGAGTAACGAGATTTGCAGATTGCAGGAAACTTCGACGCAAGAATAAGACACACACCTGCATAACTGGCGGAGGAGTCGTACATCGAGATTGCTTTTCTTGTACCGGACTGATTGTAATACTGTATTGGTTTCCGTATCGACGAGTAGGTACATAAGTACCTACCTGTTAGCTATATGGTGACGACATCAGGTAGTTACTTGAGCATAAAGTTGATGAAATAAAAACAAAAGAATTTGATCAATCTTAGCTGATTAACAGTTGAACTGAGTCATTCAAAAATTTCGCTTCTCTTCTAATAAGAGTATCTCGGAGAAAATTAGCCCGTCTTGAAAAAGACATTACATATTACTTCAAAGAAGTAATCCAAAGGAAACGGGCCGACCGAGCAACAACCATCGAAATCCAACAGACACGTGCTTCGGATCTACTTGGGTCCTCATCAGTGCCGGAGCATTTGAACGGAGCTGTGCTCGGCGATCTTAATATCGATATTATCTACAGGTTGTTTCAGCGATGATAGCAAAAAATTTAACTGTGGATGGATCCCGTCAAAATATGACGAAAACCTATACATGGTGTTCCAGCTAAAACAATCCAGCGCGATTTCCTCAGAAAATATCAAGGCAACAAAAAAAAAATCGATTGGGGGAAAGTCTGACCTTTAAGCTTTTAAAGGCTTTTAAGGGGGCGTCGATGCTTGTAGGTGCTTTAGTTTCCAAGAAAATGCAATTTTAATCGGGCGAGTCACAATAATTCAAAAATTCATGCCCGACAGAACAAAATACTTCAAATGAACAAAAATCCTCTTTCTTTGGGCTTTTATTGATGTGTCGCTGATGTCTGTACCTGATCCAGTAAGTCAGATATTTTGTCTCACAGTCCAGCAACCACAATAATCGGAGCTCATGACGTGACCGATCACACACTTGTGGATTTTAACATCAGCCAGTATTCATTGCTATGGTGAGTCCAGGCATGGTGAGTGAAAAAGTCCTAGGAACGGCCAGTCTTCAAATCAACAAGTGTGTGATCGGTGACGTCATGAACTCCGATTATTATAGTTGCTGGACTGTAAGACAGAATATCTGGCGTTCTGAACCAGGTACAGACATCAGCGACACATCAATGGAAAGCGCAAAGAAAGAGAATTTTTCTTCATCTGAAGTATGTACTTTGTTTTGTCGGTCATCAATTTTCGAATTCTTGTGACTCGTCCGATTGAAATTGCATTTTATTGGAAAGTAAAGCACCTACAAGCATCGGCCTCCCCTCAAAAGAAAGCTAAAACTTCAGGCTTCCCCCCAATTGAAATTGTTTGTTTTTGTTGCCTTGATATTTTTTGAGCAAATCACGCTGGATTGCTTCAGCTGGTACACCCTGTATACCATTTTGCAAAGTTCGGCCTAATAACAAAGATACAGCCCTCCAAACTTGACTTTTTCCGAATAAGAAAAATGTGTAACTCAGTGACGTTTTGATCAAAATAACTTAAATTAGGAATAGAGTGATTTGTCAAAACTATCTACCGACCTGCAAAATTTTGAAAGAATACAACCAATAGTGTAGGGATTATTAGGGTCAATAATTCAGAAGCATCTGAAGAAAAGTTGACTCAAGGTGACCCCTTATAACTTCTACGCCACTGATTGGATTCTTTCAAAATTTGACAGGTTGATAGACAATAACCACAAACCAGTGTATGCTGAACTAAAGCTAAATTTGTCGGAACGTTCCTGACAAATGTTTGAAATCTGAAGAAAGTGAACTTTGAAGGGTTCAAGGGTTGTATCTTATTTGTTATTAGGCCGAACTTTGCAAAATAGTTCATAGGTTTTCTGATGCATCTGCTTCACTGATGGACTGTGCTCCTGAATATCGCAGCTCACAGCATACCAACATGGCACATGATGAAAAAGTCGGCATTTATCAAATGCTGAGTTTGAAAGTCGGCATCTAATGAACGCTGAGTTTAGAAGTCAGCATTTTATAAATGCTGAGTTTAGAAGTCGGCATCTAATGAATGCTGAGTTTAGAAGTCGGCATCTAATGAATGCTGAGTTTAGAAGTCGGCATTTAATAAATGCTGGGTTTGAAAGTTGGCATTCATTATTTGCTGAGATTAAAAGTCGGCATTTAATAAATGATGACATCAATACGAAAAAAAAAACACATGGCCCTTCTACGCTTCCGTAGTTTATCAATCTGAAACACCTAGAAAACTTATTTCAGTTGAGGAATCTTGAGTTTTCTTGAATTTTAATTTTTAAAGTCTTGAAAGTGGTGCTTTCGAGATGTTCTTCGAAGTTTCAAACCCAAATATCTCGAAAATGAAGCCTTAAATCAAAATTTTGCAAGAGTAACTTTTTTCTTTAAATTGAACGTAGAATTCAAAAATTGCAATCATTTCCAAAAATATTCAGGGGGGTGAAAAAGAGGGGAAAAGGGTGGAAGGTTCTATTATCTATTATCTTCGCCCCTGAAAATGTTTGATGGAAAGCGTTATCATTGTTCGATAGAGACCTATTTTAGTAAACTTTGGTTGAAATTTGAATAAAATCGGCTCAACGGTTCAAAAGTTATGCAAAAAAAAACTGTTTTAAAAAACCACCTTTGAAGGCCTGTATCTCAGTTATTACGTTTGCGAGAGTATTTTTACTAAGAAAGTTCTCTTATTTTTCAATTGTCTACCTCCCTGTAAATTTTGTTGCATGTATTTCGGGACACATGTATAGGTGAAACAAGTCTGATTTTGATACAGAACTCACAGACGGTTATTCAACCGATTCACATCCTAGTCCGTCGTCTCGTCTCTGCTACCATTCAAAAGAGTTGATTGTATGAGTCATTTTTTTGTATACAGGGTGTTTCATGGTGAGATCGACAGGTATCGTTTTTCAAGGCGAATCAGGATCTATCTTCAAAATTTTTCTAACGCTCTTCGTTTCAAAGTTACAGGGTGATTCATGTATTTGTCGATTTTTTGATCGGCCATATCTTTGGGACGAATTGATACAGAATATAAAACAAAATTTGGCAGAGGTATGTTCTACTTCCGACACTTAATACATTGCACTATCGATCAATTCGAAAATTCCAGGGCCGGACTTTTTTTTTTCTTTCAAGTTTCTGTGAAAAATTTCACCTTGTATGCATATTTTTCAAAATTCAGTTTCACATTCGGAGACTATACAGGGTGATTCACCACCAAATGGACATAGCTTGAGGGTAGGTCCAGTTTCTCCAGGCGAACCAGGATCTGGTTTCGAAATTTCTATATAAATAGTTGTTCGTTTCGAAGCTACAGGGTGATTCATGTATTTCGTAGAATTTATTGACAAGCTTCAGAACGACTCAATGGATTCGATTGAAATTTTGTGAATCATTTCTTCTATCGATAGCTGACACATCGCCTTATCAAACAGTTCAAAATTTCCAGGGCCGCCTTTGAAAAAAAAACCTCAAAGCTTTTTTCAAAAAAAGACATTCTGTATGCATATTTTTCAAAATTCAGTTTCATATTCAGAAACCATATAAAACAAGCTAATAATATCGCAATAAATATTGCTTGGCACCATTGAGCTGTCAATAAAATTTTGATGATCCTGAAAATTTTTGAGGTTAGGATTTTTTGTAAATTGATAATTCAAAATATTTGCAAATGATCTATTATGGCCTTGAATTTCAGCCGTTTCGTCAAAAAAATTAAAAAAAAAAATTTCACGGTTTTTCGGTAGCAAAAAAAAATTCCATCAGAATTGGGAAAATAAATAAGTTACGTCCCTCAACTTCACTTCTATCCCACATTGAGCTAAAATTGAGGGACGTGACATGAATTTTTCGAAAATTTTGATGACATTTTTTGTTGCTCCTATAGTTACTGGAAAACGTTGAAAATTTTTAGCGCATTTTTTTTTTGACGAAATTTTAAGGCCATGATGGATAATCTGCAAATATTTCAAATTATCAATTCACAAAAAATCCTAACCTCGAAAATTTTCAGGATTATCAAATTTTATTGACAGCTTAATGGTGCCAAGCAATTTTTTTTGCGATACTTATAGCATGCTTTATGTAGTTTCTGAATGTGAAAATAAATTTGAAAAAATATACATTGACATTGACAAAAAAAACTTTGAAGTTTCTTTTATCAAGGCCAGCCCTGGAAATTTCGAACTGCTTGATTGGGCAATGTGTCAATTATCAATAGTAGTAGGTATCAATTAACTCACAAAATTTCAATCGAATCCATTGGATCGTTCTAGAGATATGGCTTATTTAAAAAATCGATAAATTCATAAATCACCCTGTAACTTAAAAACGAACAGCGTTAGAAAATTTTCAAAGCCAGATCTTGGTTTGCCTGGAAAAATTGGACCTACCCTCGGGCTATGTCCATTTGGTGGTGAATCACCCTGTATAACACACGTTTTATAAGACCTATTGCCACACTCGTTAATTGAATCACTCGTCGCTTCGCTCCTCGTGCTTCAAAATGACGCGTGTGACAATACGATGTCTTATAAAACTTGTATTATAATATACTATTTTGAATCTGAATACCTACTTCAGTGGTTATAAAAGTTCGATCAACAAACGCATGCGAACATAAAGGATAGAAGATATCTTCGTCTTCGTTGCGAGAAGAAGTTGAGATCACGCTGTCTATGGATCACGCAAGTTACCACGAGCCTTTTTCGTTTTGCCAGCGGAGCTACTCGGGGGTCAGCTGCCTTACGTGTGTCTCCATGTGTTGATCGGAGCTCTATAGGTAGGCCCCCTTGTGCCTCCAAGTGTCATTTGGAGTCCTAGTGAGAGTGAGCCTCATCAGTCCTTCTTAATTGCTATATTTACAGTCCTATCCTCGCTTGGTCTACATTGTAATGGTTTAGGCCCTGCTGAGCACCCTTGTGTCTTCTTATGTCGTTTGGAGACCCATTGAGCCCCTCATATCTTTTTGTGTTATTCGAAGCCCTATCCAGTCTTGTGTCTATACATTGTGGCGATTTAAGCCGTTTCGAATGAAAATCCATATCAAAAGCATAAGCCAGAAAGAAGATATGGCGCTATTCTTAGGACTTGGGACCACTGATGGTTCGATGCTTATGAAGAATCGTGGAATTCACCTTTTCCATAAGAGAAAATCGATTGCGCGCATACCCGTGAACGCAGACTCCGGAGCGCAATCCACCTTTCCCATAAGAGAAAACGGCTACTACAGACGCGCGCAGCTTCTCGCGGGAAAGGTGGATTTCTGTGCTCAAAGGCGCTGTTATGGTGTATTGTTGGTTGCCTATATTTATCCAATTTCAAGTAAACCACCCTTACGTTATGGATAGGGGGCTGATTTCTTGCAGATAGACTATGCAGTGTGCAGGCCCTGCAGTAGGCCTACACGTGTGCAAAAAAATCTGGCCATTGTGCCCCGCATGCAATTTGCATGCTGCATGCGTTTTAGTGACACCCTCTGACAATTTTGAAATTCATCAGCTGTCAAGAGAGAAAAAAAAGACAGCTCAAGGATTAAGGATTAAATGATTAAAGGAAATCAAGTTTGGCCACGAAAGTTGAAATATCGCAAATATACATTTGAGGTCAACTTGCTCCCTTTGGATTTTGTTTTCCACTATTATTTGGCCGCACCATTTGGGCGGCCGCGTTCAGTCAGCTTATTTAGCCGCAATTTTAATTTTAGTCGCAAGCGCAGCGACGCCCATTGGCTTTTAAGAACCAGCCTCCTCAGAACAGCCAATAAGAGATGCAGCGCTTACGGCTAAAATAAAAACTTACGGCTAAATAAACTGACTGAACGCACCTTTACGAAAGCATTCCATTTACAACACTTTGTGTCGGTTTGTGTCAACAGAAGTGGGCTTGTGTTAGCTTATGTCGATGACACAGCAACACAGATCAAATTGAACGCATTTGTGCCGATTTGTGTCGACACAAATCGACTTGTGTCGGTAAATGGAAAGCGCCCGTTCAGAAACGATTCAGTTCTCGGAGCACTCCGTGTGCACCTCGCCTGTTACCTTACCGAGGGTGCACTCCACACCGGGTGCACACCAACCATGCTTTTCTGAACTCACCCCTGTATAGGTACATCACCGTGATCATTTGACATACGCCGGTAAAAATGAAAACAATTCCTGTACTGTACTCACGGATACTGTACTACTGTACAAAATTTATACATAGCGACATCTGCTACCGAAAAGTTACACTACAGGTTGATTGTCAGGGGATATTACAGAAATCTGTTGATTGTAGGTAGGATCATGGTAGCATTGTATAACATGGTAGGTTGATGCATTTCGTAAGACTCCCAATGGTAGGAAGGAATCTGCAGTATGGTAGAAAGGAATCTGCAGTTTTATTTTTGGTTGAAGTGATTAGGCTAGTCTTCCCGAGATGGCACTTCTTAGTCTTACATTTTCAACACAAGTCTACTGTAAATGAAACAAAAACAAGTAGTCTTGATTTAAAAGCTACCTGCTTTAATGTGCCATTGATGTTTATGAAGGTTCTGTCATACGCTCGAAGATGGCGCCAGTGTACTCGCAATTTTCAAGGTATTTTCATGTAACATTTTGAAATTAAATTTCATACTTATTGTTGATCTGTTGAACGTGCATCATTTCCCCAAAGCCTATTGATTCATTTTTCTTTTTTTGGCGTAGACGCGAGCGATTACCAAGTTTTGACATGGCGAAATTTTGAATTCTGCCATTGGCAACGTTGGGAAATCTTCCAAAGTCCAAGTTCCCACCATAGCCTACTAGTTTGAAAGGTGACATGTGTGTTGGAAATATTGAAAATATCAACTTTAGTAACTTACTCTATAGAAGAAAACCGTGAAACTGTTAGTGATAGTACAATGGTGATAGTGATATTCACATATGAATCCATTATTTGTTTTTCTTGTAAGTAAAATGCCTACCACATCTTGTGCGATCTAGGTTCTAATAATAATAGTTTTCTTCTTTTATTCAAGTTTCGTTCATAATAGATCTTGTTTCAGGGATTTGTACAATGTCTTCACTCTTCACTGTCTTCACGCCAAGTCCCAGATCTATAGGTCAAGAGTTTGTCGAGGGGCTCGGCCGGCTCACCGCTCAACAATTGACGGCTTTGAAGACCAGTTGAGGGGGAAGAGGTCGTCCTTGAAAGAAGCCCGCAAGTACTGGATGGAACTTGATTACATCACTTGCAACCAGAATCTCTTCCAACTTTGAAAGTTCACCCCTCATCTTGTCCTGCTGGAGGAGTTCCAAAAACATCCAACTAACGACAAATTTCTTAAGTGGAATTGCAAGAACAGCCTTTAGGCCTTAGCCTTATCGGAGGTGGTAGATGCAGTGGAGCGTTGTCTAGTGATGATTGTGCTGTTCAAAAGGGTAAGACTGTGGCGGCTCTCATATGGGCATGTGGCGGAGGAACTGTTGTCTCCCCCGATAGCTTAGTGGTCAGAGTATCCATCCGGCAAGTGGAAGACCCGGGCTCGAGTCCCGGTCAGGGCAGACACTTTTTCTCCGTCACATCGCGCCATAAGACCTTCAAATAAATACTTGAATACTTCACTGATGATTTGAGTTTGGATCAGATTGGGTTCAGAACTTCAGAACGGAAAAAATTATTGATTAAATAATAATTAGCTAAATCTGTCAAATCCAAATTATAAGGTTCTTACATGCATTCTATACCTAGCAGGTACAAATATTTTGGTAGTGTAGGTATATTCGCACAAGCTGTGCCAATAGCGGATGCTGTTCAAAAAGGCAAAATTTAGTAAAACAACATTGGAATGGCTATTTAATTCGCACAAATCAGTTTGAACATATCTTTATACAGGGTGTCTCATAATTAGCGTGCAATACTTCACCAGCATATTCTACGGCTGAAAATAAGAAAAAAAGTTCCTATAAAAATAGGTCGAAAAATGCTTCATAAGCGAGCTACAGTCCTGAAGTGGTACCCTGAAGATGGTTTTTATTCAATATCTTCGAAACTGTTGACAGCAGAATCATGAAATTTTGCACATCGGCCAATCTTTTTATGTCTAATAATAAGCAATAATAATAATTACAAAATTTCATCCAGAAATGGGTCAGACTGTGAGGGGTGGGGGGTAAAATCACCCCAACTTTTTCAAGTGTCGTTTTTTTGCAACCTTGGCATAAAATTATGAAACTTCGAAGCAATTTGCATGAAAAAGGTCCACTTTTTTAACTCCGATAGGAAGCACCGTTCTCGAGTAAAATCGATTTGAAAATTACCCTACATGTCACACGTCATAAAAATTCAAAATCCTAATTTTTATTTTACTCTAGAAAAGAGATGTCCACCAAGATTTGACTAGGAAAATGCGCAGTAGGTTCGGCCGGTCCTTTCTTTCTTTCGCATTGAGTACGATCATTCGTCTCACTCTTCAGCTCAGCGAAGGTTACTGTTGTTTGTTGTGTTGCCTATTATTATGCTCCAATCAGTCAAAGTGTGCCAAACAATTAATGAATCGCATTTTATAGGATGTTTTATGGTGGCCTCCGAATCTTTCATCATAGTGGGAGGGGGGGGGGTTAAGAACGGAGTCATATTGGTAAAAGAAGCGTTGCGAAATCAATCCCTGTGGGTTTATTCCTTGACCGATTCTTGCCATTTAGGTCTCTTTCGAAAGCTACAAGGATGTACTTTGGTTTGAGCCCATTGGCATTTTCGAAATCTAATTTTTTTTTTTAATTTTGACATTTGAAAAAATTATTTTTGGATTTTGGAAATGCCAATGGGCTCAAACCAAAGTACATCCTTGTAGCTTTCGAAAGAGACCTAAATGGTAAGAATCGGTCAAGGAATAAACCCACAGGGATTGATTTCGCAACGTTTCTTTTACCAATATGACTCCGTCCTTAACGGCCAAGAATGGAATGATCTGTGCATTTTGTGATCAAAGCATAAAATTTGACATACTTACGTGTTCAGAAGACCCTCCTTTGCAATTCCAGATGTGGCGCCATGCAAGACTTCGCGCCAGAGGCACTGTATTGCGGTTAATATACCTGCTAGGGATAAATTCTGCAAAAATGATTCCTGGCCGGTCTCGCGGGTACCGCAGTGGGTATTCTTTAGTTCTTTTTAGTTAAAACTACATGTAGAAATGAATGAAAAGTACATTTTCCTCGACATTTTCACGAGCGAAGTTTCAAATGCTGCCTTTACACGTTGTTTTTATACATTTAAAGGCCAATTTTGTTTTATAAGATGAAAGAACTGTGGAAAGGTTTCCACTGACGGAACGAATGACTTTTCTAATGAAGAAAACTACCACCTTCTAGTATGTACTTTTCATTCGAAAAGTCATTCGTTCCGTCAGTGGAAACCTTTCCACAGTTCTTTAATCTTATGAACTAAGTCGACGGTTCTTCAAGAAGAAACATTGTTTATAAATTAATTTTGTTTTAGTACAGGAAAGCTAGAGAAAAAATTGCCAAAATCTCGGCAAAAATATGGACGTCCTGAAAATTTAATATTCTGTTCAGAATTGAGTGTCCTGTTACATATCCAAAATCGCCAAAAATTGCACCCCGAAGCCTTGAGTTATTGGAGGGGGGGTAAAAAATTGCAACTCAAAATGGAGGGTATGGAACCCGATGGAACCCGTCAATCCAATGGATGCAAATACGTCGTAGTTCGACGCATCACATCCCGTTGATACAATTTTGCCACAAAAAGTGTCGATCATTGTTGAAGGAGGGTCGTGGGGAAGGGCGAAACTCGGCTGGGTGGCTGTTTTTCTTCCTAGGCCATAAAGAATCGATCACGACAAGATTGGTATCTTTTCCGACTAAATTCAATGTCCTGAACTTGAGTCCGATGTGTAAATTTGGATAAAAACAAGTTCGAACAAGTTAACTTGAGAAAACCTGTTTTTTCTTTGACAATTTTCACAAAACTTTTTTTTACTGTTGAAGGTATTCATCTTTGAAAATATTTCAGGAGCCATTAGATTGAACTGTATTCTTCACGAAAATCATCCATTCGATCCGTAACTTTGTTTTTCGAGATAGGAAAAATCGATTTGAACTTTAGTCGGCACGGCCTGGCGTCTACTACTGACCAGAACAATGACCTTGCATAATACTTCAGGAGGTGACTCCTCTCAAGAAAATAAGTCGAAAAGTGAGAGTAACATATTTTCTTGAAGTGCCTATTCCTAAAGGGAGTTTTACAGCCCCTCAAAGGTACGAAGTAAAACAAAGACCTTAATTATTTGCTGAAAAACCGTCAAATAAGGTAGGTACTTCAAATTTAGCGTAGAGAAGTTTCTCAGCAGTGCAAAATGTACATGCAAAGTTTCAAATAAATCAAACCAGTGGCAGCGAAATTGGAGGGGATTGGGATTATGTTGAAAACTATATCACGGCCGTGTTTTTTCTCTTTTACTTCAGAACGGTGCATATATCCTACGGAAAAAATGCAAGAATCAAAGTTTTGTATTGAACGAGTCTATACAGGGTGTCCCGGAATTAGTGTTACAAAACTCACAGGGAGATAGAAAATTGAAAAATAAGGGGACTTTTCTTCATAAACATACCCTCCCAAACGTATAATAACGGAGATACAGGCCTTCACAGTTGTTTTTTGAAAACAGTTTTTTCTCATAACTCTTGAACCGTTCAACCGATTTCAGTCAAATTTGAACCAAAGTTTACTGAAACAGGTATCTATTGAACAATAATAACGCATTCCATCAAACATCTTTAGGGGCGAAGATAATAGGGGGTGTCCTCCCCTTTTTCCCCATATTTTGACCTCCGCAAATATTTTTGGAAATCGTTTCAATTTTTGAATTCTACGTTCAATTTGAAGAAAACAGTTACTCTTGCAAAATTTTGGTTAGGGGCTTAGTTTCCGAGATATTGGGGATTCAAACATTGTAAAACATCTCGAAATCGCCACTTTCCTGGGCCTAAAAATTAAAATTCATGGAAACCCATGATTCGTCAACTGGAATAAGTTTTCTGGGTGTTTTAAGTTGATAAACCATCATTTTCGCTGAGAAACATGTGATTATTCAGAAAAAAACAATTTGGGCCTTGGAAAGTGGCGATTTCGTGATGTTTTCTAATGTTTCAAACCCAAATATCTTGAAAATGAAGCCTCTGATCAAAATTTAGCTGAAGTAAATTTTTTCTTTAAATTGAACGCAGAATTCAAAAATTGGATCAATTTCCAAAAATATTTGAGAAGGTCAAAAATAGGAGGAAAAGGGGGGAGGCACCCCCTAATATCTTCTCCCCTGAAAATGTTTGATGAAATGTGTTATAATTGTTCAATAGAGACCTGTTTCAGTAAATTTTAGTTCAAATTTGACTGAAATCGGTTGAACGGTTCAAGAGTTATGAAAAAAAAACTGTGTTCAAAAAACAACTTTGAAGGCCTGTATCTTCGTTATTATACGTTTGGGAAGGTATGTTTGTGAACAAAAGTCCCCTTATTTTTCAATTTTTCATCTCCCTGTGAGTTTTGTAACACTAATTCCGGGACACACTGTATAAAAACCATCGAATTTAAAGCTTTTACCTTTGACAGTTCTTTTTGCGAGCAAATAATTTAAAACTTTGTTGCACTTTGCACCTTTAAGGGGCTGTAACTCTCTAAGGGAGTACGCAGGAAAAAATTGACTCTCTTGGACTATTTTTTTTTTAAGGGGAATCACCTCCCGAAGTATTATGCAAGGGCACTAAAACACCCGTAGGTACCTATACCACGCTGTAGAAATTTTATGCGCAGCTTCTCAAGTCTTGCATGATTATGTCGGATACAAATTATTGAAATACCTTCTGCTCCGAATATTCGTCTCAAATATTTGAGTGAATTTGAAGCCTTCATTGAGGCTCATACAGAATGAATAACTAATAGGTATATCACTCTGTATATTTTATCAAGATATTGGCAATGCACATTACCCTTTTTGGGACGTGGGATTTTTCAGTATTGTCCTGGATAATCGGCAGTTATCGCCATGAAACTTGGAATGGGTCGTTAGTCCTTCCTATAAAAACTTGGGCTTATTTCATTCAACTCTGATAGAATGTGGTATTTTTTCAGCTTTTTTCGCTGCGAAAAGAGACTACAAAGACATCAAAGTCAACAACAAGAGCAGTTAGACCGACCTTGGCGCCTTTCCCAGTTGTTGTGCACTAAAGCTTAGCTTACTAGAACTCGAGGGGCTTGGCTGACTTAATACCTGACGGGAATGAAAACAAGTTGCGGAGGAGGAGGCACAACGAGTCGGTCCACAGGCGAAGCCGATATTCCAAACCAGCATCTAGAACATCAGATTTCAACTTTGGAAACTCAACACCTACTTTTGATGCATGTCTGGATTGACCAGTACGCAACATTTCTGGGATGTGCTACAAGCACATCAACGAATTTTGGAGGAACCATCAAGGAAACGGGAATAATCCTCGGATACCTGATTTGTAAGCTTATTTCTATCTTTTCTTTCTTGCAAATTCTTTAATCCATGGTGGCGAGGCTCAATCCACTTTTTGTGAACGCTTTTTATAAAATAAAACCAAGATGGCTCAGCACCCAGCCGTTGAAAAATCTTGCAAGATTTCTCACTAATATCCTCTGTAGTAGCGAATTGCTTCATCCGTAGACTCGAAACCCAGCTTTAGTGCAAGTTACATGATTATTAATTTCCGGGCATTAGTTATTTAAGCCATCAATTGTATGCTCTGAACCCACCTTTAATTCTAATATATTTAATTCTAGGCAGTAGTTAACATCCGGCAACACTTATTCTTGACTCTAAACCTAGCTTTATTGTCAAATTATCCTATTCTGGGCAGTAGATGTCTCTTGGCATCACTTGTATCCTCTAAACCCACCTTTAATTCGAGCATATTCAATTATTCTAGGCACTAGTTATCTTCAGTCATCACTCGTATGCTCTAAACCCACCTTTTGCTCAACATTGTTCAATTATATGCAGTAGTTATCATCAGGCAACACTTCCCGACCCTGAACCTAGATCCATTGTGAAATTTTATCCAGTTCCAGGATAACTATGCAGTAGTTATCGTCAGGCAACATTTCCCGACTCTAAACCCACCGTTAACCCGAGATTGTTCAATACTATGCAGTAGTTATCGTCAGGCATCACTTCCCGGCTCTAAACCCACCTTTAACCCGAGATTGTTCAATTCTATGCAGTAGTTATCGTCAGGCAACACTTCCCGACTCTAAACCCACCTTTAACCCGAGATTGTTCAATTATATGCAGTAGTTATCGTCAGGCAACACTTCCCGACTCTAAACCCACCTTTAACCCGAGATTGTTCAATTCTATGCAGTAGTTAACGTCAGGCAACACTTCCCGACTCTAAACCCACCTTTAACCCGAGATTGTTCAATTCTATGCAGTAGTTATCGTCAGGCAACACTTCCCGACCCTGAACCTAGATCCATTGTGAAATTTTATCCAGTTGTAAGCAGTAGTCATCTTTAGCCATCACTTGTACGCTCTAAACCCACCTTCAACCCGAAATTCACCTTTAACCCGAGATTGTTGAATTATATGCAGTAGTTATCGTCAGGAACACTTCCCGACTCTGAACCTAGCTTTATTGTCAATTTATCCAGTTCTAGGCATTAGTTATCTTCAGCCATCACTTGCACGCTCTAAACCCACCTTACACCCGAGATTGTTCAATTCTATGCAGTAATTATCATCAGGCAACACTTCCGGACTCTAAACTCACCTTTAACTCGAGATTGTTCAATTCTATGCAGTAGTTATCGTCAGGCAACACTTCCCGACTCTAAACCTAGCTTCATTGTAAAATAATCCAGTTTTAGGCAGTAGTTGTTTTACCCATAACTTGTACGCTCTAAACCCACCTTTAACCCGAGATTGTTGAATTATATGCAGTAGTTATCGTCAGGCAACACTTCCCGACTCTAAACCCACCTTTAACCTGAGATTGTTCAATTCTATGCAGTAGTTATCGTCAGGCAACACTTCCCGACCCTGAACCGAGATCCATAGTGAAATTTTATCCAGTTGTAGGCAGTAGTCATCTTTAGCCATCACTTGTACGTTCTAAACCCACCTTCAACCCGAAATTGTACAATTCTATGCAGTAGTTATCGTCAGGAATACTTCCCGACTCTGAACCTAGCTTTATTGTCAATTTATCCAGTTCTAGGCATTAGTTATCTTCAGCCATCACTTGCACGCTCTAAATCCACCTTACACCCGAGATTGTTCAATTCTATGCAGTAATTATCATCAGGCAACACTTCCGGACTCTAAACCCACCTTTAACTCGAGATTGTTCAATTCTATGCAGTAGTTATAGTCAGGCAACAATTCCCGACTCTAAACCTAGCTTCATTGTAAAATAATCCAATTTTAGGCAGTAAGTGTTTTACCCATAACTTGTACGCTCTAAACCCACCTTTAACCCGTGATTGTTCAATTCTATGCAGTAGTTAACGTCAGGCAACACTTCCCGACTCTAAACTCACCTTTAACCCGAGATTGTTTAATTATATGCAGTAGTTATCGTCAGGCAACACTTCCCGACCCTGAACCTAGATCCATTGTGAAATTTTATCCAGTTGTAAGCAGTAGTCATCTTTAGCCATCACTTGTACGCTCTAAACCCACCTTCAACCCGAAATTGTACAATTCTATGCAGTAGTTATCGTCAGGAACACTTCCCGACTCTGAACCTAGCTTTATTGTCAATTTATCCAGTTCTAGGCATTAGTTATCTTCAGCCATCACTTGCACGCTCTAAACCCACCTTACATTCGAGATTGTCCAATTCTATGCAGTAATTATCATCAGGCAACACTTCCGGACTCTAAACCCACCTTTAACTCGAGATTGTTCAATTCTATGCAGTAGTTATCGTCAGGCAACACTTCCCGACTCTAAACCTAGCTTCATTGTAAAATAATCCAGTTTTAGGCAGTAGTTGTTTTACCCATAACTTGTACGCTCTAAACCCACCTTCACCCGAGACTGTTCAATTATATACAGTAGTTAACGTCAGGCCACACTTCCCGACTCTAAACCTAGCTTCATTGTGATAATATCCAGTTCTAGGCAGTATTCGTCTTTACCCATAACTTGTATGCTCTAAACCCACCTTTAAGAGTCCTCTGTACGCTCAGAGTGGTTCCAACTGAAATGCTTCTAAATCGAAGCCGGTAATTTTTTTTGAACTGGCATTTGGAGATTCCACTTCATATCCCTATATAAACATGTTAACGGAAAAAAATCCGAGAAAAACCGATCACAGCCGAAGATAGTCAAATCTTACGCGCGCCACCCTAGGGCCTTTATTTGATTTGAAACAATAATCATTTTTTCAGGGTGGACTCTCAACAGTATTCTGCACAATCGTACCGGGTGGTTTTTCAATAAAAAAATTTCAGCTGAAGATATGGAGCTCCAAATTTTTGAGCATTTTTTTAACAATTTTCACAGCCAAATAACTTCGGCTCCAGATATTTTATCGAAAAATCACCCGGTACGTTGGTGCCGAATACTGTAGAGAGTCCACCTTGGAAAAAGGAATTTTCTTCCAAGTTAAATAAAGGCCCTAGGATGGCGCCCGTAAAATTTGACTATCTTCGGCTGTGATAGGCTTTTCTCGGATTTTTTCCCTTTCACATGTTATTATGGAGATATGAAGTATAATCACAAAATACCAGTTGGAAGAGAATAGCCGTCTTCGATTTAGGGGTCTTTTAGTCGGAGCTGCTTTAAGCGTACAGAGGACTCTTAACCCGAGATTGTTAAACTATATGCAGTAGTTATCGTCAAGGCAACACTTCCCGACTCTAAACCCTCCTTCACCCGAGATTGTTCAATTCTATGCAGTAGTTAACGTCAGGCCACACTTCCCGACTCTAAACCTAGCTTCATCGTGATAATATCCAGTTCTAGGCAGTATTCGTCTTTGCCCATAACTTGTATGCTCTAAACCCACCTTTAACCCAAGATTGTTAAATTATATGCAGTAGTTATCGTCAGGCAACACTTCCTGACTCTAAACCCACCTTTAACCCGAGATTGTTCAATTCTATGCAGTAGTTATCGTCAGGCAACACTTCCCGACTCTAAACCCACCTTTAACCCGAGATTGTTCAATTCTGGGCCGTGTGAATAAAAAGTAGCTTTTGCTTCCACTTTGATTTTCCTAGGAGTTGCAAAGCAAATTTTTCCTAGCAACTCCTAGCTAAAGCTAGTGAAAAGCAGAAGCTACTTTTTATTCACACGGCCCAAAATGCAGTAGTTATCGTCAGGCATCACTTCCCGACTCTAAACCCACCTTTAACCCGATATTGTTCAATTCTATGCAGTAGTTATCGCCAGGCATCACTTCCCGACTCTAAACCCACCTTTAACCCGAGATTGTTCAATTCTATGCAGTAGTTAACGTCAGGCATCACTTCCCGACTCTAAACCCACCTTTAACCCAAGATTGTTCAATTCTATGCATAGTTATCGTCAGGCAACACTTCCCGACTCTAAACCTAGCTTCATTGTAAAATAATCCAGTTTTAGGCAGTAGTTGTTTTACCCATAACTTGTACGCTTTAAACCCTCCTTTAACCCGAGATTGTTCAATTCTATGCAGTAGTTAACGTCAGGCAACACTTCCCGACTCTAAACCCACCTTTAAACCGAGATTGTTCAATTCTATGCAGTAGTTAACGTCAGGCAACACTTCCCGACTCTAAACCCACCTTTAAACCGAGATTGTTTAATTCTATGCAGTAGTTAACGTCAGGCAACACTTCCCGACTCTAAACCTAGCTTCATTGTAAAATAATCCAGTTTTAGGCAGTAGTTGTTTTACCCATAACTTGTACGCTCTAAACCCTCCTTTAACCCGAGATTGTTCAATTCTATGCAGTAGTTAACGTCAGGCAACACTTCCCGACTCTAAACCCACCTTTAATCCGAGATTGCTCAATTCTATGCAGTAGTTATCGTCAGGCAACACTTCCCGACTCTGAACCTAGCTTCATTGTAAAATAATCCAGTTTTAGGCAGTAGTTGTTTAACCCATAACTTGTACGCTCTAAACCCTCCTTTAACCCGAGATTGTTCAATTCTATGCAGTAGTTAACGTCAGGCAACACTTCCCGACTCTAAACCCACCTTTAACCCGAGATAGTTTAATTCTATGCAGTAGTTAACGTCAGGCAACACTTCCCGACTCTAAACCCACCTTTAACCCGAGATTGTTTAATTCTATGCAGTAGTTAACGTCAGGCAACACTTCCCGACTCTAAACCTAGCTTCATTGTAAAATAATCCAGTTTTAGGCAGTAGTTGTTTTACCCATAACTTGTACGCTCTAAACCCTCCTTTAAACCGAGATTGTTCAATTCTATGCAGTAGTTAACGTCAGGCAACACCTCCCGACTCTAAACCCACCTTTAACCCGAGATTGTTTAATTCTATGCAGTAGTTAACGTCAGGCAACACTTCCCGACTCTAAACCCACCTTTAATCCGAGATTGCTCAATTCTATGCAGTAGTTATCGTCAGGCAACACTTCCCGACTCTGAACCTAGCTTCATTTTAAAATAATCCAGTTTTAGGCAGTAGTTGTTTTACCCATAACTTGTACGCTCTAAACCCTCCTTTAACCCGAGATTGTTCAATTCTATGCAGTAGTTAACGTCAGGCAACACTTCCCGACTCTAAACCCACCTTTAACCCGAGATAGTTTAATTCTATGCAGTAGTTAACGTCAGGCAACACTTCCCGACTCTAAACCCACCTTTAACCCGAGATTGTTTAATTCTATGCAGTAGTTAACGTCAGGCAACACTTCCCGACTCTAAACCCACCTTTAACTCGAGATTGTTCAATTCTATGCAGTAGTTATAGTCAGGCAACCCTTCCCGACTCTAAACCCACCTTCACCCGAGATTGTTCAATTCTATGCAGTAGTTAACGTCAGGCCACACTTCCCGACTCTAAACCTAGCTTCATTGTGATAATATCTTACAATCTAATTCTTATAATATATAATAAGAAATTCAAAAATGATAGAGGTGTCAGAATGCACACATTCAAGATGCATCCAGATATCATGAATTTCACAGAAATCAACGATGAACCCGAGACTAAGAACCCATCTACTTCAAAAGATGCAAAAAAAATCCCGAAGGGAGCTCTAAAGATGGCAGAAGCTAAAAAACTACCATCAGCAATAGCAGACGCAGATTTGACAAGCTTCAATAATCAGCTCTTATCCCTCTCATCTTCAGCAGTGAATATTTCACGGCTCCCCAAAAATGCCCGTACTTCAGCGGCAGCCAAATTTAAGCCAGTCGTGGAAAAATGCGTTCGTGAGAACTCTGTGTCTTCTTGGATTGACCTCATGCTTTTTGCTCATCAAGCATTTCGTCAACCAGAAAAGTCGTCACAGTCAAAAAAAGTTTCCTTCACTACCTTGGTTAAAAAAACTATAGCGGCTTATCAAACTGATGCACCTGGTCCTCCTGGAGCCTCGAGACAAGTTTCAAAATCGAAGACAACACCTAGTCAAGCTGACTCTATCCTCAAGCGAACCATAAATCAAAAGTTTCAGCTAGGTGACATCGCCGGCTCAGTGCGTCGGCTTATGTCAGATGATTCCTTGGCCCCATTTGACGACGAAACTTTCACGCTGCTCAAAGTTAAACATCCAAAGCCGACCGAAGACGCCTTTCCGGATCTCGTTACTGCTCCTCCTATACCCGATGTTTCTCCTCAAGAAATTCGCGCGGCAGTGGTCAGTTTTCCAAATGGTTCGGCAGGAGGTTTCGATGGTTTGTCCCCCCAACATCTAAAAGACATGATCGGCAAATGTTCTGACGATTCCTCACTTTGCAAAGTCTTGGCAGACCTCGTCACTCTCATGTTAAATGGGAAAGTTCCTGATGAAATGTGCCCCTATGTTTATGGAGGTCGGCTGATTGCACTAAAAAAGAAGGACGGTGGAATAAGACCTATCGCTGTGGGCTGTACCTTGCGTAGGCTTTGTGGCAAAGTTGTTTGCTCAAGGATTCGAGTTGAACTTGGGGATATCCTGCGTCCTTTGCAGCTAGGCTTTGCTACAAAAGGTGGTGCGGAAGCTGCTGTTCACGCCACTAGGACATATTTGTCTTCCACGTTTTCCTCAGCGCAAGTGCTTGTGAAATTGGATTTCGCTAATGCTTTTAACATGCTGAACCGCCAAAAAGTTCTAGAAGCAGTAGCAAGAGATTTCCCCCAATACGGCCCTTTCGTCTGGCAAAGCTACCGTCATCCATCACACCTGATTTTTGGACAAAAAATTTTACCTTCTCAGCGCGGTGTGCAGCAAGGCGATCCCCTCGGTCCTGCTTGGTTTGCCCTGTCCACCGCCTCCATAGCTTGTCAGTTAAAAGCCCCTCTAAACGTATGGTACCTCGACGACTGCACTCTCGGAGGTGATCTTGCTACTGTTTTGAGCGACATCAGTACTGTCATTACATTGGGCGCAGACTTTGGCTTATCCCTTAACAAGGCAAAATGTGAATTCTACGTATGGGGCGGCAGTGTTGCAGACCGAGCACACATCTCTTCTCAAATGAGTCAGATTCATCCTCAGTTTTGCGAAACTGAAGACAGACTAACTTTATTAGGAGCACCGTTACTTGATCGTAGCATCGCCTCCGTAATTGATAAGAAATCTGAGGATTTGAATAGAATGATTTCACGACTTTCATGTTTAGAGCCTCACCAGGCACTTTATCTGCTGTCACATTGCTTCAGCGTTGCCAAAATTACCTATGTCCTACGAACATCACCGACCTGGAAAGAACCAGACGCCCTGCGAAGATTCGATGTCATACAGCAAACCGCTTTACAAACAATAACGAATTCACTAATTGTTGATAATTCATGGCGACAGGCTTCTCTCCCACCTCGTTGGGGTGGTCTTGGTATTAGACGTGCGGAACTCTTATCAATTTCAGCCAATTTGGCTTCTATCAGTGCCGCTCTTCCTCTTATTGCCGAGATTCTCCATGTTTCCCCGCTATCTACGCTACCTCAACTCGAAACGCCCACCCAACTTTGGCAAAGTCTAACCGGATGTCCCATTCCGTGCCCATCTCGTCGTGGTTTTCAAAAGACATGGGATGACATAATGTGTGCGACCGAATTCAACATTCTACTTTCCGACTTAAAACCCAACGCAAAAAAAACTGCAACCCTGCTAGCTGCCGCTTCTGTAGAATCTAGCGCATGGCTTAACGCCCTTCCAAGCTCTTCTACTGGTAATCTGCTCGATCAGTCTACACTGAGAATAGCTATAGCCCTCCGCCTTTCATGTTCGATGTGTCACCCACATAAATGCCTCTGTGGTTTCGAAGTGGACGAGTCTGGAACTCATGGTCTCAGCTGTCGCTTCAGCGCAGGTCGTCGCAGACGTCACAGCGGGTTGAATGATATTATTCAACGTAGCCTGACCACTGCTGGTTGTCCTGCTATTCTTGAGCCATCGGGTCTTTCTCCAACAGACGCAAAACGCCCAGATGGTATGACTCTTCATGCTTGGAATACTGGAAAGCTACTGGTATGGGACGCGACATGCGTGGACACACTCGCACCATCCCACATTGTCCATACGAGTCGGTCTCCTGGGTCAGCTGCAAACCAAGCAGAGGCGGAAAAAACCGCCAAATACCTTTTCCTCAACTCCAACTATATTTTCGTCCCGCTTGGCTTTGAAACGATTGGCAGCTGGGGTGATTCTGCGAAAGCCATCATCAGAAAAATTGGGAAAAGACTAACCGACGTGACAGACGAACCTAGATCGACAGAATTTTTGTTTCAAAAATCAGGTATCGAAATTCAACGTGGTAATGCTAGTTCGGTATTGGGCACGGTTAATTTTAGTAGATATTTAGATGAAATTTTTTGGCTTGTTTAGTTGAGTTTATTGTAAAAATGTAAAATTATTTGTTAATATTGTATAATTGTACATAATAAACGTTGTAAGGAAAAATATCCAGTTCTAGGCAGTATTCGTCTTTACCCATAACTTGTATGCTCTAAACCCACCTTTAACCCAAGATTGTTAAATTATATGCAGTAGTTATCGTCAGGCAACACTTCCCGACTCTAAAACCACCTTTAACCCGAGATTGTTGAATTATATGCAGTAGTTATCGTCAGGCAACACTTCCTGACTCTAAATCCACCTTTAACCCGAGATTGTTCAATTCTATGCAGTAGTTATCGCCAGGCATCACTTCCCGACTCTAAACCCACCTTTAACCCGAGATTGTTCAATTCTATGCAGTAGTTATCGTCAGGCAACACTTCCCGACTCTAAACCCACTTTTAACCCGAGATTGGTCAATTCTATGCAGTAGTTATAGTCAGGCAACACTTTCTGACTCTAAACCCACCTTTAACCCGAGATTGTTCAATTCTATGCGTAGTTATCGTCAGGCAACACTTCCCGACTCTAAACCCACCGAGGGGCCAACCAGGGGTTCAGAATACTTAGAGAATACTAGAGAATACTTGGAGAATACTAGGAAATACATGGAAATACCAGGAATATTCGGGAATACTCGGAAATACTTTGGAATACCTGAGAATACCTAGGAATACTCGAGAATATGCGGGAATATCATGAAATATCTAAGAACACCTAGGAAACACTTGTATCAGAAAATCTCACCAGAGATCGGGAGACGAGCCGTTTCCGATTGTTAGGGGAAAAATATTGCTGAAAGAACAACACAGTTCGAGGGTGAAGGAAACGGTGCTATGAATTTCTGGGAAAAAGCGGTAATGAAGGGAAGTGTAGACCAAATTGTCATACATTTTCAAACATTGCTTCTCCTGCATGCGTGAAATACAGGTATGATCAAAAACTTTCCTCCTCTAGGCAGGCTGTGGCCTGCTCGGTGGCCTGGCCAAAATCAGCCTCGTTTGCCTGCCAATGACCAGACCACAGAGCCTGCCTAGAGGAGAAAAGTCTTTGATCATACGGTAGTAGTAATATACAAGAATTTTTATAAAATTAACAGCTTATTTAGATCTTGTTTACCCTCATGCTCACCTAATCTGAAAAAAATTGTAGATTCGCTAAAAATTCTTGCGGAAATATTACCAGGTACCTGTGTGGCGAGGTTTATGGCATAATAAACAAGTGAATATCCTCTCACGTACGTAAGTCGAAATAGTGCATATTTTTTAGGGGAGGGCAGATCTGTCAAGGTTGAAAATAAGAATGTTCATACGAGACAAGGACAAGAGTAAGTTTCATGTCAATCGTTCCACTGAATAAATAAAGAGATTTTAAGATGGCGGCGGAATCATGGAGTTCAGCTTGAAAATAAGAATGACCATCCGCGACAAGGGTAAGTTCCAAGTTGCATGATAATCGTTCCACTAATAAGTGTCAATATGGCGGCCAAGTTGGCAACTGAATCATGAAATTCAGCTTGAGAGTAAGAATGATCATACGAGACGACGCGACGGTAAGTTTCAAATTTCATGGAAATCGTTCCACTTATAAGAAATTTCAATATGGCGGCGGAATCACGAAATTCAGTGAAACGATTAGTAAAACGATTCTCATGGAACTTGGAACTTACCCTTGTCTCGTACATGAGTTCAGTCTCATTTTCAAACTGAATTTCATGATTCGTCCGCCATATTGAAATTTCTTATTGGAACGATTTTCATGAAACTTGGAACTCACCCTTGTCTCGTATGATACTTTTTACTTTCAAGCCAAGTTTCATAATTCCGCCGCCATCTTAGCCATATTGAATTTTTTTCATTAGTGGAACAATAGAGTCCTTGCACGATTTTTTTTTATTGCCTCCAATGATGCTTTGGTAGCCAAATAGCACCATAAACTGAACGGTTTTTCGAAAATCTTAATATATTAGGTATTTTATTTTGTAAATTAAAAACACACAAACTGTTAGGCATGCAACTTCCATGGACCGATGTGTCAGCTGCGGGATGACGTCATCGTACCCCGGGCTGGGGCTACTTGATTCTACACTAACAGAATGCGACTACGAATTTTAAATGTTTGACATAATCTCACAGTCACCGTCTCAGACGTCTGTGGGGCCGACGCTCAATTCAAATTGAAAAGCACGCAGCACGAGCTTGGGGATGGCCCTGACACGTGAGCAAGGCCTGTAAAATAATGAAGATTTGAATTTTCGCGGGGTTTTAGGGCGCAGGGCTGCAACCTCGCAAAGAAAAAAAACTTGCAAACGAAAAAAAGGATTCTCGGGTTGACGTCATCGTGGTCATGTCATACAAGGTCATTGTAGGAGCGACCGCGTTTTTGGCGCGAAAAAAAATTAAAACTTTGATATTCATTCAATCAAAGGATGGACCAATTTTTTTGATTTTTTTTTTTGGGCGGAAATTATTGTTATTCACGTTTTGAATGATTTTATAAAGTAATCGTCTCAATATAAAATTCATGCAAGGTCCCTATTGTCATGGAACGTGAAACTTCTGGAATCATCTCTCAAAATTTGTTACAACTAGTACCTAACACCCTGTATATTACAGGGTGAGTCAATAGTGAGGGATCGCAACACTACGTTTCACCCTTTCAAGACTAAAATATGATTCAAACGCCCATCCACATCGTTTTTCATTCTGCATCACTCAAAAAATATCAATTATACAGGGTGAGGTGAGTCATTGGTACGTACCATTCATGTACGAACATCCTATATTCTATCACACTTTTTATTTTAAAAAACATCATGAAAATCGGTTATTTCAGAAATTCATAACTTCATTTATTATAATGGCCACCCCCTGTATTTTTTTACATGATTGGATCTGTTTGTGGTCTGGCTACATTTTTCATAAGGTATGTCCTATACTTGGAATGCATATTTTTTATCGGACATTTTTGTGTAAAACAATTTTTTACACCCTGAGGCGTTTTCGTTTTGCCGGCAGGAGCTGCTCATGGTAGATCCGCTAGATAAAAAAAGTCGATCCAGTTGGGCCGTGATTGGCGTATGTATCTACTTTCTCTTTCTAGTGATCTACCCGGAGTAGCTCCTGGCGCAAAACGAAAGCGGCTCTGTACTGTATCTAAAGACAAACTTTATCAAGTCAGGAAGGTAAACCTGTCCTTTTCCCTTATTATTATTATGGTAGGTACCTATACATTTTTTTGACGTTCTGATGCATAGCTATTATTATTATATACTAAAAAAATCTCACTGCTTAGTTTTATACTTATAACGTTATTTGATAACATTATTAACTGCGAGGGTGCGTCAATTTAAGGTTTTTAGGGGTTTGACTGTGATATCTATTTGAATTTGGGGACAAAAAATTACTTTGGGAATACCTGAGAATACTTAGAATTTTTAGGAAATATTGGGGAATACAACGAAATACTGGGGAATACAAGGAAATACTGAGGAATACAAGGAAATACTTGGGAATACCGAAGAATACTTTGGAAATAATAGGGAAAACGTGGAAATGCAGGAATAGGTCGGAAATACATGGTATTCTCGGAATACCTGTACAAATTTTCATGAGTGGTTGGCCCCTCGAAACCCACCTTTAACCCGATATTGTTTAATTCTATGCATTAGTTAATGTCGGGCATCACTTCCCGACTCTAAACCCACCTTTAACCCGAGATTGGTTAACTCTATGCAGTAGTTATCGTCAGGCATCACTTCCCGACTCTAAACCCACCTTTAACCCGAGATTGTTCAATTCTATGCAGTAGTTATCGTCAGGAAAAACTTCCCGACTATATACCTAGCTTCATTGTGAAATTATCCAGTTCTAGGCAGTAGTTGTCTTCACCCATAACTTGTACGCTCTAAACCCACCTTTAACCCGAGATTGGTCAATTCTATGCAGTAGTTATCGTCAGGCAACACTTCCCGACTCTAAACCCACCTTTAAACCGAGATTGCTCAATTCTATGCAGTATTTTACGTCAGGCAACACTTCCCGACTCTAAACCCACCTTTAACCCGAGATTGTTCAATTCTATGCAGTAGTTATGGTCAGGAAACACTTCCGGACTCTAAACATAGCTTCATTGTGAAATTGTCCAGTTCTGGGCAGTATTTGTCTTTACTCATAATTTGTACGCTCTAAACTCACCTTTAACTCGGGATTGTTCAATTCTATGCAGTAGTTAACTTCAGGCAACACTTCCCGACTCTAAACCCATCTTTAACCCGACATTGTTGAATTACATGCAGTAGTTATCGTCAGGCAACACTTCCCGACTCTAAACCCACCTTTAACCCGAGATTGTTCAATTCTATGCAGTAGTTATCGTCAGGCAACACTTCCCGACTCTAAACCCACCTTTAACCCGAGATTGTTAAATTATATGCAGTAGTTATCGTCAGGCAACACTTCCCGACTCTAAACCCATCTTCACCCGAGATTGTTCAATTCTATACAGTAGTTAACGTCATTCCACACTTCCCGACTCTGAACCTAGCTTCATTGTGATAATATCCAGTTCTAGGCAGTATTCGTCTTTACCCATAACTTGTATGCTCTAAACCCACCTTTAACCCAAGATTGTTAAATTATATGCAGTAGTTATCGTCAAGCAACACTTCCCGACTCTAAAACCACCTTTAACCCCAGATTGTTGAATTATATGCAGTAGTTATCGTCAGGCAACACTTCCTGACTCTAAACCCACCTTTAACCCGAGATTGTTCAATTCAATGCAGTAGTTATCGTCAGGCATCACTTCCCGACTCTAAACCCACCTTTAACCCGAGATTGTTCAATTCTATGCAGTAGTGACCGTCAGGCATCACTTCCCGACTCTAAACCCACCTTTAACCCAAGATTGTTCAATTCTATGCATAGTTATCGTCAGGCAACACTTCCCGACTCTAAACCTAACTCCATGGTGAAATTGTCCAGTTCTAGGCAGTAGTTGTCTTCACCCATAACTTGTATGCTCTAAACCCACCTTTAATCCGAGATTGTTCAATTCTATGCAGTAGTTAACGTCAGGCAACACTTCCCGACTCTAAACCCACCTTTAACTCGAGATTGTTCAATTCTATGCAGTAGTTAACGTCAGGCCACACTTCCCGACTCTGAACCTAGCTTCATTGTGATAATATCCAGTTCTAGGCAGTATTCGTCTTTACCCATAACTTGTATGCTCTAAACCCACCTTTAACCCAAGATTGTTAAATTATATGCAGTAGTTATCGTCAGGCAACACTTTCCGACTCTAAAACCACCTTGACCCGAGATTGTTGTATTATATGCAGTAGTTATCGTCAGGCAACACTTCCTGACTCTAAACCCACCTTTAACCCGAGATTGTTCAATTCTATGCAATAGTTATCGTCAGGCAACACTTCCCGACTCTAAACCCACCTTTAACCCGAGATTGTTCAATTCTATGCAGTAGTTATCGTCAGGCATCACTTCCCGACTCTAAACCCACCTTTAACCCGAGATTGTTCAATTCTATGCAGTAGTTATCGTCAGGCAACACTTCCCGACTCTAAACCCACCTTTAACCCGAGATTGGTCAATTCTATGCAGTAGTTATAGTCAGGCAACACTTTCTGACTCTAAACCCACCTTTAAGCAGAGATTTTTCAATTCTATGCAGTAGTTATCGTCAGGCAACACTTCCTGACCTAAACCCACCTTTAACCCGAGATTGTTCAATTCTATGCGTAGTTATCGTCAGGCAACACTTCCCGACTCTAAACCCACCTTTAACCCGATATTGTTCAATTCGATGCATTAGTTAACGTCAGGCATCACTTCCCGACTCTAAACCCCCCTTCAACCCGAGATTGGTTAATTCTATGCAGTAGTTATCGTCAGGCATCACTTCCCGACTCTAAACCCACCTTTAACCCGAGATTGTTCAATTATATGCAGTAGTTATCGTCAGGAAAAACTTCCCGACTATATACCTAGCTTCATTGTGAAATTATCCAGTTCTAGGCAGTAGTTGTCTTCACCCATAACTTGTACGCTCTAAACTCACCTTTAACCCGAGATTGGTCAATTCTATGCAGTAGTTATCGTCAGGCAACACTTCCCGACTCTAAACCTAGCTTCATTGTAAAATAATCCAGTTTTAGGCAGTAGTTGTCTTCACCCATAACTTGTACGCTCTAAACCCACCTTTAACCCGAGATTGGTCAATTCTATGCAGTAGTTATCGTCAGGCAACACTTCCCGAATCTAAACCCACCTTTAAACCGAGATTGCTAAATTCTATGCAGTAGTTATCGTCAGGCAACACTTCCCGACTCTAAACCTAGCTTCATTGTAAAATAATCCAGTTTTAGGCAGTAGTTGTCTTCACCCATAACTTGTACGCTCTAAACCCACCTTTAACCCGAGATTGTTCAATTCTATGCAGTAGTTATCGTCAGGAAAAACTTCCCAACTATATACCTAGCTTCATTGTGAAATTATCCAGTTCTAGGCAGTAGTTGTCTTCACCCATAACTTGTACGCTCTAAACCCACCTTTAACCCGAGATTGGTCAATTCTATGCAGTAGTTATCGTCAGGCAACACTTCCCGACTCTAAACCTAGCTTCATTGTAAAATAATCCAGTTTTAGGCAGTAGTTGTCTTCACCCATAACTTGTACGCTCTAAACCCACCTTTAACCCGAGATTGGTCAATTCTATGCAGTAGTTATCGTCAGGCAACACTTCCCGAATCTAAACCCACCTTTAAACCGAGATTGCTAAATTCTATGCAGTAGTTATCGTCAGGCAACACTTCCCGACTCTAAACCTAGCTTCATTGTAAAATAATCCAGTTTTAGGCAGTAGTTGTCTTCACCCATAACTTGTACGCTCTAAACCCACCTTTAACCCGAGATTGTTCAATTCTATGCAGTAGTTATCGTCAGGAAAAACTTCCCGACTATATACCTAGCTTCATTGTGAAATTATCCAGTTCTAGGCAGTAGTTGTCTTCACCCATAACTTGTACGCTCTAAACCCACCTTTAACCCGAGATTGGTCAATTCTATGCAGTAGTTATCGCCAGGCAACACTTCCCGACTCTAAACCTAGCTTCATTGTAAAATAATCCAGTTTTAGGCAGTAGTTGTCTTCACCCATAACTTGTACGCTCTAAACCCACCTTTAACCCGAGATTGTTCAATTCTATGCAGTATTTATCATCAGGCAACACTTCCGGACTCTAAACTCACCTTTAACTCGAGATTGTTCAATTCTATGCAGTAGTTATCGTCAGGCAACACTTCCCGACTCTAAACCTAGCTTCATTGTAAAATAATCCAGTTTTAGGCAGTAGTTGTTTTACCCATAACTTGTACGCTCTAAACCCACCTTTAACCCGAGATTGTTGAATTATATGCAGTAGTTATCGTCAGGCGACACTTCCCGACTCTAAACCCACCTTTAACCCGAGATTGTTCAATTTTATGCAGTAGTTATCGTCAGGCAACACTTCCCGACCCTGAAACGAGATCCATAGTGAAATTTTATCCAGTTGTAGGCAGTAGTCATCTTTAGCCATCACTTGTACGTTCTAAACCCACCTTCAACCTGAAATTGTACAATTCTATGCAGTAGTTATCGTCAGGAACACTTCCCGACTCTGAACCTAGCTTTATTGTCAATTTATCCAGTTCTAGGCATTAGTTATCTTCAGCCATCACTTGCACGCTCTAAATCCACCTTACACCCGAGATTCTTCAATTCTATGCAGTAATTATCATCAGGCAACACTTCTGGACTCTAAACCCACCTTTAACTCGAGATTGTTCAATTCTATGCAGTAGTTATCGTCAGGCAACAATTTCCGACTCTAAACCTAGCTTCATTGTAAAATAATCCAATTTTAGGCAGTAAGTGTTTTACCCATAACTTGTACGCTCTAAACCCACCTTTAACCCGTGATTGTTCAATTCTATGCAGTAGTTAACGTCAGGCAACACTTCCCGACTCTAAACTCACCTTTAACCCGAGATTGTTTAATTATATGCAGTAGTTATCGTCAGGCAACACTTCCCGACCCTGAACCTAGATCCATTGTGAAATTTTATCCAGTTGTAGGCAGTAGTCATCTTTAGCCATCACTTGTACGCTCTAAACCCACCTTCAACCCGAAATTGTACAATTCTATGCAGTAGTTATCGTCAAGAACACTTCCCGACTCTGAACCTAGCTTTATTGTCAATTTATCCAGTTCTAGGCATTAGTTATCTTCAGCCATCACTTGCACGCTCTAAACCCACCTTACATTCGAGATTGTTCAATTCTATGCAGTAATTATCATCAGGCAACACTTCCGGACTCTAAACCCACCTTTAACTCGAGATTGTTCAATTCTATGCAGTAGTTATCGTCAGGCAACACTTCCCGACTCTAAACCTAGCTTCATTGTAAAATAATCCAGTTTTAGGCAGTAGTTGTTTTACCCATAACTTGTACGCTCTAAACCCTCCTTTAACCCGAGATTGTTCAATTCTATGCAGTAGTTAACGTCAGGCAACACTTCCCGACTCTAAACCCACCTTTTACCCGAGATTGTTTAATTCTATGCAGTAGTTAACGTCAGGCAACACTTCCCGACTCTAAATCCACCTTTAACTCGAGATTGTTCAATTCTATGCAGTAGTTAACGTCAGGCCACACTTCCCGACTCTAAACCTAGCTTCATTGTGATAATATCCAGTTCTAGGCAGTATTCGTCTTTACCCATAACTTGTATGCTCTAAACCCACCTTTAACCCAAGATTGTTAAATTATATGCAGTAGTTATCGTCAGGCAACACTTTCCGACTCTAAAACCACCTTGACCCGAGATTGTTGTATTATATGCAGTAGTTATCGTCAGGCAACACTTCCTGACTCTAAACCCACCTTTAACCCGAGATTGTTCAATTCTATGCAGTAGTTATCGTCAGGCAACACTTCCCGACTCTAAACCCACCTTTAACCCGAGATTGTTCAATTCTATGCAGTAGTTATCGTCAGGCATCACTTCCCGACTCTAAACCCACCTTTAACCCGAGATTGTTCAATTCTATGCAGTAGTTATCGTCAGGCAACACTTCCCGACTCTTAACCCACCTTTAACCCGAGATTGGTCAATTCTATGCAGTAGTTATAGTCAGGCAACACTTTCTGACTCTAAACCCACCTTTAAGCAGAGATTGTTCAATTCTATGCAGTAGTTATCGTCAGGCAACACTTCCTGACCTAAACCCATCTTTAACCCGAGATTGTTCAATTCTATGCGTAGTTATCGTCAGGCAACACTTCCCGACTCTAAACCCACCTTTAACCCGAGATTGTTCAATTCTATGCAGTAGTTAACGTCAGGCAACACTTCCCGACTCTAAACCCACCTTTTACCCGAGATTGTTTAATTCTATGCAGTAGTTAACGTCAGGCAACACTTCCCGACTCTAAATCCACCTTTAACTCGAGATTGTTCAATTCTATGCAGTAGTTAACGTCAGGCCACACTTCCCGACTCTAAACCTAGCTTCATTGTGATAATATCCAGTTCTAGGCAGTATTCGTCTTTACCCATAACTTGTATGCTCTAAACCCACCTTTAACCCAAGATTGTTAAATTATATGCAGTAGTTATCGTCAGGCAACACTTTCCGACTCTAAAACCACCTTGACCCGAGATTGTTGTATTATATGCAGTAGTTATCGTCAGGCAACACTTCCTGACTCTAAACCCACCTTTAACCCGAGATTGTTCAATTCTATGCAGTAGTTATCGTCAGGCAACACTTCCCGACTCTAAACCCACCTTTAACCCGAGATTGTTCAATTCTATGCAGTAGTTATCGTCAGGCATCACTTCCCGACTCTAAACCCACCTTTAACCCGAGATTGTTCAATTCTATGCAGTAGTTATCGTCAGGCAACACTTCCCGACTCTTAACCCACCTTTAACCCGAGATTGGTCAATTCTATGCAGTAGTTATAGTCAGGCATCACTTCCCGACTCTAAACCCACCTTTAACCCGAGATTGTTCAATTCTATGCAGTAGTTATCGTCAGGCATCACTTCCCGACTCTAAACCCACCTTTAACCCGAGATTGTTCAATTCTATGCAGTAGTTATCGTCAGGCAACACTTCCCGACTCTAAACCCACCTTTAACCCGATATTGTTCAATTCGATGCATTAGTTATCGTCAGGCATCACTTCCCGACTCTAAACCCACCTTTAACCCGAGATTGTTCAATTCTATGCAGTAGTTATCGTCAGGAAAAACTTCCCGACTATATACCTAGCTTCATTGTAAAATAATCCAGTTTTAGGCAGTAGTTGTTTTACCCATAACTTGTACGCTCTAAACCCACCTTTAACCCGAGATTGTTCAATTCTATGCAGTAGTTAACGTCAGGCAACACTTCCCGACTCTAAACCCACCTTTAATCCGAGATTGCTCAATTCTATGCAGTAGTTATCGTCAGGCAACACTTCCCGACTCTGAACCTAGCTTCATTGTAAAATAATCCAGTTTCAGGCAGTAGTTGTCTTCACCCATAACTTGTACGCTCTAAACCCACCTTTAACCCGAGATTGGTCAATTCTATGCAGTAATTATCATCAGGCAACACTTCCGGACTCTAAACTCACCTCTAACTCGAGATTGTTCAATTCTATGCAGTAGTTATCGTCAGGCAACATTTCCCGACTCTAAACCTAGCTTCATTGTAAAATAATCCAGTTTTAGGCAGTAGTTGTTTTACCCATAACTTGTACGCTCTAAACCCACCTTTAACCCGAGATTGTTGAATTATATGTAGTAGTTATCGTCAGGCAACACTTCCCGACTCTAAACCCACCTTTAACCCGAGATTGTTCAATTTTATGCAGTAGTTATCGTCAGGCATCACTTCGCGACTCTAGACCCACCTTTAACCCGAGATTGTTCAATTCTATGCAATAGTTATCGTCAGGCAACACTTCCCGACTCTAAACCCACCTTTAACCCGAGATTGTTCAATTCTATGCAGTAGTTATCGTCAGGCATCACTTCCCGACTCTAAACCCACCTTTAACCCGAGATTGTTCAATTCTATGCAGTAGTTATCGTCAGGCAACACTTCCCGACTCTAAACCCACCTTTAACCCGAGATTGGTCAATTCTATGCAGTAGTTATAGTCAGGCAACACTTTCTGACTCTAAACCCACCTTTAAGCAGAGATTTTTCAATTCTATGCAGTAGTTATCGTCAGGCAACACTTCCTGACCTAAACCCACCTTTAACCCGAGATTGTTCAATTCTATGCGTAGTTATCGTCAGGCAACACTTCCCGACTCTAAACCCACCTTTAACCCGATATTGTTCAATTCGATGCATTAGTTAACGTCAGGCATCACTTCCCGACTCTAAACCCCCCTTTAACCCGAGATTGGTTAATTCTATGCAGTAGTTATCGTCAGGCATCACTTCCCGACTCTAAACCCACCTTTAACCCGAGATTGTTCAATTATATGCAGTAGTTATCGTCAGGAAAAACTTCCCGACTATATACCTAGCTTCATTGTGAAATTATCCAGTTCTAGGCAGTAGTTGTCTTCACCCATAACTTGTACGCTCTAAACTCACCTTTAACCCGAGATTGGTCAATTCTATGCAGTAGTTATCGTCAGGCAACACTTCCCGAATCTAAACCCACCTTTAAACTGAGATTGCTAAATTCTATGCAGTAGTTATCGTCAGGCAACACTTCCCGACTCTAAACCTAGCTTCATTGTAAAATAATCCAGTTTTAGACAGTAGTTGTTTTACCCATAACTTGTACGCTCTAAACCCTCCTTTAACCCGAGATTGTTCAATTCTATGCAATAGTTATCGTCAGGCAACCCTTCACGACTCTAAACCCACCTTTAACCCGAGATTGTTAAATTATATGCAGTAGTTATCGTCAGGCATCACTTCGCGACTCTAGACCCACCTTTAACCCGAGATTGTTCAATTCTATGCAGTAGTTATCGCCAGGCATCACTTCCCGACTCTAAACCCACCTTCAACCCGAGATTGTTCAATTCTATGAAGTAGTTATCGTCAGGCAACACTTCCCGACTCTAAACCCACTTTTAACCCGAGATTGGTCAATTCTATGCAGTATTTATCGTCAGGCAACACTTCCCGACTATATACCTAGCTTCATTGTGAAATTATCCAGTTCTAGGCAGTTGTTGTCTTCACCTATAACTTGTACGCTCTAAACCCACCTTTAACCCGAGATTGTTCAATTTTATGCAGTAGTTATCGTCAGGCAACACTTCCCGACCCTGAACCGAGATCCATAGTGAAATTTTATCCAGTTGTAGGCAGTAGTCATCTTTAGCCATCACTTGTACGTTCTAAACCCACCTTCAACCTGAAATTGTACAATTCTCTGCAGTAGTTATCGTCAGGAACACTTCCGACTCTGAACCTAGCTTTATTGTCAATTTATCCAGTTCTAGGCATTAGTTATCTTCAGCCATCACTTGCACGCTCTAAATCCACCTTACACCCGAGATTCTTCAATTCTATGCAGTAATTATCATCAGGCAACACTTCTGGACTCTAAACCCACCTTTAACTCGAGATTGTTCAATTCTATGCAGTAGTTATCGTCAGGCAACAATTCCCGACTCTAAACCTAGCTTCATTGTAAAATAATCCAATTTTAGGCAGTAAGTGTTTTACCCATAACTTGTACGCTCTAAACCCACCTTTAACCCGTGATTGTTCAATTCTATGCAGTAGTTAACGTCAGGCAACACTTCCCGACTCTAAACTCACCTTTAACCCGAGATTGTTTAATTATATGCAGTAGTTATCGTCAGGCAACACTTCCCGACCCTGAACCTAGATCCATTGTGAAATTTTATCCAGTTGTAGGCAGTAGTCATCTTTAGCCATCACTTGTACGCTCTAAACCCACCTTCAACCCGAAATTGTACAATTCTATGCAGTAGTTATCGTCAGGAACACTTCCCGACTCTGACCCTAGCTTTATTGTCAATTTATCCAGTTCTAGGCATTAGTTATCTTCAGCCATCACTTGCACGCTCTAAACCCACCTTACATTCGAGATTGTTCAATTCTATGCAGTAATTATCATCAGGCAACACTTCCGGACTCTAAACCCACCTTTAACTCGAGATTGTTCAATTCTATGCAGTAGTTATCGTCAGGCAACACTTCCCGACCCTGAACCTAGATCCATTGTGAAATTTTATCCAGTTGTAGGCAGTAGTCATCTTTAGCCATCACTTGTACGCTCTAAACCCTCCTTTAACCCGAGATTGTACAATTCTATGCAGTAGTTATCGTCAGGAACACTTCCCGACTCTGAACCTAGCTTTATTGTCAATTTATCCAGTTCTAGGCATTAGTTATCTTCAGCCATCACTTGCACGCTCTAAACCCACCTTACATTCGAGATTGTTCAATTCTATGCAGTAATTATCATCAGGCAACACTTCCGGACTCTAAACCCACCTTTAACCTGAGATTGGTCAATTCTATGCAGTAGTTATCGTCAGGCAACACTTCCCGACTCTAAACCCACCTTTAAACCGAGATTGCTCAATTCTATGCAGTATTTATCGTCAGGCAACACTTCCCGACTCTAAACATAGCTTCATTGTGAAATTGTCCAGTTCTGGGCAGTATTTGTCTTTACTCATAACTTGTACGCTCTAAACTCACCTTTAACTCGAGATTGTTCAATTCTATGCAGTAGTTATCGTCAGGCAACACTTCTCGACTCTAAACTCACCTTTAACCCGAGATTGTTCAATTCTATGCAGTAGTTATCGTCAGGCTTCACTTCCTGACTCTAAACCCCCCCTTGAGCCACCTTTAACCCGAGATTGTTCAATTCCATGCAGTAGTTATCGTCAGGAACACTTCCCGACTCTAAACTCACCTTTAACCCGAGATTGTTGAATTATATGCATTAGTTATCGTCAGGCAACACTTCCCGACTCTAAACTCACCTTTAACCCGAGATTGTTGAATTATATGCAGTAGTTATCGTCAGGCAACACTTCCCGACTCTAAACCCACCTTTAACCCGAGATTGGTCAATTCTATGCAGTAGTTATAGTCAGGCAACACTTTCTGACTCTAAACCCACCTTTAACCCGAGATTGTTCAATTCCATGCAGTAGTTATCGTCAGGAACACTTCCCGACTCTAAACTCACCTTTAACCCGAGATTGTTAAATTATATGCATTAGTTATCGTCAGGCAACACTTCCCGACTCTAAACTCACCTTTAACCCGAGATTGTTGAATTATATGCAGTAGTTATCGTCAGGCAACACTTCCCGACTCTAAACCCACCTTTAACCCGAGATTGTTCAATTCCATGCAGTAGTTATCGTCAGGAACACTTCCCGACTCTAAACTCACCTTTAACCCGAGATTGTTAAATTATATGCATTAGTTATCGTCAGGCAACACTTCCCGACTCTAAAACCACCTTTAACCCGAGATTGTTGAATTATATGCAGTAGTTATCGTCAGGCAACACTTCCCGACTCTAAAACCACCTTTAACCCGAGATTGTTGAATTATATGCAGTAGTTATCGTCAGGCAACACTTCCTGACTCTAAACCCAGCTCCACCCGAGATAGTTCAATTTTATGCAGTAGTTATCGTCAGGCATCACTTCCCGACTCTAAACCCACCTTTAACCCGAGAGTGTTCAATTCTATGCAGTAGTTATCGCCAGGCATCACTTCCCGACTCTAAACCCACCTTTAACCCGAGATTGTTCAATTCTATGCAGTAGTTAACGTCAGGCAACACTTCCCGACTCTAAACCCACCTTTAACCCGAGATTGTTTAATTCTATGCAGTAGTTAACGTCAGGCAACACTTCCCGACTCTAAACCCACCTTTAACCCGAGATTGTTCAATTCTATGCAGTAGTTAACGTCAGGCAACACTTCCCGACTCTAAACCCACCTTTAATCCGAGATTGCTCAATTCTATGCAGTAGTTATCGTCAGGCAACACTTCCCGACTCTGAACCTAGCTTCATTGTAAAATAATCCAGTTTTAGGCAGTAGTTGTTTTACCCATAACTTGTACGCTGTAAACCCTCCTTTAACCCAAGATTGTTCAATTCTATGCAGTAGTTAACGTCAGGCAACACTTCCCGACTCTAAACCCACCTTTAACCCGAGATTGTTTAATTCTATGCAGTAGTTAACGTCAGGCAACACTTCCCGACTCTAAACCCACCTTTAACCCGAGATTGTTCAATTCTATGCAGTAGTTAACGTCAGGCAACACTTCCCGACTCTAAACCCACCTTTAACTCGAGATTGTTCAATTCTATGCAGTAGTTATCGTCAGGCAACACTTCCCGACTCTAAACCCACCTTTAACCCTAGATTGTTCAATTCTGGGCCGTGTGAATAAAAAGTAGCTTTTGCTTCCACTTTGATTTTCCTAGGAGTTGCTAAGCAAATTTTTCCTAGCAACTCCTAGCTAAAGCTAGTGAAAAGCAAAAGCTACTTTTTATTCACACGGCCCAAAATGCAGTAGTTATCGTCAGGCATCACTTCCCGACTCTAAACCCACCTTTAACCCGAGATTGTTCAATTCTATGCAGTAGTTATCGCCAGGCATCACTTCCCGACTCTAAACCCACCTTTAACCCGAGATTGTTCAATTCTATGCAGTAGTTAACGTCAGGCATCACTTCCCGACTCTAAACCCACCTTTAACCCAAGATTGTTCAATTCTATGCATAGTTATCGTCAGGCAACACTTCCCGACTCTAAACTTAGCTTCATTGTGAAATAATCCAGTTTTAGGCAGTAGTTGTTTCACCCATAACTTGTACGCTCTAAACCCTCCTTTAACCCGAGATTGTTCAATTCTATGCAGTAGTTAACGTCAGGCAACACTTCCCGACTCTAAACCCACCTTTAACCCGAGATTGTTTAATTCTATGCAGTAGTTAACGTCAGGCAACACTTCCCGACTCTAAACCCACCTTTAACCCGAGATTGTTCAATTCTATGCAGTAGTTAACGTCAGGCAACACTTCCCGACTCTAAACCCACCTTTAATCCGAGATTGCTCAATTCTATGCAGTAGTTATCGTCAGGCAACACTTCCCGACTCTGAACCTAGCTTCATTGTAAAATAATCCAGTTTTAGGCAGTAGTTGTTTTACCCATAACTTGTACGCTCTAAACCCTCCTTTAACCCGAGATTGTACAATTCTATGCAGTAGTTATCGTCAGGAACACTTCCCGACTCTGAACCTAGCTTTATTGTCAATTTATCCAGTTCTAGGCATTAGTTATCTTCAGCCATCACTTGCACGCTCTAAACCCACCTTACATTCGAGATTGTTCAATTCTATGCAGTAATTATCATCAGGCAACACTTCCGGACTCTAAACCCACCTTTAACCTGAGATTGGTCAATTCTATGCAGTAGTTATCGTCAGGCAACACTTCCCGACTCTAAACCCACCTTTAAACCGAGATTGCTCAATTCTATGCAGTATTTATCGTCAGGCAACACTTCCCGACTCTAAACATAGCTTCATTGTGAAATTGTCCAGTTCTGGGCAGTATTTGTCTTTACTCATAACTTGTACGCTCTAAACTCACCTTTAACTCGAGATTGTTCAATTCTATGCAGTAGTTATCGTCAGGCAACACTTCTCGACTCTAAACTCACCTTTAACCCGAGATTGTTCAATTCTATGCAGTAGTTATCGTCAGGCTTCACTTCCTGACTCTAAACCCCCCCTTGAGCCACCTTTAACCCGAGATTGTTCAATTCCATGCAGTAGTTATCGTCAGGAACACTTCCCGACTCTAAACTCACCTTTAACCCGAGATTGTTGAATTATATGCATTAGTTATCGTCAGGCAACACTTCCCGACTCTAAACTCACCTTTAACCCGAGATTGTTGAATTATATGCAGTAGTTATCGTCAGGCAACACTTCCCGACTCTAAACCCACCTTTAACCCGAGATTGGTCAATTCTATGCAGTAGTTATAGTCAGGCAACACTTTCTGACTCTAAACCCACCTTTAACCCGAGATTGTTCAATTCCATGCAGTAGTTATCGTCAGGAACACTTCCCGACTCTAAACTCACCTTTAACCCGAGATTGTTAAATTATATGCATTAGTTATCGTCAGGCAACACTTCCCGACTCTAAACTCACCTTTAACCCGAGATTGTTGAATTATATGCAGTAGTTATCGTCAGGCAACACTTCCCGACTCTAAACCCACCTTTAACCCGAGATTGTTCAATTCCATGCAGTAGTTATCGTCAGGAACACTTCCCGACTCTAAACTCACCTTTAACCCGAGATTGTTAAATTATATGCATTAGTTATCGTCAGGCAACACTTCCCGACTCTAAAACCACCTTTAACCCGAGATTGTTGAATTATATGCAGTAGTTATCGTCAGGCAACACTTCCCGACTCTAAAACCACCTTTAACCCGAGATTGTTGAATTATATGCAGTAGTTATCGTCAGGCAACACTTCCTGACTCTAAACCCAGCTCCACCCGAGATAGTTCAATTTTATGCAGTAGTTATCGTCAGGCATCACTTCCCGACTCTAAACCCACCTTTAACCCGAGAGTGTTCAATTCTATGCAGTAGTTATCGCCAGGCATCACTTCCCGACTCTAAACCCACCTTTAACCCGAGATTGTTCAATTCTATGCAGTAGTTAACGTCAGGCAACACTTCCCGACTCTAAACCCACCTTTAACCCGAGATTGTTTAATTCTATGCAGTAGTTAACGTCAGGCAACACTTCCCGACTCTAAACCCACCTTTAACCCGAGATTGTTCAATTCTATGCAGTAGTTAACGTCAGGCAACACTTCCCGACTCTAAACCCACCTTTAATCCGAGATTGCTCAATTCTATGCAGTAGTTATCGTCAGGCAACACTTCCCGACTCTGAACCTAGCTTCATTGTAAAATAATCCAGTTTTAGGCAGTAGTTGTTTTACCCATAACTTGTACGCTGTAAACCCTCCTTTAACCCAAGATTGTTCAATTCTATGCAGTAGTTAACGTCAGGCAACACTTCCCGACTCTAAACCCACCTTTAACCCGAGATTGTTTAATTCTATGCAGTAGTTAACGTCAGGCAACACTTCCCGACTCTAAACCCACCTTTAACCCGAGATTGTTCAATTCTATGCAGTAGTTAACGTCAGGCAACACTTCCCGACTCTAAACCCACCTTTAACTCGAGATTGTTCAATTCTATGCAGTAGTTATCGTCAGGCAACACTTCCCGACTCTAAACCCACCTTTAACCCTAGATTGTTCAATTCTGGGCCGTGTGAATAAAAAGTAGCTTTTGCTTCCACTTTGATTTTCCTAGGAGTTGCTAAGCAAATTTTTCCTAGCAACTCCTAGCTAAAGCTAGTGAAAAGCAAAAGCTACTTTTTATTCACACGGCCCAAAATGCAGTAGTTATCGTCAGGCATCACTTCCCGACTCTAAACCCACCTTTAACCCGAGATTGTTCAATTCTATGCAGTAGTTATCGCCAGGCATCACTTCCCGACTCTAAACCCACCTTTAACCCGAGATTGTTCAATTCTATGCAGTAGTTAACGTCAGGCATCACTTCCCGACTCTAAACCCACCTTTAACCCAAGATTGTTCAATTCTATGCATAGTTATCGTCAGGCAACACTTCCCGACTCTAAACTTAGCTTCATTGTGAAATAATCCAGTTTTAGGCAGTAGTTGTTTCACCCATAACTTGTACGCTCTAAACCCTCCTTTAACCCGAGATTGTTCAATTCTATGCAGTAGTTAACGTCAGGCAACACTTCCCGACTCTAAACCCACCTTTAACCCGAGATTGTTTAATTCTATGCAGTAGTTAACGTCAGGCAACACTTCCCGACTCTAAACCCACCTTTAACCCGAGATTGTTCAATTCTATGCAGTAGTTAACGTCAGGCAACACTTCCCGACTCTAAACCCACCTTTAATCCGAGATTGCTCAATTCTATGCAGTAGTTATCGTCAGGCAACACTTCCCGACTCTGAACCTAGCTTCATTGTAAAATAATCCAGTTTTAGGCAGTAGTTGTTTTACCCATAACTTGTACGCTCTAAACCCTCCTTTAACCCAAGATTGTTCAATTCTATGCAGTAGTTAACGTCAGGCAACACTTCCCGACTCTAAACCCACCTTTAACCCGAGATTGTTTAATTCTATGCAGTAGTTAACGTCAGGCAACACTTCCCGACTCTAAACCCACCTTTAACCCGAGATTGTTTAATTCTATGCAGTAGTTAACGTCAGGCAACACTTCCCGACTCTAAACCCACCTTTAACTCGAGATTGTTCAATTCTATGCAGTAGTTATAGTCAGGCAACCCTTCCCGACTCTAAACCCACCTTCACCCGAGATTGTTCAATTCTATGCAGTAGTTAACGTCAGGCCACACTTCCCGACTCTAAACCTAGCTTCATTGTGATAATATCCAGTTCTAGGCAGTATTCGTCTTTACCCATAACTTGTATGCTCCAAACCCACCTTTAACCCAAGATTGTTAAATTATATGCAGTAGTTATCGTCAGGCAACACTTCCCGACTCTAAACCCACCTTTAACCCGATATTGTTCAATTCTATGCATTAGTTAATGTCGGGCATCACTTCCCGACTCTAAACCCACCTTTAACCCGAGATTGGTTAATTCTATGCAGTAGTTATCGTCAGGCATCACTTCCCGACTCTGAACCCACCTTTAACCCGAGATTGTTCAATTCTATGCAGTAGTTATCGTCAGGAAAAACTTCCCGACTATATACCTAGCTTCATTGTGAAATTATCCAGTTCTAGGCAGTAGTTGTCTTCACCCATAACTTGTACGCTCTTAACCCACCTTTAACCTGAGATTGGTCAATTCTATGCAGTAGTTATCGTCAGGCAACACTTCCCGACTCTAAACCCACCTTTAAACCGAGATTGCTCAATTCTATGCAGTATTTATCGTCAGGCAACACTTCCCGACTCTAAACCCACCTTTAACCCGAGATTGTTCAATTCTATGCAGTAGTTATGGTCAGGAAACACTTCCGGACTCTAAACATAGCTTCATTGTGAAATTGTCCAGTTCTGGGCAGTATTTGTCTTTACTCATAACTTGTACGCTCTAAACTCACCTTTAACTCGAGATTGTTCAATTCTATGCAGTAGTTATCGTCAGGCAACACTTCTCGACTCTAAACTCACCTTTAACCCGAGATTGTTCAATTCTATGCAGTAGTTATCGTCAGGCTTCACTTCCTGACTCTAAACCCCCCCTTAAGCCACCTTTAACCCGAGATTGTTTAATTCCATGCAGTAGTTATCGTCAGGAACACTTCCCGACTCTAAACTCACCTTTAACCCGAGATTGTTGAATTATATGCATTAGTTATCGTCAGGCAACACTTCCCGACTCTAAACCCACCTTTAACCCGAGATTGTTCAATTCCATGCAGTAGTTATCGTCAGGAACACTTCCCGACTCTAAACTCACCTTTAACCCGAGATTGTTAAATTATATGCATTAGTTATCGTCAGGCTACACTTCCCGACTCTAAACTCACCTTTAACCCGAGATTGTTGAATTATATGCAGTAGTTATCGTCAGGCAACACTTCCCGACTCTAAACCCACCTTTAACCCGAGATTGTTCAATTCCATGCAGTAGTTATCGTCAGGAACACTTCCCGACTCTAAAACCACCTTTAACCCGAGATTGTTCAATTCTATGCAGTAGTTATCGCCAGGCATCACTTCCCGACTCTAAACCCACTTTTAACCCGAGATTGGTCAATTCTATGCAGTAGTTATAGTCAGGCAACACTTTCTGACTCTAAACCCACCTTTAACCCGAGATTGTTCAATTCTATGCGTATTTATCGTCAGGCAACACTTCCCGACTCTAAACCCACCTTTAACCCGATATTGTTCAATTCTATGCATTAGTTAATGTCGGGCATCACTTCCCGACTCTAAACCCACCTTTAACCCGAGATTGGTTAATTCTATGCAGTAGTTATCGTCAGGCATCACTTCCCGACTCTGAACCCACCTTTAACCCGAGATTGTTCAATTCTATGCAGTAGTTATCGTCAGGAAAAACTTCCCGACTATATACCTAGCTTCATTGTGAAATTATCCAGTTCTAGGCAGTAGTTGTCTTCACCCATAACTTGTACGCTCTTAACCCACCTTTAACCTGAGATTGGTCAATTCTATGCAGTAGTTATCGTCAGGCAACACTTCCCGACTCTAAACCCACCTTTAAACCGAGATTGCTCAATTCTATGCAGTATTTATCGTCAGGCAACACTTCCCGACTCTAAACCCACCTTTAACCCGAGATTGTTCAATTCTATGCAGTAGTTATGGTCAGGAAACACTTCCGGACTCTAAACATAGCTTCATTGTGAAATTGTCCAGTTCTGGGCAGTATTTGTCTTTACTCATAACTTGTACGCTCTAAACTCACCTTTAACTCGAGATTGTTCAATTCTATGCAGTAGTTATCGTCAGGCAACACTTCTCGACTCTAAACTCACCTTTAACCCGAGATTGTTCAATTCTATGCAGTAGTTATCGTCAGGCTTCACTTCCTGACTCTAAACCCCCCCTTAAGCCACCTTTAACCCGAGATTGTTTAATTCCATGCAGTAGTTATCGTCAGGAACACTTCCCGACTCTAAACTCACCTTTAACCCGAGATTGTTGAATTATATGCATTAGTTATCGTCAGGCAACACTTCCCGACTCTAAACCCACCTTTAACCCGAGATTGTTCAATTCCATGCAGTAGTTATCGTCAGGAACACTTCCCGACTCTAAACTCACCTTTAACCCGAGATTGTTAAATTATATGCATTAGTTATCGTCAGGAAAAACTTCCCGACTATATACCTAGCTTCATTGTGAAATTATCCAGTTCTAGGCAGTAGTTGTCTTCACCCATAACTTGTACGCTCTTAACCCACCTTTAACCTGAGATTGTTCAATTCTATGCAGTAGTTATCGTCAGGAAAAACTTCCCGACTATATACCTAGCTTCATTGTGAAATTATCCAGTTCTAGGCAGTAGTTGTCTTCACCCATAACTTGTACGCTCTTAACCCACCTTTAACCTGAGATTGGTCAATTCTATGCAGTAGTTATCGTCAGGCAACACTTCCCGACTCTAAACCCACCTTTAAACCGAGATTGCTCAATTCTATGCAGTATTTATCGTCAGGCAACACTTCCCGACTCTAAACCCACCTTTAACCCGAGATTGTTCAATTCTATGCAGTAGTTATGGTCAGGAAACACTTCCGGACTCTAAACATAGCTTCATTGTGAAATTGTCCAGTTCTGGGCAGTATTTGTCTTTACTCATAACTTGTACGCTCTAAACTCACCTTTAACTCGAGATTGTTCAATTCTATGCAGTAGTTATCGTCAGGCAACACTTCTCGACTCTAAACTCACCTTTAACCCGAGATTGTTCAATTCTATGCAGTAGTTATCGTCAGGCTTCACTTCCTGACTCTAAACCCCCCCTTAAGCCACCTTTAACCCGAGATTGTTTAATTCCATGCAGTAGTTATCGTCAGGAACACTTCCCGACTCTAAACTCACCTTTAACCCGAGATTGTTGAATTATATGCATTAGTTATCGTCAGGCAACACTTCCCGACTCTAAACCCACCTTTAACCCGAGATTGTTCAATTCCATGCAGTAGTTATCGTCAGGAACACTTCCCGACTCTAAACTCACCTTTAACCCGAGATTGTTAAATTATATGCATTAGTTATCGTCAGGCTACACTTCCCGACTCTAAACTCACCTTTAACCCGAGATTGTTGAATTATATGCAGTAGTTATCGTCAGGCAACACTTCCCGACTCTAAACCCACCTTTAACCCGAGATTGTTCAATTCCATGCAGTAGTTATCGTCAGGAACACTTCCCGACTCTAAAACCACCTTTAACCCGAGATTGTTCAATTCTATGCAGTAGTTATCGCCAGGCATCACTTCCCGACTCTAAACCCACTTTTAACCCGAGATTGGTCAATTCTATGCAGTAGTTATAGTCAGGCAACACTTTCTGACTCTAAACCCACCTTTAACCCGAGATTGTTCAATTCTATGCGTATTTATCGTCAGGCAACACTTCCCGACTCTAAACCCACCTTTAACCCGATATTGTTCAATTCTATGCATTAGTTAATGTCGGGCATCACTTCCCGACTCTAAACCCACCTTTAACCCGAGATTGGTTAATTCTATGCAGTAGTTATCGTCAGGCATCACTTCCCGACTCTGAACCCACCTTTAACCCGAGATTGTTCAATTCTATGCAGTAGTTATCGTCAGGAAAAACTTCCCGACTATATACCTAGCTTCATTGTGAAATTATCCAGTTCTAGGCAGTAGTTGTCTTCACCCATAACTTGTACGCTCTTAACCCACCTTTAACCTGAGATTGGTCAATTCTATGCAGTAGTTATCGTCAGGCAACACTTCCCGACTCTAAACCCACCTTTAAACCGAGATTGCTCAATTCTATGCAGTATTTATCGTCAGGCAACACTTCCCGACTCTAAACCCACCTTTAACCCGAGATTGTTCAATTCTATGCAGTAGTTATGGTCAGGAAACACTTCCGGACTCTAAACATAGCTTCATTGTGAAATTGTCCAGTTCTGGGCAGTATTTGTCTTTACTCATAACTTGTACGCTCTAAACTCACCTTTAACTCGAGATTGTTCAATTCTATGCAGTAGTTATCGTCAGGCAACACTTCTCGACTCTAAACTCACCTTTAACCCGAGATTGTTCAATTCTATGCAGTAGTTATCGTCAGGCTTCACTTCCTGACTCTAAACCCCCCCTTAAGCCACCTTTAACCCGAGATTGTTTAATTCCATGCAGTAGTTATCGTCAGGAACACTTCCCGACTCTAAACTCACCTTTAACCCGAGATTGTTGAATTATATGCATTAGTTATCGTCAGGCAACACTTCCCGACTCTAAACCCACCTTTAACCCGAGATTGTTCAATTCCATGCAGTAGTTATCGTCAGGAACACTTCCCGACTCTAAACTCACCTTTAACCCGAGATTGTTAAATTATATGCATTAGTTATCGTCAGGCTACACTTCCCGACTCTAAACTCACCTTTAACCCGAGATTGTTGAATTATATGCAGTAGTTATCGTCAGGCAACACTTCCCGACTCTAAACCCACCTTTAACCCGAGATTGTTCAATTCCATGCAGTAGTTATCGTCAGGAACACTTCCCGACTCTAAAACCACCTTTAACCCGAGATTGTTGAATTATATGCAGTAGTTATCGTCAGGCAACACTTCCTGACTCTAAACCCACCTCCACCCGAGATAGTTCAATTTTATGCAGTAGTTATCGTCAGGCATCATTTCCCGACTCTAAAACCACCTTTAACCCGAGATTGTTGAATTATATGCAGTAGTTATCGTCAGGCAACACTTCCTGACTCTAAACCCACCTCCACCCGAGATAGTTCAATTTTATGCAGTAGTTATCGTCAGGCATCACTTCCCGACTCTAAACTCACCTTTAACCCGAGATTGTTAAATTATATGCATTAGTTATCGTCAGGCAACACTTCCCGACTCTAAACTCACCTTTAACCCGAGATTGTTGAATTATATGCAGTAGTTATCGTCAGGCAACACTTCCCGACTCTAAACCCACCTTTAACCCGAGATTGTTCAATTCCATGCAGTAGTTATCGTCAGGAACACTTCCCGACTCTAAAACCACCTTTAACCCGAGATTGTTGAATTATATGCAGTAGTTATCGTCAGGCAACACTTCCCGACTCTAAAACCACCTTTAACCCGAGATTGTTAAATTATATGCATTAGTTATCGTCAGGCAACACTTCCCGACTCTAAAACCACCTTTAACCCGAGATTGTTGAATTATATGCAGTAGTTATCGTCAGGCAACACTTCCTGACTCTAAACCCACCTCCACCCGAGATAGTTCAATTTTATGCAGTAGTTATCGTCAGGCATCACTTCCCGACTCTAAACCCACCTTTAACCCGAGAGTGTTCAATTCTATGCAGTAGTTATCGCCAGGCATCACTTCCCGACTCTAAACCCACCTTTAACCCGAGATTGTTCAATTCTATGCAGTAGTTAACGTCAGGCAACACTTCCCGACTCTAAACCCACCTTTAACCCGAGATTGTTTAATTCTATGCAGTAGTTAACGTCAGGCAACACTTCCCGACTCTAAACCCACCTTTAACCCGAGATTGTTCAATTCTATGCAGTAGTTAACGTCAGGCAACACTTCCCGACTCTAAACCCACCTTTAATCCGAGATTGCTCAATTCTATGCAGTAGTTATCGTCAGGCAACACTTCCCGACTCTGAACCTAGCTTCATTGTAAAATAATCCAGTTTTAGGCAGTAGTTGTTTTACCCATAACTTGTACGCTCTAAACCCTCCTTTAACCCAAGATTGTTCAATTCTATGCAGTAGTTAACGTCAGGCAACACTTCCCGACTCTAAACCCACCTTTAACCCAAGATTGTTTAATTCTATGCAGTAGTTAACGTCAGGCAACACTTCCCGACTCTAAACCCACCTTTAACCCGAGATTGTTTAATTCTATGCAGTAGTTAACGTCAGGCAACACTTCCCGACTCTAAACCCACCTTTAACTCGAGATTGTTCAATTCTATGCAGTAGTTATAGTCAGGCAACCCTTCCCGACTCTAAACCCACCTTCACCCGAGATTGTTCAATTCTATGCAGTAGTTAACGTCAGGCCACACTTCCCGACTCTAAACCTAGCTTCATTGTGATAATATCCAGTTCTAGGCAGTATTCGTCTTTACCCATAACTTGTATGCTCTAAACCCACCTTTAACCCAAGATTGTTAAATTATATGCAGTAGTTATCGTCAGGCAACACTTCCCGACTCTAAAACCACCTTTAACCCGAGATTGTTGAATTATATGCAGTAGTTATCGTCAGGCAACACTTCCTGACTCTAAATCCACCTTTAACCCGAGATTGTTCAATTCTATGCAGTAGTTATCGCCAGGCATCACTTCCCGACTCTAAACCCACTTTTAACCCGAGATTGGTCAATTCTATGCAGTAGTTATAGTCAGGCAACACTTTCTGACTCTAAACCCACCTTTAACCCGAGATTGTTCAATTCTATGCGTATTTATCGTCAGGCAACACTTCCCGACTCTAAACCCACCTTTAACCCGATATTGTTCAATTCTATGCATTAGTTAATGTCGGGCATCACTTCCCGACTCTAAACCCACCTTTAACCCGAGATTGGTTAATTCTATGCAGTAGTTATCGTCAGGCATCACTTCCCGACTCTGAACCCACCTTTAACCCGAGATTGTTCAATTCTATGCAGTAGTTATAGTCAGGCAACACTTTCTGACTCTAAACCCACCTTTAAGCAGAGATTTTTCAATTCTATGCAGTAGTTATCGTCAGGCAACACTTCCTGACCTAAACCCACCTTTAACCCGAGATTGTTCAATTCTATGCGTAGTTATCGTCAGGCAACACTTCCCGACTCTAAACCCACCTTTAACCCGATATTGTTCAATTCGATGCATTAGTTAACGTCAGGCATCACTTCCCGACTCTAAACCCCCCTTTAACCCGAGATTGGTTAATTCTATGCAGTAGTTATCGTCAGGCATCACTTCCCGACTCTAAACCCACCTTTAACCCGAGATTGTTCAATTATATGCAGTAGTTATCGTCAGGAAAAACTTCCCGACTATATACCTAGCTTCATTGTGAAATTATCCAGTTCTAGGCAGTAGTTGTCTTCACCCATAACTTGTACGCTCTAAACTCACCTTTAACCCGAGATTGGTCAATTCTATGCAGTAGTTATCGTCAGGCAACACTTCCCGAATCTAAACCCACCTTTAAACTGAGATTGCTAAATTCTATGCAGTAGTTATCGTCAGGCAACACTTCCCGACTCTAAACCTAGCTTCATTGTAAAATAATCCAGTTTTAGACAGTAGTTGTTTTACCCATAACTTGTACGCTCTAAACCCTCCTTTAACCCGAGATTGTTCAATTCTATGCAATAGTTATCGTCAGGCAACCCTTCACGACTCTAAACCCACCTTTAACCCGAGATTGTTAAATTATATGCAGTAGTTATCGTCAGGCATCACTTCGCGACTCTAGACCCACCTTTAACCCGAGATTGTTCAATTCTATGCAGTAGTTATCGCCAGGCATCACTTCCCGACTCTAAACCCACCTTCAACCCGAGATTGTTCAATTCTATGAAGTAGTTATCGTCAGGCAACACTTCCCGACTCTAAACCCACTTTTAACCCGAGATTGGTCAATTCTATGCAGTATTTATCGTCAGGCAACACTTCCCGACTATATACCTAGCTTCATTGTGAAATTATCCAGTTCTAGGCAGTAGTTGTCTTCACCCATAACTTGTACGCTCTAAACCCACCTTTAACCCGAGATTGGTCAATTCTATGCAGTAGTTATCGCCAGGCAACACTTCCCGACTCTAAACCTAGCTTCATTGTAAAATAATCCAGTTTTAGGCAGTAGTTGTCTTCACCCATAACTTGTACGCTCTAAACCCACCTTTAACCCGAGATTGTTCAATTCTATGCAGTATTTATCATCAGGCAACACTTCCGGACTCTAAACTCACCTTTAACTCGAGATTGTTCAATTCTATGCAGTAGTTATCGTCAGGCAACACTTCCCGACTCTAAACCTAGCTTCATTGTAAAATAATCCAGTTTTAGGCAGTAGTTGTTTTACCCATAACTTGTACGCTCTAAACCCACCTTTAACCCGAGATTGTTGAATTATATGCAGTAGTTATCGTCAGGCGACACTTCCCGACTCTAAACCCACCTTTAACCCGAGATTGTTCAATTTTATGCAGTAGTTATCGTCAGGCAACACTTCCCGACCCTGAAACGAGATCCATAGTGAAATTTTATCCAGTTGTAGGCAGTAGTCATCTTTAGCCATCACTTGTACGTTCTAAACCCACCTTCAACCTGAAATTGTACAATTCTATGCAGTAGTTATCGTCAGGAACACTTCCCGACTCTGAACCTAGCTTTATTGTCAATTTATCCAGTTCTAGGCATTAGTTATCTTCAGCCATCACTTGCACGCTCTAAATCCACCTTACACCCGAGATTCTTCAATTCTATGCAGTAATTATCATCAGGCAACACTTCTGGACTCTAAACCCACCTTTAACTCGAGATTGTTCAATTCTATGCAGTAGTTATCGTCAGGCAACAATTTCCGACTCTAAACCTAGCTTCATTGTAAAATAATCCAATTTTAGGCAGTAAGTGTTTTACCCATAACTTGTACGCTCTAAACCCACCTTTAACCCGTGATTGTTCAATTCTATGCAGTAGTTAACGTCAGGCAACACTTCCCGACTCTAAACTCACCTTTAACCCGAGATTGTTTAATTATATGCAGTAGTTATCGTCAGGCAACACTTCCCGACCCTGAACCTAGATCCATTGTGAAATTTTATCCAGTTGTAGGCAGTAGTCATCTTTAGCCATCACTTGTACGCTCTAAACCCACCTTCAACCCGAAATTGTACAATTCTATGCAGTAGTTATCGTCAAGAACACTTCCCGACTCTGAACCTAGCTTTATTGTCAATTTATCCAGTTCTAGGCATTAGTTATCTTCAGCCATCACTTGCACGCTCTAAACCCACCTTACATTCGAGATTGTTCAATTCTATGCAGTAATTATCATCAGGCAACACTTCCGGACTCTAAACCCACCTTTAACTCGAGATTGTTCAATTCTATGCAGTAGTTATCGTCAGGCAACACTTCCCGACTCTAAACCTAGCTTCATTGTAAAATAATCCAGTTTTAGGCAGTAGTTGTTTTACCCATAACTTGTACGCTCTAAACCCTCCTTTAACCCGAGATTGTTCAATTCTATGCAGTAGTTAACGTCAGGCAACACTTCCCGACTCTAAACCCACCTTTTACCCGAGATTGTTTAATTCTATGCAGTAGTTAACGTCAGGCAACACTTCCCGACTCTAAATCCACCTTTAACTCGAGATTGTTCAATTCTATGCAGTAGTTAACGTCAGGCCACACTTCCCGACTCTAAACCTAGCTTCATTGTGATAATATCCAGTTCTAGGCAGTATTCGTCTTTACCCATAACTTGTATGCTCTAAACCCACCTTTAACCCAAGATTGTTAAATTATATGCAGTAGTTATCGTCAGGCAACACTTTCCGACTCTAAAACCACCTTGACCCGAGATTGTTGTATTATATGCAGTAGTTATCGTCAGGCAACACTTCCTGACTCTAAACCCACCTTTAACCCGAGATTGTTCAATTCTATGCAGTAGTTATCGTCAGGCAACACTTCCCGACTCTAAACCCACCTTTAACCCGAGATTGTTCAATTCTATGCAGTAGTTATCGTCAGGCATCACTTCCCGACTCTAAACCCACCTTTAACCCGAGATTGTTCAATTCTATGCAGTAGTTATCGTCAGGCAACACTTCCCGACTCTTAACCCACCTTTAACCCGAGATTGGTCAATTCTATGCAGTAGTTATAGTCAGGCATCACTTCCCGACTCTAAACCCACCTTTAACCCGAGATTGTTCAATTCTATGCAGTAGTTATCGTCAGGCATCACTTCCCGACTCTAAACCCACCTTTAACCCGAGATTGTTCAATTCTATGCAGTAGTTATCGTCAGGCAACACTTCCCGACTCTAAACCCACCTTTAACCCGATATTGTTCAATTCGATGCATTAGTTATCGTCAGGCATCACTTCCCGACTCTAAACCCACCTTTAACCCGAGATTGTTCAATTCTATGCAGTAGTTATCGTCAGGAAAAACTTCCCGACTATATACCTAGCTTCATTGTAAAATAATCCAGTTTTAGGCAGTAGTTGTTTTACCCATAACTTGTACGCTCTAAACCCACCTTTAACCCGAGATTGTTCAATTCTATGCAGTAGTTAACGTCAGGCAACACTTCCCGACTCTAAACCCACCTTTAATCCGAGATTGCTCAATTCTATGCAGTAGTTATCGTCAGGCAACACTTCCCGACTCTGAACCTAGCTTCATTGTAAAATAATCCAGTTTCAGGCAGTAGTTGTCTTCACCCATAACTTGTACGCTCTAAACCCACCTTTAACCCGAGATTGGTCAATTCTATGCAGTAATTATCATCAGGCAACACTTCCGGACTCTAAACTCACCTCTAACTCGAGATTGTTCAATTCTATGCAGTAGTTATCGTCAGGCAACATTTCCCGACTCTAAACCTAGCTTCATTGTAAAATAATCCAGTTTTAGGCAGTAGTTGTTTTACCCATAACTTGTACGCTCTAAACCCACCTTTAACCCGAGATTGTTGAATTATATGTAGTAGTTATCGTCAGGCAACACTTCCCGACTCTAAACCCACCTTTAACCCGAGATTGTTCAATTTTATGCAGTAGTTATCGTCAGGCATCACTTCGCGACTCTAGACCCACCTTTAACCCGAGATTGTTCAATTCTATGCAATAGTTATCGTCAGGCAACACTTCCCGACTCTAAACCCACCTTTAACCCGAGATTGTTCAATTCTATGCAGTAGTTATCGTCAGGCATCACTTCCCGACTCTAAACCCACCTTTAACCCGAGATTGTTCAATTCTATGCAGTAGTTATCGTCAGGCAACACTTCCCGACTCTAAACCCACCTTTAACCCGAGATTGGTCAATTCTATGCAGTAGTTATAGTCAGGCAACACTTTCTGACTCTAAACCCACCTTTAAGCAGAGATTTTTCAATTCTATGCAGTAGTTATCGTCAGGCAACACTTCCTGACCTAAACCCACCTTTAACCCGAGATTGTTCAATTCTATGCGTAGTTATCGTCAGGCAACACTTCCCGACTCTAAACCCACCTTTAACCCGATATTGTTCAATTCGATGCATTAGTTAACGTCAGGCATCACTTCCCGACTCTAAACCCCCCTTTAACCCGAGATTGGTTAATTCTATGCAGTAGTTATCGTCAGGCATCACTTCCCGACTCTAAACCCACCTTTAACCCGAGATTGTTCAATTATATGCAGTAGTTATCGTCAGGAAAAACTTCCCGACTATATACCTAGCTTCATTGTGAAATTATCCAGTTCTAGGCAGTAGTTGTCTTCACCCATAACTTGTACGCTCTAAACTCACCTTTAACCCGAGATTGGTCAATTCTATGCAGTAGTTATCGTCAGGCAACACTTCCCGAATCTAAACCCACCTTTAAACTGAGATTGCTAAATTCTATGCAGTAGTTATCGTCAGGCAACACTTCCCGACTCTAAACCTAGCTTCATTGTAAAATAATCCAGTTTTAGACAGTAGTTGTTTTACCCATAACTTGTACGCTCTAAACCCTCCTTTAACCCGAGATTGTTCAATTCTATGCAATAGTTATCGTCAGGCAACCCTTCACGACTCTAAACCCACCTTTAACCCGAGATTGTTAAATTATATGCAGTAGTTATCGTCAGGCATCACTTCGCGACTCTAGACCCACCTTTAACCCGAGATTGTTCAATTCTATGCAGTAGTTATCGCCAGGCATCACTTCCCGACTCTAAACCCACCTTCAACCCGAGATTGTTCAATTCTATGAAGTAGTTATCGTCAGGCAACACTTCCCGACTCTAAACCCACTTTTAACCCGAGATTGGTCAATTCTATGCAGTATTTATCGTCAGGCAACACTTCCCGACTATATACCTAGCTTCATTGTGAAATTATCCAGTTCTAGGCAGTTGTTGTCTTCACCTATAACTTGTACGCTCTAAACCCACCTTTAACCCGAGATTGTTCAATTTTATGCAGTAGTTATCGTCAGGCAACACTTCCCGACCCTGAACCGAGATCCATAGTGAAATTTTATCCAGTTGTAGGCAGTAGTCATCTTTAGCCATCACTTGTACGTTCTAAACCCACCTTCAACCTGAAATTGTACAATTCTCTGCAGTAGTTATCGTCAGGAACACTTCCCGACTCTGAACCTAGCTTTATTGTCAATTTATCCAGTTCTAGGCATTAGTTATCTTCAGCCATCACTTGCACGCTCTAAATCCACCTTACACCCGAGATTCTTCAATTCTATGCAGTAATTATCATCAGGCAACACTTCTGGACTCTAAACCCACCTTTAACTCGAGATTGTTCAATTCTATGCAGTAGTTATCGTCAGGCAACAATTCCCGACTCTAAACCTAGCTTCATTGTAAAATAATCCAATTTTAGGCAGTAAGTGTTTTACCCATAACTTGTACGCTCTAAACCCACCTTTAACCCGTGATTGTTCAATTCTATGCAGTAGTTAACGTCAGGCAACACTTCCCGACTCTAAACTCACCTTTAACCCGAGATTGTTTAATTATATGCAGTAGTTATCGTCAGGCAACACTTCCCGACCCTGAACCTAGATCCATTGTGAAATTTTATCCAGTTGTAGGCAGTAGTCATCTTTAGCCATCACTTGTACGCTCTAAACCCACCTTCAACCCGAAATTGTACAATTCTATGCAGTAGTTATCGTCAGGAACACTTCCCGACTCTGACCCTAGCTTTATTGTCAATTTATCCAGTTCTAGGCATTAGTTATCTTCAGCCATCACTTGCACGCTCTAAACCCACCTTACATTCGAGATTGTTCAATTCTATGCAGTAATTATCATCAGGCAACACTTCCGGACTCTAAACCCACCTTTAACTCGAGATTGTTCAATTCTATGCAGTAGTTATCGTCAGGCAACACTTCCCGACCCTGAACCTAGATCCATTGTGAAATTTTATCCAGTTGTAGGCAGTAGTCATCTTTAGCCATCACTTGTACGCTCTAAACCCTCCTTTAACCCGAGATTGTACAATTCTATGCAGTAGTTATCGTCAGGAACACTTCCCGACTCTGAACCTAGCTTTATTGTCAATTTATCCAGTTCTAGGCATTAGTTATCTTCAGCCATCACTTGCACGCTCTAAACCCACCTTACATTCGAGATTGTTCAATTCTATGCAGTAATTATCATCAGGCAACACTTCCGGACTCTAAACCCACCTTTAACCTGAGATTGGTCAATTCTATGCAGTAGTTATCGTCAGGCAACACTTCCCGACTCTAAACCCACCTTTAAACCGAGATTGCTCAATTCTATGCAGTATTTATCGTCAGGCAACACTTCCCGACTCTAAACATAGCTTCATTGTGAAATTGTCCAGTTCTGGGCAGTATTTGTCTTTACTCATAACTTGTACGCTCTAAACTCACCTTTAACTCGAGATTGTTCAATTCTATGCAGTAGTTATCGTCAGGCAACACTTCTCGACTCTAAACTCACCTTTAACCCGAGATTGTTCAATTCTATGCAGTAGTTATCGTCAGGCTTCACTTCCTGACTCTAAACCCCCCCTTGAGCCACCTTTAACCCGAGATTGTTCAATTCCATGCAGTAGTTATCGTCAGGAACACTTCCCGACTCTAAACTCACCTTTAACCCGAGATTGTTGAATTATATGCATTAGTTATCGTCAGGCAACACTTCCCGACTCTAAACTCACCTTTAACCCGAGATTGTTGAATTATATGCAGTAGTTATCGTCAGGCAACACTTCCCGACTCTAAACCCACCTTTAACCCGAGATTGGTCAATTCTATGCAGTAGTTATAGTCAGGCAACACTTTCTGACTCTAAACCCACCTTTAACCCGAGATTGTTCAATTCCATGCAGTAGTTATCGTCAGGAACACTTCCCGACTCTAAACTCACCTTTAACCCGAGATTGTTAAATTATATGCATTAGTTATCGTCAGGCAACACTTCCCGACTCTAAACTCACCTTTAACCCGAGATTGTTGAATTATATGCAGTAGTTATCGTCAGGCAACACTTCCCGACTCTAAACCCACCTTTAACCCGAGATTGTTCAATTCCATGCAGTAGTTATCGTCAGGAACACTTCCCGACTCTAAACTCACCTTTAACCCGAGATTGTTAAATTATATGCATTAGTTATCGTCAGGCAACACTTCCCGACTCTAAAACCACCTTTAACCCGAGATTGTTGAATTATATGCAGTAGTTATCGTCAGGCAACACTTCCCGACTCTAAAACCACCTTTAACCCGAGATTGTTGAATTATATGCAGTAGTTATCGTCAGGCAACACTTCCTGACTCTAAACCCAGCTCCACCCGAGATAGTTCAATTTTATGCAGTAGTTATCGTCAGGCATCACTTCCCGACTCTAAACCCACCTTTAACCCGAGAGTGTTCAATTCTATGCAGTAGTTATCGCCAGGCATCACTTCCCGACTCTAAACCCACCTTTAACCCGAGATTGTTCAATTCTATGCAGTAGTTAACGTCAGGCAACACTTCCCGACTCTAAACCCACCTTTAACCCGAGATTGTTTAATTCTATGCAGTAGTTAACGTCAGGCAACACTTCCCGACTCTAAACCCACCTTTAACCCGAGATTGTTCAATTCTATGCAGTAGTTAACGTCAGGCAACACTTCCCGACTCTAAACCCACCTTTAATCCGAGATTGCTCAATTCTATGCAGTAGTTATCGTCAGGCAACACTTCCCGACTCTGAACCTAGCTTCATTGTAAAATAATCCAGTTTTAGGCAGTAGTTGTTTTACCCATAACTTGTACGCTGTAAACCCTCCTTTAACCCAAGATTGTTCAATTCTATGCAGTAGTTAACGTCAGGCAACACTTCCCGACTCTAAACCCACCTTTAACCCGAGATTGTTTAATTCTATGCAGTAGTTAACGTCAGGCAACACTTCCCGACTCTAAACCCACCTTTAACCCGAGATTGTTCAATTCTATGCAGTAGTTAACGTCAGGCAACACTTCCCGACTCTAAACCCACCTTTAACTCGAGATTGTTCAATTCTATGCAGTAGTTATCGTCAGGCAACACTTCCCGACTCTAAACCCACCTTTAACCCTAGATTGTTCAATTCTGGGCCGTGTGAATAAAAAGTAGCTTTTGCTTCCACTTTGATTTTCCTAGGAGTTGCTAAGCAAATTTTTCCTAGCAACTCCTAGCTAAAGCTAGTGAAAAGCAAAAGCTACTTTTTATTCACACGGCCCAAAATGCAGTAGTTATCGTCAGGCATCACTTCCCGACTCTAAACCCACCTTTAACCCGAGATTGTTCAATTCTATGCAGTAGTTATCGCCAGGCATCACTTCCCGACTCTAAACCCACCTTTAACCCGAGATTGTTCAATTCTATGCAGTAGTTAACGTCAGGCATCACTTCCCGACTCTAAACCCACCTTTAACCCAAGATTGTTCAATTCTATGCATAGTTATCGTCAGGCAACACTTCCCGACTCTAAACTTAGCTTCATTGTGAAATAATCCAGTTTTAGGCAGTAGTTGTTTCACCCATAACTTGTACGCTCTAAACCCTCCTTTAACCCGAGATTGTTCAATTCTATGCAGTAGTTAACGTCAGGCAACACTTCCCGACTCTAAACCCACCTTTAACCCGAGATTGTTTAATTCTATGCAGTAGTTAACGTCAGGCAACACTTCCCGACTCTAAACCCACCTTTAACCCGAGATTGTTCAATTCTATGCAGTAGTTAACGTCAGGCAACACTTCCCGACTCTAAACCCACCTTTAATCCGAGATTGCTCAATTCTATGCAGTAGTTATCGTCAGGCAACACTTCCCGACTCTGAACCTAGCTTCATTGTAAAATAATCCAGTTTTAGGCAGTAGTTGTTTTACCCATAACTTGTACGCTCTAAACCCTCCTTTAACCCAAGATTGTTCAATTCTATGCAGTAGTTAACGTCAGGCAACACTTCCCGACTCTAAACCCACCTTTAACCCGAGATTGTTTAATTCTATGCAGTAGTTAACGTCAGGCAACACTTCCCGACTCTAAACCCACCTTTAACCCGAGATTGTTTAATTCTATGCAGTAGTTAACGTCAGGCAACACTTCCCGACTCTAAACCCACCTTTAACTCGAGATTGTTCAATTCTATGCAGTAGTTATAGTCAGGCAACCCTTCCCGACTCTAAACCCACCTTCACCCGAGATTGTTCAATTCTATGCAGTAGTTAACGTCAGGCCACACTTCCCGACTCTAAACCTAGCTTCATTGTGATAATATCCAGTTCTAGGCAGTATTCGTCTTTACCCATAACTTGTATGCTCCAAACCCACCTTTAACCCAAGATTGTTAAATTATATGCAGTAGTTATCGTCAGGCAACACTTCCCGACTCTAAACCCACCTTTAACCCGATATTGTTCAATTCTATGCATTAGTTAATGTCGGGCATCACTTCCCGACTCTAAACCCACCTTTAACCCGAGATTGGTTAATTCTATGCAGTAGTTATCGTCAGGCATCACTTCCCGACTCTGAACCCACCTTTAACCCGAGATTGTTCAATTCTATGCAGTAGTTATCGTCAGGAAAAACTTCCCGACTATATACCTAGCTTCATTGTGAAATTATCCAGTTCTAGGCAGTAGTTGTCTTCACCCATAACTTGTACGCTCTTAACCCACCTTTAACCTGAGATTGGTCAATTCTATGCAGTAGTTATCGTCAGGCAACACTTCCCGACTCTAAACCCACCTTTAAACCGAGATTGCTCAATTCTATGCAGTATTTATCGTCAGGCAACACTTCCCGACTCTAAACCCACCTTTAACCCGAGATTGTTCAATTCTATGCAGTAGTTATGGTCAGGAAACACTTCCGGACTCTAAACATAGCTTCATTGTGAAATTGTCCAGTTCTGGGCAGTATTTGTCTTTACTCATAACTTGTACGCTCTAAACTCACCTTTAACTCGAGATTGTTCAATTCTATGCAGTAGTTATCGTCAGGCAACACTTCTCGACTCTAAACTCACCTTTAACCCGAGATTGTTCAATTCTATGCAGTAGTTATCGTCAGGCTTCACTTCCTGACTCTAAACCCCCCCTTAAGCCACCTTTAACCCGAGATTGTTTAATTCCATGCAGTAGTTATCGTCAGGAACACTTCCCGACTCTAAACTCACCTTTAACCCGAGATTGTTGAATTATATGCATTAGTTATCGTCAGGCAACACTTCCCGACTCTAAACCCACCTTTAACCCGAGATTGTTCAATTCCATGCAGTAGTTATCGTCAGGAACACTTCCCGACTCTAAACTCACCTTTAACCCGAGATTGTTAAATTATATGCATTAGTTATCGTCAGGCTACACTTCCCGACTCTAAACTCACCTTTAACCCGAGATTGTTGAATTATATGCAGTAGTTATCGTCAGGCAACACTTCCCGACTCTAAACCCACCTTTAACCCGAGATTGTTCAATTCCATGCAGTAGTTATCGTCAGGAACACTTCCCGACTCTAAAACCACCTTTAACCCGAGATTGTTCAATTCTATGCAGTAGTTATCGCCAGGCATCACTTCCCGACTCTAAACCCACTTTTAACCCGAGATTGGTCAATTCTATGCAGTAGTTATAGTCAGGCAACACTTTCTGACTCTAAACCCACCTTTAACCCGAGATTGTTCAATTCTATGCGTATTTATCGTCAGGCAACACTTCCCGACTCTAAACCCACCTTTAACCCGATATTGTTCAATTATATGCATTAGTTAATGTCGGGCATCACTTCCCGACTCTAAACCCACCTTTAACCCGAGATTGGTTAATTCTATGCAGTAGTTATCGTCAGGCATCACTTCCCGACTCTGAACCCACCTTTAACCCGAGATTGTTCAATTCTATGCAGTAGTTATCGTCAGGAAAAACTTCCCGACTATATACCTAGCTTCATTGTGAAATTATCCAGTTCTAGGCAGTAGTTGTCTTCACCCATAACTTGTACGCTCTTAACCCACCTTTAACCTGAGATTGGTCAATTCTATGCAGTAGTTATCGTCAGGCAACACTTCCCGACTCTAAACCCACCTTTAAACCGAGATTGCTCAATTCTATGCAGTATTTATCGTCAGGCAACACTTCCCGACTCTAAACCCACCTTTAACCCGAGATTGTTCAATTCTATGCAGTAGTTATGGTCAGGAAACACTTCCGGACTCTAAACATAGCTTCATTGTGAAATTGTCCAGTTCTGGGCAGTATTTGTCTTTACTCATAACTTGTACGCTCTAAACTCACCTTTAACTCGAGATTGTTCAATTCTATGCAGTAGTTATCGTCAGGCAACACTTCTCGACTCTAAACTCACCTTTAACCCGAGATTGTTCAATTCTATGCAGTAGTTATCGTCAGGCTTCACTTCCTGACTCTAAACCCCCCCTTAAGCCACCTTTAACCCGAGATTGTTTAATTCCATGCAGTAGTTATCGTCAGGAACACTTCCCGACTCTAAACTCACCTTTAACCCGAGATTGTTGAATTATATGCATTAGTTATCGTCAGGCAACACTTCCCGACTCTAAACCCACCTTTAACCCGAGATTGTTCAATTCCATGCAGTAGTTATCGTCAGGAACACTTCCCGACTCTAAACTCACCTTTAACCCGAGATTGTTAAATTATATGCATTAGTTATCGTCAGGCTACACTTCCCGACTCTAAACTCACCTTTAACCCGAGATTGTTGAATTATATGCAGTAGTTATCGTCAGGCAACACTTCCCGACTCTAAACCCACCTTTAACCCGAGATTGTTCAATTCCATGCAGTAGTTATCGTCAGGAACACTTCCCGACTCTAAAACCACCTTTAACCCGAGATTGTTGAATTATATGCAGTAGTTATCGTCAGGCAACACTTCCTGACTCTAAACCCACCTCCACCCGAGATAGTTCAATTTTATGCAGTAGTTATCGTCAGGCATCATTTCCCGACTCTAAAACCACCTTTAACCCGAGATTGTTGAATTATATGCAGTAGTTATCGTCAGGCAACACTTCCTGACTCTAAACCCACCTCCACCCGAGATAGTTCAATTTTATGCAGTAGTTATCGTCAGGCATCACTTCCCGACTCTAAACTCACCTTTAACCCGAGATTGTTAAATTATATGCATTAGTTATCGTCAGGCAACACTTCCCGACTCTAAACTCACCTTTAACCCGAGATTGTTGAATTATATGCAGTAGTTATCGTCAGGCAACACTTCCCGACTCTAAACCCACCTTTAACCCGAGATTGTTCAATTCCATGCAGTAGTTATCGTCAGGAACACTTCCCGACTCTAAAACCACCTTTAACCCGAGATTGTTGAATTATATGCAGTAGTTATCGTCAGGCAACACTTCCCGACTCTAAAACCACCTTTAACCCGAGATTGTTAAATTATATGCATTAGTTATCGTCAGGCAACACTTCCCGACTCTAAAACCACCTTTAACCCGAGATTGTTGAATTATATGCAGTAGTTATCGTCAGGCAACACTTCCTGACTCTAAACCCACCTCCACCCGAGATAGTTCAATTTTATGCAGTAGTTATCGTCAGGCATCACTTCCCGACTCTAAACCCACCTTTAACCCGAGAGTGTTCAATTCTATGCAGTAGTTATCGCCAGGCATCACTTCCCGACTCTAAACCCACCTTTAACCCGAGATTGTTCAATTCTATGCAGTAGTTAACGTCAGGCAACACTTCCCGACTCTAAACCCACCTTTAACCCGAGATTGTTTAATTCTATGCAGTAGTTAACGTCAGGCAACACTTCCCGACTCTAAACCCACCTTTAACCCGAGATTGTTCAATTCTATGCAGTAGTTAACGTCAGGCAACACTTCCCGACTCTAAACCCACCTTTAATCCGAGATTGCTCAATTCTATGCAGTAGTTATCGTCAGGCAACACTTCCCGACTCTGAACCTAGCTTCATTGTAAAATAATCCAGTTTTAGGCAGTAGTTGTTTTACCCATAACTTGTACGCTCTAAACCCTCCTTTAACCCAAGATTGTTCAATTCTATGCAGTAGTTAACGTCAGGCAACACTTCCCGACTCTAAACCCACCTTTAACCCAAGATTGTTTAATTCTATGCAGTAGTTAACGTCAGGCAACACTTCCCGACTCTAAACCCACCTTTAACCCGAGATTGTTTAATTCTATGCAGTAGTTAACGTCAGGCAACACTTCCCGACTCTAAACCCACCTTTAACTCGAGATTGTTCAATTCTATGCAGTAGTTATAGTCAGGCAACCCTTCCCGACTCTAAACCCACCTTCACCCGAGATTGTTCAATTCTATGCAGTAGTTAACGTCAGGCCACACTTCCCGACTCTAAACCTAGCTTCATTGTGATAATATCCAGTTCTAGGCAGTATTCGTCTTTACCCATAACTTGTATGCTCTAAACCCACCTTTAACCCAAGATTGTTAAATTATATGCAGTAGTTATCGTCAGGCAACACTTCCCGACTCTAAAACCACCTTTAACCCGAGATTGTTGAATTATATGCAGTAGTTATCGTCAGGCAACACTTCCTGACTCTAAATCCACCTTTAACCCGAGATTGTTCAATTCTATGCAGTAGTTATCGCCAGGCATCACTTCCCGACTCTAAACCCACTTTTAACCCGAGATTGGTCAATTCTATGCAGTAGTTATAGTCAGGCAACACTTTCTGACTCTAAACCCACCTTTAACCCGAGATTGTTCAATTCTATGCGTATTTATCGTCAGGCAACACTTCCCGACTCTAAACCCACCTTTAACCCGATATTGTTCAATTCTATGCATTAGTTAATGTCGGGCATCACTTCCCGACTCTAAACCCACCTTTAACCCGAGATTGGTTAATTCTATGCAGTAGTTATCGTCAGGCATCACTTCCCGACTCTGAACCCACCTTTAACCCGAGATTGTTCAATTCTATGCAGTAGTTATCGTCAGGAAAAACTTCCCGACTATATACCTAGCTTCATTGTGAAATTATCCAGTTCTAGGCAGTAGTTGTCTTCACCCATAACTTGTACGCTCTTAACCCACCTTTAACCTGAGATTGGTCAATTCTATGCAGTAGTTATCGTCAGGCAACACTTCCCGACTCTAAACCCACCTTTAAACCGAGATTGCTCAATTCTATGCAGTATTTATCGTCAGGCAACACTTCCCGACTCTAAACCCACCTTTAACCCGAGATTGTTCAATTCTATGCAGTAGTTATGGTCAGGAAACACTTCCGGACTCTAAACATAGCTTCATTGTGAAATTGTCCAGTTCTGGGCAGTATTTGTCTTTACTCATAACTTGTACGCTCTAAACTCACCTTTAACTCGAGATTGTTCAATTCTATGCAGTAGTTATCGTCAGGCAACACTTCTCGACTCTAAACTCACCTTTAACCCGAGATTGTTCAATTCTATGCAGTAGTTATCGTCAGGCTTCACTTCCTGACTCTAAACCCCCCCTTAAGCCACCTTTAACCCGAGATTGTTCAATTCCATGCAGTAGTTATCGTCAGGAACACTTCCCGACTCTAAACTCACCTTTAACCCGAGATTGTTGAATTATATGCATTAGTTATCGTCAGGCAACACTTCCCGACTCTAAACTCACCTTTAACCCGAGATTGTTGAATTATATGCAGTAGTTATCGTCAGGAACACTTCCCGACTCTAAACTCACCTTTAACCCGAGATTGTTAAATTATATGCATTAGTTATCGTCAGGCAACACTTCCCGACTCTAAACTCACCTTTAACCCGAGATTGTTGAATTATATGCAGTAGTTATCGTCAGGCAACACTTCCCGACTCTAAACCCACCTTTAAACCGAGATTGCTCAATTCTATGCAGTATTTATCGTCAGGCAACACTTCCCGACTCTAAACCCACCTTTAACCCGAGATTGTTCAATTCTATGCAGTAGTTATGGTCAGGAAACACTTCCGGACTCTAAACATAGCTTCATTGTGAAATTGTCCAGTTCTGGGCAGTATTTGTCTTTACTCATAACTTGTACGCTCTAAACTCACCTTTAACTCGAGATTGTTCAATTCTATGCAGTAGTTATCGTCAGGCAACACTTCTCGACTCTAAACTCACCTTTAACCCGAGATTGTTCAATTCTATGCAGTAGTTATCGTCAGGCTTCACTTCCTGACTCTAAACCCCCCCTTAAGCCACCTTTAACCCGAGATTGTTCAATTCCATGCAGTAGTTATCGTCAGGAACACTTCCCGACTCTAAACTCACCTTTAACCCGAGATTGTTGAATTATATGCATTAGTTATCGTCAGGCAACACTTCCCGACTCTAAACTCACCTTTAACCCGAGATTGTTGAATTATATGCAGTAGTTATCGTCAGGCAACACTTCCCGACTCTAAACCCACCTTTAACCCGAGATTGTTCAATTCCATGCAGTAGTTATCGTCAGGAACACTTCCCGACTCTAAACTCACCTTTAACCCGAGATTGTTAAATTATATGCATTAGTTATCGTCAGGCAACACTTCCCGACTCTAAACTCACCTTTAACCCGAGATTGTTGAATTATATGCAGTAGTTATCGTCAGGCAACACTTCCCGACTCTAAACCCACCTTTAAACCGAGATTGCTCAATTCTATGCAGTATTTATCGTCAGGCAACACTTCCCGACTCTAAACCCACCTTTAACCCGAGATTGTTCAATTCTATGCAGTAGTTATGGTCAGGAAACACTTCCGGACTCTAAACATAGCTTCATTGTGAAATTGTCCAGTTCTGGGCAGTATTTGTCTTTACTCATAACTTGTACGCTCTAAACTCACCTTTAACTCGAGATTGTTCAATTCTATGCAGTAGTTATCGTCAGGCAACACTTCTCGACTCTAAACTCACCTTTAACCCGAGATTGTTCAATTCTATGCAGTAGTTATCGTCAGGCTTCACTTCCTGACTCTAAACCCCCCCTTAAGCCACCTTTAACCCGAGATTGTTCAATTCCATGCAGTAGTTATCGTCAGGAACACTTCCCGACTCTAAACTCACCTTTAACCCGAGATTGTTGAATTATATGCATTAGTTATCGTCAGGCAACACTTCCCGACTCTAAACTCACCTTTAACCCGAGATTGTTGAATTATATGCAGTAGTTATCGTCAGGCAACACTTCCCGACTCTAAACCCACCTTTAACCCGAGATTGTTCAATTCCATGCAGTAGTTATCGTCAGGAACACTTCCCGACTCTAAACTCACCTTTAACCCGAGATTGTTAAATTATATGCATTAGTTATCGTCAGGCAACACTTCCCGACTCTAAACTCACCTTTAACCCGAGATTGTTGAATTATATGCAGTAGTTATCGTCAGGCAACACTTCCCGACTCTAAACCCACCTTTAAACCGAGATTGCTCAATTCTATGCAGTATTTATCGTCAGGCAACACTTCCCGACTCTAAACCCACCTTTAACCCGAGATTGTTCAATTCTATGCAGTAGTTATGGTCAGGAAACACTTCCGGACTCTAAACATAGCTTCATTGTGAAATTGTCCAGTTCTGGGCAGTATTTGTCTTTACTCATAACTTGTACGCTCTAAACTCACCTTTAACTCGAGATTGTTCAATTCTATGCAGTAGTTATCGTCAGGCAACACTTCTCGACTCTAAACTCACCTTTAACCCGAGATTGTTCAATTCTATGCAGTAGTTATCGTCAGGCTTCACTTCCTGACTCTAAACCCCCCCTTAAGCCACCTTTAACCCGAGATTGTTCAATTCCATGCAGTAGTTATCGTCAGGAACACTTCCCGACTCTAAACTCACCTTTAACCCGAGATTGTTGAATTATATGCATTAGTTATCGTCAGGCAACACTTCCCGACTCTAAACTCACCTTTAACCCGAGATTGTTGAATTATATGCAGTAGTTATCGTCAGGCAACACTTCCCGACTCTAAACCCACCTTTAACCCGAGATTGTTCAATTCCATGCAGTAGTTATCGTCAGGAACACTTCCCGACTCTAAACTCACCTTTAACCCGAGATTGTTAAATTATATGCATTAGTTATCGTCAGGCAACACTTCCCGACTCTAAACTCACCTTTAACCCGAGATTGTTGAATTATATGCAGTAGTTATCGTCAGGCAACACTTCCCGACTCTAAACCCACCTTTAAACCGAGATTGCTCAATTCTATGCAGTATTTATCGTCAGGCAACACTTCCCGACTCTAAACCCACCTTTAACCCGAGATTGTTCAATTCTATGCAGTAGTTATGGTCAGGAAACACTTCCGGACTCTAAACATAGCTTCATTGTGAAATTGTCCAGTTCTGGGCAGTATTTGTCTTTACTCATAACTTGTACGCTCTAAACTCACCTTTAACTCGAGATTGTTCAATTCTATGCAGTAGTTATCGTCAGGCAACACTTCTCGACTCTAAACTCACCTTTAACCCGAGATTGTTCAATTCTATGCAGTAGTTATCGTCAGGCTTCACTTCCTGACTCTAAACCCCCCCTTAAGCCACCTTTAACCCGAGATTGTTCAATTCCATGCAGTAGTTATCGTCAGGAACACTTCCCGACTCTAAACTCACCTTTAACCCGAGATTGTTGAATTATATGCATTAGTTATCGTCAGGCAACACTTCCCGACTCTAAACTCACCTTTAACCCGAGATTGTTGAATTATATGCAGTAGTTATCGTCAGGCAACACTTCCCGACTCTAAACCCACCTTTAACCCGAGATTGTTCAATTCCATGCAGTAGTTATCGTCAGGAACACTTCCCGACTCTAAACTCACCTTTAACCCGAGATTGTTAAATTATATGCATTAGTTATCGTCAGGCAACACTTCCCGACTCTAAACTCACCTTTAACCCGAGATTGTTGAATTATATGCAGTAGTTATCGTCAGGCAACACTTCCCGACTCTAAACCCACCTTTAAACCGAGATTGCTCAATTCTATGCAGTATTTATCGTCAGGCAACACTTCCCGACTCTAAACCCACCTTTAACCCGAGATTGTTCAATTCTATGCAGTAGTTATGGTCAGGAAACACTTCCGGACTCTAAACATAGCTTCATTGTGAAATTGTCCAGTTCTGGGCAGTATTTGTCTTTACTCATAACTTGTACGCTCTAAACTCACCTTTAACTCGAGATTGTTCAATTCTATGCAGTAGTTATCGTCAGGCAACACTTCTCGACTCTAAACTCACCTTTAACCCGAGATTGTTCAATTCTATGCAGTAGTTATCGTCAGGCTTCACTTCCTGACTCTAAACCCCCCCTTAAGCCACCTTTAACCCGAGATTGTTCAATTCCATGCAGTAGTTATCGTCAGGAACACTTCCCGACTCTAAACTCACCTTTAACCCGAGATTGTTGAATTATATGCATTAGTTATCGTCAGGCAACACTTCCCGACTCTAAACTCACCTTTAACCCGAGATTGTTGAATTATATGCAGTAGTTATCGTCAGGCAACACTTCCCGACTCTAAACCCACCTTTAACCCGAGATTGTTCAATTCCATGCAGTAGTTATCGTCAGGAACACTTCCCGACTCTAAACTCACCTTTAACCCGAGATTGTTAAATTATATGCATTAGTTATCGTCAGGCAACACTTCCCGACTCTAAACTCACCTTTAACCCGAGATTGTTGAATTATATGCAGTAGTTATCGTCAGGCAACACTTCCCGACTCTAAACCCACCTTTAAACCGAGATTGCTCAATTCTATGCAGTATTTATCGTCAGGCAACACTTCCCGACTCTAAACCCACCTTTAACCCGAGATTGTTCAATTCTATGCAGTAGTTATGGTCAGGAAACACTTCCGGACTCTAAACATAGCTTCATTGTGAAATTGTCCAGTTCTGGGCAGTATTTGTCTTTACTCATAACTTGTACGCTCTAAAACCACCTTTAACCCGAGATTGTTGAATTATATGCAGTAGTCATCGTCAGGCAACACAACCCGACTCTAAAACCATCTTTAACCCGAGATTGTTGAATTATATGCAGTAGTTATCGTCAGGCAACACTTCCTGACTCTAAACCCACCTCCACCCGAGATAGTTCAATTTTATGCAGTAGTTATCGTCAGGCATCACTTCCCGACTCTAAACCCACCTTTAACCCGAGAGTGTTCAATTCTATGCAGTAGTTATCGCCAGGCATCACTTCCCGACTCTAAACCCACCTTTAACCCGAGATTGTTCAATTCTATGCAGTAGTTATCGTCAGGCAACACTTCCCGACTCTAAACCCACCTCCACCCGAAATAGTTCAATTCTATAACAGTAGTTAACGTCAGGCCACACTTCCCGACTCTAAACCTAGCTTCATTGTGATAATATCCAGTTCTAGGCAGTATTCGTCTTTACCCATAACTTGTATGCTCTAAACCCACCTTTAACCCAAGATTGTTAAATTATATGCAGTAGTTATCGTCAGGCAACACTTCCCGACTCTAAAACCACCTTTAACCCGAGATTGTTGAATTATATGCAGTAGTTATCGTCAGGCAACACTTCCTGACTCTAAACCCACCTTTAACCCGAGATTGTTCAATTTTATGCAGTAGTTATCGTCAGGCATCACTTCCCGACTCTAAACCCACCTTTAACCCGAGAGTGTTCAATTCTATGCAGTAGTTATCGCCAGGCATCACTTCCCGACTCTAAACCCACCTTTAACCCGAGATTGTTCAATTCTATGCAGTAGTTAACGTCAGGCATCACTTCCCGACTCTAAACCCACCTTTAACCCAAGATTGTTCAATTCTATGCATAGTTATCGTCAGGCAACACTTCCCGACTCTAAACTTAGCTTCATTGTGAAATAATCCAGTTTTAGGCAGTAGTTGTTTCACCCATAACTTGTACGCTCTAAACCCTCCTTTAACCCGAGATTGTTCAATTCTATGCAGTAGTTAACGTCAGGCAACACTTCCCGACTCTAAACCCACCTTTAACCCGAGATTGTTTAATTCTATGCAGTAGTTAACGTCAGGCAACACTTCCCGACTCTAAACCCACCTTTAACCCGAGATTGTTCAATTCTATGCAGTAGTTAACGTCAGGCAACACTTCCCGACTCTAAACCCACCTTTAATCCGAGATTGCTCAATTCTATGCAGTAGTTATCGTCAGGCAACACTTCCCGACTCTGAACCTAGCTTCATTGTAAAATAATCCAGTTTTAGGCAGTAGTTGTTTTACCCATAACTTGTACGCTCTAAACCCTCCTTTAACCCAAGATTGTTCAATTCTATGCAGTAGTTAACGTCAGGCAACACTTCCCGACTCTAAACCCACCTTTAACCCGAGATTGTTTAATTCTATGCAGTAGTTAACGTCAGGCAACACTTCCCGACTCTAAACCCACCTTTAACCCGAGATTGTTTAATTCTATGCAGTAGTTAACGTCAGGCAACACTTCCCGACTCTAAACCCACCTTTAACTCGAGATTGTTCAATTCTATGCAGTAGTTATAGTCAGGCAACCCTTCCCGACTCTAAACCCACCTTCACCCGAGATTGTTCAATTCTATGCAGTAGTTAACGTCAGGCCACACTTCCCGACTCTAAACCTAGCTTCATTGTGATAATATCCAGTTCTAGGCAGTATTCGTCTTTACCCATAACTTGTATGCTCCAAACCCACCTTTAACCCAAGATTGTTAAATTATATGCAGTAGTTATCGTCAGGCAACACTTCCCGACTCTAAACCCACCTTTAACCCGATATTGTTCAATTCTATGCATTAGTTAATGTCGGGCATCACTTCCCGACTCTAAACCCACCTTTAACCCGAGATTGGTTAATTCTATGCAGTAGTTATCGTCAGGCATCACTTCCCGACTCTGAACCCACCTTTAACCCGAGATTGTTCAATTCTATGCAGTAGTTATCGTCAGGAAAAACTTCCCGACTATATACCTAGCTTCATTGTGAAATTATCCAGTTCTAGGCAGTAGTTGTCTTCACCCATAACTTGTACGCTCTTAACCCACCTTTAACCTGAGATTGGTCAATTCTATGCAGTAGTTATCGTCAGGCAACACTTCCCGACTCTAAACCCACCTTTAAACCGAGATTGCTCAATTCTATGCAGTATTTATCGTCAGGCAACACTTCCCGACTCTAAACCCACCTTTAACCCGAGATTGTTCAATTCTATGCAGTAGTTATGGTCAGGAAACACTTCCGGACTCTAAACATAGCTTCATTGTGAAATTGTCCAGTTCTGGGCAGTATTTGTCTTTACTCATAACTTGTACGCTCTAAACTCACCTTTAACTCGAGATTGTTCAATTCTATGCAGTAGTTATCGTCAGGCAACACTTCTCGACTCTAAACTCACCTTTAACCCGAGATTGTTCAATTCTATGCAGTAGTTATCGTCAGGCTTCACTTCCTGACTCTAAACCCCCCCTTAAGCCACCTTTAACCCGAGATTGTTTAATTCCATGCAGTAGTTATCGTCAGGAACACTTCCCGACTCTAAACTCACCTTTAACCCGAGATTGTTGAATTATATGCATTAGTTATCGTCAGGCAACACTTCCCGACTCTAAACCCACCTTTAACCCGAGATTGTTCAATTCCATGCAGTAGTTATCGTCAGGAACACTTCCCGACTCTAAACTCACCTTTAACCCGAGATTGTTAAATTATATGCATTAGTTATCGTCAGGCTACACTTCCCGACTCTAAACTCACCTTTAACCCGAGATTGTTGAATTATATGCAGTAGTTATCGTCAGGCAACACTTCCCGACTCTAAACCCACCTTTAACCCGAGATTGTTCAATTCCATGCAGTAGTTATCGTCAGGAACACTTCCCGACTCTAAAACCACCTTTAACCCGAGATTGTTCAATTCTATGCAGTAGTTATCGCCAGGCATCACTTCCCGACTCTAAACCCACTTTTAACCCGAGATTGGTCAATTCTATGCAGTAGTTATAGTCAGGCAACACTTTCTGACTCTAAACCCACCTTTAACCCGAGATTGTTCAATTCTATGCGTATTTATCGTCAGGCAACACTTCCCGACTCTAAACCCACCTTTAACCCGATATTGTTCAATTCTATGCATTAGTTAATGTCGGGCATCACTTCCCGACTCTAAACCCACCTTTAACCCGAGATTGGTTAATTCTATGCAGTAGTTATCGTCAGGCATCACTTCCCGACTCTGAACCCACCTTTAACCCGAGATTGTTCAATTCTATGCAGTAGTTATCGTCAGGAAAAACTTCCCGACTATATACCTAGCTTCATTGTGAAATTATCCAGTTCTAGGCAGTAGTTGTCTTCACCCATAACTTGTACGCTCTTAACCCACCTTTAACCTGAGATTGGTCAATTCTATGCAGTAGTTATCGTCAGGCAACACTTCCCGACTCTAAACCCACCTTTAAACCGAGATTGCTCAATTCTATGCAGTATTTATCGTCAGGCAACACTTCCCGACTCTAAACCCACCTTTAACCCGAGATTGTTCAATTCTATGCAGTAGTTATGGTCAGGAAACACTTCCGGACTCTAAACATAGCTTCATTGTGAAATTGTCCAGTTCTGGGCAGTATTTGTCTTTACTCATAACTTGTACGCTCTAAACTCACCTTTAACTCGAGATTGTTCAATTCTATGCAGTAGTTATCGTCAGGCAACACTTCTCGACTCTAAACTCACCTTTAACCCGAGATTGTTCAATTCTATGCAGTAGTTATCGTCAGGCTTCACTTCCTGACTCTAAACCCCCCCTTAAGCCACCTTTAACCCGAGATTGTTTAATTCCATGCAGTAGTTATCGTCAGGAACACTTCCCGACTCTAAACTCACCTTTAACCCGAGATTGTTGAATTATATGCATTAGTTATCGTCAGGCAACACTTCCCGACTCTAAACCCACCTTTAACCCGAGATTGTTCAATTCCATGCAGTAGTTATCGTCAGGAACACTTCCCGACTCTAAACTCACCTTTAACCCGAGATTGTTAAATTATATGCATTAGTTATCGTCAGGCTACACTTCCCGACTCTAAACTCACCTTTAACCCGAGATTGTTGAATTATATGCAGTAGTTATCGTCAGGCAACACTTCCCGACTCTAAACCCACCTTTAACCCGAGATTGTTCAATTCCATGCAGTAGTTATCGTCAGGAACACTTCCCGACTCTAAAACCACCTTTAACCCGAGATTGTTGAATTATATGCAGTAGTTATCGTCAGGCAACACTTCCTGACTCTAAACCCACCTCCACCCGAGATAGTTCAATTTTATGCAGTAGTTATCGTCAGGCATCATTTCCCGACTCTAAAACCACCTTTAACCCGAGATTGTTGAATTATATGCAGTAGTTATCGTCAGGCAACACTTCCTGACTCTAAACCCACCTCCACCCGAGATAGTTCAATTTTATGCAGTAGTTATCGTCAGGCATCACTTCCCGACTCTAAACTCACCTTTAACCCGAGATTGTTAAATTATATGCATTAGTTATCGTCAGGCAACACTTCCCGACTCTAAACTCACCTTTAACCCGAGATTGTTGAATTATATGCAGTAGTTATCGTCAGGCAACACTTCCCGACTCTAAACCCACCTTTAACCCGAGATTGTTCAATTCCATGCAGTAGTTATCGTCAGGAACACTTCCCGACTCTAAAACCACCTTTAACCCGAGATTGTTGAATTATATGCAGTAGTTATCGTCAGGCAACACTTCCCGACTCTAAAACCACCTTTAACCCGAGATTGTTAAATTATATGCATTAGTTATCGTCAGGCAACACTTCCCGACTCTAAAACCACCTTTAACCCGAGATTGTTGAATTATATGCAGTAGTTATCGTCAGGCAACACTTCCTGACTCTAAACCCACCTCCACCCGAGATAGTTCAATTTTATGCAGTAGTTATCGTCAGGCATCACTTCCCGACTCTAAACCCACCTTTAACCCGAGAGTGTTCAATTCTATGCAGTAGTTATCGCCAGGCATCACTTCCCGACTCTAAACCCACCTTTAACCCGAGATTGTTCAATTCTATGCAGTAGTTAACGTCAGGCAACACTTCCCGACTCTAAACCCACCTTTAACCCGAGATTGTTTAATTCTATGCAGTAGTTAACGTCAGGCAACACTTCCCGACTCTAAACCCACCTTTAACCCGAGATTGTTCAATTCTATGCAGTAGTTAACGTCAGGCAACACTTCCCGACTCTAAACCCACCTTTAATCCGAGATTGCTCAATTCTATGCAGTAGTTATCGTCAGGCAACACTTCCCGACTCTGAACCTAGCTTCATTGTAAAATAATCCAGTTTTAGGCAGTAGTTGTTTTACCCATAACTTGTACGCTCTAAACCCTCCTTTAACCCAAGATTGTTCAATTCTATGCAGTAGTTAACGTCAGGCAACACTTCCCGACTCTAAACCCACCTTTAACCCGAGATTGTTTAATTCTATGCAGTAGTTAACGTCAGGCAACACTTCCCGACTCTAAACCCACCTTTAACCCGAGATTGTTTAATTCTATGCAGTAGTTAACGTCAGGCAACACTTCCCGACTCTAAACCCACCTTTAACTCGAGATTGTTCAATTCTATGCAGTAGTTATAGTCAGGCAACCCTTCCCGACTCTAAACCCACCTTCACCCGAGATTGTTCAATTCTATGCAGTAGTTAACGTCAGGCCACACTTCCCGACTCTAAACCTAGCTTCATTGTGATAATATCCAGTTCTAGGCAGTATTCGTCTTTACCCATAACTTGTATGCTCTAAACCCACCTTTAACCCAAGATTGTTAAATTATATGCAGTAGTTATCGTCAGGCAACACTTCCCGACTCTAAAACCACCTTTAACCCGAGATTGTTGAATTATATGCAGTAGTTATCGTCAGGCAACACTTCCTGACTCTAAATCCACCTTTAACCCGAGATTGTTCAATTCTATGCAGTAGTTATCGCCAGGCATCACTTCCCGACTCTAAACCCACTTTTAACCCGAGATTGGTCAATTCTATGCAGTAGTTATAGTCAGGCAACACTTTCTGACTCTAAACCCACCTTTAACCCGAGATTGTTCAATTCTATGCGTATTTATCGTCAGGCAACACTTCCCGACTCTAAACCCACCTTTAACCCGATATTGTTCAATTCTATGCATTAGTTAATGTCGGGCATCACTTCCCGACTCTAAACCCACCTTTAACCCGAGATTGGTTAATTCTATGCAGTAGTTATCGTCAGGCATCACTTCCCGACTCTGAACCCACCTTTAACCCGAGATTGTTCAATTCTATGCAGTAGTTATCGTCAGGAAAAACTTCCCGACTATATACCTAGCTTCATTGTGAAATTATCCAGTTCTAGGCAGTAGTTGTCTTCACCCATAACTTGTACGCTCTTAACCCACCTTTAACCTGAGATTGGTCAATTCTATGCAGTAGTTATCGTCAGGCAACACTTCCCGACTCTAAACCCACCTTTAAACCGAGATTGCTCAATTCTATGCAGTATTTATCGTCAGGCAACACTTCCCGACTCTAAACCCACCTTTAACCCGAGATTGTTCAATTCTATGCAGTAGTTATGGTCAGGAAACACTTCCGGACTCTAAACATAGCTTCATTGTGAAATTGTCCAGTTCTGGGCAGTATTTGTCTTTACTCATAACTTGTACGCTCTAAACTCACCTTTAACTCGAGATTGTTCAATTCTATGCAGTAGTTATCGTCAGGCAACACTTCTCGACTCTAAACTCACCTTTAACCCGAGATTGTTCAATTCTATGCAGTAGTTATCGTCAGGCTTCACTTCCTGACTCTAAACCCCCCCTTAAGCCACCTTTAACCCGAGATTGTTCAATTCCATGCAGTAGTTATCGTCAGGAACACTTCCCGACTCTAAACTCACCTTTAACCCGAGATTGTTGAATTATATGCATTAGTTATCGTCAGGCAACACTTCCCGACTCTAAACTCACCTTTAACCCGAGATTGTTGAATTATATGCAGTAGTTATCGTCAGGCAACACTTCCCGACTCTAAACCCACCTTTAACCCGAGATTGTTCAATTCCATGCAGTAGTTATCGTCAGGAACACTTCCCGACTCTAAACTCACCTTTAACCCGAGATTGTTAAATTATATGCATTAGTTATCGTCAGGCAACACTTCCCGACTCTAAACTCACCTTTAACCCGAGATTGTTGAATTATATGCAGTAGTTATCGTCAGGCAACACTTCCCGACTCTAAACCCACCTTTAACCCGAGATTGTTCAATTCCATGCAGTAGTTATCGTCAGGAACACTTCCCGACTCTAAACTCACCTTTAACCCGAGATTGTTAAATTATATGCATTAGTTATCGTCAGGCAACACTTCCCGACTCTAAAACCACCTTTAACCCGAGATTGTTGAATTATATGCAGTAGTCATCGTCAGGCAACACAACCCGACTCTAAAACCATCTTTAACCCGAGATTGTTGAATTATATGCAGTAGTTATCGTCAGGCAACACTTCCTGACTCTAAACCCACCTCCACCCGAGATAGTTCAATTTTATGCAGTAGTTATCGTCAGGCATCACTTCCCGACTCTAAACCCACCTTTAACCCGAGAGTGTTCAATTCTATGCAGTAGTTATCGCCAGGCATCACTTCCCGACTCTAAACCCACCTTTAACCCGAGATTGTTCAATTCTATGCAGTAGTTATCGTCAGGCAACACTTCCCGACTCTAAACCCACCTCCACCCGAAATAGTTCAATTCTATAACAGTAGTTAACGTCAGGCCACACTTCCCGACTCTAAACCTAGCTTCATTGTGATAATATCCAGTTCTAGGCAGTATTCGTCTTTACCCATAACTTGTATGCTCTAAACCCACCTTTAACCCAAGATTGTTAAATTATATGCAGTAGTTATCGTCAGGCAACACTTCCCGACTCTAAAACCACCTTTAACCCGAGATTGTTGAATTATATGCAGTAGTTATCGTCAGGCAACACTTCCTGACTCTAAACCCACCTTTAACCCGAGATTGTTCAATTTTATGCAGTAGTTATCGTCAGGCATCACTTCCCGACTCTAAACCCACCTTTAACCCGAGAGTGTTCAATTCTATGCAGTAGTTATCGCCAGGCATCACTTCCCGACTCTAAACCCACCTTTAACCCGAGATTGTTCAATTCTATGCAGTAGTTAACGTCAGGCAACACTTCCCGACTCTAAACCTAACTCCATTGTGAAATTGTCCAGTTCTAGGCAGTAGTTGTCTTCACCCATAACTTGTACGCTCTAAACCCACCTTTAATCCGAGATTGCTCAATTCTATGCAGTAGTTATCGTCAGGAAAAACTTCCCGACTATATACCTAGCTTCATTGTGAAATTATCCAGTTCTAGGCAGTAGTTGTCTTCACCCATAACTTGTACGCTCTAAACCCACCTTTAACCCGAGATTGGTCAATTCTATGCAGTATTTATCGTCAGGCAACACTTCCCGACTCTAAACCCACCTTTAAACCGAGATTGTTCAATTCTATGCAGTAGTTATGGTCAGAAAACACTTCCGGACTCTAAACATAGCTTCATTGTGAAATTGTCCAGTTCTGGGCAGTATTTGTCTTCACTCATAACTTGTACGCTCTAAACTCACCTTTAACTCGAGATTGTTCAATTCTATGCAGTAGTTATAGTCAGGCAACCCTTCCCGACTCTAAACCCACCTTCACCCGAGATTGTTCAATTCTATGCAGTAGTTAACGTCAGGCCACACTTCCCGACTCTAAACCTAGCTTCATTGTGATAATATCCAGTTCTAGGCAGTATTCGTCTTTACCCATAACTTGTATGCTCTAAACCCACCTTTAACCCAAGATTGTTAAATTATATGCAGTAGTTATCGTCAGGCAACACTTCCCGACTCTAAAACCACCTTTAACCCGAGATTGTTGAATTATATGCAGTAGTTATCGTCAGGCAACACTTCCTGACTCTAAATCCACCTTTAACCCGAGATTGTTCAATTCTATGCAGTAGTTATCGCCAGGCATCACTTCCCGACTCTAAACCCACTTTTAACCCGAGATTGGTCAATTCTATGCAGTAGTTATAGTCAGGCAACACTTTCTGACTCTAAACCCACCTTTAACCCGAGATTGTTCAATTCTATGCGTATTTATCGTCAGGCAACACTTCCCGACTCTAAACCCACCTTTAACCCGATATTGTTCAATTCTATGCATTAGTTAATGTCGGGCATCACTTCCCGACTCTAAACCCACCTTTAACCCGAGATTGGTTAATTCTATGCAGTAGTTATCGTCAGGCATCACTTCCCGACTCTGAACCCACCTTTAACCCGAGATTGTTCAATTCTATGCAGTAGTTATCGTCAGGAAAAACTTCCCGACTATATACCTAGCTTCATTGTGAAATTATCCAGTTCTAGGCAGTAGTTGTCTTCACCCATAACTTGTACGCTCTTAACCCACCTTTAACCTGAGATTGGTCAATTCTATGCAGTAGTTATCGTCAGGCAACACTTCCCGACTCTAAACCCACCTTTAAACCGAGATTGCTCAATTCTATGCAGTATTTATCGTCAGGCAACACTTCCCGACTCTAAACCCACCTTTAACCCGAGATTGTTCAATTCTATGCAGTAGTTATGGTCAGGAAACACTTCCGGACTCTAAACATAGCTTCATTGTGAAATTGTCCAGTTCTGGGCAGTATTTGTCTTTACTCATAACTTGTACGCTCTAAACTCACCTTTAACTCGAGATTGTTCAATTCTATGCAGTAGTTATCGTCAGGCAACACTTCTCGACTCTAAACTCACCTTTAACCCGAGATTGTTCAATTCTATGCAGTAGTTATCGTCAGGCTTCACTTCCTGACTCTAAACCCCCCCTTAAGCCACCTTTAACCCGAGATTGTTCAATTCCATGCAGTAGTTATCGTCAGGAACACTTCCCGACTCTAAACTCACCTTTAACCCGAGATTGTTGAATTATATGCATTAGTTATCGTCAGGCAACACTTCCCGACTCTAAACTCACCTTTAACCCGAGATTGTTGAATTATATGCAGTAGTTATCGTCAGGCAACACTTCCCGACTCTAAACTCACCTTTAACCCGAGATTGTTCAATTCCATGCAGTAGTTATCGTCAGGAACACTTCCCGACTCTAAACTCACCTTTAACCCGTGATTGTTAAATTATATGCATTAGTTATCGTCAGGCAACACTTCCCGACTCTAAAACCACCTTTAACCCGAGATTGTTGAATTATATGCAGTAGTTATCGTCAGGCAACACTTCCCGACTCTAAAACCATCTTTAACCCGAGATTGTTGAATTATATGCAGTAGTTATCGTCAGGCAACACTTCCTGACTCTAAACCCACCTCCACCCGAGATAGTTCAATTTTATGCAGTAGTTATCGTCAGGCATCACTTCCCGACTCTAAACCCACCTTTAACCCGAGATTGTTCAATTCCATGCAGTAGTTATCGTCAGGAACACTTCCCGACTCTAAACTCACCTTTAACCCGAGATTGTTAAATTATATGCATTAGTTATCGTCAGGCAACACTTCCCGACTCTAAACTCACCTTTAACCCGAGATTGTTGAATTATATGCAGTAGTTATCGTCAGGCAACACTTCCCGACTCTAAACCCACCTTTAACCCGAGATTGTTCAATTCCATGCAGTAGTTATCGTCAGGAACACTTCCCGACTCTAAACTCACCTTTAACCCGAGATTGTTAAATTATATGCATTAGTTATCGTCAGGCAACACTTCCCGACTCTAAAACCACCTTTAACCCGAGATTGTTGAATTATATGCAGTAGTTATCGTCAGGCAACACTTCCCGACTCTAAAACCATCTTTAACCCGAGATTGTTGAATTATATGCAGTAGTTATCGTCAGGCAACACTTCCTGACTCTAAACCCACCTCCACCCGAGATAGTTCAATTTTATGCAGTAGTTATCGTCAGGCATCACTTCCCGACTCTAAACCCACCTTTAACCCGAGAGTGTTCAATTCTATGCAGTAGTTATCGCCAGGCATCACTTCCCGACTCTAAACCCACCTTTAACCCGAGATTGTTCAATTCTATGCAGTAGTTATCGTCAGGCAACACTTCCCGACTCTAAACCCACCTCCACCCGAAATAGTTCAATTCTATAACAGTAGTTAACGTCAGGCCACACTTCCCGACTCTAAACCTAGCTTAATTGTGATAATATCCAGTTCTAGGCAGTATTCGTCTTTACCCATAACTTGTATGCTCTAAACCCACCTTTAACCCAAGATTGTTAAATTATATGCAGTAGTTATCGTCAGGCAACACTTCCCGACTCTAAACTCACCTTTAACTCGAGATTGTTCAATTCTATGCAGTAGTTATCGTCAGGCAACACTTCTCGACTCTAAACTCACCTTTAACCCGAGATTGTTCAATTCTATGCAGTAGTTATCGTCAGGCTTCACTTCCTGACTCTAAACCCCCCCTTAAGCCACCTTTAACCCGAGATTGTTCAATTCCATGCAGTAGTTATCGTCAGGAACACTTCCCGACTCTAAACTCACCTTTAACCCGAGATTGTTGAATTATATGCATTAGTTATCGTCAGGCAACACTTCCCGACTCTAAACTCACCTTTAACCCGAGATTGTTGAATTATATGCAGTAGTTATCGTCAGGCAACACTTCCCGACTCTAAACTCACCTTTAACCCGAGATTGTTCAATTCCATGCAGTAGTTATCGTCAGGAACACTTCCCGACTCTAAACTCACCTTTAACCCGTGATTGTTAAATTATATGCATTAGTTATCGTCAGGCAACACTTCCCGACTCTAAAACCACCTTTAACCCGAGATTGTTGAATTATATGCAGTAGTTATCGTCAGGCAACACTTCCCGACTCTAAAACCATCTTTAACCCGAGATTGTTGAATTATATGCAGTAGTTATCGTCAGGCAACACTTCCTGACTCTAAACCCACCTCCACCCGAGATAGTTCAATTTTATGCAGTAGTTATCGTCAGGCATCACTTCCCGACTCTAAACCCACCTTTAACCCGAGATTGTTCAATTCCATGCAGTAGTTATCGTCAGGAACACTTCCCGACTCTAAACTCACCTTTAACCCGAGATTGTTAAATTATATGCATTAGTTATCGTCAGGCAACACTTCCCGACTCTAAACTCACCTTTAACCCGAGATTGTTGAATTATATGCAGTAGTTATCGTCAGGCAACACTTCCCGACTCTAAACCCACCTTTAACCCGAGATTGTTCAATTCCATGCAGTAGTTATCGTCAGGAACACTTCCCGACTCTAAACTCACCTTTAACCCGAGATTGTTAAATTATATGCATTAGTTATCGTCAGGCAACACTTCCCGACTCTAAAACCACCTTTAACCCGAGATTGTTGAATTATATGCAGTAGTTATCGTCAGGCAACACTTCCCGACTCTAAAACCATCTTTAACCCGAGATTGTTGAATTATATGCAGTAGTTATCGTCAGGCAACACTTCCTGACTCTAAACCCACCTCCACCCGAGATAGTTCAATTTTATGCAGTAGTTATCGTCAGGCATCACTTCCCGACTCTAAACCCACCTTTAACCCGAGAGTGTTCAATTCTATGCAGTAGTTATCGCCAGGCATCACTTCCCGACTCTAAACCCACCTTTAACCCGAGATTGTTCAATTCTATGCAGTAGTTATCGTCAGGCAACACTTCCCGACTCTAAACCCACCTCCACCCGAAATAGTTCAATTCTATAACAGTAGTTAACGTCAGGCCACACTTCCCGACTCTAAACCTAGCTTAATTGTGATAATATCCAGTTCTAGGCAGTATTCGTCTTTACCCATAACTTGTATGCTCTAAACCCACCTTTAACCCAAGATTGTTAAATTATATGCAGTAGTTATCGTCAGGCAACACTTCCCGACTCTAAAACCACCTTTAACCCGAGATTGTTGAATTATATGCAGTAGTTATCGTCAGGCAACACTTCCTGACTCTAAACCCACCTTTAACCCGAGATTGTTCAATTTTATGCAGTAGTTATCGTCAGGCATCACTTCCCGACTCTAAACCCACCTTTAACCCGAGAGTGTTCAATTCTATGCAGTAGTTATCGCCAGGCATCACTTCCCGACTCTAAACCCACCTTTAACCCGAGATTGTTCAATTCTATGCAGTAGTTAACGTCAGGCAACACTTCCCGACTCTAAACCTAACTCCATTGTGAAATTGTCCAGTTCTAGGCAGTAGTTGTCTTCACCCATAACTTGTACGCTCTAAACCCACCTTTAATCCGAGATTGCTCAATTCTATGCAGTAGTTATCGTCAGGAAAAACTTCCCGACTATATACCTAGCTTCATTGTGAAATTATCCAGTTCTAGGCAGTAGTTGTCTTCACCCATAACTTGTACGCTCTAAACCCACCTTTAACCCGAGATTGGTCAATTCTATGCAGTATTTATCGTCAGGCAACACTTCCCGACTCTAAACCCACCTTTAAACCGAGATTGTTCAATTCTATGCAGTAGTTATGGTCAGAAAACACTTCCGGACTCTAAACATAGCTTCATTGTGAAATTGTCCAGTTCTGGGCAGTATTTGTCTTCACTCATAACTTGTACGCTCTAAACTCACCTTTAACTCGAGATTGTTCAATTCCATGCAGTAGTTATCGTCAGGCAACACTTCTCGACTCTAAACTCACCTTTAACCCGAGATTGTTCAATTCTATGCAGTAGTTATCGTCAGGCTTCACTTCCTGACTCTAAACCCACCTGTAACCCACCTTTAACCCGAGATTGTTCAATTCCATGCAGTAGTTATCGTCAGGAACACTTCCCGACTCTAAACTCACCTTTAACCCGAGATTGTTAAATTATATGCATTAGTTATCGTCAGGCAACACTTCCCGACTCTAAACCCACCTTTAACCCGAGATTGTTCAATTCCATGCAGTAGTTATCGTCAGGAACACTTCCCGACTCTAAACTCACCTTTAACCCGAGATTGTTAAATTATATGCATTAGTTATCGTCAGGCAACACTTCCCGACTCTAAACCCACCTTTAACCCGAGATTGTTCAATTCTGTGCAGTAGTTATCGTCAGGCAACACTTCCCGACTCTAAACCCACCTCCACCCGAGATTGTTCAATTCTATACAGTAGTTAACGTCAGGCCACACTTCCCGACTCTAAACCTAGCTTCATTGTGATAATATCCAGTTCTAGGCAGTATTCGTCTTTACCCATAACTTGTATGCTCTAAACCCACCTTTAACCCAAGATTGTTAAATTATATGCAGTAGTTATCGTCAGGCAACACTTCCCGACTCTAAAACCACCTTTAACCCGAGATTGTTGAATTATAAGTAGATAGAGAAGGAGGCCCCCAAATCACCTCTCATTACTCAAGGATGTAATTACAATGGAAGAAATTACGACGTCGGTAATTAGACCGGTGGTCCTACCGCTCTACAGTACACTCTTCCGATTACGACGGCGGACGCGGAGGGAAAGATATGGATAAGCGGTCCTGAAACCGAGCTCATTAATTATTGAGGTAATTACAGCGGCGGTAATAACGCAGGAGGTAATAACGCCGGAGGTAAGACCGGCCTCGGGAAATAATGCAGAGGTATGAATGAACGCGGCGAGTGCACTCAGCTCGGCAGTTGACCGTGCCAACACGCTTTCTCACTCGCACCTCTTCCGACACCGTTTGCGCTATATTGGTAAGAGCGAGATGAAGCGCTGCCATCCTCTTAACACAGCTCGACCAAGCGCACAGCGGGAGGTCTTCTCCTCTGGCGCTCGGTTTTTTACATGCTCTTCTCACTCGAACCTTCGTCGTTTCCATTTGTTCTGCGGTTGAAGGAGCGAGATGGAGCGTACGGCTCGAGGTGTTACCTGGTCTGCCGGTGCGAGTTCGGACGCGCGGTTTACCTATGCCGTTGGGCGCTTCCTCGATTTTACCTGCTATAGCTCCGCATCCGCACGGCACAAAACCGCCGGATCGTGTTTTATGTCTGCTTCCAATCGAGCATGTTAAGGACTCGCAAGGTAGGTCCTGCGCATGCAGGTCCTGATGCTCGGAGGTCCTTGCACATATTGGTGCAAGAGCGCTGCATGTGAGAGAGAGAAGAGAGAGAGAGAGAGAGAGAGAGAGAGAGAGAGAGAGAGAGAGAGAGAGCTATTTCGCTCCCCATCTCTGTCTATCATCCTATGCGCTGGCGGTCCAGCCAAACGCAGGTGTTTATGCATCGGTGAAATCGGTGTACGGTTTCATTTATCGACGCTCACAACATGGGAACGAAGGGATGCACGGCGCTTTAAAAAAATCAATGAGAGGAGGTACCTAATTTTTCCATATGACCGCTACGTCGCAATGTTTTAATCATAGCAAGGAGGGAGAATATGAAATAGATATGGAAGCAGAGGTTTGAGAGAGAACCGTGTTAGATAGGCTATTAAATTTTTGGTACGTTAATTTTAAATAAAAATCAGAATTTTCTCATTTATTATGCTTTATTTTTTGTGAATTAATCCAGTATTATGTTTACATCGAACCCGCAGCGGTAGCGTCCTGAACCTATTTCATCGTCTTTGGAAATCACCACGAATCCAAACTTCCCTCGCCAACACTCCCTACACATATCCTTGAACTTATCAAATGTCATGTCAGAATTCACATGATCATCATATACATGTCGAAGATTCATTTCATCCTGTCTGAATAATACGAGAAAGTTTGTATTATCACGTACAAGATGTTTTCCTATGCGGCCATAAGATTGGGATAAATAGAAGGAGTCCACATTCTTATGGCGGCCCATTGCAAAGTATGCTCTGATTTTATCCTGCTTGTCACAGGCAACGTCGTCGAAAATCATCAGAGAATTATCCAAAGCTTCGGAAGGATCGATTATCGACGTATTATCACTACACGGAAAATATCCCAATCCCTCGATCCCCTCCAAAACTTTGCCCAGCATCATATATTTCGGCTGGAAAAGAGATTTTGAGAAAATATACACGTTCTGAAAACGTAATCCGTTCGAATCGAGGATGCAGCTCAAGAGAGCGTTTGTCTTCCCACACTGGCTCGGCCCGCAGAAAATCGCTCGAATAGAGCTCGGAAATAGCTCTCCATGTCGCCGATTCTTAACGAATCCGGCATTATCATGATTTATAACGGGTAGTGATAAATCGTGCTTCTCGAATCGCATCGTGATCAAGACTGAAGTGCTGAGTATAAATAAACTCTTTATATCACATTCAAATCAGTCAGTCCAATGCAGGCTTTCAAAGGTGATGGTCTGGTTAATAATATAATAAACAACCTACCGTTCGAACTCCACGTTCCGGGCTATCAATATCTAGGCCCCGGTACCAAGCTGCATAAGCGGTTGAAACGCGGGGATCCCGGTGTGAACCGATTAGATCAGGCTGCTAGATCCCACGACATATCATATTCGATTTCGAAAAAGCTGTCTGATCGACATTTATCCGATAAAATTCTAGAGAATCGAGCTTGGGAGATAGTGAAGTCGAAAGACGTTCCGATTGGAGAGAGGACTGCCGCATGGTTTACCACTAACATCATGAAGGTCAAACGAAAATTGGGCATGGGTGTGCAAAAGAGACGGTTAGATCTCGAGAAGAAGAGAAAGAATGATGCCGCGGAGCTGTCGAGAAAGAAGGAAAGGGTGAAACAGAGGAAGACTGGTGTCGTGCTGGAAAGGGAGGTTGCATTCCGGAAAGTTCTCATAGATCCGTTGAAAAAACTCATTCAGCACCATAGAATCCGGAATTCCGAAGATTTAAGAAATATTTCGGAAAAATCCCTTCATGCAGCTCGTCGCATCATTAAAGAAGCCGGAGGACGGCCGCGTATCAGGACGCCTCGGATATTACCTCTCCCGAAAAGCGGGGGATTCCTACCGCTGATACCTATATTCGCAGCATTATCAGCTGTCGGAGCTTTAGGCGGAGGTGCTGCTGCGATCACGAAAACAATTCTAGAAGCTAAAGACGGTCGAAAACGTCTTCAAGAAAGTGAACGTCACAACAGGCAAATGGAGGCCATAGCCATGGGCCGGGGAATCTATTTAAGAAAGCATCGTTCAGGATATGGGATCTTCCGCACTATCGATACAAAAAACTAATAAAGAAGCTGCCCAAGAGAGCATTAACTGACGCGGATATATTGAAATATGCTGAGGAATTCAATATTCCACATTTTCGAGGAGTATTCATGCGAGATGAGTTAGGTGCTATTACACCTCCCGTTCGCAGGCATGAATCAGGCATCGTTAACTTGGATACGTCAGAGGGCGTCGGAACTCATTGGGTAGCTTATCGCAAGAGTCTGAACACCGTATACTATTTCGATAGCTTTGGAAGCTTGAAACCGCCGCCGGAGCTGGTAAAATATCTCGGAAATGGTTGTAAAATTTACTTTAATTACGATGCATGTCAGAAATTCAATACCTACAATTGTGGTCATCTATGTTTAGAATTTTTAATCAATAAATACATGTGAATGTGATAAATTGTTCTCACTCGTCTCCATAACCCCTAGTCGTTAAATACATGCGCTGAAGCAGGTGTTCTCAGTCATGTCTAAAACCTTCACGCTGAAAGGTTCATCGTCCCAGCTGAGTGCGGACTTTCATCCGGTGATCGAGCTCGACTCCAGATACGAATACTCGCTAGCACTGATTGGTTTATACACCTTCAACAGCATCCCTAACGTTCAAGAGGGTGTAAATAATAGGTTTTATTATAAACCACCTAGCCATACTGAATACAAAAACATATCGCTTCCAACTGGTTCATACGAAATTTCTGATATCGAGAGATTTATTCAGAACTCCCTAGGGAGCGCCGAATCTTTTACACTCAAGCCTAACAACAATACGCTAAAGTGTGAAGTGAAATCTAAATTCGAAATCGATTTTGAGCAAGAGGATAGTATCGGGTCATTATTGGGATTTTCAAAAAAAGTCCTTCCTGCATATAAAGCTCATTTTTCGGACATAACGGTGAATATTACGTCCATCGCGACCATTCGAGTTGAGTGTAATATAATAAGTGGTTCATATTATAGCAGCAGCCCGTCGCACACGATCTATGAGTTTTCTCCAACGGTTGATCCGGGGTTTTCAATAAACATCGAGCCATCTAATCCCATCTATCTCCCGCTGAGTAATCAGCATTATATTAATAATATTTCGCTGAGAATCATCGACCAAAATTCGAACCTTGTGAATTTGAGAGGAGAGGATATTGTAATTCGACTAGTACTAAAAAAAGATGGGCTTAGTATTTGATTGCTGCTATAAAAGCACGATCACACAGCCGTCCAAACCAGTTAGAGTGAGCGCTCCGAAGGTAACACTCGATCGAATTCTGAGACTTCGATCTTTAGGCTATAATGTCCGCGATAGCAAGCAAGCTAAATATTTTCAACGACCCAATCTTGGATGAGAGCATATGGCGGGAAGAAGGGCATACATACCAGCCACAAACAAGTGCTTTTGCCAATAATGACGAAATCGAAATCGCCATAAATCAACAAGATGCGCTCATAGACTTTCGTGAAGCATATCTCTCGCTCGAATGCGTGTTTGCACCGGCGGGTGAGGAGGTTGGAGGGGCTGGAGGTGTATGTGTTCTGTCAAATAATTGTGGTATGTTCCTATTTGACAGGATCTCATATGAATTAAACGGCCATGAGCTGGAGGTGGTGCGTGACCCGGGGATCGCAACTAGCATGCGAGCATTAGCATGCTACGGTAAGGGAGAGACCGAGGCACTAGCAGCATCTGGATGGTATCCAAACGGTGCCGGATGCGTAACGTACAACCGAATCAACCGGCGATTTTGTTTGAGAATCCCTCTTTGGTTCATCTTCAACCTCTTCAACGATTATCCACGAGTTCTGATGGGTAGACATAAAATTCGGCTTGTGAGACATCGCTCGGATACCGACTGCTATACAAGTACCGGGACGAGTCGAGCAACCATCGAAATTCAGAAAATCGCTCTCAAAGTGCTACACGTATATCCCAGTGATGAGATTAAGCTGGAATTGCTGAAAAGCATCGGTAATGGTACGACTTTCAAAATCCCCTACAGAGTCTATGAATTGCACGAATTGCCGGCGTTAAGAACCACCAATAAGGAAAATTGGTCTCTGAAGACTGCATTAAGAGTGGAGAAAGTGGTCGGTGTCATTGCAGGATATCAAACCAATCGCCGGGAAAGTGCCGACCAGAGTGCTGCAATATTTGATAACATCGGGATACGCAACGTGCATCTTCTGCTAAACAGCGTTCGCTACCCATTTGAAAATCAGAATTTCGACTTTGCTAATTCGAAATTTGCTGAGGCGTATCAGAGCTATACCGACTTTGCTAAAAATTTCACCGGGAAAATGATCGCAGACCCGATTCTATCCTTCACATCGTTTACGAATAATGCAATCTTCATAATCGATAGCACGAAACAAGCTGACGCAATCCAGTCGTCTGCTGTGGATGTGAAACTGTCGTTTGAATCAGAAGTTAATTTTCCTGCAAACACCAGAGCATATGCTTTAATTATTCATGAGAAAATTGTGGAATATTCGCCATTACTCGGCACGGTTAGAGAAATTCAATAATAAAGCATAAACAACGGCGGCTCTTTTCGTCATTCGCTCACATACATCCTGCGCACGAACACCTACACCGCTATCATGAAATTCCTCGCCGTTGATATACAGGGCTTCAATATCCCGGAATTTGTTGCAAAGGAAATCACATACGTTAAAGGATTCGGAAGTGAGAATTTCGGACACTATCACCTGAAGCCACCCAAACCATTCGCAGCATTAGACCGGAGGAGCAAGAAAAATGCGAGGTATCTGGAGAATAAATATCACGGGCTCAGATACAGCGATGGGGATATTCCATATGAAGAAATCTACTCCTTAGTACACCACATGGCTTCCAACGTGGATATTATTTTTGTGAAGGGATATCAGAAGAAGGCCTTCATCGAGGAAATTATTGGAAGATGTTATGATAATGAATTATGTATTAAAATTGTGGATGTTGCAAGAGATGATAGAATGTGAAAATTTGATAAGATATTACCGTCATGTAATCACCATTTTTTGAAAACCTGTATCTGTTCTTTAAATAATTGCATGCTACTTTATAATTGGTTGATCAATTTACTTCCAGAATAAATTCGAGATAGCTGATTTGTTTGTTTTATTCCCATGTCATTTATCCCAAAAAGTATATATAAGCCGCGGTAGGCGAGCGCCAAGTTAGTTTCCAATAAATCTTTCACCAGTATGAAGACTGCCGATGAAATTAAGCTGAAGAAGCGCGTAATCGCAGCCAGAAAAAATGTGCGTCAAAAGTTTTTAATGTTAAAATCACGCGATCTCGATATGAATGCAGGCGTGAGAAAGGCGATGCAGCCGATAATTGAGCCGCTGGAAAAAATGAGCAAAAATATCCATGTTCCAACTCCTACGCCTCCGACACAGCCATCCCAGTCGCCAACCCATCTGCCACTATCACCAACACCTCAGACATCAGCTCGTAACGTTCGTAGGCGCTTCGCCCCGCCTGTATCATCAACAGCGCGGGCGAGCACCCGGCTATCATCATTTTTGCAAAATTTATCAACCCAGCAATCCACTTCCTCACTAGCTTCAACTCCTCAACCATCCTTATCCACGATCTATACCGCTGATGATGCTGATGATGATGAACGTGCAGATGGTGATGATCGTGAAGATGTCGATGACGATAATGCCGCTGTGGCTGCCGCTGATAAAGCTAGAATTGGAGAGGCACCCTCATTTACCGCTTCCAAATCTGATTTTACATTCACTGGAGAAACGCCCTTACTGCGACAAGTTAGAGATTTCATGAACACCTCTGCAGATGCAGAGTATGACAGAATGTATGGACCGTTAGCTGTATCAGGAGAACTCCTTATGGGAAACACTCCTATCAATATCGAAGAAAAAACATCAGATATTCACATCCAAGGCCAGCGATTTAAAGCAACTCCTGGGCTATATGAGCTAATATTTTTGAAACGTCCTACAGTTTATAACAACATGGATCTGAGAAAATATGGTCAGATTCTTCATCTAACCAACGTTGCTAGAGACGGTTTTTCATCAACAGGACGTCTTAAAGCAAGCAAGGGTTATAAGTACACGCGTGTTATTAAACCTATACTGAATCCGTCTTCAGGAAGTGGAATGAAGTATTTACAGTATTCTGAAAAACCTATTGAATATAAATTCTGGAATGACCCGAACGAGCTCATAGACCGCTTGATACTGCTTCACGGTTCACGTCAGGCAGGAAACAGCTCAGTATCAAGCGAGATATTGTTCATCGAGGAAGAACTGAGAGAAGCTAATATAATATACTAAGACTCAGCACACTGCGATAGCGTGAAAATGTCCGTGGATAAGTTTGGCCGATCCTTTGCAGCATCATCAGCCAGTGCTCTAACACACGTCCAACATCAGCACTACTTTAAAATAGGGGGGAATGGAGGGGTTATCGACTGGGAAGAGCGAAAGCTAACGTCAAATATCCTGAGGAAGAGTCTGACTGTGCTACAAAACAATTTGTGCTTAATAATATCGGAGAGCTTGATAAAGATATGCGCGGCGAAATTGGCGAAATGCGCGAAGCATCCACTTTGATGGCCGAGCATGTTAGGAAGATCAATATTTTATTAGATATCATCAATAGAAAAACAAATACTTGATATATACCCACACTATATAGTGATTAGCTGCCAGTATAGAAATGTCTATAGACAAGTTTGGACGAACGATATCAAGAACAAAATCCGCTTCTGCAGCTCAACGCCAACAGTGCCGAAAATATTTCAAATTAACGGAAAAGGGTGATATTGATTGGGAAAACCGCCGCCTGTCAAACATCAAATATCCTGAGAAGAGCACCGACTGTGCAACGAAGCAATTTGTGATTGACCAGCTGCTTAAAACTATTACGGAATTGCAGGGTGAAATTGAAACCGTTCGAGAAGCGCAGCGCCTAGCCGATGAAGAAATTAAGAACATATTGAATCTTGCCGACATCCTCAATAAGAGAATTATGCTAATTAGTAATCGACCTGTCACGTCCTCGGACGAGTAGAAGCATTCCACAGGTGTTGAATGAACACGTGTGCGCTACGCGCACCTCAACGGCATGTTCCTCATTGCATGTATTGTGATGCTCAGACACGTTCGAACAAGTTTAGACTTGTTTAGACACGTCCGAACAAGTATCGACCTGTTCAGACGCTTTCGAACAGCCTCTGACGTAAGCAGCGTCTTTAAAATACGTCGAGATGGAGAAAAAACAGATAGTTGATGAGCTGTTTAAACCCGCAATTAGAAAATTTAATCGACGTCGAACAATTATAAAAGGTTTAGATGATCTCTGGCAGATAGATCTTGCTGAATTTGGCAACTATAGCGGAGATAATAGAGGATATAGATATGTTCTTGTCGTGATTGACTGCTTCTCAAAGTATCTATGGACTCGAGGGCTCAAGTCGAAATCTATGGCCGAGGTAGCAGGTGCGATGAAATATATATTGGAAAACTCCGACGGAAGAGTACCTAAGAATATCCAGAGCGACCAGGGGACGGAATTTTTCAATTCAAAATTCAAAGCTCTGATGAAAGAGTTTAAAATAAATCACTACCACTCATTTAGCATAATCAAAGCTGCGATCGTGGAGCGAGTGATTCGGACGATTAAGTCAAAACTCTACAAACTCTTCACCCTACATGCAAGCTATAATTGGATCGATAGTCTTCTGGCTAGAGTAACATCTGAATATAATAATACAAAGCATCGTACGACGGGTTTAAAACCGTGCGACGTTAACGTGTTGAACGAGAAACAGGTTCTCCGCGATACATATGCAAATTTGAAAATAGTCGGAAAAACGAAATTCAAAGTTGGCGATGTGGTACGTCTGAGTAAATACAAAGTACTTTTTGAAAAAGGTTATACCCCCAACTGGACGACGGAGCTGTTTCGCATCAGACGAGTGAAACCGAATAGCAATCCACCTACATATCTTATTGAAGATCTAAAGGGTTCGCCGATCATGGGATGTTTTTACGAACGAGAACTACAGAAAACTAAACATCCCGAGATCTATCTAGTGGAAAAAGTTTTGAAAAAAACCGGTTCGAGGCTTTACGTTAAATATTTGGGCATGCCCGATCGAGGGTGGATTGCGAGAGCAGACGTTGTTTGAACCAGCAACCTCGTCGATCACACTTAACGCCAGAGAGCCGGTGAAATAAGGTGTCTGGAGCAAAAACGTCCCGATCACAGCCGTCATAAACTCCATCGGCGCTATCGCCATAAGCAACGTAGCCATCATCACCAGCAACGTCATATCATCACCAGCAACGCCATATCATCATAAGCAAGATCACCGCTATCGTCATATCATCGCAACCATCATCACCTCTATCGTCATATCAACGTAAGGATCATCACCGCTATCGCCATATCATCACAAGCATCATTACCGCTAACGTCATTTCATCATAAGCAACATTATCGCTATCGTCACATCATCATAAAACAACGTCATATTATCATATTCATCACCCTCGCTATCGTCATAGTATCATAAACATCGTCATAACACCCTCGTCATCGCCGTCATCATCAACATAAGTATCATCACCGGCATATCGAGATAAGCAGCTAGCATTATAAGCATTGTAAACATCTTCATAGCATCGCCAGCACCAACGTCAAACAAAGAGAGATGCCCACCTTGTTCAGCCCCTGGCAGTCTATCGAAAAAATGTTACGGTATTATGACGAAGCCATCGTTCAAGAGACCGAATTACTATATCAAACAACTCTGAACGGATCAGCTGCAAGGATACGAGTTGGGTTTAGCATCGCCAGAGGACTCTCACCAGCAGTCATCATCACATCGCATGCAAATTCGAGCCGAATATCTTTCGCCATGCGGGAATGGAGTGAATTAATAGAGCTCTTGCCCTCTTCGACTGCATCAACTTCGAACGTTCCGAATGGTGATATGAAAATTTTCGAGAACTATACTCTAAAATTGGGATCATCTGCAGGCATCGGACATCTACATAGCAGGGCCCAGACCGTCTATCTGCATGAAAATTTTCTACAACAAATTGCACGAATGAGAGATATCATTAGCTATAGATTAGAGGCTCTAGAATCAATGAATTTTAAAAAATTTTATACTGATTTATTATCAAGCTCCTTTAAAATGACGAGCGATGTATCGAACTCGAACGTTTCTATGTATAAAGTTCTCAAACAGATTTTGCTTGGTTTCAAATCTAATGAAAAAGTTTCATGCATGCTAGAGTTCCTCGAACTACACTACGACGATGTATTATCGGATTATGAACGACTGAAGACATGTATTAATTTTTGAATAAAACTCTTGAAAAAAAGATTGCCTAGTTTTTTTTCAACGGCTACTGCTAATTAACGCATGCCGAACTGTCTCATACCCTACAACATCTTTACAGCTAAACCATGCGATCCCAGGTAAACGGTGCTCATTATGCTCATTCACAGCTGGGTTTATAAAAAAAAAAGCGAGTGCACTCGTAGTTTTCATTCAAGTGGCACTGCTTCCCCATGCTTTAGAAAGTGGTATAGAAGCCGTGTCGATGTGTTGCTATATGGTTTTTCCAAAGTGCTCGTAGAAATTTCTCCATACACCACCATCATATCATCATATTCCTCGAAACTATGATGGCACATATTTCTATAATATACCCCGAGCTTTGAGAGCATGAATTTTTTAAAGAGCAGGTACCTACCGGTTTTGTATGATAATAGCACTTTATACCTGCAGACCCGCGGTGGAAACCTCACCTTATGCATCTAACAGGCCTCACATAATATATCCATGCCGTTGTTCCTAGCACCTATCTTATGCGACGTGGGATGATAGACAGGGATGGGTCCTAATATAGCGCGCTCTGTCACACGCTGTCGACGCAGCGGGCATATAGAAAAATTAGGTACCTCATCTCATTTTTTTAAAACGCTGTGCGCCTCACCTCTGCTTCCATATCTATTTCATATTCTCCCTCCTTGCTATGATTAAAACATTGCGACGTAGCGGTCATATGGAAAAATTAGGTACCTCCTCTCATTGATTTTTTTAAAGCGCCGTGCATCCCTTCGTTCCCATGTTGTGAGCGTCGATAAATGAAACCGTACACCGATTTCACCGATGCATAAACACCTGCGTTTGGCTGGACCGCCAGCGCATAGGATGATAGACAGAGATGGGGAGCGAAATAGCTCTCTCTCTCTCTCTCTCTCTCTCTCTCTCTCTCTCTCTCTCTCTCTCTCTCTCTCTCTCACATGCAGCGCTCTTGCACCAATATGTGCAAGGACCTCCGAGCATCAGGACCTGCATGCGCAGGACCTACCTTGCGAGTCCTTCACATGCTCGATTGGAAGCAGACATGAAACACGATCCGGCGGTTTTGTGCCGTGCGGATGCGGAGCTATAGCAGGTAAAATCGAGGAAGCGCCCAACGGCATAGGTAAACCGCGCGTCCGAACTCGCACCGGCAGACCAGGTAACACCTCGAGCCGTACGCTCCATCTCGCTCCTTCAACCGCAGAACAAATGGAAACGACGAAGGTTCGAGTGAGAAGAGCATGTAAAAAACCGAGCGCCAGAGGAGAAGACCTCCCGCTGTGCGCTTGGTCGAGCTGTGTTAAGAGGATGGCAGCGCTTCATCTCGCTCTTACCAATATAGCGCAAACGGTGTCGGAAGAGGTGCGAGTGAGAAAGCGTGTTGGCACGGTCAACTGCCGAGCTGAGTGCACTCGCCGCGTTCATTCATACCTCTGCATTATTTCCCGAGGCCGGTCTTACCTCCGGCGTTATTACCTCCTGCGTTATTACCGCCGCTGTAATTACCCCAATAATTAATGAGCTCGGTTTCAGGACCGCTTATCCATATCTTTCCCTCCGCGTCCGCCGTCGTAATCGGAAGAGTGTACTGTAGAGCGGTAGGACCACCGGTCTAATTACCGACGTCGTAATTTCTTCCATTGTAATTACATCCTTAAGTAATGAGAGGTGATTTGGGGGCCTCCTTCTCTATCTACTATTATATGCAGTAATTATCGTCAGGCATCACTTCCCGACTCTAAACCCACCTTTAACCCGAGATTGTTCAATTCTATGCAGTAGTTAACGTCAGGCATCACTTCCCGACTTTCAACCCACCTTTAACCCAAGATTGTTCAATTCTATGCATAGTTATCGTCAGGCAACACTTCCCGACCCTAAACCCTCCTTCACCCGAGATTGTTCAATTCTATGCAGTAGTTATGGTCAGAAAACACTTCCGGACTCTAAACATAGCTTCATTGTGAAATTGTCCAGTTCTGGGCAGTATTTGTCTTCACTCATAACTTGTCTGCTCTAAACCCACCTTTAACCCAAGATTGTTAAATTATATGCAGTAGTTATCGTCAGGCAACACTTCCCGACTCTAAAACCACCTTTAACCCGAGATTGTTGAATTATATGCAGTAGTTATCGTCAGGCAACACTTCCTGACTCTAAACCCACCTTTAACCCGAGATTGTTGAATTCTATGCAGTAGTTATCGTCAGGCAACACTTCCCGACTCTAAACCCACCTTTAACCCGAGATTGTTCAATTCTATGCAGTAGTTATCGTCAGGCATCACTTCCCGACTCTAAACCCAACCGTTAACCCGAGATTGTTCAATTCTATGCAGTAGTTATCGCCAGGCATCACTTCCCGACTCTAAACCCACCTTTAACCCGATATTGTTAAATTATATGCAGTAGTTATCGTCAGGCAACACTTCCCGACTCTAAACCCACCTTCACCCGAGATTGTTCAATTCTATACAGTAGTTAACGTCATTCCACACTTCCCGACTCTAAACCTAGCTTCGTTGTGATAATATCCAGTTCTAGGCAGTATTCGTCTTTACCCATAACTTGTATGCTCTAAACCCACCTTTAACCCAAGATTGTTAAATTATATGCAGTAGTTATCGTCAGGCAACACTTCCCGACTCTAAAACCACCTTTAACCCGAGATTGTTCAATTCAATGCAGTAGTTATCGTCAGGCAACACTTCCTGACTCTAAATCCACCTTTAACCCGAGATTGTTCAATTCTATGCAGTAGTTATCGCCAGGCATCACTTCCCGACTCTAAACCCACTTTTAACCCGAGATTGGTCAATTCTATGCAGTAGTTATAGTCAGGCAACACTTTCTGACTCTAAACCCACCTTTAACCCGAGATTGTTCAATTCTATGCGTATTTATCGTCAGGCAACACTTCCCGACTCTAAACCCACCTTTAACCCGATATTGTTCAATTCTATGCATTAGTTAATGTCGGTCATCACTTCCCGACTCTAAACCCACCTTTAACCCGAGATTGGTTAATTCTATGCAGTAGTTATCGTCAGGCATCACTTCCCGACTCTGAACCCACCTTTAACCCGAGATTGTTCAATTCTATGCAGTAGTTATCGTCAGGAAAAACTTCCCGACTATATACCTAGCTTCATTGTGAAATTATCCAGTTCTAGGCAGTAGTTGTCTTCACCCATAACTTGTACGCTCTTAACCCACCTTCAACCTGAGATTGGTCAATTCTATGCAGTAGTTATCGTCAGGCAACACTTCCCGACTCTAAACCCACCTTTAAACCGAGATTGCTCAATTCTATGCAGTATTTATCGTCAGGCAACACTTCCCGACTCTAAATCCACCTTTAACCCGAGATTGTTCAATTCTATGCAGTAGTTATGGTCAGGAAACACTTCCGGACTCTAAACATAGCTTCATTGTGAAATTGTCCAGTTCTGGGCAGTATTTGTCTTTACTCATAACTTGTACGCTCTAAACTCACCTTTAACTCGAGATTGTTCAATTCTATGCAGTAGTTATCGTCAGGCAACACTTCTCGACTCTAAACTCACCTTTAACCCGAGATTGTTCAATTCTATGCAGTAGTTATCGTCAGGCTTCACTTCCTGACTCTAAACCCCCCCTTAAGCCACCTTTAACCCGAGATTGTTCAATTCCATGCAGTAGTTATCGTCAGGAACACTTCCCGACTCTAAACTCACCTTTAACCCGAGATTGTTGAATTATATGCATTAGTTATCGTCAGGCAACACTTCCCGACTCTAAACTCACCTTTAACCCGAGATTGTTGAATTATATGCAGTAGTTATCGTCAGGCAACACTTCCCGACTCTAAACCCACCTTTAACCCGAGATTGTTCAATTCCATGCAGTAGTTATCGTCAGGAACACTTCCCGACTCTAAACTCACCTTTAACCCGAGATTGTTAAATTATATGCATTAGTTATCGTCAGGCAACACTTCCCGACTCTAAAACCACCTTTAACCCGAGATTGTTGAATTATATGCAGTAGTTATCGTCAGGCAACACTTCCCGACTCTAAAACCATCTTTAACCCGAGATTGTTAAATTATATGCATTAGTTATCGTCAGGCAACACTTCCCGACTCTAAACTCACCTTTAACCCGAGATTGTTGAATTATATGCAGTAGTTATCGTCAGGCAACACTTCCCGACTCTAAACCCACCTTTAACCCGAGATTGTTCAATTCCATGCAGTAGTTATCGTCAGGAACACTTCCCGACTCTAAACTCACCTTTAACCCGAGATTGTTAAATTATATGCATTAGTTATCGTCAGGCAACACTTCCCGACTCTAAAACCACCTTTAACCCGAGATTGTTGAATTATATGCAGTAGTTATCGTCAGGCAACACTTCCCGACTCTAAAACCATCTTTAACCCGAGATTGTTGAATTATATGCAGTAGTTATCGTCAGGCAACACTTCCTGACTCTAAACCCACCTCCACCCGAGATAGTTCAATTTTATGCAGTAGTTATCGTCAGGCATCACTTCCCGACTCTAAACCCACCTTTAACCCGAGAGTGTTCAATTCTATGCAGTAGTTATCGCCAGGCATCACTTCCCGACTCTAAACCCACCTTTAACCCGAGATTGTTCAATTCTATGCAGTAGTTATCGTCAGGCAACACTTCCCGACTCTAAACCCACCTCCACCCGAAATAGTTCAATTCTATAACAGTAGTTAACGTCAGGCCACACTTCCCGACTCTAAACCTAGCTTCATTGTGATAATATCCAGTTCTAGGCAGTATTCGTCTTTACCCATAACTTGTATGCTCTAAACCCACCTTTAACCCAAGATTGTTAAATTATATGCAGTAGTTATCGTCAGGCAACACTTCCCGACTCTAAAACCACCTTTAACCCGAGATTGTTGAATTATATGCAGTAGTTATCGTCAGGCAACACTTCCTGACTCTAAACCCACCTTTAACCCGAGATTGTTCAATTTTATGCAGTAGTTATCGTCAGGCATCACTTCCCGACTCTGAACCCACCTTTAACCCGAGAGTGTTCAATTCTATGCAGTAGTTATCGCCAGGCATCACTTCCCGACTCTAAACCCACCTTTAACCCGAGATTGTTCAATTCTATGCAGTAGTTAACGTCAGGCAACACTTCCCGACTCTAAACCTAACTCCATTGTGAAATTGTCCAGTTCTAGGCAGTAGTTGTCTTCACCCATAACTTGTACGCTCTAAACCCACCTTTAATCCGAGATTGCTCAATTCTATGCAGTAGTTATCGTCAGGAAAAACTTCCCGACTATATACCTAGCTTCATTGTGAAATTATCCAGTTCTAGGCAGTAGTTGTCTTCACCCATAACTTGTACGCTCTAAACCCACCTTTAACCCGAGATTGGTCAATTCTATGCAGTATTTATCGTCAGGCAACACTTCCCGACTCTAAACCCACCTTTAAACCGAGATTGTTCAATTCTATGCAGTAGTTATGGTCAGAAAACACTTCCGGACTCTAAACATAGCTTCATTGTGAAATTGTCCAGTTCTGGGCAGTATTTGTCTTCACTCATAACTTGTACGCTCTAAACTCACCTTTAACTCGAGATTGTTCAATTCTATGCAGTAGTTATCGTCAGGCAACACTTCTCGACTCTAAACTCACCTTTAACCCGAGATTGTTCAATTCTATGCAGTAGTTATCGTCAGGCTTCACTTCCTGACTCTAAACCCACCTGTAACCCACCTTTAACCCGAGATTGTTCAATTCCATGCAGTAGTTATCGTCAGGAACACTTCCCGACTCTAAACTCACCTTTAACCCGAGATTGTTAAATTATATGCATTAGTTATCGTCAGGCAACACTTCCCGACTCTAAACCCACCTTTAACCCGAGATTGTTCAATTCCATGCAGTAGTTATCGTCAGGAACACTTCCCGACTCTAAACTCACCTTTAACCCGAGATTGTTAAATTATATGCATTAGTTATCGTCAGGCAACACTTCCCGACTCTAAACCCACCTTTAACCCGAGATTGTTCAATTCTATGCAGTAGTTATCGTCAGGCAACACTTCCCGACTCTAAACCCACCTCCACCCGAGATTGTTCAATTCTATACAGTAGTTAACGTCAGGCCACACTTCCCGACTCTAAACCTAGCTTCATTGTGATAATATCCAGTTCTAGGCAGTATTCGTCTTTACCCATAACTTGTATGCTCTAAACCCACCTTTAACCCAAGATTGTTAAATTATATGCAGTAGTTATCGTCAGGCAACACTTCCCGACTCTAAAACCACCTTTAACCCGAGATTGTTGAATTATATGCAGTAGTTATCGTCAGGCATCACTTCCCGACTCTAAACCCACCTTTAACCCGAGATTGTTCAATTCTATGCAGTAGTTAACGTCAGGCATCACTTCCCGACTTTCAACCCACCTTTAACCCAAGATTGTTCAATTCTATGCATAGTTATCGTCAGGCAACACTTCCCGACCCTAAACCCTCCTTCACCCGAGATTGTTCAATTCTATGCAGTAGTTATGGTCAGAAAACACTTCCGGACTCTAAACATAGCTTCATTGTGAAATTGTCCAGTTCTGGGCAGTATTTGTCTTCACTCATAACTTGTCTGCTCTAAACCCACCTTTAACCCAAGATTGTTAAATTATATGCAGTAGTTATCGTCAGGCAACACTTCCCGACTCTAAAACCACCTTTAACCCGAGATTGTTGAATTATATGCAGTAGTTATCGTCAGGCAACACTTCCTGACTCTAAACCCACCTTTAACCCGAGATTGTTGAATTCTATGCAGTAGTTATCGTCAGGCAACACTTCCCGACTCTAAACCCACCTTTAACCCGAGATTGTTCAATTCTATGCAGTAGTTATCGTCAGGCATCACTTCCCGACTCTAAACCCAACCGTTAACCCGAGATTGTTCAATTCTATGCAGTAGTTATCGCCAGGCATCACTTCCCGACTCTAAACCCACCTTTAACCCGAGATTGTTAAATTATATGCAGTAGTTATCGTCAGGCAACACTTCCCGACTCTAAACCCACCTTCACCCGAGATTGTTCAATTCTATACAGTAGTTAACGTCATTCCACACTTCCCGACTCTAAACCTAGCTTCGTTGTGATAATATCCAGTTCTAGGCAGTATTCGTCTTTACCCATAACTTGTATGCTCTAAACCCACCTTTAACCCAAGATTGTTAAATTATATGCAGTAGTTATCGTCAGGCAACACTTCCCGACTCTAAAACCACCTTTAACCCGAGATTGTTCAATTCAATGCAGTAGTTATCGTCAGGCATCACTTCCCGACTCTAAACCCACCTTTAACCCGAGATTGTTCAATTCTATGCAGTAGTTAACGTCAGGCATCACTTCCCGACTCTAAACCCACCTTTAACCCAAGATTGTTCAATTCTATGCATAGTTATCGTCAGGCCACACTTCCCGACTCTAAACCTAGCTTCATTGTGATAATATCCAGTTCTAGGCAGTATTCGTCTTTACCCATAACTTGTCTGCTCTAAACCCACCTTTAACCCAAGATTGTTAAATTATATGCAGTAGTTATCGTCAGGCAACACTTCCCGACTCTAAAACCACCTTTAACCCGAGATTGTTGAATTATATGCAGTAGTTATCGTCAGGCATCACTTCCCGACTCTAAACCCACCTTTAACCCGAGATTGTTGAATTCTATGCAGTAGTTATCGTCAGGCAACACTTCCCGACTCTAAACCCACCTTTAACCCGAGATTGTTCAATTCTATGCAGTAGTTATCGTCAGGCATCACTTCCCGACTCTAAACCCAACCGTTAACCCGAGATTGTTCAATTCTATGCAGTAGTTATCGCCAGGCATCACTTCCCGACCCTAAACCTAGCTTCGTTGTGATAATATCCAGTTCTAGGCAGTATTCGTCTTTACCCATAACTTGTATGCTCTAAACCCACCTTTAACCCAAGATTGTTAAATTATATGCAGTAGTTATCGTCAGGCAACACTTCCCGACTCTAAAACCACCTTTAACCCGAGATTGTTCAATTCAATGCAGTAGTTATCGTCAGGCATCACTTCCCGACTCTAAACCCACCTTTAACCCGAGATTGTTCAATTCTATGCAGTAGTTAACGTCAGGCATCACTTCCCGACTCTAAACCCACCTTTAACCCGAGATTGTTCAATTCTATGCAGTAGTTAACGTCAGGCCACACTTCCCGACTCTAAACCTAGCTTCATTGTGATAATATCCAGTTCTAGGCAGTATTCGTCTTTACCCATAACTTGTCTGCTCTAAACCCACCTTTAACCCAAGATTGTTAAATTATATGCAGTAGTTATCGTCAGGCAACACTTCCCGACTCTAAAACCACCTTTAACCCGAGATTGTTGAATTATATGCAGTAGTTATCGTCAGGCATCACTTCCCGACTCTAAACCCACCTTTAACCCGAGATTGTTGAATTCTATGCAGTAGTTATCGTCAGGCAACACTTCCCGACTCTAAACCCACCTTTAACCCGAGATTGTTCAATTCTATGCAGTAGTTATCGTCAGGCATCACTTCCCGACTCTAAACCCAACCGTTAACCCGAGATTGTTCAATTCTATGCAGTAGTTATCGCCAGGCATCACTTCCCGACCCTAAACCTAGCTTCGTTGTGATAATATCCAGTTCTAGGCAGTATTCGTCTTTACCCATAACTTGTATGCTCTAAACCCACCTTTAACCCAAGATTGTTAAATTATATGCAGTAGTTATCGTCAGGCAACACTTCCCGACTCTAAAACCACCTTTAACCCGAGATTGTTCAATTCAATGCAGTAGTTATCGTCAGGCATCACTTCCCGACTCTAAACCCACCTTTAACCCAAGATTGTTCAATTCTATGCAGTAGTTATCGTCAGGCATCACTTCCCGACTCTAAACCCAACCGTTAACCCGAGATTGTTCAATTCTATGCAGTAGTTATCGCCAGGCATCACTTCCCGACCCTAAACCTAGCTTCGTTGTGATAATATCCAGTTCTAGGCAGTATTCGTCTTTACCCATAACTTGTATGCTCTAAACCCACCTTTAACCCAAGATTGTTAAATTATATGCAGTAGTTATCGTCAGGCAACACTTCCCGACTCTAAAACCACCTTTAACCCGAGATTGTTCAATTCAATGCAGTAGTTATCGTCAGGCATCACTTCCCGACTCTAAACCCACCTTTAACCCGAGATTGTTCAATTCTATGCAGTAGTTAACGTCAGGCATCACTTCCCGACTCTAAACCCACCTTTAACCCAAGATTGTTCAATTCTATGCATAGTTATCGTCAGGCAACACTTCCCGACCCTAAACCCTCCTTCACCCGAGATTGTTCAATTCTATACAGTAGTTAACGTCATTCCACACTTCCCGACTCTAAACCTAGCTTCGTTGTGATAATATCCAGTTCTAGGCAGTATTCGTCTTTACCCATAACTTGTATGCTCTAAACCCACCTTTAACCCAAGAATGTTAAATTATATGCAGTAGTTATCGTCAGGCAACACTTCCCGACTCTAAAACCACCTTTAACCCGAGATTGTTCAATTCAATGCAGTAGTTATCGTCAGGCAACACTTCCTGACTCTAAATCCACCTTTAACCCGAGATTGTTCAATTCTATGCAGTAGTTATCGCCAGGCATCACTTCCCGACTCTAAACCCACTTTTAACCCGAGATTGGTCAATTCTATGCAGTAGTTATAGTCAGGCAACACTTTCTGACTCTAAACCCACCTTTAACCCGAGATTGTTCAATTCTATGCGTATTTATCGTCAGGCAACACTTCCCGACTCTAAACCCACCTTTAACCCGATATTGTTCAATTCTATGCATTAGTTAATGTCGGTCATCACTTCCCGACTCTAAACCCACCTTTAACCCGAGATTGGTTAATTCTATGCAGTAGTTATCGTCAGGCATCACTTCCCGACTCTGAACCCACCTTTAACCCGAGATTGTTCAATTCTATGCAGTAGTTATCGTCAGGAAAAACTTCCCGACTATATACCTAGCTTCATTGTGAAATTATCCAGTTCTAGGCAGTAGTTGTCTTCACCCATAACTTGTACGCTCTTAACCCACCTTCAACCTGAGATTGGTCAATTCTATGCAGTAGTTATCGTCAGGCAACACTTCCCGACTCTAAACCCACCTTTAAACCGAGATTGCTCAATTCTATGCAGTATTTATCGTCAGGCAACACTTCCCGACTCTAAATCCACCTTTAACCCGAGATTGTTCAATTCTATGCAGTAGTTATGGTCAGGAAACACTTCCGGACTCTAAACATAGCTTCATTGTGAAATTGTCCAGTTCTGGGCAGTATTTGTCTTTACTCATAACTTGTACGCTCTAAACTCACCTTTAACTCGAGATTGTTCAATTCTATGCAGTAGTTATCGTCAGGCAACACTTCTCGACTCTAAACTCACCTTTAACCCGAGATTGTTCAATTCTATGCAGTAGTTATCGTCAGGCTTCACTTCCTGACTCTAAACCCCCCCTTAAGCCACCTTTAACCCGAGATTGTTCAATTCCATGCAGTAGTTATCGTCAGGAACACTTCCCGACTCTAAACTCACCTTTAACCCGAGATTGTTGAATTATATGCATTAGTTATCGTCAGGCAACACTTCCCGACTCTAAACTCACCTTTAACCCGAGATTGTTGAATTATATGCAGTAGTTATCGTCAGGCAACACTTCCCGACTCTAAACCCACCTTTAACCCGAGATTGTTCAATTCCATGCAGTAGTTATCGTCAGGAACACTTCCCGACTCTAAACTCACCTTTAACCCGAGATTGTTAAATTATATGCATTAGTTATCGTCAGGCAACACTTCCCGACTCTAAAACCACCTTTAACCCGAGATTGTTGAATTATATGCAGTAGTTATCGTCAGGCAACACTTCCCGACTCTAAAACCATCTTTAACCCGAGATTGTTAAATTATATGCATTAGTTATCGTCAGGCAACACTTCCCGACTCTAAACTCACCTTTAACCCGAGATTGTTGAATTATATGCAGTAGTTATCGTCAGGCAACACTTCCCGACTCTAAACCCACCTTTAACCCGAGATTGTTCAATTCCATGCAGTAGTTATCGTCAGGAACACTTCCCGACTCTAAACTCACCTTTAACCCGAGATTGTTAAATTATATGCATTAGTTATCGTCAGGCAACACTTCCCGACTCTAAAACCACCTTTAACCCGAGATTGTTGAATTATATGCAGTAGTTATCGTCAGGCAACACTTCCCGACTCTAAAACCATCTTTAACCCGAGATTGTTGAATTATATGCAGTAGTTATCGTCAGGCAACACTTCCTGACTCTAAACCCACCTCCACCCGAGATAGTTCAATTTTATGCAGTAGTTATCGTCAGGCATCACTTCCCGACTCTAAACCCACCTTTAACCCGAGAGTGTTCAATTCTATGCAGTAGTTATCGCCAGGCATCACTTCCCGACTCTAAACCCACCTTTAACCCGAGATTGTTCAATTCTATGCAGTAGTTATCGTCAGGCAACACTTCCCGACTCTAAACCCACCTCCACCCGAAATAGTTCAATTCTATAACAGTAGTTAACGTCAGGCCACACTTCCCGACTCTAAACCTAGCTTCATTGTGATAATATCCAGTTCTAGGCAGTATTCGTCTTTACCCATAACTTGTATGCTCTAAACCCACCTTTAACCCAAGATTGTTAAATTATATGCAGTAGTTATCGTCAGGCAACACTTCCCGACTCTAAAACCACCTTTAACCCGAGATTGTTGAATTATATGCAGTAGTTATCGTCAGGCAACACTTCCTGACTCTAAACCCACCTTTAACCCGAGATTGTTCAATTTTATGCAGTAGTTATCGTCAGGCATCACTTCCCGACTCTGAACCCACCTTTAACCCGAGAGTGTTCAATTCTATGCAGTAGTTATCGCCAGGCATCACTTCCCGACTCTAAACCCACCTTTAACCCGAGATTGTTCAATTCTATGCAGTAGTTAACGTCAGGCAACACTTCCCGACTCTAAACCTAACTCCATTGTGAAATTGTCCAGTTCTAGGCAGTAGTTGTCTTCACCCATAACTTGTACGCTCTAAACCCACCTTTAATCCGAGATTGCTCAATTCTATGCAGTAGTTATCGTCAGGAAAAACTTCCCGACTATATACCTAGCTTCATTGTGAAATTATCCAGTTCTAGGCAGTAGTTGTCTTCACCCATAACTTGTACGCTCTAAACCCACCTTTAACCCGAGATTGGTCAATTCTATGCAGTATTTATCGTCAGGCAACACTTCCCGACTCTAAACCCACCTTTAAACCGAGATTGTTCAATTCTATGCAGTAGTTATGGTCAGAAAACACTTCCGGACTCTAAACATAGCTTCATTGTGAAATTGTCCAGTTCTGGGCAGTATTTGTCTTCACTCATAACTTGTACGCTCTAAACTCACCTTTAACTCGAGATTGTTCAATTCTATGCAGTAGTTATCGTCAGGCAACACTTCTCGACTCTAAACTCACCTTTAACCCGAGATTGTTCAATTCTATGCAGTAGTTATCGTCAGGCTTCACTTCCTGACTCTAAACCCACCTGTAACCCACCTTTAACCCGAGATTGTTCAATTCCATGCAGTAGTTATCGTCAGGAACACTTCCCGACTCTAAACTCACCTTTAACCCGAGATTGTTAAATTATATGCATTAGTTATCGTCAGGCAACACTTCCCGACTCTAAACCCACCTTTAACCCGAGATTGTTCAATTCCATGCAGTAGTTATCGTCAGGAACACTTCCCGACTCTAAACTCACCTTTAACCCGAGATTGTTAAATTATATGCATTAGTTATCGTCAGGCAACACTTCCCGACTCTAAACCCACCTTTAACCCGAGATTGTTCAATTCTATGCAGTAGTTATCGTCAGGCAACACTTCCCGACTCTAAACCCACCTCCACCCGAGATTGTTCAATTCTATACAGTAGTTAACGTCAGGCCACACTTCCCGACTCTAAACCTAGCTTCATTGTGATAATATCCAGTTCTAGGCAGTATTCGTCTTTACCCATAACTTGTATGCTCTAAACCCACCTTTAACCCAAGATTGTTAAATTATATGCAGTAGTTATCGTCAGGCAACACTTCCCGACTCTAAAACCACCTTTAACCCGAGATTGTTGAATTATATGCAGTAGTTATCGTCAGGCATCACTTCCCGACTCTAAACCCACCTTTAACCCGAGATTGTTCAATTCTATGCAGTAGTTAACGTCAGGCATCACTTCCCGACTTTCAACCCACCTTTAACCCAAGATTGTTCAATTCTATGCATAGTTATCGTCAGGCAACACTTCCCGACCCTAAACCCTCCTTCACCCGAGATTGTTCAATTCTATGCAGTAGTTATGGTCAGAAAACACTTCCGGACTCTAAACATAGCTTCATTGTGAAATTGTCCAGTTCTGGGCAGTATTTGTCTTCACTCATAACTTGTCTGCTCTAAACCCACCTTTAACCCAAGATTGTTAAATTATATGCAGTAGTTATCGTCAGGCAACACTTCCCGACTCTAAAACCACCTTTAACCCGAGATTGTTGAATTATATGCAGTAGTTATCGTCAGGCAACACTTCCTGACTCTAAACCCACCTTTAACCCGAGATTGTTGAATTCTATGCAGTAGTTATCGTCAGGCAACACTTCCCGACTCTAAACCCACCTTTAACCCGAGATTGTTCAATTCTATGCAGTAGTTATCGTCAGGCATCACTTCCCGACTCTAAACCCAACCGTTAACCCGAGATTGTTCAATTCTATGCAGTAGTTATCGCCAGGCATCACTTCCCGACTCTAAACCCACCTTTAACCCGAGATTGTTAAATTATATGCAGTAGTTATCGTCAGGCAACACTTCCCGACTCTAAACCCACCTTCACCCGAGATTGTTCAATTCTATACAGTAGTTAACGTCATTCCACACTTCCCGACTCTAAACCTAGCTTCGTTGTGATAATATCCAGTTCTAGGCAGTATTCGTCTTTACCCATAACTTGTATGCTCTAAACCCACCTTTAACCCAAGATTGTTAAATTATATGCAGTAGTTATCGTCAGGCAACACTTCCCGACTCTAAAACCACCTTTAACCCGAGATTGTTCAATTCAATGCAGTAGTTATCGTCAGGCATCACTTCCCGACTCTAAACCCACCTTTAACCCGAGATTGTTCAATTCTATGCAGTAGTTAACGTCAGGCATCACTTCCCGACTCTAAACCCACCTTTAACCCAAGATTGTTCAATTCTATGCATAGTTATCGTCAGGCAACACTTCCCGACCCTAAACCCTCCTTCACCCGAGATTGTTCAATTCTATGCAGTAGTTAACGTCAGGCCACACTTCCCGACTCTAAACCTAGCTTCATTGTGATAATATCCAGTTCTAGGCAGTATTCGTCTTTACCCATAACTTGTCTGCTCTAAACCCACCTTTAACCCAAGATTGTTAAATTATATGCAGTAGTTATCGTCAGGCAACACTTCCCGACTCTAAAACCACCTTTAACCCGAGATTGTTCAATTCAATGCAGTAGTTATCGTCAGGCATCACTTCCCGACTCTAAACCCACCTTTAACCCGAGATTGTTCAATTCTATGCAGTAGTTAACGTCAGGCATCACTTCCCGACTCTAAACCCACCTTTAACCCAAGATTGTTCAATTCTATGCATAGTTATCGTCAGGCAACACTTCCCGACCCTAAACCCTCCTTCACCCGAGATTGTTCAATTCTATACAGTAGTTAACGTCATTCCACACTTCCCGACTCTAAACCTAGCTTCGTTGTGATAATATCCAGTTCTAGGCAGTATTCGTCTTTACCCATAACTTGTATGCTCTAAACCCACCTTTAACCCAAGATTGTTAAATTATATGCAGTAGTTATCGTCAGGCAACACTTCCCGACTCTAAAACCACCTTTAACCCGAGATTGTTCAATTCAATGCAGTAGTTATCGTCAGGCATCACTTCCCGACTCTAAACCCACCTTTAACCCGAGATTGTTCAATTCTATGCAGTAGTTAACGTCAGGCATCACTTCCCGACTCTAAACCCACCTTTAACCCAAGATTGTTCAATTCTATGCATAGTTATCGTCAGGCAACACTTCCCGACCCTAAACCCTCCTTCACCCGAGATTGTTCAATTCTATGCAGTAGTTAACGTCAGGCCACACTTCCCGACTCTAAACCTAGCTTCATTGTGATAATATCCAGTTCTAGGCAGTATTCGTCTTTACCCATAACTTGTCTGCTCTAAACCCACCTTTAACCCAAGATTGTTAAATTATATGCAGTAGTTATCGTCAGGCAACACTTCCCGACTCTAAAACCACCTTTAACCCGAGATTGTTGAATTATATGCAGTAGTTATCGTCAGGCAACACTTCCTGACTCTAAACCCACCTTTAACCCGAGATTGTTGAATTCTATGCAGTAGTTATCGTCAGGCAACACTTCCCGACTCTAAACCCACCTTTAACCCGAGATTGTTCAATTCTATGCAGTAGTTATCGTCAGGCATCACTTCCCGACTCTAAACCCAACCGTTAACGGCAGTATTCGTCTTTACCCATAACTTGTCTGCTCTAAACCCACCTTTAACCCAAGATTGTTAAATTATATGCAGTAGTTATCGTCAGGCAACACTTCCCGACTCTAAAACCACCTTTAACCCGAGATTGTTGAATTATATGCAGTAGTTATCGTCAGGCAACACTTCCTGACTCTAAACCCACCTTTAACCCGAGATTGTTGAATTCTATGCAGTAGTTATCGTCAGGCAACACTTCCCGACTCTAAACCCACCTTTAACCCGAGATTGGTCAATTCTATGCAGTAGTTATAGTCAGGCATCACTTCCCGACTCTAAACCCACCTTTAACCCGAGATTGTTCAATTCTATGCAGTAGTTATCGTCAGGAAAAACTTCCCGACTATATACCTAGCTTCATTGTGAAATTATCCAGTTCTAGGCAGTAGTTGTCTTCACCCATAACTTGTACGCTCTAAACCCACCTTTAACCCGAGATTGGTCAATTCTATGCAGTAGTTATCGTCAGGCAACATTTCCCGACTCTAAACCCACCTTTAACCCGAGATTGTTCAATTCTATGCAGTAGTTATCTTCAGGAAAAACTTCCCGACTATATACCCAGCTTCATTGTGAAATTATCCAGTTCTAGGCAGTAGTTGTCTTCACCCATAACTTGTACGCTCTAAACCCACCTTTAACCCGAGATTGGTCAATTCTATGCAGTAGTTATCGTCAGGCAACACTTCCCGACTCTAAACCCACCTTTAAACCGAGATTGCTCAATTCTATGCAGTAGTTATCGTCAGGCAACACTTCCCGACTCTAAACCCACCTTTAACCCGAGATTGTTCAATTCTATGCAGTAGTTATCGTCAGGCAACACTTCCGGACTCTAAACATAGCTTCATTGTGAAATTGTCCAGTTCTGGGCAGTATTTGTCTTTACCCATAACTTGTACGCTCTAAACCCACCTTCAACCCAAGATTTGTTCAATTCTATGGAGTAGTTAACGTCAGGCAACACTTTCCGACTCTAAACCCACCTTTAACCCAAGATTGTTCAATTCTATGCAGTAGTTAACGTCAGGCAACACTTCCCGACTCTAAACCCACCTTTAACCCGAGATTGTTCAATTCTATGCAGTAGTTATCGTCAGGCAACACTTCCGGACTCTAAACATAGCTTCATTTTGAAATTGTCCAGTTCTGGGCAGTATTTGTCTTCACCCATAACTTGTACGCTCTAAACCCATTTTTAACCCTAGATTGTTCAATTCTATGCAGTAGTTATCGTCAGGCAACACTTCTCGACTCTAAACTCACCTTTAACCCGAGATTGTTCAATTCCATGCAGTAGTTATCGTCAGGCATCACTTTCTGACTCTTTCTTAACCCACCTTTAACCCGAGATTGTTCAATTCTATGCAGAAGTTAACGTCAGGCAACACTTCCCGACTCTAAACCCACTTTCAACCCAAGATTGTTCAATTTTATGCAGTAGTTATCGTGCCACCTTTCCACTAAATTTTCCTCATTGACATATAAGTAATCAAGTAAAGCTTGGTTCAACACGCAGAGGGTTCACTCACCTTTTGACAGACACTCTATAAAGCTTGCTTTACACGCAACCGTTAAATACGGACAGTTGATTGAAGAAGAGTCGGCTTATGCACAGGGTTCATTCAACTTGTAACCGACATAGTTAGATGAAGCTTTTTTTACGCACAGGTTTTACTCACTCTCTTGTACAGGCACACATTTCATCCGATTAAGCTCGATTTACACTCATGATTCAAATAATCTTTGACAGAGTTCATTAAGTGAAGTTCACCTCACAAACTAGATTCAATAAACCTTTCTTATAGGGACACAAGTAACCGTGTAACTTGGCAGGATTCTCCAGACTACCTTAGATGAAGCTCGGCTTACACGCAGGGTTTATTTCCAAGTAAAAATCTGGATAATCACAAACTAAACACTGTTTTTTTTACAGGTATTTGAAGCCCCAAGAGAGCCAGCATGGATGGTCCACTTCCGCTGTTACGTGTATTTGAATGTTTTTTTTTGATGTGTGAAATTTAAAACATAAGGCAATTAAATTTGAAGTAAAATAGCTTCATCAGTGTTTTTCTCTCGAAAAGAAAAAAGGACTTTTACCATGAAAATACCATCTTTATTCGAAAGTGGTGGGGAGGTCTGGTTTTTGCGACTGGTGTTTTCCGGGGAAAAGACCTCTTCACCACTTCTGCTCTCCTGATGAGAGAAAAATTTTCAAGTTGTGTAAAAAAGTGAGCAATCCGCTTAAAAATTTCACATTTTGGAAAATTTTCTTGGTATTAGGAGAGCAGAAGTGGTGAGGAGGTCTGGTTTTTGAGGCCGGCGTTTTCCGGGAAAAGGACCTCTTCACTACTTCTGCTCTCTTAATGACGGAAAATTTTCAAGTTTTGTAGAAAAAGTGAGCAACCTGCTTGAAAATTTCACATTTTGCAAAAATTTCTTGGTATTAGGAGAGCAGAAGTGGTGAGGAGGTCTGGTTTTTGCGGCTGGCGTTTTCCGGGAAAAAGACCTCTTCACCACTTCTGCTCTCCTAATGACAGAAAATTTTCAAGTTTTGTAGAAAAAGTGAGCAACCTGCTTGAAAATTTCACATATTGGAAAAATTTCTTGGTATTAGGAGAGCAGAAGTGGTGAGGAGGTCTGGTTTTTGAGGCCGGCGTTTTCAGGGGAAAAGACCTCTTTACCACTTCTGCTCTCCTAATGACATGAAAATTTTCCAAAATGTGAAATTTTCGGGCAGATTGCTCACATTTTCAGCAAAGTGTGGAAATTTTCTGTCATTGGGAGAGCAGAAGTGGTGAAGAGGACTTTTTTCCCGGAAAACGCAGGCCGCAAAAATCAGACCTCCTCACCACTTCTGCTCTCCTAGTACCGAGAAAATTTCCCAAAATGTGCAATTTTCGAGCAGGTTGCTCACTTTTTCCACAAAACTTGGAAATTTTTCATGTCATTAGGAGAGCAGAAGTGGCAAAGAGGTCTTTTCCCCGGAAAACGCCGGCCGCAAAAACCGGACCTCCTCACCACTTCTGCCCTCCTGATACCAAGAAATTTTTCCAAAATGTGAAATTTTTAAGCAGTTTACAACTTTTTCGACGAAGTTCGAAGAGCCAATTATCATCAGGGAAGCAGAAGCGTTGAAGAGGTCTTTCGACTTGAAAACGCCGCACGTGAAAATCGGACTTCTGCTTTCCTGATGCCCTGATCTTTTCCCAATTTGATAAATATTGAACCGGTTTTTCGAGATTTTCCCAAAGTTGAAAAATTCTTCAAAAAACTACTTTGAAGGCCCAGGAGGTATTAGGAAAGCAGCAAAGGAGTAAAGGAGAAACTGAAATACGCGAAATGTAGTACTGCAAATTGATATTTTATTAAAAGCAAGTATTAATAATTCTATTGCGAATTTTATTCCTTGAAAAAATTGGACGACGGCGATCATAACAGTTCTCTGACGTCACATATCCATGTTGAAGATGAAGAAAAAAATCTGCAAAGAAAAAAAGATTAGTGATTTGAAGATGCAATAATAGTTGTAATTTGTAATAGTATATTATTCAACAGGCGGTGCTTCGCGGTAATAATTGCTTCTTACTCATGAGCATGAGGATGCAGTTTGCCGTAAAACATCCGAATGAGTAATAGCCATTACCCGCGAGTAGAATACTATGCTTTATCCAGTCTTATTGAAAAATGCAGGCATGTATGCGCGTAATAATGCGTGCTTATTCAATATACAAGGGCTGTTTTAAATACAGTTTGTCAAGGGCTTTCAAATGACATACTGCAAGTCAAGTTCTGTGAGATATGGCTTCTGACATTTGATAGTGACACTTCGGTTTGACAGATTACAGCCAAAAACTAATCAGCTCATTCGACAGCGAGACCCTGTGTCTGTATACCAGATTTCAAGTCGATCGGGTCAACGATTTGGCAGCTATCGTATGAGAACAGTTTTCCTGCATCATCACATAACTTCCCCTCCCATTGACACTTGCCCGTGGCGTGGTCACGCGGGGTCATTATGGTGGTCACATAATTTTAAAGCAATGATGATACAACCCCGTCATCGCACAAAATCGAAAATTCAAATAAATTGCCTTTCTATAACCTTGCAAAAATTTTACTGGAAGACTTCGGCTTTGTGACACCTCATTTGAAAGGTGTTGCTTCCCTGAATCCAGTGCAATAGTTTTTTGAAGTTTTATCAATTGATCAACAAAAAAATCATAGCTTCAAACATGCGAAATAAATCCGATATTTCAAGATATTCAGGAATGAAAAATTGAAAAACGCTTGGACAGGTTAATTTTAATTTCAAGGGGGCTTCTTTTATTGCTATCCATGAACATTGACAGTTCAATCCTTCAAGTGGAGGGTGAACCACACTTACCGTCAGTTCCACAAAAAAGATGATCAGCGATCAAGGCTGATTGCAGATTAACTGAACTTTTTTCTGCTGAATGCTAGGCGATTACCCACAAAAAATGCCTGAAATCTGTGCTAGACCCATCATCTTTTCATTATTGAGGGATAAACCACCATTTACATTGATTAGTCAGCTACAAATTGACAAACAAAAATCGCGAATCAACTAATCTCGTATTCGTATTATGGGTTTTGTGGAACCCACGGTTACAGTCTTGAATGCAATAAGGAATTGAAACAATTCTGCTGGTGGTGAACAATTTGAACATCTAATTTGATGAAACTGATCTTTTCAACAGACCCATTTTTTCATTTCAAAATTCCAAGGATGGTTCGCCCTTTACCTCAAGGGTTGAAGTGACAATATTAAAAAATGGCAATAAAAGTATGAAATTGAAATTAACTTGTCCAAGCGTTTTTAATTTTCCATTCCTAAATGTCTTGAAATATCGTATTTATTTCGCATGTTTGAAGCTATGATTTTTTGTTGATTAATTGATGAAACTTCAAAAAAATTAGTGCACTGGATTCAGGGAAGCAAGATCTTTCAAATGAGGTGACACTTGCCCTATCATCCCTATTAACATTTCAGGGGTTGTCATCACAGCGCGAAGGGATAAGGGATGAAACAATACGGGAGTGAGATTGGTCATAAAAGATGTCCCCCTCAATGATGAAATTGACCTGTTTTTGAATTTTTTGGAAAAAAAAATCTGCTGGCCACAATCCCGTCTGTTTCGTTTTCAATGGGCCACCCTGCATAAAAATATACAGAATGTCGCATGAACGATTGTTTCTGACACCTTATTACAGGTTGTAGAAAATTTCACTTTTCAATTTTACAATTTTTCGTCTAACAAGAAGACGATTTTTCATCAGTGAAATTATTCTCGGCGACCTTCTCTATGTGTGATTCGGCCACTGCCACTGGCCTGGAGTCGTCTCTTTGCCCCACCGATGACACTTTGTGATACGTTCACCAAATTGGCAATTTCTCTTTGCCTTGTGCCATTCCGCAAGAGATTTGCCACGATATCGAGCTCACCTAGAGTTAATCTTTGCAACGGCAATTTGCTACTGATTATTTCAACATAAAATGAATCTCATAAATGAATTTTTTTGCGACACCCTGTATAGGTACATCCGAGGGTACATCAGATGGTTGAGAAGCGATACAATCCTTAATTTTGAAATCTGCGCAAAAAATCGTTCTAAAAATACCAAGTGGCATTGCTTGGCACAAAAAAAATCCAGTAGCGCCCGGATTTAATCAATTAATCGATAAAATGACTTTGGAAAGTGGAAAGGCTATATTTCGGTGAATATGCAACGGAAAGCGAAAAACTAAAAACTGACGAGTTACATAAGCTAGAGACTATACGATCCCAGTAAATATAGGTGTACAGGGTGGATATACAATCTCCTGCACGAGAGTAAACAAGCGAATATGCCTCATAGGCATGAGGCTCAGTAGCGCACTTCCTTTTTGAAGGATTAGTGAACGCAAGATGTTAAGTAATTAGGGTTCTCTACCGTTACTTGGGCAAAAAATTTTAATATGGCGGCCAAAATTTCGGCAGAATCATGAAATTCGGCTTGAAAATCAGAATGATCGTACTAGACAAGGGTAAGTTCCAAGATAATGAAAATCGTTCCACTAATAAGAGATTTCAATATGGAGGCCAAGATAGTGGCAGAATCATGTTTGGCTTGAAAATAGAAATTATCATACGAGACAAAGGTAAGTTCCAAGTTTCATGAAAATCGTTACACTAATAAGAGATTTCAATATGGCAGCCAAGATGGCGGCGGAATTATGAAAGCCAATCTGCCTATTTGGTCCTTGAGGACCTAAGCTATCCATCGGATAAAGTTCAATCTTTAAGGGCTGTAACTTTATTTCCCGAAGAGAAGTTCAACTTCATCGAAGTGCACAGGAGATCTCTGTTTTTTGATAATAATGATAACGATGTATGGATAACAAAAATAGTGCCCATTGGCCACCCTTGGGAAGATCAGCTATTAATCGGAAAAAAGTTCCAAGACTCTTGTTTCAATTCTCGAGAAGGAGTACAGCGTCTTAATTTCTGCACGGACTCGGACAGACAGACAGACAAACCGGCCACATAAGCGTCATTCTGTTACTTATATAAAAAATGTTTTCCAACTGATTTCGACCTCCTGAACACGAATATCGGGCTCATTTTTGAATTGGTACATTTCTTTTTTATCGAAAAACCGAAAAAATGGTAATCTGTCACATGATTTTTAGTGACACCTACCTACTTTTTTTTTTGTTATTGAGCGAACATGTTTCGTAGTTTGAGTGCCATTATCCTTCAGGTACCTATTGGCTATTTCAAAATGGTCAAATACTATTTCGGCACGTATAATTTTTGTAATTGTTCATAATTATTTCGGCAAAATTTTTCTTCATTCGCGTAGAAGGCCATGAGCTACCCATTCAAGTTGAAATATTTCCTGTATTGAATTTCGTTTAGTTCGGAGGAAAGGATATCAAGCACCAGCAAGCAACGAATAATCATTTGCGGCCGAGCCGTAGCTTCGGAGTCATTTTCAAAAATTGATAACTATTGGCCTGTACCTCGCACTGATGTGAAATTTTCATTAAAATGAAGTTCAAATCATCCTCTAAATATAACTCGGCATATGTATTATTGTAAAATGAAAAGATCGGGTACTTCCTCGCATGTGATAACTTTCGAGATCAGGCCGGCTTCTGAAATGCAGCATTCAACGGCGATGCCGCGCCACACTAAATTGTTAATATTGTCATTGTTTATTTGTATTTCATCAAGATTTTTCTTGGTTCGGGATACTAGGTCATGAGCTACCCAACGGAGTCAAAGTTTTTCGTGAAAACCTTTTCGTCTAGGACTAGATGCTGTGACGGACGGACGGACAAAAGCGCGTTTGGAGAAGTGCGCTAAAAAGAACAAAACTGAACGACTTTTTCCATCACCCTGTATATTAGACATATCCATGTGAATTTTGACGAGGACTTACTGAAGTCCTTCTTGAAAGTATTGACATTTTCCTTCAAAACAGTGCAAGCGGTTTCACAATCGAGTGATTTTCAAGAATTTTCTGGCGATATTTGTGAGCAGTTTATAATCGATTGAAATTTTCATGTTACATTCCCTCACTGATACTTCATGAAAAGCCGTAGCAAGTAGAAAAAAATCCAGGACCGGACTGAAAAAGAAATTATTTAAGTTTTCGTGTCCAAAATTACCATTATTGAGCGAAATTCAGAAAAATAGTTACCATATTCATAAAGCTGAGAAAAAACTCTACACAAATGGCTCTTCAGGTCTGACGGCACACTTGAGGTTTTCGGGCAAAAAAATTGGAAAACAGCTTATGCACTAGAGGTGAAACTTTTACCGGGCATAAAAATTGAAGAAGTTTGATATGATCTACATAAATACTCCAGTTCCATCAAATCTTCTGCTTAGACAACATAGCGTCTACCGAAAAGCATAATTAAGAAGAAACAGGGTTGTACTAATTGAAATTCCAATCAATTGTTTTTGCTCCTTGATCAAGCTATTAGCTAGAGTTTTTGTATTATTTTTCCTAAATTTTTGTCAGTAAGATTCTTTTCAACTAATTCATAACATTTGCGCATGAGTTTCAGAGGTTTGTAATAATTAACAAATAAGAAAAATCAGCAACAATTTGTTATTCTTGATGAATAATGAATCCATGATGATGATTGGGTATTATCTGTCAATGCGTAGTAGTCTTCGATTGTCAGTTCGGTAAGTCTGAGCGAGGTGGTCATCATGATGCAAGTCATCAATTTTAGAGTAGATTGCACTTAATTAACGTTCTAGAGGAAATCGAGATACATTTTCCAATCAGTCAGCCTCAAAATAAGGGTGGTCCTATTAAGGAATCCTCCACCATTCTACACCACATGTGAGAAAAGGCATTTGAAGTTTGTTGCACAATGGCGTAGTCAAAATTTTCACGAAGATGAAGTGTTATTTTTTTTTAATTAGTTACTTTTTTTTTGTTCCGCGTTTTTGGAAAGAAAGATCGATTTCTCAATCAATTACAATCCACCGGCAGATGACAAAACAAGAGATAGATACCTACACACGTTTTTCGCTCTCATGTAATCCAATTTGAATTTTTACTCTGACTGTTTTATTCTTCATTTAAATCAATTTTTCCCGCCTCAAGATGGTTGCCAAATCCAAACTGAGATAAGCAGTGACCAATGGGCCCATTCATAAGAATAGTCAATGTGAAGCGTTCTATTAATTTAATAAAATGTTATCATATTTCATTAACTTTTTAGTTCAGTTTTCAACTCCCTACTAGCTCAATTCTACGAAGGCGTAGAAGGGCCAACAATAATTTAACAAAGTTAAAGCAAATTGAGCTTGATCATTGCAATTTCAACCTAAACAATTGTAACTTCGAACTTACAATTGTAACTTCGAACTTACATTGTAACTTCGAACCTACAATTGTAACTTCGAAATTACAATTGTAACTTCGAACTTACAATTGTAACTTTGAACCTACAATTGTAGCTTCGAACTTACATTGTAACTTCGAACCTACAATTATAACTTCGAAATTACAATTTTAACTTCGAACTTACAATTGTAACTTTGAACCTACAATTAAGATTGTAACTTCGAACCTACAATTGTAACTTCGAAATTACAATTGTAGGTTCGAAGTTACAAGTTCGAAGTTACAATGTAAGTTCGAAGTTACAATTGTAAGTTCGAAGTTACAATGTAAGTTCGAAGTTACAATTGTAAGTTCGAAGTTACAATTATTTAGGTTGAAATTGCAATGATCAAGCTCAATTTGCTTTAACTTTGTTAAATTATTGTTGGCCCTTCTACGCCTTCGTACAATTCTGATGTTTTATGAAGAGTAAAATGATGTCGAAGGAATAAACTGACGATTCTCTTAGTATTTTTTCTGAATTCTCGTAATCCGACAATAATTTTCCTCCAAGTTCAGAAATGATTGTTTTCAGTGAAAAGGAAACAAGAAAATCAAAATTTCACTATTTCTGACTCTAAACTTTTTCCTACGTCATTCAATTACAGCAGTCCACAAAAATGATGGAACTGGAGTATTAATGTGGATCGTATCGATCTAAACTGCGCACCAATTGAAATGGGCCACCCAAAAATTTCAGTCGAATTCAAAATGTCGTAGCTTCAAAGGAAGTTGACTAATTTTAAAACTTTTTTATTCCTTGGATAGCTCATTTATTGTGCTATAAGATGCTACATTCCATTGTTGGTACAATATTTTGTTATCATTTATACAGGGTGTTACATTGAGGTACTGCAAAATTGTAAAAGTTTGGATCCCTCCCAATCGACAAAAAAAATTCACCCAAAAATAAAATTTCAAATGACACTACCTACCTTGCAATACATCAAATTGAAGAAAATTGAATTCTGTAACACCTCACCTACTAGCACCTTGACGAAACGTCACTCCCGTCGCCCATTGCGGTTTGCAGACTGACGGGGAGACGAGCAGTTGAACTCCTGGTAAGCAGCGAGACAGTCGTTTTGGTTTTGTTTCAATCATTTCGCCCTTCCCAGTCTCACAGTTTTCAACCCGTCTAATTCCCTTGTTCCTTTCAGTTTGTGAAGCCGAGAATCAACGCCCCCCTGACCAAGAGGACCACCTACGCCGTTAAATTACTCAAATACCTACCTTTTCGTTGTAGCAGAGTGCGACGAATAAACTACTTCATTTGTTTTGTGTTAATGGTGCATCTTTTTACACCATGGCCCTCTCGCTCTAAGCTAGCCAAAAGGAGCAGCTCCTACAATTCTCTTTTTGAAAAAGATATTTTGAAAAATTTCAACTCTACCCCCCTTCTCCCTAAAAATTCTCTGAGTGTCCCTTTCAATATTCTGGACCCCTCAATTCTCTTGAGTTTAGTCAGCATCATCCTGAATAGCTTAAAAGAAGAGATTTTTTTGTGGAAAAAATGCCACCCAAATTGACCCCATTGCTCTCCCCCACCTCAACTTTAAAATTCAACAAAATACTACCCAATTTGTGATATATCAAATTAAAGGAAATTGAATTTTCTTTCTAAAAACTTTTTTTTTTGAAATTTCCAAACCCTCCCCCATTTAACTGGACATTTGGAGTATTTTAGTAGGAGAACGGGGGTTTTACAAATTTCGAAAAAAATTGTGTTCAGGGAGAGAATTCAATTCCCTTCAATTTGATGTATCATCAAAGTAGATATTGTCATTTTAGATTTTTAAGGTGAGGAGGGGGGAGCGAAAGGGTGAATTTGGGTGGCAAAAATCCATTAGTAACAGCACGTGACAGTTTGAATGCCCTGTTTGTATTCATTGTTGGACTTTTTCGTTACCTAAGTGACGATAACTTTTCAGGTGAATGGGGCCGATTTTCTTCATTCAAACATGCAGGAGGACTATTGATTTTGACGCCAAAAGTTTTTACCCAAATGACCCACAAACCCAGTTTTACCCACAAACTGATTTCAGAATACTGGCCATTTTTGGGTAACTTTTGGTAGAGCCCCCTGTTTCAAGTTTTGATCTTGAACAAATTTTTATCCTGTATCGTCCTGACTTGAAGTTTTGGCTTCAACACAAGCCCCATAGGTTGGAGATCGGTCAACATTGAGAAAAGTTATCACCGAAAGCCTGAAACACTACTTTTTCCCGTTTTCTGTGTAATTAGAGGAGATGGGGGTAAACTTGAAAAACCATTCCGAGACACCGATATACCAGTTTCCCAGAACAGGTTAGAAAAATTTTGAAATTAGTCAACCTCCTTTGAAGCTACGATATTTAGAATTCGACTGAATTTTTTGGGTGGCCCATTTCAATTGGTGCGCAGTTTACTTCGATTTTTATGCCCGGTGAAAATTTTACCTCCAGTGCATAAGCTGTTTTCCATTTTTTTTTTGGCCCGAAAACCTTAAAGAAATGGCGTGTGCCGTCAGAATTGAGAAGCCATTTGTCTAGAGATTTTTCTCAGCTTTATGAATTTGGTAACTTTTTTTTTGAATCTTGCCCAAAAAAGGTACTTTAAAACCTAAATAAATTTTATTTTAGTCCGGTCCTGGAATTTTTCTCTACTTGCTATGGCTTTTTATAAAGTATCAGTGAGGGAATGTAACATCAAAATTTCAATCGATTATACGAAACCGTTGCAGAAATCTTGAACTTTGAAAATTGTGACTAAAAGTACAAAACACCCTGTATCTTCGTAACCAATGGACAAAAAAAAAAATTTTCTCTTGTTGGTCTCAACTCATCTTAGAGTCGTCTATCCAGTGTTGAAGTTTGTCACATAGATCACGGAACAGCCTGTATAGAAAACAGTGCCGGCCTTAAGGTGCGTTCAGTCAGCTTATTTAGCCGCAAGTTTTAGTTTTAGTCGTAAGCGCAGCGATGCTCATTGGCTGTCATGAACCAGCCTCCTCAGATCAGCCAATAAGCGATGCTGCGCTTACGACTAAAATTAAAACTTGCGGCTAAATAAGCTGACTGAACGCACCTTTAGCAGTTTTGGCGCCCAGGGCAAGAATGCGAAACCGCCGCCCCTATCTTGGGTCCGCGAGCGAAGCGAGTAAAATTGAAGTAATTCTTGTGCAATAATGAAGCTTTATGTGCTTTTACAGAAGCAGATTCGGTGATCGCCACTGACAAGTCTTTTTTTGCTTTCGTAAATTATCAATTTTTCTAATTTCAACCGCGATTTTTCCGCCCCTATGAGCTGGCGCCCCGAGCGATCGCCCGTCTCGCTCTACCCTAAGGCCGCTACTGATAGAAAATCGTGGAAACAAAAAAATTCCCCGCTGACTGAAAATCACGATGCATTCATAGCCGATGAAAATGTTTATAAACGAAATAAATAAATAAATAATAAACTATTGTTTCTCAATCGCTGTCACACTGTAAGAAAGATCTGGATATGTACTTCAATTTAAAGAAAAAATTGAACACATAGCTTTATTAGATCAAAAGATATGATGATAGGTTGATATGTATGCGTTTTCTCTATTTTAGATGAGTGCCGCGACTTGTGCATTCTTTATTTTTGTTAAAGATTGTTTAGATTTGACCAATCATCTTTAAACGTCGTCGTCGGTATAAACCCGCAATAATTGAGATTCGATTAACGAAAGAATGAACTGGATATGTTCAACCGTTCGGAAGATACGGAATATTTAGGTGAATTTTGTTAAACGAGGGGTTAAAAAAAACGAGGAAAATAATCACGGAAAAAAAAAATAAAAAAGCGGCCACAAATAGCCTCCGCCACTACGTTTGGCGAGGCTTAAGAATCACGCATGAATAAGTTATTCGAGTAAGGTATCAATTTATATGTTTTCGAGGTCGCTGGACTCATTTCACTCATCGAAATCACCATATCTAACAAGATTATTCATTTTGGGTCAGGGTAAATGAACCACCCCCAACATTTAAAGTGACACTTTCAAGATTTGAAGTAAATATAGAAAGAACAATATGCAGCTACTTACATCTGAATAATCTCTTTTTTGATGATAAATAAAAATTACTCATGTAACTACACCTTTGAAGTCACAATAATCCCTGGAATTCCCAACCACACCCTTAATGGGAGGGTCTTGAATAACCTAGCTTTCCTTGTATCGTAGGAAAGCGCTTTAAAAATGTTTTTAAATGGTATAATAGTATATTATTCAACAAGCGGGTAATAAATGCTTCTTACTCATGAGGATGCAGTTTGCCGACACGAGCCTTGGCGAGTGTCGTAAAGCATCCGAATGAGTGACAGCCATTACCCGCGAGTAGAATACTATGCTTTATCCAGTCTTATTGGAAAATGCAGGCATGTATGCGCGTGATAATGCGTGCATTATTCAATAGGATTGGATAAAATAGTATAATGCCTACTTAATAATAGGTGCTTTCCTTTTACCACAAAACTCACTGATCTGATCTAAGTTAGAGAGAGAAAAAGCGAGAAATCACATGCGCGAAAGTGAGATACCACTAACAAATTAGGTCAGAATACTAAGTTTAGGTTGTAAAAGGGAAGCACATATTATTTTATGTGCTGTAGTTATGAATAGATAAGTATTATTTCCCGTTCACTTTTTATTTTCAGTGAAATGACTTTACCCAAGAAATGATTTTTTGCCCAAAAGTTTGAATTATTAAATAATAATTTATACGATTCTTCAGGGATCTGACTGGAAAACAAATTTTCATTCCAATATGAATACGTCATATCAAATTTCGTACTCGTTTCGTCATTTCCTCTTGGCAAGTTTCGGAGACAAGAGCAGCACCAAGTCCCCCTCCAAGGGGCTCAGGTCCCTTAAGATGCATTTTTCAATCCACCTTTATTTAAACGTTTCTACCTGTTTTGAGTCCAAAAGAACACAGATAGTGTTATTGCTCTGATATCTGATTCTGTATTTAGGATTTGGAAATTTTGGGAGAATCGTCTCAGGTGAAGTTTTTTTAAAGTGATTAATCTCCAAAACGGTACGTGCGTCGGATCAAAATGGTACAAAGAGTACTTTTTCTCATAAACAACTCTGATTTTTAGCGCATTTTCCATCTTGATGAAAATCGCTATTGCAACCGCTTTGTCCGTCCGTCCGTCCGTCCGTCCGTCCGTCCGTCCGTTCCTCGAACTCCTCCCAAACTAGACGACCTAGCTTTCTAATTTTTTCGCTGTTACATAGCTGCCACTCCCAAAGGAGGGCTAGGCTATATTGGATCTCTATATTGCGCCGCCAACATAGAGAAAACCGCCCCCGATAAACTTGAAATAACATAATATTGCACTTTCTACCAGACCTGATGCTCTGGTGTTCTCATTTTTTGAATGATACATAGTTGCCACTTATAAACGTAAGCCAAGAAACATTCCGTCATCAATATGCGCCGCCGACATGAAAAAACTGCTAAAAACCGCCCCCAATCACTTTAAAATAAAAAACATAAACCCGAAGACATAGCGATCTGATTCTTTCGGTATATAAATAGCCGACTAAAAATGGGAAAGGATAGGCTACTTTTGGTTAGTCGCCGCCCCCAGATTCCGCCCCCAAACGATAAAAAGTGCAACTTTCACAAATGTCACTGATTTAGATGTTCCCTCAAACATTTAGGAACTGCCAACTCAAATTGTGCAACATTTGCTCAGCCGAACGCTGCCGCTCCCACACGCCGCCCCCAAAGTAAGAGATAAATGAAAAACATGAACCCAAAGACATAGCGATCTGAGTTTTTCGCTATATGGATAGCTGACTGAAAATGGGAAAGGATAGGCTACTTTTGATATGGCGCCGCCTCCAGCTTCCGCCCCCAAAAGAAAAAAGTGCAATTTTCACCAATTTTCACTGATTTAGCTGATACTGTTACCTCGAACATTTGGAAACTCTTGACTCAAACTGTGTAAGAATTTATTTGCTAAACTCTGCCGCTCCCACACGCCGCCCCCAAAGTGAGAGATAAATGTAAAACATGAACCTGAAGACATAGCGATCTAATTCTTTCACTATATTGATAGCTGACTGAAATTGGAAAAATATAGGCCACTTTTAATTAGCCGCCGCCTCCAGCTGCCGCCTCCAAACAAAAAAAATGCAACTTTCACAATGTACGTTCACAATAATGCCTCTTTGAGAAAATGCGCTACTGAGACTCACGCACGTGAAGGCATACTCACTTGTTTAGATCTTCTTATCAAATCTTTCTCATTATCTATTCATATGTAGAGGTCAAACCAAATTTTGACATTTTATCTTGCCAAGTTTCGGAGATATTTACCCACAAAAAACCATCATCAGGTTTCTCCCTTCAAAGGGCTTCAGCTCCCTTAGGAGGCATTATTCGACCCATGTTTACAGGAAGTCTTCTTCCTATTTTTTGACGTAGAATAAGCTGGCCAAATTTTGCGGTCTAATTTCGAGACACCTGCATACTTGCAAAATTTGATTTACGGGCGCATTTATTGAATTTCAGACCACTGTGCCATGGTGTAAAGAAAGTATAAAAATTTCAGAGATCTTGGACAATAGCAAAGTTGAAAAAAGTTCAAGAAGCGTTTCTATAACAGTCCTTCACCATTGTCTAAAATTCCCAAGACTTTTATACAATTATTGAAGTATTTATTCAGAGGTTCTTACCTTTTATCAGCACCGTAGTATCGCTGTAGAGAATGTAGCTCTCCAATCGAGGTTGTATAGAAGTCCACATGAAGTAGCTCCTGCTCAAAGGTGGTTTCTCGTACTGTTCCCAATCCTTTCACGTGTATACAGCTTCAAAGATGCAGCCAAATACAGCTGTTTTACAATCGTCTGTCTGCAGATTTTCATTTACACCTCAGGCAGGCTCTTGAAGAATTCTGAATTCAGCTATAGGTGACAACATAATATTGTATTAGTATTTATGGATCTTTATTTTTTAAACTGAAGAGACAGCCAATCATGCATGCTACTTCAACTATTCGGAATATTCGTTATTTTTCATTTCCTACAACATAAACTGGGCCAAAAATAAAGTGAACAACCTCGAAATTTTGTCGAGGATTGCTCAAAAAAAAGACTGATTTTGTAAATTTTTGTGGTGCTCGATAGAGTAATGTTTTGACTACAAGGTGCCATCTTAGATCTTCCAATTCTTTACCGTTGACCCTATATGATGTAATAAATAAAGAGCTATTCAAACCAATTTGTGCGAATCAAATAGCCATTTCAATGTTGTTCACACAAATTTTGCCTTCTTGAACAGCATCCGCTACTGGCACATCTTGTGCGAATATACCGGGTGTTTCGGATTTAAGTCGCGTCCTTTCAGGAACTGATGGGAAACTTCAAAAGAAGTAGACTCTCTCAAAACAATATATGTCAGAAACGAGTAATAACGGAGATATAGGCGTTCAAAGTTGAACTTTAAAAATCGTTTTTTCGTCATAGCTTTGGAATTTCTTGACCGATTTTGTTCGAATTTAAATCAAAGCTTACTGAAATAAGTCGGTATTGAACACCAATAACGCGTTCCATCAAACATTTTCAGGGGCTTGGATAATGGGGGGTGCCCACGCTTTTTTACCCCTAGTTTTTACCCTCTCAGGTAATCTTGTAAATTGTTGATATTTTTAAATTTCACGTTCAATTTGGAAGAATAAGTTACTCTTGCGGAAATTTGATAAGAGGCTTTGTTCTCGAGATATTTGAGGTTGAAACTTCGAAAAACATCTCGAAAACACCATCATCGCACTTTCAAAAGCCAAAAAAATAAAATCCAAGACAACTAATGATTCCTTTATTGAAATAGGTTTCTAGGTGTTTTAAGTTGATAAACCATGAGTTTTTCTAAGAAACGAGAAGTTTTTAGGAAAAAACACTTTTTGGGCCCTTGAAAGTGGATATTTTGATGTGTTTTTCGTAGTTTCAAACCCAAATATCTTGAAAACAAAGCATACAATCAAAATTTGACGAGAGGACATTTTCTTCCAAATTGAACGCAGAATTCAAAAGTATGAACATTCTACAAAATTACTTGAAGGGGTGAAAAATATGGGGGAAAAAGCGGAGGCATCCCTCAATATCCACGCCTCTGAAAATTTTTGATGGGACGCGTTATTGTTGTTAGATACCGACTTATTTCAGTGATCTCCGGTTCAAATTTTAACAAAATTGGTTGAGAAGTTTCAACATTATGACAAAAAATCGATTTTTCAACTTTGAACGTCTATATCTCCGTTAATATTCGTTTCTGACATGTATTTTTTTGAGAAAGTCTACTTCTTTTGACGCTTCCCATCATTTCCTAAAAGGACGCGATTTAAATTTGAAACACCCTGTATACTACCAAAATATTTCAATATTTGAGCCTGCTCAAGCTGCTATAGAATGCAAGAAAGAACCTCACAATTTGGATTCGACAGATTTAGCTAACTTATTATTTAATCAATGATTTTTTTTCTGTTCTGAAGTTCTGAACCGAATCTGATCCAAACTCAAATCATCAGTGAAGTATTTAAGTATTTATTTGAAGGGTCTTACCCTTTTGAACAGCACAATCATCACTAGGGAATGATGTAGTTCCTGACGATTGCCATCCGGGAAGAGCTTCATGCTCCACTGCATCTACCACCTCCAATAAGGCTAAGACCTAAGGCTGTTTGTGCGATTCCACTGAAGAAATTTGTCGTTAGTTGGATGTTTCGGTCACTCCAGCTCGACAAGATGAGGAGTGAACTTTCAAAGTTGGAGTGATTCTGGGTGCAAGTGATGTAATCAAGTTCGATTCAGTACTTGCGGACTTCTTTCGAGGACGACCTTTTCCCCCGTATCTGGTCTTCAAAGGTGTCAATTGTTGAGCGGTGAGCCGGTTGAGACCCTCGACAAACTCTTGACCTCTAGCTCTGGGACTTGGCGTGAAGACAGTAAAGACACTGTAGAAATCCCTGAAACAAGATCTATTATGAACGAAACTTGAATAAAAGAAGAGAACTATCATTAGACCTTAGAGGATAGTACAAGACACTGAACAAGATGCTGTAGGTATTTACCTACCAGAAAAAAAATCGATTCATGTATCACCAAATGGTTGGGTCCCGAGAATCAAACTATTTCAATCGTATTACGAAAATTAACGTCGTTATAAAATGTGAGCACAATTTACGGCAGGAAGCAGAAAAGTGTTTTCGCAGAAAAATCAAAACAAAAGTCAAACTTCAAACTAGTTGGCCGTGGTGGGAGGAAGTTGGGGGATTTCCCAATGTTGCCAATGGCAGGATTCAAAATTTAGCCATGTCAAAACTTGGTAATCGGTAGCGTCTACGCCAAAAAGAGAAAAATAAATCAATAGACTTTAGGAAAATGGTGCAAGGGTAACAGATTAATATGAAATTGTAATGTATGAAAGTATGAAATTGAACTTCAAAATTTGTAACAGAAATTAGTTGCAAACTTGCAAATCACGAGTATAGTGGCGGACTGGCGCCACCTTCGAGGCAATGACAGAACCTGCATAGGCACCACTGCAATGGTAAAGCAGGTATGTTTTTTGTAACAAACGATAGCAAGTAGCGTCATCTAGGCAAAACTACGAAAGAGCCATACAGATCGCGTTCTGTTGTTCTGGAAGCTCACAGAAGATTTCTTCCATACTGATTCTCTAATAAATAGAGCCTAGCGCCATCTCGGAAGTAATAGCTGAATGTGGCAGTAATCTTGAATGCTTGTGCTGTTTGATTTACAGCGGTCTCGTATTAAGAATATCGAACTTGAACTTGAAGTGCCATCTCGAGAAGACCAACCTAATCACTTCAACCAATAATAATGCTGCAGATTCCTTCCTACTGGGACTTGGGACTCTTGAGAGTCTTAGGGCCATGGAGGAGGAGAACTCTTAGGGCCGATATTTCCATCTCCGGATAAAGTTCCCGACCCGACAACTATCCGCCGGACAACTTTATCCGGAGAGTTGTATCTGAGCGTCTTTCATTCGATTTTAATCTACCGGATTGCTGTATGACGGATAAACGTTATACCGCATAGTTGGCATAACAACAATGGCATAACTAAGGGGAAGTTTCTAAAACGCAGGCGGTCTGCAAATTGCAGGCGGGAGGCAGGGGCCCTCCGAGGGGGTTGATTTTTTGCACAGAGGTGCTGCTAAAGCCGCAGCATCCCCTCCCCAAAAATCAACTCCCTACTGCCAGCCGAAGGGTAGTTTTGAAGAATTTATCTGAATATCGCCCAATGCAGGCAACCAAGAATACACCACACAAAAATTGGACGATATGGGACCACTGGTACTATATCGATTTATTCAATTTTCATACCGACACCCTCACCTGAGAAATACTGTAGGGCCCAGTATTCACCCAGAAACTACCCCCCCCCCCCTTTCCCCTTCTCACTCCTGTTGAACGATTACAGTAGATGATGGAGATGAAATTGAATTCACCCCCGCTACCTAATTTGCAGACGGGCTCATATCTTTGAAACGAAAGGCAGTAGCGCCTTGAAACTCTACGAATATGTTCCAACAGGTAGAGGCCGAGGTAGCGGAATTGAAATTTTTTCGTTGACAGCACCCCTTCGAGGGGGTGGTTTTTAAAAATCATCCGTGAGCCTGTCAAGATAATTGCCCAAAATCAACCCCACAGGACACGTACAGCAGGAGCAGCAGCTGAAAATGTGAATTCACCCTCACTACCTAGTTTGCAGACGGGCTCATATTTTTGAAACAAAAGGCACTTATAGCGCCTCCAAAATTTGCTAAGATGTTCGACAAGTAGAGGTCGAGGACGTCTGCTTCGCGAAACGATCTCGGCGTCTGATTTCAAAGTCGGCCCCGACGTCATATTTCCACGAAGTTTCCGACGTTTCATTTCTACGACGATGCTGACGTTCGTCGGAACTGTTTGAATAGGCGAAATTCAGTGCCATTTCTGCGCTGGCGCAACCATGCTAGGGGATTTGAGAATAGTGCCGTATGGTAACACATGTAAAAAGCGTAATTTCAACATTGTATATTATTGAAACGGTTGGAAATGGAACTTTCAAATAAGCTATGGAAAAAAGAGTGTTTCTTGATCTTTCATTGTGTTCAAGACCAGCAATGATGGATCAGTTTTAGATACACAAGGAGCGAAAATATGGTAACGTGTTTATCAGTTGGTGTGTTTTTGAAAATACCGCCCTACTTCTAGTATTCTTCTCTGCCTTACGGTTGCCGTCCTGTCTGTCAATGGCATGAAACTGCATGTAAACAAATGGTAACTAAAATTTTACCGGGTTATATCACGGGTTATATGTATAATATATCAGAAGTTTTGTGTTTCCTGTTTTTTTTCCAAAAATGACGGGCAGTTTGTTGAGTGCCTGGCTGCAGAAACCGTACGAAAAAAGAACATTACAGTTTCATTTCATGTGTGTTCCCAAAAAACATTACCTTCTAGGCAACCAGTTATACACTGAAAACGGCTTTTTCCTTCTTTTCGGAGCACTATACGCGCGGAATTAATTTTTTCGACAGCAATGCACATGGACAACATCATCCCGCATAATCTAGCATGGAAATCAGGAGTTTCTTGTCATCTATTTTCCTTTGTTAAATCGATGGCTAAAAATCTGCAGGTTTTGACTTTTCCTAGCTCGCGCAGACGCATGAGTTCCATCCTCTAGCTTTGCAAACCTACAGCGCATGTCGTGCCTTTGAATATCGCATAGCAGCATACAAGTATACAGTTTGAGCCCATACAACAACATTTGAACCTGTTGAACATAAAAGTGAGGTTTGGAGACACTATACCGGGTGGGCCTATAGGTCGCGGGAACAAAAATGGCGTGAAAAGACAACAAACACGCAAATATAAATAAATATTGCGCCTCTTAGGCTATATAGCTATATGGCCCTAAGAGGCGCAATATTTATTTGTACAGGGTGTTTCAGTGACCTTGCATAATACTTCGGGAGGTGATTCCTCTCAAAAAAATTGGTCAAAAAATAAGAGTACATTTTTTTTCTCAAGTGCTCCCTGAGGGAGTTACAGCTTTTCAAAGGTACAAAATGCAACAAAGTTTTCAATTATTTGCTCAAGAACTGTCAAAAGTAAGAGCTTTAGATTTGATTTTTTCTATAGATTCGTTCAATCCAAAACTTTTATTCCTCTTGCATTTTTTCTGTAGGATGCTGAAGTAAATGTGAAAAACACGGACGTGTCATGAATAATTTTCAACATAATCCCAATCCCCTCTAATTTCGCCGCCACTGGTTAGATTTGTTTAGAACTTAGCACGTACATTTGCACTGTTGAGAAACTTCTCTATACCAAATTTGAAGTTCCTACCTTTGACGGTTTTTCAGCAAATAATTAAAAACTTTGTTTAACTTCGTATCTTTGAGGGGCTGTATCTCCCTTAGGAAGCATTTCAGGTAAAATGTTACTCCTACTTTTTGACTTATTTTTTTGAGAGGAATCACCTCCCAAAGTATTATGCAAGGTCACCGAAACACCCTGTATTTGCGTGTTTGTTGTCTTTTAACATTGCTCTACTCGGCTTGAGTATACATGTGTACCATCGATGCTCTTGGCGACGGTGTTGCTTTACGTGGAATTCTGTTAATTCCCTCGCATGCCTGATGCCTTGAAATATAGCATCTGCGGAATGCCTTTGATAGATGGCGCCGCTTGGAGGACTCACATATTAGGAGTTCTCTTGGGTGTATATTACCATATAGCGAATTCACTTGGCGGCACTGGCACGGAACTGGCTCTAACTGCACATGTGCAGTTGGACGGTGCTATTTTCAAGGCGTATCCACTTGACATCGCACGGTATCCGTGCAACTTTATAAATGTATTCACTTGAGACGCACCGAACCCGAACAGTTCCGAAAAATGGAACTGTCTCTTGAGTCAGTGCAAGGGCTAGAATGGTAAGGCCTGCCAACCTTACAATGTGAAATACCCTCTTCTTTTGGCAACATTTCCTCCTGTTTTGTTTTATTGGTTATGTTAGCAAATAAATAACGCGCCGCACAATGCATGCCCAGAAAAAACTTATTTTGGGATACAAGTTTCTGCAAATCGCTTCAGACCTGCTAAGTAGCAGTAGCAGCAGCAGTTCTGACGAAGAGGTGGAGAACGGTTGACGCTAATATGTACTGCCAATCTAAAACTGTCAATAGTCCCTACGTCATTTCAAATTTACGCGCCATTTCTACAACGCTAGCAGTCGCTCGGCACCGAATCGGATCAGTTGCTTGACAAGTACCGCCCTAGTTCGGTTCGGTTCGGATTTTCAGTCGGAACTGTATGAGTGTGGTGCGCACTCAAGTGAATTCGTCAATAGTCTTTTTCGAGCGAATAACCGTTTGTAATCGGTTGGTCATTAGCGGTTGACATTAGATTGACAGATACTGTCATTTTTTTGACATCTGACATTTCTCGCTAAAACGTTGCGGTTATAACTTTGGTTATCAGCATTTGGCGGGAAAACAGTAAATTTATTTGAAGGAGAAAATTCTGCGGTACTTGGCGGTACCGGCAAGGGAATAAAAACTTAATTGACCATATTAATTATTCAAAGCGCAGTCGCAGATCGGGGAGAGAGACAACCACATGTGCTGGGTTGAAACTTCCATAAGAATATGCATGTTAAATGACTTTGTAAAATGATCAATTCAAGGTGCAAATTGACAATTTCAACGAATGTATAACATAGCAAGTGTGTAAAAAGAAATACCTGATCTACTTTTCACCATAATGAAATGGAAAATCTTGCTGTGAAGTTTATGCGAAGCATTTTAAAATGGGGTTTTTTGAATCCAAAACAATTTCAAATTAGTCGCCATATTTTATTGCACAACTTCCGCTCACGAGAATTTTGACAGCGCTTGAAAGCGAACCGACCGTCAGCCGTCACGTAAAAGTATGGTTAAAAAGGTTAAAACGTCCCAAGAATAAAGAAAACACCTTGAAATCGTAAATTCTGACAGCGACAGCAAAGTTCCGTTTTCTATGCATGCTGTGGCGCGCGAGATCTACTGCAGTACGCATGGTCACAGGCACATACCTAACTTACAAATGACTAGTGGAAGGGGAAAGTGAGAATAATTAATATGGTCTATTTCCTGGAAACTTTTTGCTTTTGTCTGAAATATTGGTATCCTAATTTAAAACCCCTGAAAAATGTGAGTTACGGCTAGAAAACAATTTAAAAACTCCAACTTTTACGGGTCATATCTCGGTAATGAAGCTACAATTAAAAACACGGCGTAAATGGCACTTTTACGCAAGGAGAATTCCTGAATCCCTCCTTAAAGTTTGTAACACCAGCTTGAAAACACCCTGTAGAATCCGTTCAAAACTTGAATCATAGATCATAGGGGTTAACCATAGGCGGCCATCGGACATCTGGATTAGGTACCCGATGTTCTTGTGGGTCCATCGCAGAGGAGTCCATCGTCTTCGATTCTTCTTCCCTTATCGCCAAGTCAAGTTTTTGAGGTTAGGTTAAGTACGTCTGACGTTTGGAAATTTTGGACTGCTGCTTCTTTCAAATCTGTTGCCGCCACAATTTGTCCCCCCACCATAACAATAACCAGCCCCATGACCAGGATTGCGTTCGAGAACTACACTATTCTGCGATTCTCACATTTTTCGAGTAGGGGTATCAAGTAAGGCAAAGTAACTACCACTTTCCGAACGATTTTCGCTGTGCTGGAAATGTCACTGTCAATATCACTGATTGGCTATCGCAGTGCTGTTTAGTTTCAAAGTGAAGTAAGCTTTTCTGATGAAGTACCCGTTTTTATAGGTACTGCCTACCACGCAAGTACCCAATCGAAACGATTATAATCGAAATAAAAAAAAAGTCTGACAGAGAAATATGTGGGGTGCTGAGGTGCGCATGACGAGTAACTTTCACAGCGCTTGGAGGTGCTGCGAATTTTGTCACTTCAACGCGACACGTTTTGAGTTCTCGAACGGTTTACTGCGTTACCGATAGTGCGCACAGAAGAGATCTCGAACGGTCATTTCTGCGACAATCGCAGAATAGTGTAGTTCTCGAACGCAACCCAGGTTATGAAATGTATAACCGGTGATGATATCAAAATGACGGCACTTCCTTTACCGCTTATAACCAATCCTCGCTCAAACGTCAAATTCTATAACCAAGTGTAACCGGTCATGAACGGTTATTCGCTCGAAAAAGACTCATGAGTTGGGCGCTTTCCATTTAAAACATTTGTGTCGGTTTGTGTCAGCTTGTGTTAGCTTGTGTCGATGAAACAAAGGAACACAGATCAAATGGAACGCGTTTGTGTCGGTTTGTGACGACACAAGTCGACTTGTGTCGCTAAATGGAAAACGCCCATTCTCTAACTGCCACAGCATTGGATGGTCGAGCTGAGCACGCCTGCGCACTGATGAGCCCCCAGTAGAGGCGAAACACATGTCTGTGCAGTTGCGGTTCGACCGTCTGATGTTGTGGTAGTCAGAGAGCTTTGTTTCATAAAAATGGCGTGCTAAAGATGGGTATATGGTATGATGTTATTTTCACTAGTACCTAATTGTTGATACAATTTTCTTCAGTTGTAAAGTTGTAAATATGTAAATATATAGATAATATTTAAGCGAATTTTTAACATTTTCTTATTTTTATTCTTATTGTTATTTCTATTTTTATTCTTATTTTTTGCGAGTATAAATCCACCTTAAAAGTGAAATCACATTTTCAGCTGCTGCTCCTACAGTATGTGTCCTGCGGGGTTGATATTTGGCAGTCATCTTGACCAGCCGCTGCACTGATGAAATTCAAAATGAGAATTGGAAAAACCACCCCTGACGATGTCACGGATAATTTTTAAAAACCACCTCCTCGAAGGGGTGGTGCCAACGAAATAATTATAGTGCTGCTCCCTCGGCCGGTCTACCTGTTTGACATCTCAGCAAATTTTGGAGGCGCTGCGCTAGTGCCTTTCGTTTCAAAGATACCTATATGAGCCCGTCTGCAAATTAGGTGGCGGGGGTGAATCCACTTTTCCAGCTGCTGCTCCCGCTGTACGTGTTCTGCGGGGTTGATTTTTGGCAGTCATCTTGACCAGGCGCTGCACTAATTAAAATCAAAATGAGAAATATTGAAGAAAAAAAACACCCTTGACGATGTCACGGATACTTTTTTAAAACCACCCCCTTGAAGGGGTAGTGCCAACGAAATTATTTCAGTGCTGCTCAATCGGTACCTGTTGAACATATTTTAGCAAATTTTGGAGGCGCTAGTGCCATTCGTTTCAAAGATATGAGCCCGTCTGCAAATTAGGTAGCGGAGGTGAATTAAATTTCATCTGCTGCTCCCTGTTGCAAGAGACGTGAGGACTTAGGAGTTGATTTTTTTTTAGGCCCACCACCTAGGTACTGTTACCCGAGCTGTTACCGTTCAACAGGGGTGAGAAGAAAGGGAAGGGGGAGGGTAGGTTAAAAGGAAGGAAGACGAAGGGTGACTGATGGGTGAGGACTGGGTCAGCTTCTCCCTACAGCAGGTCTCAGGTGAAGCTGTCGGTATGAAAATTGAATGATGGTCTGTATAATACCAGGAGTGACCCCCTACTGTCCAATTTCTTTGATGTATTCCTGGTTGCCTGCATTGGGCGAAATTCAGATAAATTCTTCAAAACTACCCTTCAGCTGGCAGTAGGGGGTTGAGTTTTGGAAAGGGGGTGCTGCAGCTTTAGCAGCACCTCTGTGCAAAAAATGAACCTACTCGGAGGGGCCCCTGCCTCTCGTCCGCAATTTGCAGACCGCCTGCGTTTTAGGTAGCCCCCTGATGTTGATATTATTATTATTATTATCATCAAAAGTTTGAAATAGAAATAAATCAATAGCTAACTACGAACTGATAGCTGGTTATGAATAATTGATTAATTAAATAATTTGACGTTTCAAATTGAAATTTCAAATCTGGTGACTTTGGCCGGTGGGTCGGTGCGGTGGCTGCCCTGTGATTTCCCTCCAATTCGCCAGAGCCACCTGCGATCTGTCAATCGAACTTGAGGTCGTTTTGTTTTGGTTGGCGTTGTTCTGTTAAAAATCCAGGAATCGGGCCACTTCCCCGGAGGCTTTAAATTATGTTTCGCACTCCCAAACGCGGCAAGGCGATACTGGACGACAAAGATGCATTGATCGTGACGCCCCCCAACCGCGTGCTCAAGCCCAGGACGTTAAATTCGACGGACAGGGGGCCGGTTAACGTTAACGGCAACGGCAGCCCCAATCCGGGGGTGGATTCCATCCTTTCGCCGGGCGAGACCCGTCGCGGCCGACCCAGAGCTGAGATCCTCAACACGCTGATTTTGGAGGGTTCCACGTCGCCCAGCTCCATCAAGTGCACATTCTGTCGAAGGGTGTTCCCCAGAGAGAAGTCACTGCAGGCACATCTGCGAACGCACACAGGTTCGTTCGTTCGTTCGTTCGCTATTATATGCCTGAAACTTTGAAAAGTCTCCCTAACTTGGCGCTCTTCCAGGTGAAAAGCCGTACGTCTGCGACTACCCCTCATGCACCAAGACGTTTGCACAGTCCGGACAGTTGAAGACACACCAGAGATTGCATACCGGCGAAAAACCGTTCGTGTGCTCGTCGCCGACTTGCGAAAAACGCTTCACACATGCCAACCGGCATTGCCCGGATCATCCGGAATTACAACTAAAGAGGTTCACTTCACCTGGTAACGGTTTCGAGAAAGAATTTGACGAGAGCCATACTGCCGACGTGCGACAGTGGTTGATAAAAATGTAAGTATCTAAACTGCTCTAAAGTGAGTAGGGGTAATCACAAATTTCGCCTTTTTCAAAATGGGAATATCTCGAAAAAAAAAAAATTACCCGATTTCAAAAAGGAAGGCGACCCCAGAAAGGGCCTTCTTTCAGGTAAGTGGTGATGGATAGGATAATTTCATTATAAAAAATGTACATGATAAACAGGGTGTCAAAAGGGGTGTGTCCTAAAAAGGAATGATAATTGTTTTAATGATAATAATTAAAAAAAGAAAAAGTTATCCTGGAACAATTTTTTCCATAGTTTCTGAAAAAAAACTGTAGATTATTTCTAATGTCATTTTTGGAAAGGTTGCATTAATTACAGTTTCATTAGTTTCACAAACATTTCTTTTATTTCAAAGGCTACGTGATTTTTTTCTAAAATTTTACGGTCTTTTATTGCGATTCTCTCAATGGCCATATTATTGACATAAATGTGGCAGATATGCATGAATTCAGTTAATATACACCCCCACGACAAAATTCCATCCTAACGACCCCCGAGGGGGCTACCCCTGGTACACGCCAGCAGCCTCTTTACAGGGGCCCTATTTTTGGAACCGGGGAACAGATAATCAGGTGATGTTGCCTAGGTGACAGTCAATCACAGCCCTGGTTGCCTAGCAACTTCACATAGGAACGGATCACATGTTTCCCGAAAATAGGGCCTCAGATGAGTTTAAATGAACCATGTTGTGGCGGTTACCATGAATTTTCCAAATCAGGATTCTTGATTGACGTAACGTCAGTAACTTTATGTCAAACCCTAATTACGATTATGGTTACCATATCAGCCCCCTTTTGGACATTTTTGTACAGGGTGTTCATTAAAAACCCCCATTGAAAACTTTCCCTTCCTGGATAATTAAAAAAAGAAAAAGTTACCCTGGAACAATTTTTTCCCTAGTTTCTGAAAATGTCAAGTATAATTTTCCATTTTGTGCCAAATACAGGGTGTCGCAATTTTTCTGCATTTTTTCGAAACACCTTGTATTTCGTCATTAGCACCACAGTCGATTCACATTCCTAACCTAATTACAAAAATGCATGATACTCCTGAATTTTTTTGAAAAAAATTGAAAAATTCACAATGGCATCTCAAAATATTTTTTTAGAATGATGGATTCATTTTAGAAATAAGATATGTCCCGGATATTTTATTAGTCAGTCTGTGTCTATCTGAAAATGTAGCAATTTTTCGACCTGTTTTTAATTTTCGCCAATGAACAAATAAATCAAAAGAGCCTTGACATTTGACAGTTGTCAAAAATATTTCTAACCTCTCGAAGCCGGTTCAACTTTCGATGCTTCAAATTAAAGAGTATACAATGCCCTTCGTCCAAAAAAGGGGCCCCATGCAATCATCAACCCTTTCGCCTCTTCCAGTCAAAAATACAGGCCAAACCCTGAAGAATGATAGGCGATACAAGTATTGCCGTGCAGTCTGTCGTTGGCAAAAGAATTTACGTGAAAAAAGTAAATAAACCAAATTTCCAGCCGCTCAAAGTTGCGTATTGGACCGGAATTGATGTTAGTAACTTCAATTTGCAATTTGCTTCCATTTTGGGACTTCCCGGGACGAGTTAATGTCGACCCTGAATGGGCCGCCGTCAAGATAACTTAGATTTGCGGCCGCCCCGTGCTCTTTTGGTGTCTACATGACGGTAACATTGCTGCTCTGCGTCCCCCTAGTCGCACTTCCACGTATGACCAGGTCAGTTTCCCAAGATTTTAATATCAGAGAAGTCAGTTTCACACCAGGTGAAAAGGCGGCAAGCCTACAATGCTTAAGTAGAAAACTTGCCCAGCCAACTAGAGTCACAGTACAAGTGAACCTACTATAATTTTTCAATTTTTTCAGGGAATTTTTTAGAAGTGTCATGCGTTTTTGTAATCAGGATAACAGTGTGCATTGATTATTGATTGTGGTGATAAAATACAGGGTGTTTCGAAAAAATGCAAAAAAAAGCGACGCCCTGTACATGGCAAGAAGTGGAAAATTACACTTGACATATTCAGAGACTGCGGAAAAAATTGTTACAGGAAAGTTCCTTCTCTTTTGAATTATCATGAAAAGAAAGTTTTTGATAGGGGGGTATCCCCCTCGCGTGAACCCTGTACAAAAATGACCAAAAGAGAACTGATGTAACCATGATGGTAGTTATGATTTGACACAAAGTTACTAATGTTACGTCAAAGATCCTGTTTTGTAAAATTCATGGTAACCGCCACATGCTTCATTTCAACTCATCCCTAAAGAGGTTGCTGACGTCCACCGGGAGTAGCCCTCTTGGGGGTCGTTAGGGTGGAATTTTCTCGTGGGAAGGTATATGAAGTAAATTCATGCGTTATCTGCCAATATGGCCAATTAGAGATTCGCAATCAAAAACTGTAAATTTTAGGAAAAATCACGTAGCCCTTGAAATGAAAGAAATTATTTGGGAAACTAAAAAATCATTTCCGAGATATTGATGCTACCTGTCCAAAAACGACATCAGAAATGATCTACAATTTTTTTTTGTTTCGAAAAATGGCACAACGTTGAAAATTGACCCTTTGGACACTCCCCCTTTTGACGCCCTGCCCCTGTATATCATGCACATTTTATCAATGAAATCATCCTAGCCATCAGCACGTAGCTTAAAGAGGACCCTATCTGGAGTCGTCTTCCTTTTTGAAATCTGGTGATTCTTCTCCGAGATATTCCCATTTTGGAAAATGGGAAATTTTTGATTACCTCTATTCACTTTTGAGAAGTTTATTTGGTATAAACCAAATTTCCATCATTTCAGTCATTTAGACAATGAAAACACTCCATTTGACTAGGTATACAATTTTATCAAAATACCACACTGGAGCCATTCCACGCCAAAATGATTGATGTCTTTCCACGACAAAAAGATGTGATTTTCCATACTTTTTTTCACCATCTATCCAATAATATTTATAATGTCCAAAATTGTCGTCTGTCTTTTCACATTGAACCAAAACAAGAATCTTCAAAATCGGAATATGGACTTGAAAGTTATGTATTTTTTTGTAAGAGGATGCACGCCATTAATGAAAATCTTGGAAAAATCGTAAATTAAAAAAAAATACAAAAAAACGGCCAAATACGAGTCCATTTATTTTCAATTTTCTACAACATATCAAAAATTCGTCATGATCCGACAACATGGGTGCAAAAAGTGATCGTTTTGGCGTGGAATGGCTCACTGGCGATATGCTACCCGTCCTGAAATATTGTCGCTGTGGTACCTTGGTCCTTTGTTCTCCACCAGACAAAACTCACTCTTTACTCTGTCATTCTGCGCTGTCAATTCATTGTAATAGTCTTCAATATAATTCTATGCTTAATCGTCTTGATATTTATATCATTTCTTTATAATCTCAGAGCTGAAAATACGAGCCCGCACATGGGGCTGATATTCAAAAAAAAATCCACGTAATCGTACCACTCATTATTATTACAACAGAACTGATAATATTCATAAAAAAAAATTCATCCCTAGTTGTCTGTGGAAACAAAATTTCGATCAACTGGATTGACTAAATGAATTTTTGACAGCACAGCCAACTTCAGATGGAAATTCTGTCGACCGCATGCCGCATGCTATTTTGTTGGTTGCTTTCAAGATTTATTGCACAAGGATTTTACAGGGGCAAGAAAAGGTCGAGCAGCTCCGACCACTTCGAGACGACTCCGAAGAAGTCGCGGTTCAAACGTGAGCAGTCGTTCGGCAGCTCCAGTTCGGGCTACCACTCGGGCCACGGGTCGAACGGAATCGAAAATGAATCAGAAGCGGAGGAGAACTCAAACCAAGACGGCTTTGAGGCCGAGAACCGGTGCGCTTCGGCGTCTTCGTACTCGGTGGAGCTGCCGAAAAAGCGCTGGCTGCGAGCCGTACAGGCGCAGCAGAGGCTGGATCAGGACCTAGCACAGCCCATCAATTGGGGCGACGACGAGGTCAAGCCGGAAGTGGTGCAGATGGTCGAGAATCAGAAGCGCCCAACCGTTCTCGTGTGCGTTCAGAGCGGACAAAGCAAACAAATCACTAGCGACGACATGCAAGGTGCTATGGCTCTCGTCGAGCTTAAGAACAGTAATTTCAATTACAGAGTTTAGATTTTATTTTTCTACATCCTCTGTTGATTATTCTCTTCATGTGATAAAACGCTAAAACGGTTCTAGCATTTATTACCCATCACCACTGTTGCCAGCTTCACGTGAATCTAAGATTTGTCATTTGACAAGCTATATTTGTTTTTATGAAAAGCATAACTCTCAAGATTAGATCGTTTCATCTACATAGCAGAAGTTTGCATCTTTCATACTATAAAATCAAATACAGCCTGAAGATCAAGTAACACATTTACGTAAAGTTGGCAACAGTGCCCATCACCACGTTTCACATTTTGTAGGTGCTAGTATTATTTATGTATGTGTAAGCCATGGCGAAATTCACTTGGCGGTACTGGTGCTGTTCTGGAATGAACTATGCATCCGCTATGTTTAGATGCGCAGTTTGCACCAGAGCAGCGCGAAATGGCTGAGGGAATTCGCCATGTTTTCAGGGATGCCCCCATTATGCCAATCAAATATTTTCATATCTAGGTAATTAATTTCACATCAGTTGGTATTATGATGCCCATACTTGGTGAGTATAAGTAAGTCTTTCTACAGTACAAAACTGTGGGCTCCTGTTGAATATGTAAATATATTTTAAGTTTATTTATGAAATAGTCCAAAGAGAACAAACTACACATGTAATGGTACTATCATAGATTTTAAGATATTGCGCTTCCATAAAAGAGGAAACACTCCCTTAGGCATAGCAATTTAACAAACTGCATAAGTACTTGTTTTATTTTTAAACTTTATTATAATTATACAAATTTCTTGTTATAGTATTTAAAATTTGTTTATATGTATACCTACCTACTAATTTTAGGTTTTTATCATCTTTTATCTTCCATTTTTATTGTTATGATATTTAGCACTTTACTTTGATTTGGACATGACAAAAAAACGCAGCTTCCTACACATATTCCCAATATCCAAGTATTTATTATTAATTATTATAGTTTTCTATGATGGTGTATGATTTGTGAAAATTATAGTTCGATCTACATACTGAAATGAAACCTCACTGTGATTTTATATTAACCAGCCCTGGATCCCATTTAATAAACTATCATCCCAGTAGAAGCCTGATCCTCGATTCCTGAGGGTTTTTAATTATTCATTTATTTTAAAATTTAAATAGACCTGGGTTTTTAAATCGTTTAAAAGTCCAGCCAAAATCAAGGATTTAAAAACACGTGACGTCAGCCTTCATTGCGTAACGACCGAACGAGGGCGATATTAATTAATTGTTTTCGTCAATGATTTCCCGATGGTTCAGCATCCGCTCTCGTTCGATTTAATGCTTCTGGACTGCTAATTTTCAAAAGTATTTCGTCTGGAAAAGGGCGAGTTCGGCTGAGGCATGGTGGCAAGGTAGAATGGTGTGCCTACGCGCATACGGCCATTGAACGTGACGTCACCATCGAAATCCCTGGAGATTTATTATGGATTGTTTCCGTCAGTATTCGCGATTTAAATTAATTTTCTCGAGATAAGATGGCTGCCAAATGCCAAGCGAACTGCCAATGACATCAAAGTGATCTAACAATGACAACCAATCATTGTCAACGCATGCGGCTTTTGGCAGCCATCTTGTGGCGGTAAAAATTAATTTAAATCGCGATTGCATTATACGACAAACAATAAAAACTGGGAGGAGCTTGTGGTGTGGTTAGTTAGCGCGTTCGACTACCACTCCAGAGGTCGCGGGTTCGATCTCCGCCGGGGACGGATTTTCGGCCTCGAAAACAAGCTCCTTGGTTTAGTTGGAATGCTTGCTAAATGCAAGACGCGCCGTGTGTCGCATAGCACGTAAAATACGAACGATGGTGCCGACCCCATGCGATGTTGGTGGTCGTTAAAAATCCCTACCCTGTGTTGGAACACACAGGGGTTCGGCAAAATTTCCGGTATAGTGGAGGAAAGCATTCACCGGCGTCGGTGTTAGGCCTCGTTGCGGAAATAGGCCGACGTTAAATAAACGAATAAAAAAAAAAAAAAAACTGGCAGATGAACGGTAAATTTTCTATAATTTATTCTTCGAGTATTCTTAGAATCATTACTACAGTGATTTGACTCTTGAATACCCTCTCATAGTCGGGATGCTATTACTTTTTTTGGTATTAAGAAATGCCACTCGGTATAAATGTTGGTGTGAGCTTCTTGAACCAATAAAAAAAGCTAGCCGCCGTCGCAACCCTGGCCGTCGCTATAATATGTATACAGGGGGTGATACAATAGAAGAAAAAAGTGAAAATTCATATCTCATGAACCAAAACTGGAGCTGTGAAACTTTGCATAAAGATGCTTCATTCAATTCGTAACAAAGTACAGCAAACCATTTTGGAATCCCTTGAGGAGTTTCTGAAATATCTTGAAAATGAAATCATATTTAATATTTATACAGTTTTCGCAAGTAGTTATGGAAAATAAATGTTGTGTGCCACTATGCAAGTCCACAAGTTATACAGCGAATGTGTCCCTAAGCATGGATCCATAGAATACGACGTGACACTCGAAGAAGCAAAAAGAGCCCCAAGCCCTTCAGCGTTATAGTAGGGGGCTTCCTGCTTAGTTCATTAATTATTATTAATTCAAGGGTACACTTGGCCACATTTTTGCATCAAACACTGCAAAGGACCCCGCACATTCCTGTTTTCGGCACGTTTTGCGCACAGTGTGCCATGAGTGATCGCGCCATTTGTATTTACATTGCTCCGCCGTGTTAAAAGTGCGTTTTATTTTTTGAATTTTGAAGCCAACCATGCTGGGAAAGTCGCTAAAAAATATAACGAACTTCTCAATGAATATTGCAAATAATTATTCGGCAGAGAAGAATTTGCCAGAGAGGCATTTGATGCGCGTATACAACTATTTTTGTAATGGATATATCAACGATATATGGACGTGCGCAGAAAGCACAGGTAAGTGCGCGTCCCAGGTCCCAGATTCAATATTTTTTTATGGTGTATTATGACTGTGTGGTCATCACTATAAAGGACCCCGCACATTCCTTATGGGATTTGGCTCAAACTTTGATATGTTGTAGCCCTTGTTGAGGCGATCAAACTTCATCGCAAATCCGCAAACTCAACGGTTCACCCTCTAGAGGGGGTGGAATGCCGGTAGTCACAGAACTAATTTATTGCAATTATGGGCTTCAATGAGCAAAAGGTTGATCTATTTTGACGCCACGAGGTGGTTCTAGGCTTATACTTGCCATAACTTTGAGCTGGTAAAAATATCTCATAGACCCCTATATTTAGAACCACCCCTAGCATTTCGAAAAATGACTGAAAATTCAAAGTTGAATAACGACCAAAATAAACGGTGAATTTTTTTGAATTTCTGACACGGTATGTTCAAAGTGATGCTGATCCATTATTTCTTGCGAACCAACCTCTAAAATCTGACGTTCACCGTCCACTGAATTATCAACTTCTGCTCTGCCCTATTAGACATAAATTGTTTATTGATAAGTTAAAATAAGTTTCTACGACTCTGTAACATGTTACGTGTTGAAAAAAGTTGGTCCATATTGATCTCTTATGTCCACCCCTTACCCCTATAGCCCCTATACCCTAATAGTTTCTCCCAAATCGGCAGTGGAAGCACTCGTTGCACATTTTCTAGTTGAATGAGTTGAACTAATCATTTCTGGAAAAACTCCAGGGTATAGGTGTTATAAGGGTAATGGTGGGTAGACATAAGGGATTAATATGTATCGTGTATCACCTTTTCCTAGATATAGTGCTAAAATAGTAGAAATTCATTTTAACTTAACAAGAAACAATTTATTTCCAGTAGCGCAGAGCAGAAGTTCCGAGAGAAGTTCATAATTTATTGGGGGGTGAACGCCAGATTTAAGGGGTTGATACGCAAGAAATAGTTGATCAGCAACACTTTGAACATACCGTGTCAGAAATTCAAAAAAATTCACCGTTTATTTTGGTCGTTATCCAACTTTGAATTTTCAGTCATTTTTCGAAATGCTAGGGGTGGTTCTAAAAATAAGGGTCTATGAGATATTTTGACAAGCTCAAAGTTATGGCAAGTCTAAGCCTAAAACCACCTCGTGGCGTCAAAATAGATCAACCTTTTGCTCATTGAAGCCCATAATTGCAATAAATTAGTTCTGTGACTACCGGCATTCCACCCCCTGTAGAGGGTGAACCGTTGAGTTTAGAGGATTTGCGCAATGATGAAGTTTGATCACCTCAACAAGGGCTACGACATATCAAAGTTTGAGCCAAATCCCACGGGGAGCCAAATCCCATAAGGAATGTGCGGGGTCCTTTATAGTGATGACCATAATACACCATAAAAAAATACTGAATCTGGGACCTGGGACGCGCACTTACCTGTGCTTTCTGCGCACGTCCATATATCGTTGATATATCCATTACAAAAATAGTTGTATACGCGCATCAAATGCCTCTCTGGCAAATTCTTCTCTGCTTCTCTAAAATTAATTTGCAATATTCATTGAGAAGTTCGTTATATTTTTTAGCGACTTTCCCAGCATGGTTGGCTTCAAAATTCAAAAAATAAAACGCACTTTTAACACGGCGGAGCAATGTAAATACAAATGGCGCGATCACTCATGGCACACTGTGCGCAGAACGTGCCGAAAACAGCTGCGCGGAATCGCGGATTCTCCATCTCTCTTTTGAGGAAACCTGTATTGTGATTGCATGGGCGCTTTCCATTTAAAACATTTGTGTCGGTTTGTGTCAGCTTGTGTTAGCTTGTGTCGATGAGACAAAGGAACACAGATCAAATGGAACGCATTTGTGTCGACACAAGTCGACTTGTGTCGGTAAATGGATAACGCCCCATGTAGAGGGAGTTTATGGCAAAATGTCAATAGTGTCATTGTCATCTGTCAAGTTTCATCCATGTCGGAGTCAACGTCAACCGGACTAACTTCACTGAATACTGTCATTTTTACTTGTTTTGTTCGGCGTTTATGAGATCGAGATTGTGATTTCTAATCATTCTAACTTCTAACAATGTCTTACACCTGTTATGTGCCCCAAGCAATTCTCTAACAAAACGTCAAAACATATAACTCGATCCTTCCGCTGCCTGTCGGTGATCAGGTGAACGAATTTCATGCAATCACCCTATTGCCATATGTTACTGTGTGGCGATCTGTAATAGAACTAATTTAATTCTTGAATTCTTGATGTATACCAGCTCCAAGACGAACTAGCATTCATATAAACTACAAAGTTCTAAGATGGTGTTATTGTGGGGTTTTATGAAGAGCTTTAGAACTTATCAAGAATACTCGAGATAAAACCAAAAAGGTTCAAGATGGATTTTAAATGTGTCTACAGATAGTTCTGGAGACCATCTGAAGTGGTCCATTTTCGTTTTAAGAGGGGTTATTATGAACGGATTCAAGAGTTCTTCAGGAATTGAAAGGTTTTATTTGTGATTTCTTCTAGAATACTTGAAGACTATAATAAAACCCTAAATGTTACTTGGCCGGTAAATACGTTAATCCGGCACTGCTCGTAAGCACACCATCCTATCTTGTCACTATGGCTTGAGCCACCGAAGAGCCAGTCGCCAGTCGTCCGAATCGTCCATCGTCCGATTTCTGATTGTGCGCAACATGCACGTCTCTTTATTTTGTTGAATGTTGACGTATGTATGAATATTTTGTTTGGAAAATGGAAACTAGTGGACTGGACTGTAGATAAAACTTGAAGTAATGATCGTTCGAAGCATGTGATAACAACAATAAATACCTAACAGCTGTGCGCGGAAAATTCTTGTGATAGTCTGAATAAAATGCGTCTGAATTTTATGTGAAAGCGCCATTGGGGAGCTTTCACTATGATGTCAGATGGAACCACCACCAACATGAACCAGGAGAATGAGAAAGAGGACAGACCTGAAGAATATACCTGGGAAAATTTCGGCAACTGGATCCACTGCATTTGTATCGTAACATTCGATTTGGAACTAGGGCAGGCCCTGGAGGTATGCACTAAGTACGGTATGATCAAAAACTTTCTTACTCAAGGGAGGCTGTGGCCTGGCCAAAATCAGCCTCCTTTGCCTGCCAATGACTAGAACCACAGCCTCCCTTAAGTAAGAAAGTTTTTGATCATACCGTACCTACTATGCACTATGTTGTAGGTGCCTATTTTATACAAGTACATCGACTCTACCTCTGTGCTTGTTGCCTTGCCAGGAATCAAAAAAATCCATACAATAAGTAATTCTTTTGTTGTTCCAGAGTGTTTTCCCCAAACACATTTCATTGACAAAACAGGAAATCTCCAATATATGCTATCTAGCATTTCCCGATTCAAATTCGGGATGTATGGGCGATACGAATTTCGTAATAAGACTTCCCTGCAGTCCAGGGAAGAATGTCCTCAGGAGTGAGCATGTGTTGTACAACTCAAAGTGTCCATCTGCATTGCAAATACATAGTTCATATTATTGGGGATATGTCTACTTTAGACAAGTAAAGGACTGCACATTGCCAAGAGGATACTTCCAAAAGGTATGTACCAGAATGAAATGTACTTACTTAATAGGTTGCTAGGGCGAAAGTGTCATAAAATGGAACTGAAGCCGCACATTTTACAGTAATGATTCCACCATCATTCCCTTCCTTATGCAATTTTGAGTCGCTGTATGTACAGAAGAATGCGATTTACTTATGTTGATTATTCCATTTTCGCACTGGAACATCGCACAGTTTCCTTACTCGTCGCCACGCCATTCTCCGTGTTCTCAAGCTGTATTGTTGGTTGCCTATCAACTACCTATTTTTCGCGACTCTCTTCCCCTTTTCTGTGTTTTATTCCTTCTTTCATGCTATGCTATGAGCAATGTGAAATGTTGCACGTAGCGGTCGGCTAGCTGTCAAACGTTGACAGTTGTGAATAGAAACGTCAGTGGGTGATGTTCAAGTGCGAAAGTGGAATAGTTGACGTAAATAAATCGCATTCTTCCGTCTCCGACTCAAAATTGCATTAGAGAATGGTGGTAGAATCATTATTGTAAAATGTGCGGCTTCGGGTCCCCTATATGACACGGTCACCCATTCACCGGTTGCTAGGCTAAACATGTGTGGCTTCAGGTGTAATGCCCAAACAAAATTCACACTACAGTGTTGATTCCGGCAGGTCAGGTTCAGGCAGTTTTGATCCAATAAGTGGTTTCGTTTGAGCATCGCTCATATTTGACTATTACCAATAGCATAATAAGTCATTCCATGCCAAAACAATCACTTTTTGCACTCACCATAGTGACGGATTTCCATGAATTTTGGATATGTTGTAGAGACATGAAAATGAGTCTACCCATATTCGCCGGTTTTTTCATAATTTTTTTTCTGAATATGATGTAACAATTTTTTCAAATTTTTCACTTTTGACTTGCATACTACTCTTGAAAAATCATAGCCCTCCAGTCCAATGTCCGATCTTGAAGATTTATTGATTCAACCTCAAAAGAGAAGGAATTTTGGACATTGCACTTTTTCTTTGACAGATGTTGAAGAAAACTATGGAAAGTCACTTTTCCGGAAAAAAAACCGATACTGAAAAATGGTACATCTTCAATTTCCCCCATTTTTTGATATATTGTTCCCTGAACTTTTCTAAATCGTCCGTGAGTCCGTCTGAAAGTACCGTGATTCTAGGCGGCTGTGAGATTTTGTTTTCAAGTTTCCAAATCTGAAAAATAGAAAATCCCCAAAACTTTGCGGTTGGCTGCTCTGGCTTCATTTGGCACAATAATTCACGAAGAGACACGAAGTCGTTCGGACCACTTTTGGAACACATTTTTTACGCATTTCCTCTGCAGATAGACGGAACATTTTTGCGGGACGTGATGTCAACAGAGTCTTTTTTCCATTTTAATGGAAAATGTAGTAATTCTTCGACCTGTTTCTAATTTCCGCCAATGAACAACTAAATCAAAGCAGCTTTGAAATTTGACAGGTGTCAAAAATATTTCTAACCTCTCGAAGTCGGTTCAACTTTACGATGATTCAAACTAAAAAATACTAGCCCCTCGTCCAAAAAAGGGGTCCCATGGAATCATCAATTCTCTCACCTCTCCCAGTCGAAAAGACACGCCGAACCATGAAAAACTATTGCAAGACAAGGAACATCCCAACAGGCCTGCTGTTGCAGCAGGATTTATGTGTAAAAAGTTTAATAAACCGAATTTCAAATAACCCAGCCGCTCAAAGTTGCGTGTTGGACCGAAATTCATGTGAGCACCATCAGTTTTCAATTTGCTTTCGTTTTGAACTTTAGCGGAACGAGTTTTTGTCGGCCTTGAATGGCTGCCGTCAAGATGACTTGAATTGAAGGTGGCCCCGTAGGGTTCTGGTGTCTAAATGACGGTAATACAGCTCTGCGCCCCTCTAGTCGCATTTCCACGTATGACTAGATCAGTTTTCCAAGATTTTAATATCAATTTGATAAGTAATATAACTTCACTCCTAGAGAAGTCAGTTTCACACCAAGTAAAAAGGCGGCAAGCCTACAATGCTAAAGTAGAAAATTTGCCCAGCCAACTAGAGTCACAGTACAAGTGAACCTACCATAACAGGCTCGATGAAAAAGATATGGCAATGTAAGGAATGAGAAACTTAATTAGAAAAACCAAAGTTTCATTTTCAACCACCCCGAGAATCATGGGAAAAAATGGAGAAGATTAAAAAACATGCACCGCGTTTTTTCTTTTGAAACGGTGAGAGATGTGTGAAAACTGTAAGGGACAAAGTTGTACGAAATTAATAATCTACAGAAAAGTCCACGGAGGCATATGTCTAACTTCTTCAGTTCAACCGTTAATCGCGGTCAAAGTTGCGCGCCGGTCCAGTGAAGTGGAAAAACTGTCCGCAAAACTGAAAAGACATTCCTCCTTAAATGCTGCGAGAATGGCTAGAGATATCCGAAAATTGTGAGCAACAAAGTTGCAGAGAATTGCATGTTTCACTAGACAATCTTCGAGACCAATTATTAGCTCTTCTGGTTTAGCCGTAAGTTTTACAAAAGAACCACTTCATCAACAGGATTCTCGCGCAAATTAGAATGTGGTTCACGACTAAACTAAAGGAGCTAATAATTGGTTTCGAAAATTTTCTAGTGAAACATTCAATTCCCTTCAGCTTCGTCGCTCACAATTTCCGGATATTTCGAAACATACTCGCAGCATCCTAGAAGGAATGTCACGCATACAGTTTTTCCACTTCACTGTACCGGCGCGCAACTTTGACCGCGATTAACGATCAAACTGAAGGAGTTCGACATATGCTTCCGTGGACTTTTCTGTAGATTATTGAATTCCCTACAACTTTGTCTCTTACAGTTTTCACACATCTTCCACCGTTCTCTCACCGTTTCAGAAGAAAGATCGCGGCGCATGTTTTTTAATCTTCTCCTTTTTTCCCATGGTTCCCGGGGTGGTTGGAAATTAATTTTTGGTTTTTCTAATTCAGTTTTTTATTCTCCACATTGCCATATTTTTTTCATCTGGTCCCTAATTAGTTCCAACTTCAGCATAAAAATCGCCTCATTTTACTGGACTCCTGAGCTCCGAATCAGCTTGCGGGGCTTGCTTAAAAAAATTATTTCGTGGGTTTTTGGGCAATGTCCATTCTGGCGACCATTACTTATCGATTCGGAAAAGTTCAGAGAACAATATGTCAAAAAATTGAGGAAATCGAAGATGTATCATTTTTCAGTATACCGTTTTCTTTTCGGAAAAGTGACTTTCCATACTTTCCTCAACATCTGTCAAAGAAAGAGTGCGATGTCCAAAATTCCTCATCTTTTATGTTTAAATCAAAACAAAAATCTTCAAGATCGGACATTGGACTGAAGAGCTACGATTTTTCTCAGAGCAGGATGCAAGTCAAAAGTCAAAAATTTGAAAAAATTGTAATTCCGACAAAAAATTACTAAAAAAAACCCGGCGAATACGGGTCGACTTATTTTCATGTCTACAAAATATCGAAAATTCATGGAAATCCGTCATCATGAGTGCAGAAAGTGATCGTTTTGGCATGGAATGACTCTAATAGAGAGTGTCCCAAATTAGCCCGTCAAACTTTACCAGCAGACTATGGGGAAAAAAATCCTTGAAATATGGACCAGAGAATATATATACATAAAGGTGCGTTCAGTCAGCTTATTTAGCCGCAAGTTTTAATTTTAGTCGTAAGCGCAGCATCGCTTATTGGCCGATCTGAGGAGGCTGGTTCATGACAGCCAATGAGCATCGATGCGCTCACGACTAAAACTAAAACTTGCGGCTAAATAAGCTGACTGAACGCACCTTAAGAATAGCGCTAGGTTTGTCTGTCGGTTACACTTCGTTGTCATGCTTTAGCGTTCGTCTGTATAGTCGCCGGGAGTCAGGTCGCCTTGGCAACACAACATGTGTGCTCGCCGCATCGCCGGCAAATGATCCATTCGCACTTCGCTGGTCGTACTGTTGGGTCGGTTTGAGATAGTTCCCGGATAGCTCTGTCGGACGCTTCTGAAACACTTATTGTCGCCGGGAGTCGGATCGGCGCCTTAGCAATGCATGATTGTGTGCGGCGTTTGGGATAACTCTTTCAGACGCCTTTGAATCACTTAATAATTTATCGTTTAAAAAATCCGCTCCTGCTCCAAACGCCAAAAACGGGAAGCGAGCGAGTTACACAGATGCCCCTGAAGACAAAAACAGAACCAGAGAACAGAGAAGTTTTAATGGGACAAAAGTAATCGCGTTTCCTGCCCCTTTGACAATACAGGAAAAATAGTTACAACCGACGCCGTCCCCACACGCCGCCCCCGCCGAAAAAAAAAACAGAATCGAAGGAGAAAAACTATACACTAAAACTATATTGTTCCCGGTCCATGATCTGTTACACATAGTAAAACATAAAAATATTTTTTTTGTTACACCCAATCGATTCCACGTTCACGTAAAGTCAATGGGTATTATGTAATCTTTCCTTATAAAGTGCTCAACAATGAAAGTGTTACAAATCAAAAATTCACCCAATTTTGAACCGCTGTAACTTTTGATTGGCACAAACGATTCTGATTCTGTTTCAAGTACTGAAGAGTCCAATCTTTTGGCCATCTTTCTTGTCAATATGGAATCCATAGAGTCCCTCATAAAATTTCTACAGGGTGATGAACAGAGCAGTGCAAAATTGATGAAAGTTCAACATACCCCCGTTTTCGTTAAAAAAATTTTTCGGGAGTATCAACACCAAATTTATGATGACTGATGTGTTCCCTCGAAACGGTTTTTGAATTTTCGGGATTCCAGTCGAAACAGCCAAAATGTGATTTTTTATTGTGAATACTGTATATTATTCCTGTAGCAACGCAAAAACATTAGAACTTTTCATATCAAGTTGACGCCACTGGGTAGGCTTGTTCACTGAACAATTCTGAGCAATTGGACTTGCAAAACGTTCCTATTGTCTAGTGCAGGGGTGAAGAAAAGCCCAATTGGCAGTGTACTTTTTGGTACTACTCCTAAAATTCGAGTTTTTAGCATTAAAAAAAGGTTAATTTCTACTCTCTTCAGTCAACATGAGACTACGTCATTAGAATTGGATTGACAACATTTCTGCCATTTTGGAATTTTTTGCCTCAACCTCAAATTCCAAAACATAGGCATGTTTGGCATCATTTCTTGAAATGTTGGTCCCCTAAATGGGATTCTGTCAATAATATCTGTCTATCTGTTTGTTTATCTGTCTATCTCTTTCCGAAAAAATATTTATAGAGTTTTTAGCGCCACCCTCCTTCTTCCTGAAATTCTCTGAGTGTTCAATTTGATATTCTTGACCTCTCAATTCTTTTCAATGCAGTCAACGTCATACTGCATAGCATTGGAAGAGGTAATTTTCTGTGGAAAAAATGCCACCCAAATTTCACCCTTTCGCTTCCCCCACCTAATCTCAAAAATCAAAAATGGCAATACCCACATTGTGATACATCAAATTGAAGGAAATTAAATTCTCTCCATGAACAAATTTTTTTCAAACTTTTTAAAACCCCCATTTTCCTCACAAAACACCCCAAATGTCTAATTTATTTGGAGAGGGGTTGAAAATTTCAAAAAAATTGTTTTCGGAAGGAGAATTCAATTCCCTTCAATTTGATGTATCACAAAGTAGGTAGTGTTTCGTAAAATTTTGAAGCTGAGGTGGGGGAGAGCAAAAGGGTCAATTTGGGTAGCACTTTTTCCACCGAAAATTCTTTTCTTCGATGTTTTCTATGATGACACTGACTGAATTCAAAACAATTGAGAGGTCCAGAATTAAAAATAAGACAGTAAGAGAATTTTAAGGGCGAAAAAAGGTGGAGTTAATATTTTTGTGAATATTTTTTTCAGAAAGAAATTTTAAATCTCTTCAATTTGATGTATCGCAAGGTGGGTCATGTTTGAAATTTCAAAGTTGGGGTGAGTGGGGGCGAGGGGGCTCAAGTAGAAATTTGTCAATTTATGTTTTAGATGTCTCCTTTGATATGAAAATCGACCTGTTTTTGCTCGAAGAAATATTCACTAGGAATCGAGAGTTATTGCAGGTGGATAGTTTTCAAATGGTCACCCGGTGCAGTATTCACAATAAAAAATCACATTTTGGCTGTTTCGACTGGAATCCCGAAAATTTGAAAACCGTTTCGAGGGAACACATCATTCTTCATAAATTTGGTGTTAATACTCCCAAAATATTTTTTTTGCGAAAACAGGGGTATGTTGAACTTTCATCAATTTTGCACTGCTCTGTTCATCACCCTGTAGAAAATGTATGAAAAGCTCTATGCATTTCATATTGACAAGGAAGATGGCCAAAAGATTTGGCTATTCAGTACTTTTAACAAAATCAGAATCATATGTGCCAATCAAAAGTTATAGCGGTTCAAAATTGGGTCAATTTTTGCTTTGTAACACTTTCATTGTTGAGCAGTTTACATATAATGGGGGAAATATCTCAATGAGCACTCAAGATAATTATTCAAATTATGTAAACTATTTATGTCAAGATACAGTTTTTGTCCAGAAGTTTGGCAAAGTGAAAAGCTGCGAAGTAGGTATTTCTATGAAAGGCTCCTGGAAACAAATTAAATCTTTACCTACTATAGGTACCACTTTCAAAAAGTTCCTACTTTATGAATTTGAAACTTTCCAAGGTGGCTACCGCCAAACACTAGCTCAGGTCAGGCCACGAAGCGGCCTGACTCGAGCTAGTGCTTCATTGAAGAGCTATGTACAGCCCCCCCCCCATAAAGCTGGCCTTCTGAGCACGGCCGGGATCTTGTGTCAAGAAATTGGTCCAAAATGGTGATTTACCCAGAATAGTACCTAGAATAAGCATTTGGAATAAAAACTGCAGTTGCTCCATTTAGTTCTTTGTTAGACCAATAACACATGTTCGCGGCACTTCAGCCGGGTGGTTTGAGTGGGATTGTGTTAGCTCGACCAGTTTGCAGTTACCACGCATGAAATGAGCACGAGCGGGTTGGATCAGTAGCGTACTATCATGCCAAAATAGTACAGTATGGGTATGGGTGAGGAATTCAACGGCTTTCATGAATGAGTTCATTTAAACTGAAGTCCATTGCTTTGTTACATCAACAACTATTTGTCCAATCATTTAAATAATTTTAATCTTTACGCTTTTGCCATTTACACGCAAGTTTCCCAATTACAAGAAAATCTCTATGGCACTGTTAATTTCTGCGCTCTATCTGAACGCAGTTTGCCACACCTCCAATCCATACGATTGGATGGGGGACGATGACGACATATACGGCGCGTATACAATGCGTTGGAGTGGATGTGAAAATCTCAAAGTTTGCTTTTTTCTTCTCCCCGATATCACAAAAACAAAAAATACATAAATTGTTATTTTTATTTAATTTTCTGCTCAAGCAAAAAAAATTTACACTGTATAGGCCCATTATACCCTGCGGACTTGAGGCGATCTTGCCGCTAACCATGACGGCCGTCAAAAACCTGACGAAAGAAGATACCCTCAGATGTCATACAAACAGGTGGATGAACGCGGTAGACTGCAGGCAGGGGAGAGCCGCGATGGCCGAACCCTCCAGAAATGTAGCCAATTACTGCTTGCAATTATTGTCTAGGGTGAAACTCAAAAAGCTTCTGGGGATCTTGACTGGGCATTGCAGGTATATACGGTATATTCGGGCTGCTAACGTATATTGCAGGCTGTGACGCAGGCCATTCGATCCGAAAACGGCCAGGTTATCATCGGTCCACGGCCTCCCATTATTGAATTTTTTAATGAACATACTGTACATTGGGCTTTATGAATTAAGATTAAGCAATTGCTTTTGCTTGATTTTTGTTCCTGGAAAATTCTCAAAAAACTCAAAAACTTCAAGTAATGCATTAATTTAGGTTTCACTGAGCATTTGAGTAACTGATTGAGATAATAACATTGGTTCAAAGTCTCATTTCCAAATGATTCTCCGTTTTTTGCTGGTAGATTTTAAGCAAAAGCAATTGCTTAATCTTTATTCATAAGGCCCAATGTACTTGTGTCAATTTTACATAATTTTGAATAAAACATTTTATTTGGAAAAAAAAATTATGAAAGGGAAACAAGTCGAGACAGAGAGACGTGCTGCATGCGTAAAGCATAAAACCCAATTTCTCAGATCACAATGCTTCAAATAAACTCTATGGCTCAACATTCTTGTCTGATATATATCATGATATATATATCAATCAATAAATATCATGATATATATCGTGATATTTATTGTGATACATATCACTTGATATATATCTGACAACCCTGGTCAAAATCAAAGTTGGATTGGGTCAAGGACACTGTATGCTGTAGCCTTTTGATAGCCTTTTGTGGTGGATGTTGTACATGTTTGTATCAATTACTCTATGTATGACCCCTTCCCTCCCAGGTTAAAATCGGCCGGTCATTAGAAATTTGTACGGGCTAAAGCGTCGACCGGATTATTCCTACTTTGGATCACAATTTTTGAAATTCATTCCAGAGCGTGGTCATCTTGTCCCGGTTGCCTTTTAACAACTTCTTCGGCAAGGTCTGCAGTCTTTTAGCACCTGAATATTTCGAATTCGGAGAGCTCAGCTTGGAGGCTTCTTGTTACAATATCGAAAGGTGGCCTCCTCCAACTCCTGGTGTACCGCTCAACTTGCCTTTGCTAGGATCAGTCTTTCAAGTAAGTTACTTCCATTAGGCACCTACCAAACTATTGACACTTGAAGTCAAGCCGAAACAAACTCGAAAAAACAATAAAAAGATTAAAATACGCCTTCAGCTCTGATATTATAGTCTTCAAGTGGCTCTCAAATTTTATTAAGACTTGGGATTGTTCTCAAAGTCTTGCCACACGTTTTTTCCAAATATTTATTCGACGTCGTCATATTTGAAAAAAAACGGGTGGCAAGGTTTTGAGAACAATCCTAAGCCTTAATAAAAAGCTTTATTTTAGTGACTACCTACATATCTAATCTTATTATTAAATTGAACAGAAATACAAAAAAGCCACAGGTGGAGAAATCGTACAAGAGTTTATAATGGGATTGCTGTAGACTCCGTGGAAACTTGAAATTAATTTTCAGAACTATCATAGAATACGGAGTCACTGTATAAGTTGGCGCAAAAGTCGCAAACATTTTAGACATCCATCCATTTGTTTTTGTTTTCAATTTATGGAAGAAAGTCAACAATTTCATAGGTGGAAACACTTGAGCAGTCACAATAATTACATATTATTAAACAGCGCATCATAGTCATAATAATACAATAAAATTTACAGGAAGTGACCAGCCATTATGATACCTTGACGATCCATCAAACGATACAATTTTCAGACGAAAATGTCCTCTTAAACTTCATATCAATTTGAAAAACGGAGTGTATTGTTTCACAAAAATACCCAAGAGAAGTTTGAGAGTAGAATTTGTAGCGTTCTTATTTCAGGTGTACATTCCACAAGTTGGTAGTTTCTCAGCGACACGTCCATTAGCTCTGTATACAGAAAACACTGAGAAGCAAATTCAAACTTCAGTAGAAGATTTCAACTATTTCGAAATTTTACAACCGATTTTATCTCACATACATTTATTATGGGAATTGGCATTGACAACGGAGCCGATCGTTGTGATGGCCTCTTCTCCCACACATTGTTCTTCAATGGTATTAGCTCTGACACGGTAATATCTCAGTGATTGAGAAAAAAGCTTCAGTGTTCTATAAAATTCCATCTTATTCTAGGATAATTTCGCCTTTGAAATTTTGCGGAGACTATCGTCCATATTTCACCATACACGACAGCGAATTCAAACAATTCACGAGCACCGTACAGGGACCTCCCCCGATCGTGTTGGGCGTGACGAACCCGTTTTTTGCCAAAATACTGCACCATTGGCCGCACACCATACGATTAGGGAACGATATAGGTGAAATATACGATACATATGATAATGGTGTATATGATAGATTGACAAGTAGAGTTTACAGATCAAGTTCAAAAGTTCAAATTGAAAAAGACTGGAAACTCGAAGATGCTAGACAACAATCCAGGTGTGTACACAACGTACAAGCCATTCTTGCAGAAGGACAAAAATATTATCAAGAAGCTCATGTCGGGGGTCACGTCGAAGCGGCCTTTCGAAGTTCAATCTGCGTTGTTGAAGAGACATTTACTTGAGCTCACGCAAAGTTTTATAATACCCTTGGAGAGATACATAGCTAGTTTGATGCCTCTGCAGAAGAACATATCGCCTTTCAAGGTAATGATCAACAACAGGAGTTTCAGAGCCTTTCGATTTTTTGTTTTTTTTTTTGTTTCAGGCAGCACCAACGCCTCTACCTTTCAATCCGGACAATTTTTTCGCAACGTTAGAAACGACTGGTCCCCAGCTAACAACAGGCATCAAAGGCGATTGGATAGGGCTTTACCGCAAATTTTTCAGATCGCCAAACTTCAATGGCTGGTTCAACATGAGATACACAGAGCTGGCATTGAAATTGCAAGCGTTGCAGTTGGAAGCCCTTTCGGATGCTGTAAGTTTATACAAACCCAAACAAATAATATAAAATATTATTCGTTTACTTCCTTGCTTATTTTTGTTATTTTCTTCTTAAACGGATGACCCAATTACAGGAAGGCGTGATCGATGTAATGAAATTCTTGGTTTTTTGCCGACGTTTCGTCTTTTATTAAGACATTTTTTAGGCGTAAAAACTTGTAAAGAGATGAAGATTTTCTGACATTTAATAAAAAGTTCAAAATCACGCCTTCCTGTAATTGGGTCATCCGTTTAAGAACAAAATAACATAAACAAATCATAGTTGCAATTACAACAAATCTTAGGCTTCATGAAACTTACTGAGTTTTTGCAGGATTTGAAACATTGGGTGCAAGGCAAGCCAGAGGTCGAAGTCGTGGATATGGTTCTGAAAATGAAGAACAAAATCGCTAAATGTCACGAGCACAACATCCCAGTCAGTGATAGAATCAAGGAACAACTAAATCAAAGACTTCACGATATTATCAGCTCTCTTCCTGATGATTTGAAGAACATCCTCCAAGTTACATGATAATGGTTTTTCTTTGAACGTCAATTCGAATCTGTTTCTGTTACAGGTTGACGTAAAATATGTTTTAATGTACATACCTAAAGTTTATATAACATGGGCCTGATAATCACCAGCATTATCAAAAAGCTGGTTGAACAAAAATATTTTGTACTACCCCTCATGTTTCTAGTTTTCTTGTTGTCTGAAAACATTACTAGTTTGGTAATTTACTAAAAAAATTGAAAACAGTGTTCCAGACATGATTCCCTATACTTTTCATGCTGAGGTGCGTAAAGGAATGTATTTTTGTACTTTTTCTAAATAAAACATCACAAACATTGCATGTTTTTTTCGGGAAAGGAACTCAAGCCTGGAACGCATGTTCCTTGTGACTAGAGGTGGGTTTAGTCAGCTTGTTTCAGCCGTAATTTCAATTTTAGTTGTAAGCGCAGTATCACGTATTGGCTTTCATGCCAATACAAGAGCCAATGAGCGATGCTGCGTTTAGTCTAAAATTAAAACCATGACTAAAACAAGCTGACTAACCGTGGATTCCACCAAAAATATTTGTCCAGTTGATAGCTAACTCGCCATTTCTTTTGATGGATTCTGGCCAAATGATCAATGTAAATTCAAGGGTTGTACATATAGTTGCGAATTAACGTATTTTCCATAATGAATCAATCATCATTGACCAGAAAAAACTCTGTTCAATCTCGGTTTAGCTTAAACCGCTCCTAAATTCCTTGGTGGAACCCATGGTGAGCGCACCTTTAGTGAAGGGTAAAACAAAAAATATACCTATGTGAAGTTTCTACTAAAACAAAAAGACCCTCAGTTTTTAGCATTATTTAAGGTAAATATAAGACTAGCAGCAAAAAACTCAGGGTTTTCAGTTTTGAATAAAACATTGTGCCAAAATGGCCTTAACTGCCAGTCAATTTCCATCCGATTTGTAGGTGTAGGTATGCGATATAGATTGTCTTGATCAGCTTGATGTTGATCATAGTTTTTAATGTTGTTAACGAATAGGTGCTGAGAGAGAACACCAAACACTTGGAAAAAGCACAATTTCTGAATTGAAAAAATACGTCCGCTTCTGATTTATTAGGACGCTTTAGTTTCAGTCAAATATTCTGAGAATATTCAAGGGCCTTAATTCTAGCAATAGTTGTTTGATTATATGCAAAATTTGGTCATTCATTGTGATATTTTCTATTAAGTCGTCTTTAAATTTTGTAAGTTTATAAGTACCTACCTGTACTAACGTGTGTGCATTGCAGCCAGCCATAAAGTCAGAGAACGTCTGTAGATTTAGAAGTGAGAGATAAAGAAACGCAACTGGAACAAGAAATCAGTGTTAATTGTCTGTCTCTCAAAATTCAAAGTTCAAAATTAAATTTTCTGTTTGATGTTTCCAAGTGCCTAAATGCTTCTCGAGGATGGACAGTTCAAATTTCTGCTACAGTTGTCTTTACGTTTTCTATTTCAGATAAAGATAGATACGGGGTGATCATTTGAAAACTATCCCCCCGTAATAACTCCAAATTCCTAATAATTTTTTTTTTGAGCAAAAACAGGTTGATTTTTTAATTCAGGGGGACATCTAAGACATAAATTAGCGAGTTTCTGTAATCTGTAAAGTGGATTGTTAGAGAAATTTGACTTGCCCATGCCCTTAACCAATATACCAACATTATAAGTTTCTATAACTAATATTATTATTACAAGTATTATTCAGCCGACACTTCCTCCAAAAGTATAATCCAGCCACACACTTGCGAAGAATGCGAAGGAAAAATTTCTTCGAATTTTCTTTCTACAGGTGCTACATTTCAACCTTTTCAATTTTGAAGGTTAATAAAGAATTGAAAATGAAGGTTGATAACTTTCACTTTTCTAATTGACCATCTAGTCCGACGGTCAAAAACACCCAGCGTAAGAAATGGTCAATTTTCAGAATTGGTCAATTTTAGTTAGGAATCATTTTGATTCCTTTATTGCTATGAGAGATGCTTGTTTGCTCGATTCCCCAAAAAAAATATTATTTTTGTGCGGTAGGGTAGGGGAGCACAGGGAGCTTCGGCCAGCCGATGAGTTTGCAACAATGACGCTCCACCTTACGTACAAACAACCAGTACTCACGTACAAACAACCAGTACTCGGTCGCTTCACTTTATTGCACTAACTGTAGAAGAGTGTGGTATTTTTTTTTGCTGAAAATTCAATAAGTCTTCTCATTAGGGTTGCCAGATCTCATATATTTGGTATGAGACTCATATATTCCAACAAGATCTCATACCTCATACCACACATCAAATATATGAGCAAATCTCATATATTTTCAGCTATTAGCTGTTTCAGACATAATTTTGTTAATTTTATTATATTTTTATTTTTGTGCTGCAATTCAAGCATTAAAATTCTGAACTGGAATGTTTTATTCTTTCTCAAGTTGAGAGGATTTTTTTCATCATGAGACACTAATGAACGGATGTCCAGGAGAAGGCATTAGCAAAAAAGCTACTGAAAATCGGCAGCTGCAGCTGCAAAATATTTTTGAATATGTCTGTACTTAGTTTTGTGCTTATTATTTTCTAAAAATTACATGAAAGGGTCGGAATTATTGCTCTGAATGAAGTTATTTTTCTTAACATGATAAAAGAGTATTTCATCGTTAAATTCCTTTAGATTACCTACCTACTTTTTCAAAGATGAGCGAACTGTTAACTGTTATTAATAGAGGTAGGTAGTTAGTATAGGATAGATCTTCTCATATAGGCGGTTCCCTTTTGCTCGCAGCTCGTGCGCAGGGAGCGCTTTATCCATCGGGCTGGTTGGGGTTGGCGCCAATATAGGTGAACCTGCGAGGACCCCAGGTAAAATTAGGACTCTATTAAATTTCATCAGATTTTCAAATTGTTTATTTTTTATTTGTCTTTTCTACGGAATGTTTATTGTGATGTGGATCTGGATAATCATAATAAAAAATAGGACCTCATATATTTTCTGCTAATCTCATATATATTTCTCAGGTGTCTCATATATATGATTCAAAAAAATCTGGCAACCCTACTTCTCATATCAATAATGGTCTGTGTTTTAATTTTGTCTTTTTTTTTTTCAATTACTAGAGTGCTAAAGAAGTTGCAAGTTCCAGCAATGGAACAGATATTTACCTGGTCCGATTTTGATGAAATTCAAAAATTCAGGCAGGTACCTACTTGAATTTACAACTTACTTGAACCTCGGTCACGGACTCTTACTCAGAGGGCCTCTTACTGCATGCGACTTTTTTAGTGAAATATTTAAATTATAGTTGACCATCAATCATCCAAAGAGTCATACATAGGGCTGAAATCACCGCGATATCAAACGAAATGCTGCTGAAGGCAACGAAAAACTTCAAAGAAACATTGCTAACCAACATCAATGTGGATAAAATTCAGTAGGTACATATTGATTTGAAAAAAAAAGGTGTGTTTTCTTTATTTTTGAATTATAATGTTCTCTGATCTCCAGGGATGAAATTCTTGACCTTGCTTTGCAGATTGCAGTTTCATTAGTATAATTAAAAAATGTTAGATGAGTAGTTTAGGAGGAATCCGCATTTCCAATGTGTCGGCAGCTCTTTTTGTCGGACCCTGTATTTTCCAAATTTATACGAAAGTTACGGAAATAAGTATCAGTAATTCACCGAGTGGGCCGTAAAAAACGCACCGTTTTATTTTCAAAATGAAATGGCGGACACAACTGAAAATAGGTCTTCCTTTGCAGTTGTTTTTTTTTTAATTAAAATTTGACATCACAAAACTAAAGACGTTTTTTGAAAGAAGAAACTGTTTGTCACATTTTGAGACTATGACCAGTTCAACTGGGTCATTCGTTCTGAAAATTAAACAAGTAGTCCTGTAAAATGTGGTGATTTTTATGCTAAAGTTGGAACTAATTAGGGACAGGATGAAAAAAATATGGCAATGTAGAGAATGAATAACTGAATTAGAAAAACTAAAGTTTCATTTCCAACCATACCATCCCAGAAACTATGGATAAAAAAAAACTGAGAAGATGGAAAAACATGCGCCACGGTCTTTCTTCTGAAACGGTGAGAGATGTGTGAAAACTGTCAGGGAAAAAATTGTAGGGAATTCAATAATCTACAGAAAAGTCCCCGGGGGCATATGTCCAACTTCCTCAGTTTAGCTGTTAATCGCGGTCAAAAATGCGCGCCGGTCAAGTGAAGTGGAAAAACTGTACGCGTGGCATTCCTCCTTGAATGCTGCGAGAACGGCAAAAGATATCTGAAAATCGTTAGCGACAAAGTTGTAGAGAATAATTGAATGTTCCACTAGAAAATCTTCGAGGCTAATTATTAGCTCTTCTAGTTTAGCCGTGAACCACGTTCTAAGTTGCGTGACAATCCTGTTAATGAAGTGGTTCTTTGGAAAACCTGAAAAATCCTAGACTCGATGAAAAAAATATGACAATGTAGAGAATGAAAAACTGGATCTAAATAACCAAAAAAGTAGGCAGTAGGATTTTTTCTTAGAAATTTTGTTTTTCGGTTCTAGAGCCTGTTCTTATCACCGAGATTATCACCATTATTATTATAACTATTACTCAAAATTTTCGCGCCGCTTTATTAAACACATATGGGGCCGGTGGTCAGCTTATATTTCCCGGTCCGATATTGTCTCCCAATCCGGTCCTGGGTTCAGACCATTCAAATCCCTACATAATTTCATACACAATAAAAATGAAATGACAAATTACAGACCAATCTCCCTCTTCAGCAACTTCAGTGAGGTCTTTGAGACTGTGCTGCATTCCTTTCTCTATAATCATACCTCCAGGTTGTTGTCTCCAAATCAGCATGGTTTTGTTAGGGGACGCTCAACATTCTTTGTGCTCAACTGCGTCCAATCTCATGTGTAAGACCCAGTTCATCGGCGGTGTGTTTGATTCTGGTGGTCAGGTGGAGGTTATTTACACCGATTTTTCAAAAGCTCTTGATACCCTGGCTTTACTGCATAAGTTATCCGCCTTTGGCTTGTCCCCTTCGTTGGTCAGGCTCTTGAAATTTATATTTATGTGACAGGCACCTGTTTGTCCAGCATAACGGTAACAGGTCTGGTGAGTTCCTTCAGGCATAGGGTGTGCCACAGGGTTCAAATCTTGGTCCTGAGCTTTTTGATGTATGTATGTATATGCTGACGACATAGCAGCTAATCTATCTGTGAAATATTTATTATATGCCGATGATCTGAAGATATTTTGCAGAATTGTAGATCGCGCTGACTGTCAGTTACTTCAGGCAAACTTTGACATGATTGATGAGTGGTGCAAGGCTAATTTTCTGTCACTAAATGCCTCGAAGTGCTACGTGCAGTCTTAAGCTGGATTTATAAACTTGACGTTGCAGTTGCCGTTCGCCGTTGCTGTTGCCGTTCAAAGTTGAATATGTGAAAGTGATTGTGGTCATTTATAAGAGCCGTTGCAGTTGGCAGTTCGTGCTGTTCGTGGCGACGTTGGGGTGCAGTTCAGAGATAACCATCTTTTAACTTTCGCTGTTGCCGTTCAGTTGCCGTTCGGGCTTTAACCAATGACACGACAGCAACAAGTCACGTGATCGTTCCCACCCTGGAAATTATGAAACCGTCATTCTTGTATGTTTGAATAACTGAGGAGAATCCCTCTTGGGCGCTGCACAAGCACCCAAAACTGCACCGAAGACTTCTAAAAGCTGATTGACTTCAGTAAATAGATGCATCAACTTGTTTTGACGTTTTTAAAATACCATACTGTGAGGCGAGCTGTGAGGTTAAAAAATATATCAGCTGTCAAAGTTCGTGGACGTTCGGGAGTTTATAAATCGACATTTGATAATTCCGAACTGCACCGCCGCCAACTGAACGTCAACTGCAAACGGCAACGGCAACAGCAACGGCAACCTCAAGTTTATAAATCCAGCTTTACACTCGGGAGCGCAACCCAACTTTCTATGACTACGAGAACACCTCTTTGAACATTATTTGCTCATTGATTCATACCTATAGAAGTTTCACTTCTTCCGAGGGTGACCATGGTCACACACCCACGTTTTTACCTAAATAGTAATTTTCATGACAATTTTGTGTTTCAGTGGACATGCGCAAGATTTGACAGTTCGGGTCGGCAGCACCAGAGGTATAGAGTGGGGAGAATGATTACAGAGCTGTGCGAGTCTGGCTTTGTGCTCTGAGTAGCTATTCTTGAAAGTGTGGGAGAAACTCCCTGGGAGTAAAATATATTCCGCAGTACACTGATGTAACGAATGTTGCCTAAAATCGTGTTTTTTAGGCAACTTTTGCTACAACAGTGTAGTACAGATTATATAAAACTCTCAGGGAGTTTTTTCCCCACTTTCAAGAATACACGATATTGCGTGACCGCTTAGCGCATGCGCTAAAAAACGAGGTGATTCGTTGTAAGTCTTCCATATGTTACGCTGTAAAATAGGTGATTCTCAAACTAAGCTCAATGGATTATGCGTCGTTTTCAAGTAGAAGTGGTTACATAGAAAAATCGGAGTAACCCTCGCAACCTATTCATGAAAGCACATATGTTAGGGATCATTCCCAAATGCCCCAAATTACGAAATAAAAAAACATGGAACACTTCAACCATAACATTCAAATTTACCGCGAAATTGTCTGGGGATATTTCATTTAATCAGTGCTGTATTGTATTGACGACAGCATGGTGTGGCGACAGTCGGTCCTCTGAGTGGCACACACTTTTTCGACCGCCGAATATGCATTTTAAATCGGAAGACTTCACCAGTTGCTGATAGAACTGTATAAAACGTCAACGTCAAACACTGAAATCAATGTCATTGTCGAGTGGGCCGCTATTCTTGAATCGTGTGAGAAAAGTCCCTGGGAGTAAAATACATTCCGCAGTACACTGATGTAGCGAATGTTGCCTAAAATCGTGGTTTTTAGGCAACTTTCGCCACAGATGTGTAGTACGGATTATATTAAACTCCCAGGGACTTTTCTCACACGATTCAAGAATAGCGGCCTTGAAGATGCGCGATGACAACTTGTCACCGTTTTCTTAGTTCGCATACATCCGTGTCGGAGCGCCACTTCCGCGCAATATTGTGTATTAGCTACCCTGTGAGTCTGGCAAGCACGCGAAGGTCGAATTTTTTCCGACCGGCAATGAACGTGAGCATGCGCTCTAGACCTGATGGAAACTACCATTGGACGTAGAATTCAAAAATTGGAACTGTTTTCAAAAATAATTAAGTAGGGAAGTAAAAAATATGGGAGGAAAGAGGAGGGTCTATTATCTTTGCACCTGAAAATATTTCATACAACGCGTTGTCACTATTCGATAAAGGCTTATTTCGGCAAACTTTATTTGAAATTCATTCTTATCGCAAACTTCATGTTTTTGAAAGTTGAATCCGACGACATAGAGCTAGGTAAGGTACTTACTTTTGAAACACCTGTATGTGATGGGATGAGATTGATAAATATTGATAGATATTTTTTATACAACTTTATTTCTACAAGATGCCTCCATTAAGAGAATCAGAATCCCTCAAGTTTTGCGATATTTATTACAAAAGATGTAGGTAGGTGATGACTTTTTCTGCACGATTATTTACAATTACAATACTTCCCCTTCCATGTTGGTGGGGAGTCGGGAAAGTAAATAGAGGAGGTTGTACTTTGAAAATATTGTGGATGACGTCATTGGCTGAAAACAGAAGTTGGAATGTGTTTTTGTTGAATCTTGAAACTACACCACAATTTCAAGATTCAACAAATATACATTTCAACTTTATACAACACCACTACAAGACAAAATGGATTTTTACTTATTTATGAAAACAGAAGAGGTAGACAATTAGTATACAGAGGTCCAGGTTATAGTAGCAATAATTCACCAATCGATTGTCCATCGAAAACTAGGTCGACATCGATAATTTTTTTCCTTCCAAAACGCTTATTCCTAAGAGAGATACAGCCCTTCAAAGTTCAGTTTTAAAAATCTTATTTTTGCAGTAACTCTCAGGTCATCAAAGCAATTTTGACCAAATTTGATACAAATACTTATAAAATAGATATCCATCACTTGACGTAGATAACTTTTGTCAAAATTGTCCAGTGGCGTAGATACGGGGGGGGATCGTTCAACTTTTCCCACCCCATTTTCTACGCCACTGGATATTTTTGAGAAACTATACTTTTTTCAATTCCTTGTTCAATTTATAAAAAAAGTTACTCTTGTGAAATTTTCATTAGAGGCTTGATTTTCGAGATATTTGGGTTTTAAACTTTGGAAAACGTCTCGAAATCGCCACTTTCCAGAGCCCAAATTGTTTTTCTCTGAAAACGCCTCGTTTCTTTGCAAAAAATAGCAGCAAATCAACTCAAACGACCTAGAAAACTCATTCCAGTTGAGAAACATGAGTTTTCTTGGATTTTAATTTTTAGCCCTTTGAAAGTCGCGATTTTGAGGCGTTTTCTAAAGTTTCTCGGGAACGAAGCTTCTAATCAAAATTTTACAACAGTCACTTTTTTTCCTAAATTGAACAAGGAATTAAAAAAAAAGTATAATTTTTTAAAAATATACAGTGGCGTAGGAAATGGGGTGGGAGAAGTAGAACAATCCCCCCGTATCTACGCCACTGGACAATTTTGACCAAAAGTTATCTACGTCAAGTGATGAGTATACAGTGCTCAACAATTGAAGTGGAACACCTGAAAATTTTGGTGAAATTAAAATGGTCGTATTTTCTGAAGAAAAATATGAATTGCAATAAGTTTTTTTCCCTGGACAGCTGATGTCTTAAACTACATCACGACAAAATTCTTTCTTGTTACAAGCTTTTCATATTATTTATACAGGGTGTAGTAGTGAGGTACTGCAAAAAATGTAAAGTTTGCACCCCTCCCGATCCGCGAAAACATTTTTTTGAATTTTTCCAACTTGTTCTGGAGAAACTTTGAACTCATACCTCGAAACGGTTTTTTGGGCTTTCGTTTATCTCTGTTAATTACAGGGTGATCTCAAAAAAGTGATATTCTAGGCTTTCAATGGTAACTTCTTCCATTGTTATCCGATTTTGAACTTCTTTAGCTCATATTGAAGCTGAAACTTCAGGCCAGAACAGTGTGAGGTCAAGACTCATTGAAGACAACAATTCAATATAAGGGGATGTGTCAAAAGTGACCCGAATGCAAAACAGCTTCCGACTTTCCGTTAAATAACAGATAAGAACAAATTGAAACGTGTCTTCAAAGGATCCGCTAATTCGGACCATTTTGATCTGCTTTTCGCTTCAGTTGTCCAAGATAATGTCCGTGGTAGAACCGAAACTTGACTGCGTGTTTCCGCGAAAAAAATCGCATCCCTTAGGCAGCAGTCACACTGGAGCCATCACCACCCACTACCACCCACCACCACCCACTACCACCAAGCAAAATAATCGACCATGGTCTCACTGAGCCACCGTCCATCGTCCACCGTCAACCACCGTGTCCCCCTCCTGAATTTGACATAATCCTGTTTTATATAATCCGTACTACAATTCTGTAGCGAAAGTTGCCTGAAAATCACGATTTTAGGCAACATTCGCTACATCAGTGTACTGCGGAATGTATTTCACTCCCAGGGACTTTTCTCACACGATTCAAGAAAAGCGGCCCAGCTCATGACAAGATTGACAAGTTCTGTGATTGCAATGATTTCGTCCGATGACTCAGATACCGACGAAGTTGTAGCTTTATACTACATCTCGAAAAAAATCCGTAAAAAACGCCGGAACATGAGGGTGCGTCAAATGTTTCTCGATAGAGAACAACTAGGAGAATTTCATCAATTAGTGCCGCAGCTTGTTGATGATGAAGAACAATTTTACAGTTATTACTTATTACCGTATGAACAATAAATGTTACAACTTGTTTGTGACAAAAGTGAAACCTTTGTTCTCTTCGGGATCGACATACACATTATATGTTGTATGTATACACAAAATGTTTGTTCTGCATGCGCATCAAGATGCGTATTGTTAACCACCGACCACTGGCCACCACTTTGGAAATTTCAAACACATGGCCACCGGTGGTCACTGGGCGGTGGTAAGAGGTGGCTGCAGTGTGACCACCATCATTACATTGCGTGCGTTTGATTTTTGGTTGATGGTAGTGGGTGGTGGTGGGTGGCTCAGTGTGACTGCTGCCTTATTTACCTGTTGGCGACCGTAACCCAAGTTACAAGATTCAGAACTGGCAGGTATACATGTTTAATTGTCAAGGAGAATTTTTGGAATTGTTGTGAATTTTGTAACTTGGGTTACGGCCGCCTTCAGGTAAATAAGGGATGCGATTTTTTCGCGGAAACACGCAGTCAAGTTTTGATTCTACCACGGAAATTTCTTGGACAACTAAAGGAAGATGCAGATCGAAATGGTCCAAATTAGCGGATCCTCTGAGGACAAGTTTCAATTTGTTTTTGTCTTTCATCAAACAGATACTCGGAAGCTGTTTAACATTCGGGTCGCTTCTGATACGTCCCCTTATATTGAATTGATGTTTTCAATAAGTTTCGACCTCACAACGTTCTCGCCTTGAGTATCAGCTTCAATATGAGCTGAAGATGTTGAAAATCGGATAACAATGAAAGAAGTTATCATTGAAAGTCTAAAATTTCACTTTTTGAGATCACCCTGTAATTAACACAGCTAGACAAAAACCCAAAAAACCGTTTCGAGGTATGGGCTCAATGTTTTTCCAGAACGAGTTGGAAAAATTGAAAAAAATTTTTTCGCGGATCGGGAGAGGTGCAAACTTTACATTTTTTGCAGTACCTCACTACTTCACCCTGTAGAAATAATATGACAAGCTTGTAACAAGAAATAATTCCATCATGCTGTAGTCTAAAACATTAGCTGCCCAGTAAAAAAAGCTCATTGCAATTCGGTTTTTTCTTAAGAAAATACGACCATTTTAATTTGACCAAGATTTTCAGGTGTTCCACTTCAATTGTTGAGCACTGTATATTATATGAGTATTTGTACCTTTGGTCAAAATCGCTTTGATGACCTGAGAGTTATTGCAAAAATAAGATTTTTAAAACTGAAATTTGAAGGGCTGTATCTCTTTTAGGAAGCTTTTTGGAGAAAAATAAAATCATGCGTGTCGACCTATAGTTTTCGATGGACAATCGAATTGTGAATTATTGCTACTATAACCTGGACCATCCTGTATTATTCAACAAGCGGGTAATGATTGCTTCTTACTCATGAGGATGCAGTTTGCCGACACGAGCCTTGGCGAGTATCGTAAAGCATCCGAATGAGTAATAATAGCCATTACCCGCGAGTAGAATACTATGCTTTATCCAGTCTTATTGATAAATGCAGGCATGTATGCGCGTGATAATTCGTTCATTATTCAATAGGATTGGATAAAATAAATATTTCTTATAAATAAAAAAAAATTGACCTGTCAAACCGTTTTTCGAAAATTCCTACAGGGGAAAAAAAAATCCAGGATGGAATTGATGTGTCAAGTGTCCATATGATAAATAATACGTATGCTCTGTGGTCCGTGGATAGTGAAAGTACCTACATACAATCATATCTGGAGGAATGGATATATTTTTCGGACTTTGTACATAACCATAAGTCCACAAGTTGTAATTAAATTAAAATTATTATTGATGAAAAAAAAAAGGTGAAAGTGCGCACGTCACCTTGTTGACAACAAATGCATGAAACTTCGACCAATGGAGAGCGAGTACTGGAGAAGACGTATCAAAGTCGAAATTGCAACATTATAAGTCAATTAATTTCTGTGTGGAGAAACTCTTCTAGTTGAGGAATTTGTGGGTGTCGTTTCGTTGAAAAATCGCAACAACACAAAGACAAAAAATGGGTCGTGTATTCGTTATCGGGGTAGGAATGACAAAGGTGAGATTTTCGTATAAAATTGGCTTCAAAATAAAATAACGATAACCTCATCTTTACCTAGTTCGAGAAACCCGGAAGAAGTGGAAATGACTATCCTCAATTCGCCAAGGAAGCAATCACCAAAGCTCTGGAGGACTGCGGAGTGAAACATTCCGAAATCGAAGCTGCCGTTGCAGGTTATGTGTATGGTACGTGTACGAAATACCCAGTAGAGAATTTCACTCATGACAGCTTCTCTCAGGCGACTCCACTTCCGGCCAAAGGGCCATATACGAAGTCGGCATGACCGGAATCCCGATCTTCAATGTCAACAATAACTGCTCGACCGGTTCGAGCGCCCTCATGCTGGCCAAGGAGTTTGTGGAATCTGGTAAAAATGAGTGTGTCCTGGCCGTTGGTTTTGAGAAAATGGAACGCGGAAGCCTCTCTGCCAAGGTACTGATATCTGAGCTCTCTGATCCATCACCGCTGACCAATGAACGCTCTAAACTTCAATTCAATTTCAATTTACAGTTCATGGACCGCACCAACCCCATGGACAAGCATGTGCAACTGATGGCCGAGCTGATTGGCATGAATGAAGCACCGATCACGGCGCAATTGTTTGGAAACGCTGGTATTGAACACATGAAGAAGTACGGCACCCGCCCAGAACATTTTGCCAAAATCGCATACAAGAACCACAAGCATTCCGTCAACAACCCGTAAGTGTCTTATCGTGCTACCACAACTGAAAATCACCATATATGCTCGGCGTCCTGCACTGTGACATTCAGAAAAAGATCTAGAACGGCAAAGTGAAAAATACGTGTGCAAAATGAACTAACCTTGCAAAATCATTCACAATTCAAGAGAGACCACATTCCCGATGTTATGATAGCTTGACATTTTTGCTTTAAATCAATAAAAATTATAAAAAATCACTTTTTAAAAGTGACATTTTATAGTCATTTTTCCAATAGCTGTTGGTACAATTGCAGAATGATTTTTGACGTTTTGTGGTGCAAATGTTTATACCATTTTCTGTGTTTCGTCGTCACATAAGACCTAGAGGTCAGGGATTTCGGAATTTTTTGGGGAGCTCTTCTGATTGGGGAGGGGGAGGGCGGTTTTGAGCAAGAAAATTCAAACATAGGACGCAATTTTCCACATCGACATTTGACACAGAAAACTCTGCATCTAGTAGGTATGTATATGCCTCCTGTCTTGGTAATGAATGGCAGAAGTATCAACTTGAAATTTATTAGCAAGGGAATAAAATGGATGTAAACAACAAAATCTGACAGCTGTCACTGTGGACTTCTTTTTTGTAATAATCAACAGTAATATCACAAGTGCTTAGATTTTCACGATAATTTTGGCCAGGCGATCGCGAGTGCTGGTTGTAGCGATAAATGCCTGACTCCGTAGGAGGAAGGCATTTATCTAAGGACAACCAGCCCGAGGGAAACGCTTGGCCAAAATTATCTGGGAAAATCTCGAGCACGAGTGCTATTTTGATGATTATTACATACAACGCTCTTGATTATTAGACCTACAAGGATAATATTCACCTATCTAAATCCCACTGTCAATGGCAACGAAATAAAATTGATGTAAACAACAAAATCTGACAGCTGTCACTTTAAACTTCTTTTTTGTAATAATCATTAAAATATCACTCGTGCTCAAGATTTTCCCAGATAATTTTGGCCAAGCGTTCCCCTCGGGCTGGTTGTCCCTAGATAAAAGGCCTCCTCCTACGGTCCTACGGAGTCGGGCATTTATCGCTACAACCAGCACTCGCGATCGCCTGGCCAAAATCATCGTGAAAATCCAAGCACTTGTGATATTACTGTTGATTATTACATACAACGCCCTTGAATAATAGACCTACAAGGAAATATTCACCTAGTTAAATCCCACTGTCAATAGCAACGGAATAAAATAGATGTAAACAACAAAATCTGACAGCTGTCACTTCGGACTTCTTTTTTGTAATAATTATCAAAATATCACTCGTGCTTGAAATTTTCCCAAATAATTTTGGCCAAGCGTTTCCCTCGGGCTAGTTATCTCTAGATAAATGCCCTCCTCCTACGGAATCGGATTTATCGCTACAACCAGCACCCGCGATCGCCTGGCCAAAATTTTTAAGCACTTGTGATATTACTGTTGATTACTTTGATATGATTTTATTAATCAGTAATTTTATTGAAAGCAGCACGAAAAACGATGTATGCTACTCGCGCTGAAAACGGCATAGCATAAATCTCTTACGTGCATTCACGTTCGTTAGGTACGCTATGCCCGGTTTTCGGCGCTAGTAACATGAAATACTATTTCAGCTATTCCCAGTTCAGAGAAGAGTACTCCTTGGATCAAATTAAGGGATCACCGGCCGTTTTCGATTTTCTGACGAAGTTGCAGTGCTGTCCGACAAGTGATGGAGGCGCCGCGGCAATTCTAGCCTCAGAACGGTTTGTCCGAAGTCACGGACTGGAAAGACAAGCAATCGAGATCTTGGGAATGGAAATGGCCACAGATCTTCCATCAACTTTCGCTGACAATAGCTGCATGAAACTGGTAATTGAAAACTTGTTATTATTTGCCTTCATAAATCTTGACAGCTGTGCCTAGAATTTTCATTTGAAGTTGGTTTTGCTCTAAAAATTTTTCATCAGCCAATCCATTTGTCCAAATAGATGACAATTTTATTTCCGAAACCAGCTACGAATGGAAATATTGCCGATTGTGGTCGCGATAGCAAAATTACAGCACCACTGAGGCCACTAAAAACTGGGGGGGGGACACCAGGCAATATAAAGGATATAAGCAAGTAAAATTCTGTCTTTCTACGTATCGTCTCTCATTATCAAGGGAAATTCTACAAGAAAATTCATACAGTCAATACACTAAAACATTATGTACTTTATACCAACCAAAATCGCTCAAGAGAGCTCGTCTAGAGTCGTCTCAATATAGAGGATAATTTTTACGAGCCATTTTCAAGCAGTTTCAGAACAAAAAAATCTGCTCCACCAGGAAACACTTGGATTACTGATTTTTACACAAATCTACATATTTTTTTTTATCTATTTGATATCTCCTAAAAAAAATGGTTCTCAACTAAACAGAAGGTTTCTAGATATATTACATAAGAAGAGGTTCTGCAAAAATTCCGGAAGAAAATCCGCATTTTTCAAATTTTGTGTTCACAAAGAATTGGCGTTGTTGACAAGCGCTGAAGTCAGCTATTTTTGTCGCGTTTCTCTCAGGCTGTAAAACTGACCTTGAAAGTTTAGATTATCAGTTCACTGCTCCTATGTGTAAATAAGCACTCGAAATACTTGAATCCTTTATGTGCAAATTATCAAATCATCTTTTGCTTTTCCTTTGTCCTGTACAATCGTAATCTATATCCTTTTTAAGATAAATTCCCTTATGATTTTCAGCTTGCGGAGAGTTGAGAATAGAGAAAAAAGCGGGTAGGAATGACTACATAGAAAAGCAGGTAGGAATGGGGCTACATAAAAAAAGCAATTAAATAATTTATTGTTCGGCCTTGAACCCTGTTCAAGTGAAACTGCTTTAATTTATAAGTTTATACCTATTAATTCAACACATTATTCGCGGTTTTGTTTAAAGAAATAGACACTAGAGTAGTATTCCCCCCATGCTGGAGGTTTCCTCTTTGAGATAATTTGAAAAAGAAAAAACTTTTCTGGAACAATTTTTCCCGTAGATTTCAAAATTGGAAGCTATAATATTTCACAACCCATAATACAGGTGTCCCGAAATCAGATCGCAATATTTGACCAGCTTATTCTACGTCAAAAAATAGGAAGAAAAGTTCCAGTAAACATGGGTCAAACAATGTTCCCTAAGGGAGCTAGAGCCCCTTAAAGGGGGAAGCCTGATCATAGTTTTTTGCAAATTTCTTCGAAACTCGCCATAATAAAATGACAAAATTTGATTTGATCGCAACATGTTTCAATTTTGACATTTGAAAAAATTATTTTTGGATTTTGGAAATGCCAATGGGCTCAAACCAAAGTACATTCTTGTAGCTTTCGAAAGAGACCAAAATGGTAAAAATCCGTCAAGGAATGAACCCAGACGGATTGATTTCGCAACGCTTATTTTACCAATTCAACTCCGTCCTTGAGTAATTCTGTGAAAAAAGATTTCCACATTTCATCAGGAACGTCCAAAAAGGCGAGTTTTGATAAGAAAATCTGGAAAATGAAAGCTTTTTATGGGAAAAGAGACCTCTTGTGCTATTTCGATCGACGCACTGTTTTCAAGATAAATCACTTTAAAGAAAACTTCGTCTGAAATTCTCCTAAGATTTTCAAATCCCGAGTGCAGAAATCAGTGCAATAACACCAACTGTGTTTTCTTTTACTAGGAACAGGAAAAAACATTCCCATAAAAATGGGTTGAAAATGCTCCCAATGAACCTAGAGCCCTTGAAGCGCGATTAATTTTATCTCGGCAAGTTACCCTTCCAAGGAGTAGGTTTTGAAAATTTGCCTTCGGAAATACACAGTGGTATACAGGGTGGTCTAGGTAATAGTAGCAATAATTCACCATTTGATCTGGGCCATCGAAAATTAGGCAGTCGATATGCCTAATTTTATTTTTTTTTTCATAACGCTTCTTTAGAGAGATACAGCCTTTCAAAGTTCAGCTTTCACTCTCAGGTCATTTAAGCGATTTTGACCAAATTTGGTGCAAATACTTATGAAATAGATACCCATCACTTGACGTGACAATTTTTGCCAAAAAAGTGTCCAGTGGCGTAGATACGGGGGATTATCAATATCATCATATGAGGAGTTATTTCCAGGTTCCGAAAATACAGCCCCTGGTGCGTTTTTGTTTTTTGTCAAAAAAAAAGTGAAAATTAACCCCAAATACTACACACATCAAAAGAATCTAGGGGACAAGCAAATTCAGACGATTTCTAAAATCATAACTTTTGATTACCATTAGGCATTTTATATCGGTTTTCGATGTTCGATAGCCCAATCCTTTGTTTTCATGCTTTGATCACGTCGAATACGAACAATGTTTCATAAAGATTCTACAGGGTGATCAATGGAACAGTGAAAAATTGTCAAAAAATCAGTACGAGCGCGATTTCCCAAAAAAATTTTTTATGCATTCCAATAGCACAGTTATAAAGACTGGTATTTCAGCTTCAGTAACGTTTTTGAAATTTGGAAACCGAAGGTGAATTGTCAAAGATATTGATCATTTTGTGCCGCCATGTTGAACTTCCAAGAAAGTGATCCGATTTCATTTAAACTCGGATCACACTTATGTCTGGTTTAAGTGATTGGAATTTCAAGGTCAAATGTCTTTTTCGGTCACTTTCAAGCCGCCACATTAAAGTTTTATGTGAATGATTCGAATCTAGTGTGTTTCAAAGTTTCATTCAAATCGAATCATTTATGTAAAAAGTTCAATATAGCGGCTCGAAAGTGATCGAAAGTGACATTTGACCTTGAAATTCCAATTACTTGAACCAGGCATGAGTGTGTTCCAAGTAAAATCGGATCACTTTTTTCTTTCTTGGAAGTTCAACACGGCGGCATAAAATGATCAATATCTTTGGCAATTCACCTTTGATTTCTAAAATTCAAAAACGTCACTGAAGCTGAAACACTGATCTTCATAACTGCGCTATTGAAATGCATGCATTTTCTTTTTTGGGAAATCGCGCACAACTGAACTTTCGGCAATTTTACACTGTTACATTGATCACCCTGTAGCAACCTTATAAAACATTGATCGTATTTGACGTGATCAAGGCCTGAAGAAGAAAGATTGAGCTATCGAACACTGAAAACTGATATGAAATCGCTGGCGGGAATCAAAAGTTATGATGATTTTAGAAATCGTCTGAATTTGCTTGTTCCCTAGACTCTTTTGATGTGTGTATTTAGAACTAAAGTTGGGATCATTTTAGGATCAAATATCCATGTGGGCAGCGAATATGTTGAGAATGATGGCCCTTGAAATGAAGAAACGTAAAGCAAAACGCAAAGCTAAAGGTGCGTTCAGTCAGCTTATTTAGCCGCAAGTTTTAATTTTAGTCGTAAGCGCTGCATCGCTTATTGGCTGTTCTGAGGAGGCTGGTCCATTAGAGCCAATGGGCGTCGCTGCGCTTGCGACTAAAATTAAAACTTGCGGCTAAATAAGCTGACTGAACGCGCACCTTGAATAAGCTGACTGAACGCACCTTAACCCATATGGTCCGGAATTAAATTTTTTTTCGTGAGCGAAAATTTTTCTTCAAGCTCTGGTTTTTTAAGCAGAGTGGAATTACACAAAACTCTGGACTTTGTGGATGAGATTGTTGACACGTTTGAAAAGGGAGAATTTGCGGCGGCTACCTTTTGCGATCTGAGCAAGGCGTTTGACTGCGTCCGACCAGATTTTTTGGTAAGGAAACTGTCAAAATATGGATTCGATCGGAGGAGCTGCGATCTTCTGCGCTCTTACTTGGAGGGCAGAACTCAGGTTGTAAGGGCTGGTGATGGGGTGTCTGATGTGCAGAGTGTTGACATTGGAGTGCCTCAAGGCTCCATTCTGGGGCCTCTTTTATTTTTAATTCTCATCAACGACCTTCCTCTCAGCAACGATGGGGTTGGTTTCACACTCTTTGCGGATGACACGTCATTGCTATGTCGCGGCCTGGTTCTGTCTGATGTCCTGGATGTCTCTCGGTTGGCGCAGTCGGGCGTCTTGTCTTGGTTTAGCGCTAATTGTTTGAATGCTGGTATAACTCAGGAATTGGTATTCTCATTGAGGAGTTTGGATGGTGCAGGTGGTTTGGATTCTGTGGGCTTTCTGGGTGTCACACTTGACGGGAGGCTTAGCTGGGAGCAGCACATCGGTCACTTGGCAGGACGCCTGAGCAGGAATATATTTGTACTTCGAACGTTGAGTCATTGTGTTTCGAAACCGACGCTCCGAATGGTCTACTTCGCTCTGTGTCAGTCATTGATGAGCTATGCTCTTTTGGCTTGGGGTCATGCAGCATCTACCACAAGAATATTCAGCCTTCAGCGAAGAGCTGTCAGAGTTGTGAACGGCCTCGGCTACCGCGATGATTGTCGGGATGCTTTCGGAGAGTGCGAGATTTTGACATTTCCATGTTTATATATTTACCAATGTCTTCTGTACAAAAAGACACATGAGTCTGACCTGACAAAACACTGTGATATGCATGACTATGCAACTAGAAATAATCATTCATATTTACTGAAATTTTGTAGACTAAAAAAGAGTCAAGGTAGTTGTAAGTACCAGGGTTTGAAATTTTTTAATAAAATACCGCAAGCTCTGAGAAATCTACCACTCCCTGAATTTAAAAAAACAGATGAAAGCGTTGCTAGTTACAAATGCTTTTTATTCTTTCAGTGAATATTTTGACTTTGTATTTTGATTGTTATGGCCGGTTTATGCAGACTTAAAACTTAAAACTCAATACTTGAAACTTAAAACCTAAAACTTAAGGAAAATGGCGCAGTTTATGCACATGTAAGATTTAACAAAAAGAACCAATCAAAAAGGTTTAAAAGTTACTTGTACTTGTACTTCAACTTGTAAATGTTGAAAGTAGCGAACTTTCAAGCTCAAGGACATCGGATTAAGTCCCCAAGTGTTAAGTCTTAAGTTTTAGGTGCATAAACAATCGTCACGGAACGCAATGGTTTAACCTCACTTTTAACTTTATAAGTTTCAAGTGTTACGTGTTGAGTTTCAAGTTTCAAGTCTCCATAAACTGGCCATTATTGTGCTTCAAACTATCCGTGTGTAATTACCTGTACCGGGTGGGCCATAAAAAACCGTACTGTTTTATTTTCCTTGCCGATTTTTTGTTTCTTGACCGATTTTGACAAGCTTAGTATCATTGTGTAGCTAATTGAGAAAGTTACCAGGACCATATACAAAAGATTCCTAAATGTCAAAATTCAAAATGGCGGAAACGACTGAAAATAGACCTTCTTTCGCAGTTGTTTTTTTTATATAAAATTTGACAGAATAACCAAACTTAAGACGATTTCTGAAAGAATGAACTATTTTCTACATTTTGAGACCATATTTAGCTCAACTGGTTCATTCGTTGGGGAGATGTGGCAATTTGAAAAAAAGCTTATTTGCCATTGTTTCAATCCAAAATGAATAATGGAAAATATTGTTTTGCCTGTCAAATTTTTTCTTTTGGAGCGATTTTGACATATTTAGCATCATTGTGCAAATAATTAAATAGGCTTCAAGTGTCATCCACTAATATGATCGAAATGTCAAAATTCAAAATGGCGGACACAACTGAAAATTAGCCTTCTTTCGCAGTCGTTTTTTTGAATTGAAATTTGACAGAATGACAGAACTAGAAGCGTTTTTTGAAAGAACGAACTGTTTTTCACATTTTGACACCACAACTAGCTTAATTGGTTCATCCGTTGAGGAGATATGGCAAATTGAAAAAAAAGCTTGTTTGCCATTGTTTCAATCCAAAATGAATAACAAAAAAATATTGTTTTGTCTGTAAAATTTTTGTTTCTGAAGCCATTATGATAGGTTTGATGTCATTGTGTAGCTAATTAAGTAGGCTACAAGTGTCATATACGAATATGATTGAAATGTCAAAATTCAAAATAGCGGACACAACTGAAAACAACTCCTTTGCATTTTTTTTTTAATTGAAATTTGACAGAATTACAGAATTGTAGGGGCTTTTTGAAAAAAATGATGTGCAAATGTTGTGGAAAAAACTATAAGATTATTTTTCTACCATCAATACAATTTAAACCTATCTTACATGACATGTCTATTTTAAGGCTAACAATGAATTCAGGTAACCAACAACAACTTTGACTATAACAAATACAAAAAATAGGATAGTCCTCAAATGTTTGCATCCAGAGAGTCTGCGTCCATTGATAGGAACGTACCTAGTGAACACCCTGTGGAATAATTTTCAATTATATTTCGAAAAATGGTGATCATATCTCAGAACCCACCCCTTTAATATTTCACAGACAAAATAAGTGATATTTTTTATTATTCGTTTTGGATTGTAACAATGGCATAAGCTTTTTTTCAATTTGCCACATCTACTGAACGAATAAACCAATTGAGCTAGTTGTGTGTCAAAATGTGAAAAAAAGTTCGTTCTTTCAAAAAACGCTTCTAGCTCTGTCATTCTGTCAAATTTCAATTTGAAAAAACGACTGCGAGAGAAAGCTCATTTTCAGTTGTGTCCGCCATTTTGAATTTTGACATTTCGATCATATTCGTATGTGACACTTGAAGTCTATTTAATTTGTCACATAATGATACTAGACCTGTCAAAATCGCTTCAGAAACAAAAATTTGGCAGGGGAAACAATATTTTTTATCATTCATTTTGGATTGAAACAATGGAAAATAAGCTTTTTTTCAATTTGCCACATCTCCCCAACGAAATAACCAATTGAGCTAGTTAAGGTCTCAAAATGTAGAAAATAGTTCATTCTTCAGAAAACGTCTTTAGTTCGGTTATTCTGTCAAATTTTAATTCAAAGAAACGACTGCAAAAGCAAGCCTATTTTCAGTTGTTTCCGCCATTTTGAATTTTGACACTTAGGAATAATTTGTTCATGGCTCTGGTAGCCTCTTCAATTAGCTACACAATGATACCAAGCTTGTCATGTCAAAATCGGTCAAGAAACAAAAAATCGGCGAGGAAAATAAAACAGTACGGTTTTTTATGGCCCACCCGGTATATCATGTACCTACTTATTTATGTACTTAGACGCCTATTATGTATGACCAATGTATGCAATTATCCAAAGCTGCTGTTCAATAAATATACAAATATACAATATACAAAATATACAAATAAGTTTGGTACCACCACCATAGAGAAATGACACCTGAATGCTCCCAAGGGCCAGTACGGGGAGCACGCCGTCTGTTTACGAATTTCGTATACAGAGCTTGCGTATTATCTATTGTATAAACTTGCGTATTGTCATTCGTCTTTTGCAATCGGAAACGATCGTAAAAAGTCGTGCCCGTCGATGAAGGCCGCCATATTGCTAAAATTTCAGCGCTGAAGGGGGAAGCTGCAGATATATTATGCTAGACAAAGACAAGAAAGATACGCACTTTACTCAAGGCCTAGAGTTTTCGTGTTTTTTGTACGAAGCCAATGTTAGCTTGCGGGCTGTGCATAGGCACGACTGTGGGTAGGATACGCAAGAGGCTGGTCGATTTTTACGAAATACGAAAGTGGCGTGCTCGTAAAATTCGGATACGAAAACGAACTTCGTGACCGATTGAACGCATGCTTTGCACGGGGCAGGAGACGCAAGGGATTGGGCGATATTCACTATTTACGAAACATGAAAGTGGCGTGGTAGCAAAATTCGTATACGAACACGATTTCGTAACCGATTGACGAGTGCACTGAGTGCTTCCACCACAGATACAGATTTTCACCTCACGCACAAGGGGGAATCAAGAGTCAACTATGCAGGAAAAAAATTCTTTCGCGTACCTGATGCTCATTTGGGATCAAAGGCCCTGTTTCTGCTGCCTTTTGCCAGAACAAATCTTATGGCGTCTTCTCCTCTCAGCAGGATGTACTCAAATCACAGCTTGATTGAGAATGACGTTGACATCCTGTTCTGCACTCCTGCTTCAATACATATAAACGGCCTTCTCTAAACTCGATCTGTAATTGGGCTCAGGCCTATTGGTCGTTTTAATCAATAATATAAATAAATGAAAAAACAAATATTCACATGATATAAAGAGTCCTATTTTGTCGGGGGTAAAGAAACGATTCTTTTTAATTTAATGTGTCTTGTTTTTGTCCCCATTTTATTGTTCAACGTATCAAGCTTTGTTGTCAGTGTATTTTTGTGACAGTGCTAGCTGGCTAAAGAAACAATTGGAAAATCTCGGTATTTTCAAAGTTTTTGTCAAGAAATCGCAGTTGCTTTGATCAAAGACATTTTTATTATACATTATTATGTTCAAAAATCTGCAGATTTGATAGTGCTGATACTTTTTTTTTTTTAATGGAATACCTTAGGATAAATGAATGGGATGAGAAAAAGAATGGAGAAACCCTCAATTAACGATTGATGAAATCGAAATTCTTGAGCAACGAGTAATGTTTGATGTTTTTCTTCTGTCATTATTATAATATTGAAATTAAATTTTCCAGGTGGGTTACGACATGACGAAAACCGCTGCCGACCGCTTGTTCCGCAAGACAAATTTGAACCCGAGCGACGTCCAGGTCGTGGAGCTGCACGACTGCTTCTCGGCCAATGAGTTGATCACCTATGAAGCTCTGGGTCTGTGCCCCCCAGGAAAGGCGGGCGAGCTCATCGACCGCGGAGACAACACATACGGCGGCAAGTACGTGATCAACCCCAGCGGCGGGCTCATTTCCAAGGGGCATCCTCTTGGAGCCACCGGTCTAGCGCAGTGCGCTGAGCTGACCTGGCAGCTGAGAGGCCAGGCGGCCGCGAGGCAAGTCCCGGGGGCTACTGTGGCGTTGCAGCACAACATTGGTCTGGGCGGCGCCGTCGTCGTGGCCCTATACAGGCTCGGTTTTCCCGAATACCAGAACAGAAGCGTGGGGACGAGGAAGGCTGCTGCCGAAACTGGCTTCATAGTCACACCTTACTTCAAACTGCTGGAGAAGGCGTTCAGCGAAGAAAAGGACAATTTGATCGACAAACACCGCGGCACGTACGGCTTCAAGGTGAAGAAGCCGAACGGCGAGGAGGGATTCTGGGTGATCAACTGTAAAGTCGGTCAAGGAACCGTCGAGTTTAACCCCAAACGTAAGTTACGATTGATTCGAAACGCCTCATTACATCACAAGCAGAAACTGGCATTACATAAGAGATGACCTCAACTTTTACCTACGATATTTTCAAAATAATGTAAAAAATATGAAGGGTGGACCAGGATTAATCTGAAAACTTTTAATGATCGATAGAGCATGGAAAAACCAATAAGAACAAACCAAAAAACTATACGGGTTCATTCAAAAAACATGTCCACCCCCATTTTTCTTAAGATCTGTTGACGCTAGCGAGTTGCGGTAAAGACCGTTGGATTCAGCTGGTTTTTCTGATCAAATCCGATACGTCAACAAAACTACTTCACCAAAACTCTTGAGTACGGGGGCACCTCAAAATTTTGACTTTTTTACATTGCACAATATTGAGTGATACGTGATTGAAAAGGCCTTGAAAAGATTCAATGGACAAGTGCAAAAAGTTTCCGAAAATTTTCAGCGGTTTTTTATTTTATTTTATTTATTTATTTATTTATTTATTGAATCGACTTCTTTAATGAGTTTTCATTTTATGATGGAAAACAAAATCCCTGGAAAAATACGTTTTTATGTATAAAATAAGAATCAATGAGAATTACTGCAAACTGCATTCAGTAGAACTCATTAAAACGGTCAGTATGATGTGTAACTCAATAATCCAATGACTATTTTGAAATTCGTAAAATTGAATTGCCTCAAAAATTTTAAATAGCTATTGCACATCGTTACACATCGTAGCTAGTTACACATCGTACTGACCGTTTGGATGAGTTCGTTAAATGTAGTTTCCAGTTTGCAAAAATTCTCATTGATTCTCATTTTATGCACAAAAACGTATTTTTCCAGTGGATAGGGAGCTGGTGCCTCAAAACTTACGTCATAAGGTACATGATTTCAACCCTCTAGGTCTTACGTGCGTTGATAAGGTAGTTTAAAATTGCTTTGTCTTACATATCAGACCGGGGGCTCTAGGCTGGTATGTACTTGTCAGTTTTCAAAAAAATGGTCAAAAATTTACGTCATAAGGTACATGAATAAAACCAACTGGATTTTATGTGGAAACACCCCTTAGTCGAAAATCTGGTCGTAAGACAAAAATTTTGGGGGCTTTCGGTCCATAAGACAAGTTTGAAAATTTCAAAAAAGGACCAAAATTCATCAATTTTTTTACAGGCGTTTTGCTGACTAACCCACCGAGTGTGATATATATTTGTAATCATGATGAAAGACGGAATCGATTTTCATGTTTAAAAAACAGGGTGTACGATTTGAGAAAAAGTTTTTGATGTTGCACCCTGTAAGCGATTTACCATTGAAAAATTTTGTGAACAGATTCGAAACCTACGTGAAAAATCATTCAAGAATCGTTTTTCATTCCTAAAATTATGTCAAAGGAGAAGTCTCCAGGAGGAGGTGAATTTTGGCCCTTTTTGAAAATTTCAAACTTGTCTCATGGACCGAGAGCCCCCAAAATTTTTGTCTTAATCCCGATTTTTGATTAAGGGGATGTTCCCACATAAAAGCCCGTTGGTTTCATTCATGTACCTTATGACGTAAATTTTTGACATTTTTCAAAAATTGACAAGCCTATACCAGCCTAAAGCCCCCGGTCTGACATGTAAGACAAAGAAATTTTTAATAACCTTATCAACACACATTAGACCTATAAGGTCAAAAATCATGTACCTTATGACGTGAGTTTTAAGGCACCAGCTCCCTGTCCACAGGTTTTTGTTTTCCGTCATAAAATAAAAACCGCTGGAAATTTTCTGAAACTTTTCGCACTTGTCCTCTGAAACTTTTTAAAGGCATTTCAGTGACATTTCACTCAATATTGTAAAAAAAATTGCTAAATCAAACGGCTGAATCCAACAACGGTCTTTACCGCAACTCGCTAGCGTCAACGGATCTTGAGAAAAATGGGGGTGGACATGTTTTTTGAATGACCTTTATATCAAAAATGCATATTAACGGAGATATGACCCGTCAAAGTTGAAGGTCAAAAACCGTTTTTCCTTTATAACTTTTAAACCATCAGAATGATTCTGCTCAAATTTTGTGTAGATAAACCTTAATTTTGTGTAGATAAACCTTAATAAGGTGTCCGTCGATCACCTAATGAAAATTCCCTACAAAAGGCCCAGTGGCGTAGATTTTGGAGGGTTGTCCCTTTTTACCCCCGTATTTTCGACGCCACTAGACTTTGTTGGGAAATCATCAGATTTTTGATTCCTTATTGACTTTAAAAGCAGAAACTTATGTGTTGAATTTTCGTCAGATCAGTGGTTTCGGAGATATTTGAGTTTGAAATTCCAAAACCAGTTGAGTACTCGTAACTCTTTATTTTTACATATTTTATTTTGAATCGGTAACTTGGTAACACGACAGAAACAAACTATATCAGATTTTCAAAATGCATTTCCTTTTCATTCAAACACATTTGACAACTATTTTTCTGTCAAGAGTTCCAGGTTTTTACCTTCAACTTTGGCTATATCTCTGTTAATATGTATTTTTGACACATGGTCTTTGAGTTTGTTCCTATTGTTTTCTCATACTCTATCTATCGATCTTAGAAATGTTTCAGATTAATCCCCACCCTGCATATTTTTTTTTAAAGATTTGCGGTTGAAAGGAGGTCCTTTGAACTTTTCCAGTTTCGTAATTCCAAAAAGTTCAAGTAGGTACTACCGGGTGTTTATAAATGTCTGTGATCGCATCGCCATTGGATTCCGCTTTCGATCACTACAATTGCGCCTGTTACTGGGTTTTTCGGCCTGACCCATGCCTGCCGCGATCACAGATTCTTATAAACACCCCGTAGAACTCGTCTTATCCAAAAACAAGTAGGAGTCTACCTATTTTGGGAAACCGTTGAAAACCTTTTTCAACTAGGTGGTGCAAAAATATTACTCTCTCCTTCTATGACTGGAATCAGTAGGTAACTAACTTGATTTTGGATAAGACGAGTTCTGGAACTCAGTCCCTCAAATGAAAAATCAATATTCGGATCTGTAGCGCCAATATTAAATGTTACATGTCTTTTAAAAAATGTCGCTAATCTAATTTGTATGCCATCTACTTTTCTACTTACTACTTTGATAAACTGAATTGAATAGAAATTCTTGAAATTGTTTGCAAGAGAAAGTAGAGATGTACCCAGCGACATTTTCAATATGACATGTTAAGTATTGTCAATAACGGCCCGAATAAGCAACTTACACCGTTCTAACCTTGCGCTTTCATCTTGGTATTGAGCCGTTAGACACAAAAAGTTTGAAAAGTACGAATTGAAAAATAGCAACTGGTTAAAAAACTTCAGTTCAGATGAACTAGATTGAACATTAAGTTTTTACATTAATTAAACACATAACTTTAATTCTTGTCGAGATTTATTGTCATCATCAGGTAACAATAACAATAAAAATAATAACTGATTGTCACATTCTCAATTGAAAAGTTTTAATAACAAATTTATTTTCAGTTAAACCTGACGTGACTTTCATCGTAAATGACGGTGATATCATCGATTTAGTCACCGGAAAGCTCAACCCGCAGAAGGCGTTCTTCCAGGGAAAAGTCAAAATTCAGGGCAACATGGGTCTGGCACTCAAATTGGCCGACTTGCAACGCGTCGTTAGCAATCACGTGACAGACATCCGTGCAAAGTTGTAAAGCCAATCATATTCTTGAATTTTTATAAAACTCCTGGGAAGCGTTATTGTTAGATTGTTATCAATTTGGGATATTTTTTATACGTATTCTGATTATTACGCTATTTTTATTATTCTGTTGGGTTATGGACAGGGCTGGATTCCTAAGTAATTACTCTATATTGTAGGTAGCAAGTTGTAAAACTAAACAAAAAATGGAAACCACGACCTTGGTTTTGGACTGATACCTAAACTTTTTAACTTTTATTACAATAAATTGTTGTTACAAAATGAAATCTGTTTTAATTAGTGATTAAGCTAATGGCTGATCGCTGATAGTGATACTTAATGACATAATGTGGGCTTTATTAAAATAACACGATTGTCAACATTTTGTTCATTTCAACCATGAACAAATTCTTGATCAGTCTAGTTTTCTTGGTCACTGTCAGGTCAGATATGTTGGACATACTGGTAATTGCTTGAAATTTTTATTTATTTATCTAAGATGCGCACACTTATGTTATGTGAATAAATTGCAGCGACCAAAGACGATCCGTATGTACAAATTCGCGGGAACTTGTCCGGGTTACGAAAATGCTCCGATAATATTCAAAGATGTACACCTATCACTTTCAAACCGCGTCAATATTATATCAATGAAAATCATAGGACGGGAACAGTCTGCTAGTAATATGAAGGTATGTGCTACTTACTACAATAGAAAGTTCAAAAGATTATGCACAAAAATTTTGCATTTGCAGCTAAAATTAACTTTGAAAAGATGTCAGTCACGAGAAGCGTTAGATTCGTGCGAGAAATATCAAGGAGTTACAATTAATCGGTTCTGCGATTTGATTAACGCTGAGAATACGCCCTGGTCACCGTTTGTTCAATTAGCGGAACCACCTATGGGATGTCCCATAAAGAAAGTAAGTCTTGAATGCTCAAAAGATTCTTATCTAGATACAGAGAACATTTTTAGGGCGTGCATGTGGTAAAAAATGGTACTTTTGATGGTTCAGCGTTTTCGCGTTTACCAATATCCGGATGGTACTGGCTGGTAAACGCCAAACTGATGGAAGACAACACCGATCGCGTGATGTTGTGCATGTCCATGGAAGGCCAAATAGTTCCTGTCTAATATAATAAGAACCATAATAATACAAAAGCAAACGAAATTGGGCAACCAAAAATCGACAAAAATTTGAAAAATAAAATCATAAGAAATGATTAACTACAGTTCAGTGACCGCCGAAGATTTTGGTTTGAAATACAGATATCATACTTTCAACAGTGATTCGCCTTCTCGAAGCGAGAGGGCGCGATCTGTGAAAATAAGTGAATTCAATTTTATGTTGAGAAAGAAAACATTCCGCTTCAGGCTTCACAATGGTAGGTACGTTGGGAAAATCAACCGAAAGTTGATATTAATTAACATTTGGTGATCAATACGTACTTAGCATTTATAAATAAATTATTATTGGTGGAAAGCTCTTTAGCTCATCCTTTGATGAGATGATTAAAAAATAATATGGAAACGTACCTACCTACTATGGAGTGAATAACGCATCAACCCAGGTAATGTGTTACTGGACTTGAGAAAAATGACTTTCCACTGGGGGGCTAACCTTCTGGTTTAGCCGTGAACCACGTTCAAAGTTGCGCGACAATCTTGTTGATAAAGTGCTTCTTTTGGAAAACTTCCGGCTGAACTAGAAGAGCTAATGATAATTGGCCTCGAAGATTTTCTAGTGGAACATTCAATTACAACCTTGTTGCTCACAATTTTCGGATATCTCTTGCCATTCTCGCCGCATTCAAAGAGGAATGTCACGCGGACAGTTTTTCCACTTCACTGGACCGGCGCGCAACTTTGACCGCGATTAACGGTTAAACTGAAGAAGTTAGACATATGCCCCCGTGGACTTTTCTGTAGATCATTGAATTCCCTACAACATGTGATCATCATCACATATCTCTCAACCACTGTTCCAGAAAAAAAGACCGCATGTTTTTCCATCTTCTCCATTTTTTCCATGGTTCTCAGGGTGGTTGTAAATGAAACTTTGGTTTCTCTAATTCAGTTTTTCATTCGCTACATTGCCATATTTCTTCATCGAGCCCCTAATTAGTTTTAACTTGAGCATAAAAATCACCTCATTTTACTTGGACTACTGAGCGCGGAATCAGCTTGCGCGGCTCGCTCGAAAAATTTATTTCGTGGGTTTTTGGGCAATGACCATTACTTATCGATTCAGAAAAGTTCAGAGAGCAATATATCAAAAAATTGGGAAAATCGAAGATGTACTATTTTTCAGTAACGTTTTCTGAAGTCAAAAAGGAAATCTGCTGTGGCCTTGCAGTGGCATGGTGGAAATAGTCGAATAAAAGTCTTCTTTGAGTCAACACCACAACTTTTATTATTTTAACCCTATATGGTTATGATTATATTTGTATACAGGGTTATTCAAAAGTCCGGAATAAAATTCATAATTTTTTTCCATATTTATTCTGGAAAAAAACGCTCGAACCAGTCGATTTCTAAAAACGGTAAGCCGTTTTTTCATGACACGTGTCATGTTCTACCGTCAACCCCTTAACCCCAAGCCACCCTTAGTATTTTTTTTCAAATGGCACCCTATGGCTTGTGGGGGCTCGTTGGAAAGCTTGTCAAAAACTCTATTCAGATCCACCATTGAAAATTAGATCGGACGCTTCACCATGAAGTTTTGGGGAACCCCAGTTTTACTTAACAGTCCGGAATAAAATTCATAATTTTTTTCCATATTTATTTTGGAAAAAACGCTCGAACAGGTCGATTTCTAAAAACGGTAAGCCGTTTTTTCATGACACGTGTCATGTTCTACCGTCAACCCCCTAACCCCAAACCACCCTTAGTATTTTTTTTCAAATGGCACCCTATGGCTCATTGTATTCCTTTAAAATTCATGGTCAAAGGTCTGATCTAATTTTCGATGGTAGATCTAAATGAAGTTTTTGACAAGCTTTCCAACGAGCCCCCACAAGCCATAGGGTGCCACATTTGAAAAAAATACTAAGGGTGGCTTGGGGTTAGGGGTTGACGATAGAACATGACACGTGTCATGAGAAAACGGCTTACCGTTTTTTGAAATCGACCTGTTCGAGCGTTTTTTCCGAAATGAATATGGAAAAAAATTATGAATTTTATTCCGGACTGTTGAGTAAAACTGGGGTTCCTCAAAACTTCATGGTAAAGCGTCCGATCTAATTTTCAATGGTAGATCTGAATAGAGTTTTTGACAAGTTTTCCAACGAGCCCCCACAAGCCATAGGGTGTGCCATTTGAAAAAAAATACTAAGGGTGGCTTGGTGTCAGGGGGTTGACGGTAGAACATGACACGTGTCATGAAAAAACGGCTTACCGTTTTTAGAAATCGACCTGTTCGAGCGTTTTTTCCGAAATGAATATGGAAAAAAATTATGAATTTTATTCCGGACTTTTGAATAACCCTGTATGTTTCGACGCTCAGCAGCGTCATCATCAGATCTGAAAATGGGGAAGAGGATGTAGGTATCAAGCGCTACAAAAGTATTTAGCAACATGCACACTCACCAAAAAATGGGGAATAGAAAAGCTTTATTCCCAGGTTAAGCTGGCGAGCCAGCGATCGAAAATATTAAAATGAAAGGCAAAAGAAACCGATAGCAGGCTTGCGCAAAACCCGGAATCACGAAAAGCATTCTTCATAATGATAATTGTAGTATACAGGGAGATGCATCTAAGTCACCACAAACGTTCAAAAACAACATATGAGAACTGCAAGACGCAAGGGCAGAAAGGTGAACAGAAGAAGTCGTTGAGCCCTGTAGATCTTCGAGTTTTGAGTTCAGGCAAGTGCCACGAGTTGACATAGGGTTAGCCCACCGGCTCAGTGGAGTGGGAGGGGTTCTTGAAGTGATGGTAAAAATGCAAATTAAAGGGCGCCACCTGTAAAATACTAACCCAGTGTTAGTTACAGGGCTAAGAAAACTCGAGTGGTAATTATATTTTAGGAGTATAATGAAGCGATATTGTATGGGTGAATAATACAAGTAGACAACAACCAAATAAATGAAATAACGTAAATCCGATAATTTAAATTAACGCAAAAGAATTAAAGTTGCAACAAATTTGATGAAGGGGTTGATCGTAATAATTTTGACGTAGTAAATAAGGTAGTTCGAACTAACCTGCACAAAAGGATATTATAATTTCAAGTTTACGGCAGATATCAGGCGGTTGTGTATTTATTTAGATGTCGAGATAATTTATTAAAGATGGTAAAGTTGAGTAATACGTCATAATGGGCTCACGCGCTTATTACTCGTCGATCGTGGAAGCTGATGGTTGAGAATGACGGTATCGACGACGGTCCAAGAGGATGGACTTGGTGCAAGTTCGGAACCACAGCAGTTGGAAGCTGATGCCGAAATATGTGGAGTTTATACGGGACTTATGCGGGATTTATGCGTGGAACTGAAGACCCTAAAATAAAATACGTAAGCCCCTGATGATGCGTTTCATGATGTTCTACCTTTTCCAGACTCGGATGACTGCTCAGTTTTCGTAAAATAAATAATAATTGACTTCAATACGGTATGCTATATACAAATTTGGACTTGGTAGTCTGCGGTACGGCCTAAAATACAAAAGATAATGACGAGTTCCGAAGATTTATAGAATATCTAACTTACAATTTAGCGATGACTAGCCTAGTCCACAAAATGGTGGCGAAAGTAGTTTGATAACGGAATCTTCTCGCTCGAAACGAAATTTCAACTATTTCTTCGACGATACTGGGCAAGAAGATTATTTCTGGACGAGAAATTACTTGGGAAGATCCCTGAAGCTCGCAGCTTGCTTTATTCGCGTCCAGTTCCGTCAGTTTCAAAATCTACTCTGTTTTTTCCGGCCTCGCGCTTATCAGTCTTTTTCCTAGCGGCAAAATACTTCTATTCTTTACAAAAAGTACGCTAAAACACTCGTTTTGAACCATAGGCGGGTGCTCAGGAATATCGTAAATTTCAGACCGTAACACAAGTTTCTTCGGGGTTCAATTTAGTTTGAGTTATTTCGAGTGACTCGAGTAGGATTTTTCTGGAATACAAATGCTAAGTATGTAAAACAGATCCTTGGTCGGTAACGGGATTATGACGGGACAAGATAATGTGATCTGCAAATTAATCTAGACGATGATGTGGTGCCCATGGAGATGTGTTTCCTGACTTCGTATGAGTGCCCACTAAGTCGGGTAGAAAAACTACGGCCCGTTTCGCCGACATAAACAGCATTGCAGTCGTCGCACTTGAGTTTATAGACACCTGATTGGTGTAAGGTTGGTAGTGGGTCCTTTGAATGACATAAGAGACGTCTGAGTGAGTTAGTAACAGTGAAAGGAATGGAGATGCTATTGTCTATAAAAGGTGTGGCCAAGGTAAGAGAAGGGCGACCAAAATAATATAGGATTTTGTAGATGGTAGGGGGTTTATAAGACAAGCGAAAGGTGAGCGAAGAGTCCAGGTGTCTGCAAAAACCTTATGGATGAGGGAGGGCTGTAAGAAAGCCATTACCTACTGAGGGCAATTTGACGAATGACATCAAGTTCGTGGTTGAAGGCAACTCGACTCATAGGAATGTTGAAAAGTCTATGGAAGAAAGCATGGAAAGCAGAGAGTTTGGACTTGAGTGGATGACAGGAGGAGAAAGGTAAGTGTCAGTATATGTGGGCTTCCTGTATTATACTGAAACTCAATTCGTGAGAACTCCTAACAATATTCAAATCGAGAAAAGGGATAGAATTACTGACTTGAATTTCGTGGGTGAAGGTGATATTATTATGAAGATAGTTAAGGTAGACACTGAAACTGGACAGATCACTTTCGCTCCCCAGGAACAAGGCAATAATGTCATCGACATATCTGTACCAAAAAAAAAAAAAATAAATAAATCAGCGTTGGTTAGAACATTACAATAAATGCCTAACATAATGACAAACATTCCAAAATAAACAAGTTATTCAGAATTGTACAAACTAAATTAAAATTAACACTCATTTAATGGACTTTCACCTATAAAACAGTTCCAAAGGAGTACATCTCTTCAGACGGTATGTCGTCTGACTGTTATCGAGCAGTCCCACCGCCAGTGGGTTGGGGTGTTGTGCTAGCCTGGCAAGGTACTTTGAGCTGGTGCTGCGCGCCTCTTGGAGCACTGTCGGAATTTTCAAATCGTTATATAATGTGTTGTTCGAAACAAACCACGGGGCATCAGCTATTGTTCGGAGTGCTTTTGACTGGAATCGTTGAAGGATGTCGAGATTTGAGGCGCTTGCCGTTCCCCAAAGTTGAACACCGTACATCCAAACTGGCTTCAGGATGGTCTTGTACACAGTCAGTTTACTGCTTAACGAGAGCTTCGAGTTTCTTCCGATCAGCCAGGACAGCTTCGAAAACTTGATGCCCAACTGTTTTCTCTTGGTGAAAATATGATCTCTCCAGTTAAGACGCCGGTCAAGATGCATGCCCAGGTACTTGGCTTTTTCGGTTTGAGGGAGCTGAGATCCGTTCAGCGTGACAACAGGACAAGTCTCTTTTCGAAGTGTGAATGTTACGTGCTGGGATTTAACCTCGTTGGCTTTGATACGCCATCGCTTAAGCCATGCTTGTAGACTGTTCAGCGCTTCTTGAAGTTTCATACTGGCATTGTCTGGGGCGTCACTGACAGCCAAAATGGCTGTATCATCGGCGAACGTGGTCATTGTCGAGTCTGCCGTAGTTGGGATATCGGCGGTGAATATAAGATATAATGCAGGGCCCAGGACACTGCCCTGTGGGACACCAGCTTCAACAGGATACAGCTCCGTGACTTCCCCTCGATATTTCACCATAAAATATCTGTTCGATAAATACGATCGCAGTACCTGGTAAAATGTTGCAGGAAGCTGATTTTTCAATTTGTAGAGTAGCCCCTGATGCCATACTCTATCGAAAGCTTGCGTCACGTCGAGGAAAGCAGCGGAGCAGTACTTTTTCTTTTCGAAAGTCTCGTTAAGCACTTGAACTACCCGATGGATTTGTTCGATGGTGGCATGTTGTTCACGGAAACCGAATTGATGTTCTGGGATGATATTGAATTTGTCAAGTTGTGTCTTCAACCTCCCGAAAAACAATTTTTCGAACAGCTTGGACAGCACGGGCAAAAGGCTGATGGGGCGATAGGATGTTGCTTCTTCGGCTGGTTTTCCAGGTTTCAGGATCATTATGATTTGGGCCACTTTCCACTGGGATGGAAAGTGGCCAGTTCTCAAGATGGCGTTGTATATGTGAGTGAGCACGGTGATGGCTGTACTTGGAAGTTGTTTGATTATTGTCCCTGTCACAAGATCGTAACCTGGCGCTTTTTTTGGTTTGAGCTTCCTTGCGATGTCAATTACCTCTTGCTTTTTTATTGGTTTAATGGGCAATGCCATTTGGTACGGTGCATCAAGAAACGACGTTATAGCTGCCTCTTCGATTTGGGAACTTTCAGAAGGAAACGGTTTGAAGACATCTGCCAGGTGTTCAGCAAAAACTTTTGCTTTCTCAGGATCAGTTCTTGCCCAAGTTCTGTCCTTTTTTCTGATAGGAGGTATGTTGGACTGTGGAGAATTCTTGAGCTTCGCAGTGGCTTTCCATAACGAGTATTCAGTTGCCTTGGTAGGAGTAAGACTTTCCAGGTAAACTTGAAATTCCCGATTTCTTTCTTCGTATAGTAACTTTTTAATATGTCTCGTTGCCTTGTTCAGATTTTCTTTGTCCTGGCCATGTCTGGTGATCATCCATGTTTTCCGTAATTTCCTCTTTTCAGCAATGGCTTCTCTGATAAACTTGGAACAGTGTTGCTGTTTGACAGTTGTTTTTTGTTCTGGTGTCGAGTTCCAGGCGGCCTGTTGGATGGTTCTCGTGAAGTTTTCAACAGCGACGTCTATCTCTTCGGCTGATTTCAATGACATGTTGGTGGTGATAGTTTCTTCGATTAAGTCTCGGAATAGTCCCCAGTCCGTCTGCTTGTTCGTGAGGATAGCTTGTCTTTGTCTGTTCACTATTTTGGAGCTCAGTGTGACCATTACTGGCGAATGATCTGAAGATAAGTCATAGTTTTGCTCTGCATGTAGATGATCTGCCTGAATGTTTTTTATGACGCAAAAATCAATAACATCCGGAATTTTGTTGTTGTCACTCGGCCAATAGGTAGGTTGTCCTGTTGATAGGATATGGTAGTTATTCCTGGTGATGCATTTTTCCAGCTCTCGGCCTTTTGGAGTTGTCAGTCTTGAGCCCCACCTCGGGTGTTTGGCGTTATAATCTCCACCAGCCAGAAATCTGTTTCCCAGTGTGGCATAAAACTCCGTATACTGATGTTCTTTTATGGAATGTCGAGGTGGGCTGTAAATGGCAGAAATAAAAAGTGGTCCCCTTGAATCTTCACAAACAATGGTGGTTGCTTGGATGTAGTTTGTTTGGTATTTGCAAGCTTCGTAGTGTTTGATGGAATTCTTGATGATTACAGCACTACCGCCGTGTGCTGTACCGTCTGGGTGGTTGGTGTTATATATGATGTAGTTGTGTATTTTTAGATAGCTGCGATTGGTAAAATGGGTTTCTGATATCAACATGATATCAATGTTGTGCTCTCTCAAAAAGGCTAATATCTCTGGTCCATGGTTTACCAGGCCATTTTTTTGTACCTTTTACTTATTGCCTGTACGGGCAGATTGTAAAATTTCATTGGTGTTAATGAAAAAAAAAAAAAAAAAAAAAAAATATCTGTACCAAAACAAAATATGTTTGTTCCAGGTGGTATTATTTAAAATCCTGGTCTCAAGGTGGTCCATGAAGATATCGGCTAAGAGCGGGGAGAAATTAGAACCCATGGCTAGACCCGTGTTTTGGGAATACAAGTTGGAGTTGAACTGGAAGTAATTCTGATGAAGAGCAAGACCTAAGACCTAAGAGGGTACATATATCAAGTGTTACATAGGACATAGGTATCAACATACCACTTAAACAACAAGTTTCGGACAAGCTTCATACATTCGTCGCCGGGGACACTGGAGAAGAGATTGGCAACATCAAAGGAAACGAGGAAGCCCCCGGAGGAACGTGGACTGGTGAAAGTTTCTTGACAAGGGTGACGGAGTTGGTGATGCTATGGGTACTCTGGAAGTTGGTGAGATGTTTGATGGTCCTATCAAGAGTTCAAGTCTAACTTGTGGCAGGGGGAGTTTATGAAGGAAACCAAAGGTCTGACAGGGGCGCCGGGTTTGTGAATCTTCGGGAGGCCATAAATTCGGGGTACGAGGGGGTTGAGCACATTTAAGGCAGAGGAACTTATACCAAGTGCAGTCAACGAAGGTGCACACGATTTGACAGTAGATTTGAACTGTTTGACGAAAACTTTGTGGGGATTGCGTTTGAGGAGTGTGAAATCACCGGAAGAGAGAAAAAACGAAACGTTCTCAACGTAAGAGTCACGATCGAGGACAACTACACCGTTCCTCTTATCACTTTTTGTAATGATTAAATCGTTGGAACGTATGGTATTTTTTGAAGTGTGAAATCCACTCTCCAAAATCCAAAATCCACTCTTGGAAATCACTCTATATCCATAGATACGATATAGAGGGGCGGAAAAACTATAATTATGCATGTGGTTTCAGGTTGGAGATGGGAGTCATGTCAATAGACTTGTACTCTGGAACGGGTTAAGTTCGTACCACCTCGTCTTGCTTCAATCCCAAATAACTATGATCTACTTGTTGTTGATGCCGAGAGGATTCTCAACACCACCTCCTTTTCTGATAAAAACTTTACCCGTGACGGTGGCGTTTGCAGAAAGGATGCTACGATAAGAGGTCCCACGACAGACATGACGCCGATTTTTTTCTTCGTTATTTAACATCGACCTATTTCTGCAGCGAGGACAAACACCGGTGCCGGTGAATGCTTTCCTACACTATAACAGAAATTTTGCCGAACCCCTGTGTGTTCCAACCCAGGACAGGGATTCATAACGACCACCAACATCGTATGGAGTCGGCACCATTGTTCACATTTCACGTGCTATGCGACACACCGCGCGTCTTGTATTTAGCAAGGATTTCAACTAAATCAAGAAACTTGTTTCAGAGACGAAAATCCTACCGCCCCTGGTGGGAAACGAGCTCCTGACGCCTGGCATGGCAGCCGGACCACCACTCCACAAGCTGACAATGACAAGCTCCTCATTTTTATTTAAGGCGAAAATTAAACTGACACCACGTACCCTATAGTAAGCGAACGCTATAGGTTCTTACCGACTAAATGGAAGAGTAATAATTATCAAGAATGGTGCAACACATAGGTAATACGTTACATGTATTATATGAGAGACGATGGTGTCCGTATAGGAAGCGGATGAGAGAAATGGGTGCGTTGCAAAGTGAAGAAACCGATCGGGCTTGCCCCCATGACATAGATACCTACCTGCTATGATCTGTCGTCTAATCAGCCATAGGTCAATGGCGAATTCTCTTTTATTTTACACCTTGGAAATTGCTTTGGTGTAGACGTAATTCATAATGAAGTTATCAAATGATAATTGTTATTCTTGGAGCCGCTCTAGCGTGTCCAAGTGCAAACGTCGCGGCCAGTTCTTATGAGGAGTTCTTTTTGTTGTTATTATTAACGTAACACGCTATCAAGGTCTTGTTTTTGTTGTAAACAGAGAAATGCAGATTCATGACGGACAGCGTAACACGTCAGACGCGGTTTGAATAGATTTTTTTTAATTTTTTATGTAAACAAACGATACCAGCAATATTAGATATCGATACTTACCAGGTCCTTTCTTCTCCTTTATCCTATTGAGAGCTTTATACAGGTGTCCCGAAATTAATGCAACAAAATTCACAGGGAGATAATAATAATAGTGTGGCTTTGCATCCCATTGAGGAACTTGGTCTAGAAAGCCACACAGTCCGGAGGTTAGTGACAAGACCCTTATTGCACTTGGTGACAAAAACCACGAAAATCGGTAGGATGACACAAACGACCGTGCTCTTTCGATTGAGAAGGAGCGTCACGCATTTTTAGCGCATTTTCCATCTTGATGAAAATCGCTATTGCAACCGCTTTGTCCGTCCGTCCGTCCGTCCGTTCCTCGAACTCCTCGCAAACTAGACGCCCTAGCTTTCTAATTTTTTCGCTGTTACATTCCAAAGCGAATCCCAAAGCCACTCCCAAAGCTGGGCTAGGCTATATTGGATGTCTATATTGCGCCGCCAACATAGAGAAAACCGCCCCCAATAAACTTGAAATAACATAATATTGCAATTTCTACCAGACCTAATGCTTTGGTGTTCTCATCTTATGAATAAAACATAGTTGCCACTCATAAACGTAAGCCCAGAAACATTTCGTCTTCAATATGCGCCGCCGACATGAAAAAACTGCTAAAAACCGCCCCCAATCACTTTAAAATGAAAAACATAAACCCGAAGACATAGCGATCTGATTCTTTCGGTATATAAATAGCTGACTAAAAATGGGAAAGGATAGGCTACTTTTGGTTAGTCGCCGCCCCCAGATTCCGTCCCCGAACGATAAAAAGTTCCACTTTCACAAATGTTACTGATTGAGATGTTTCCTTAAACATTTAGAAACTGCCAACTCAAATTGTGCAACATTTGCTCAGCTGAGCGCTGCCGCTCCCACACGCCGCCCCCAAAGTAAGAGATAAATGAAACACATGAACCCGAAGACATAGCGATCTAAGTTTTTCGCTATATGGATAGCTGACTAAAAATGGAAAAAGATAGGCTACTTTTGTTATGGCACCGCCTCCAGCTTCCGCCCCCAAAAGAAAAAAGTGCAACTTTTTACAATTTCCACTGAATTAGCTAATAATGTTACCTCAAACAAAGAAACTCTTGACTCAAACTGTGCAAGAATTTCTTTGCAAAACTCTGCCGCTCGGCTCCCATACGCCGCCCCCAAAGTAAGAGATAAATGTAAAACATGAACCTGAAGACATAGCGATCTAATTCTTTCACTATATTGATAGCTGAGATTGGAAAAAGATAGGCCACTTTTAATTAGCCGCCGCCTCCAGCTGCCGCCTCCAAACAAAAAAAATGCAACTTTCACAATTTTCACTGATTGTCAGATTTCCCTTACATTTAGAAACTCTCAACTCAAACTGTGCAACAGTTACTTTGCCGAATGCGGCCGCCCCCACACGCTGCCCTCAAAGTGAGAGATGAATGAAAAACATAAACCCGAAGACATAGCGATCTAATTCTTTCGCTATATGGATAGCCGACTCAAAATGGGAAAGAATAGACTACTGTTTATTAGTCGCCGCTCCCAGCTCCCGCCCTCAAACAAAAAAATATTGATGAGTGGAAGAGTTTTCATTCAAATCTATTTCATTGGCAAGTACCCCATTCTGATAACAAAATATCACAATGAGTTTCGAATGAAGAAAGTGGGCAAGGAATGGTGTTTCTCCTTCAACCAAATTTCTTTACGTTCACAATATGCCTCTTTGAGAAAATGCGCCACTGAGACTCACGCACGTGAAGGCATACTCACTTGTTTTTTTTCAAGGGGTCCCCAGGGGCCCCATGAAATTTGAAAGTGCTGGAGCCCCTACGGAACAACTTTTTAATATCGCTATACCCAATGAAAAGAAAACGTATGACTCTACCATGAACCTTAACAGCATCAGTCATCATGTCGCTATCGCTCTTCACGATTAAGACCATTTCCAGAATGATCTCTGTCTGTGTGTATGTGTGTATGTTTGCATCAATATCTCGAAACGATTTTTCATTTTTATTGATGTTTTGATTTTTGAAGGAGTGACGTCAATTTTCGTGAAATGTGTTTGCCGTTTCTCTTTTAGGCCATGCAGCTTTCCCAAATTTAGCGAAAATGCATAATTTGCAACAAACCGTCACATAAAAAAAAATTGACCTCGCCGACCCCTAATGGTGCTACCGCCTGTCCTTGGTATCGCCTAGACCTCTTTGGGATCGGCCGTAAAAGGGGTAGGTGATGGCGATAGGTACAAATCACATTTACTAACACAGGGTGACTCAAGTAATGCATCAGTAACAATCTATTGCATCACAAGTTCTATAGTTGCCATGGCAACAATCCCATTCCTGTTGTTCTTCTACAGCATTCAAACAAGTGAGTATGCCTTCACGTGCGTGAGTCTCAGTAGCGCATTTTCTTAAAGAGGCATATTGTAAGGGTATTTGCCAATGAAATAGATTTGTATGAAAATTCTTTTAATCATCAACAAGAAGGTTAATGTTTTACATTTATCTCTTACTTTGGGGGCGGCGTGTGGGAGTGGCAGCGTTTGGCAATGAAACTCTTGCACAGTTTGAGTTGGGAGTTTCTAAATGTTTGAGGTAACATTTACATCTAAATGAGTGAACAGTTTGAAAGTTGCACTTTTTTCTGTTGAGGGCGGAAGCTGCAGGCAGCGCCATATCAAAAGTAGCCTATTCTTTCCCATTTTTAGTCAGCTATCCATATAGCGAAAGACTTAAATCGCTATGTCTTCGGGTTTATGTTTTTCATGTATCTCTTCAGTGGCGGCTCGTGAGTTTTTTGCAAGGAGGGCTCAAGTTAATAACAAATTCGCGAGCTGAGAACTATATTGTTCTATCTGCAGTTCTTGTGGAAAATGTTTTTCAAACTTCGAACCAGCAAAACATGGACAAAATGTTTCCTGATAAAAACAATATTAGATCAGAAACTAGAGAAAGAGGCTTTTATTCCCTTCCCGTTTCTGATCTAATTGTTCAAATCATGAAACATTTAGTCCATGTTTTGTTGGTTCGAAGTTCGAAAAACATTTTCTACAAAGAGTGCATATAGAACAGTTCTCAGTTCGCGAAATGACGCAACTCGAGACAAAAACTTTTTTGTCGTATCCGCATCACAACCATATGGAGTTTTAGCACATTCTGTTTTGTCAAAATTACGTGTGAGTTAATGCACCACGAATTTATTCTTGCGGGTTCGATTTGCCTTATATTCAGTAGATCAATGCTGTAATCGGACGTCCGTTGTTTTTATGAATTAATTTCTTCTTGTAGGCTTGATGACCTAAATGTAACTTTTTTAGGTCAGCTATCTTCATGTTTGCAAACTGTTGACTAATCGAAGAGTACATAAATGATTATATCGATTATTTCAATCGGCTGGGGGCTCGAGAAACGGAGCCCATATCTGCTGTATAGAGCGGGAGCCGCGTCTCGCGTTGCCATGGTTACGGCGCATGTTTTGCGCGGGTGCACCCCGGCATCACCGCATCGGCGGTGGGCGCCGAATGCGGAGCCCAAGACGAACTTCTCCGACCGTGCGATCGCTTAGAATTATTTTGTTAAAATATTAATTGACCAATGACTGAACGTTTTTGCACTAAACCAAATCTTTGGAATAAGTATAATTAATAAAATGCATTCCATGTGTCTTCCTACCGATAAAAATCTCTTGCCGCCTTTAGCTTTGGGGGGGCGCCGCCCTTGAGCCCTCCCTCACCAGCCGCCACTGTATCTCTTACTTTGGGAGCGGCAGTGTTCGGCGAAGCAAATGTTGCACAGTTTGAGTTGGCAGTTTCTGAATGTTTGAGGAAGCATCTCAATCAGGAACAATAGTGAAAGTTGCATTTTTTGTCGTTTGGGGCGGAATCTGGGAGCGGCGACTTACCAAAAGTAGCCTATCATTTCCCATTTTTAGTCAGCTATTCATATAGCGAAAGAATTAGATCGCCGTGTCTACGGGTTTTTGTTTTTCATTTTAAATTGATTGGGGGCGTTTTTTAGCAATTTTTTCATGTCGGCGGCGCATATTGAAGATGGGATGTTTCTAGGCTTACGTTTATAAGTGGCAACTATGGAACGATGAATTATTCATAAAATGCGAACATCATCAGAGCATTAGGTCTGGGAGAAATTGCAATATCATATTATTTCAAGTTGATCGGGGGCGGTTTTCTCTGTGTTGGCGGCGCAATATAGACATTCAATATGCCTAGCCCAGCTTTGACACAGCGAAAACATCAGAAAGCTAGGGCGTCTAGTTTGCGAGGAGTTCGAGGAACGGACGGACGGATGGACGGACAAAGCGGCTGCAATAGCGATTTTCAGATGAAAAATGCGCTAAAGATTCACAAGGCGATATCTCGAAAACGAAATGAGGTAGGATCAAACAGCTGTGTTCCCTTGAATATGATACATTTTGCACATTTCAGTACAGTGTCAATATTTTTTCACAAAAAAACCCTGAGTTGAGGGTGGGCATGTCATTTTATACAGAATGTTTTTTTTTTTTAAATCGCGGTAATCTTAAGTCTCATTGTGGATGTAAAATGAAAGTTGTCCACTGATATTGACTGACCAAAATTTAATAAAAATTGTTCATTTTGTATAAAACGACATGCCCACCCTCAACTTCCATTCAGGGTTTTTGTGAAAAAATATTGACCCTGGATCTACTGAAATGTGCAAACTGTTATCATATTCAAGGGAATTGTTTGGTCTTACCTCCTACCTCATTTCGTTTTCGAAATATCGCCGTGTGAATTTTTCAAATTATTCCCATACAACAACGGCGGGATTGAGATTGTTGCCATGACAACTATGGAACATGGAACATGTGATGCAACAGATGATTAGTGATGCATTACCTACTTGAGTAACTCTGTACCCTGTGTTAGTAAATGTGATTTGTATCGCCGTTACTGACCCCTTTTACGGCCGACCCCAAAGAGGTCTAGGTGATAACTATAGGATGTAGCACCATTAGGGGTCGGCGAGGTCCATTTTTTTATGTGACTGTTTCTTACAGTAAATTGTGCACTTTCGCTTTTGGGAAAGCTGCATGGCCCAAGAGAGAAACGGGATGAAAAAACTCAAATTTCACGAAAAATGATGTCACTTCTTCAAGAATCAAAATATCAATAATAATCAGAAACCGCTTCGAGGTTTTGATGACAGTAGGTACTCAAAAATGACCCTAGAAAACATCTGGATTTTTTATGCAAAAGTTGAACTTGGTTGAAAAGTAACAGCTACTTTGACACACCTTCCGTTGTCACCCTGTATATAAAGTATTCAGTCATTAATCACCCGCTCTGATACAGCGCCTTGTAGCAAAATAAATGCCCTTTTAGACATGATCTAGTCTTTCGAATTTGGTTCATTCTTCTCCGAGATACACCCATCCACTCAAAGTGAGACGAAATTTTGAGGTGGACCACTTCATAAATTTTGTCATCTACCGCTCCCATTATTCGTGTCAAATTTGGAGCAACACAGGAGTTCTCGTAAGTTTAAGAATGAGAATGAGGTGAGTAAATTATAACAAATGTTCACATAGACCGTGAAGTAGAATATAAATTTTTTATTATGTTGCTTCAGGTGGGTTTAGTCAGCTATAAGCATGTAGCCGTCCACAAGAGCCATTGAGCGATGCTGCGCTTACGGTTGCCACCGGAAGTCTAAACTAAACGTGGGACGTCAAGGTAAGTCTCATTTTTACTTTTCCGGGGTTGAACACCTGCAACATGATTTTTTACAAAGTACGATTTTTCACCGTCATTTCAAAGCAGGTAGGATGTCCAACATACGTAAGGTGCCTACATAACAATTATGTTTATCAAATATAAAACACTGCACTGAAACTGAAATCAATGGAAAGCCATGAAGTCAAATACTTGGATGGATTCTCATTTCACTTGCAAAGACATTTCGGAAATTATTCATTAGGAAGAGACGCTCCAAGTCCTGAATTTGTAATTAGTAGTTATAAAACAAACAGTGGCACATCTCGGGGATGCCCGATTAACAATAAAATGGCAAAAGATTAATACGAGAGGGCAGAGGAAATGAAAAATAACAGGTCACGCTTCTACAAGTTTTAATTAAATTTAAAAAGTCGCTTTCATTGCCAAGTAAAAATACCTAACAATTAATCTTTCTAGTGCGGTGACAAATTGGATTCAAAATTATGTTTCGTAATTAATTCGAGGCGATTTATACGAAAATTAATTAACCCAGGACAGGGGACAGGGGGCCGCAGTAGGGGTGTCATAAACCTAAATTGACACGTTCTTACGCAGGCTGAACACTTCAGCTGATTCGTTTCTTTACTTGGCCTCCATTTTCCACGCGCAAATTTCGATTGTGCGAAAACGCGAAGGACAACCAACGGCGATCGACAAAATAAAATTGATCAAGATGCTTTCGCGGTAAAGTATATTATTGACTTCAATACATTCACATCAAAGAGACCCCAATCCTATTGAATAATGCACGCATTATCAAGCGCATACATGCCTGAATTTTTCAATAAGACTGGATAAAGCATAGTATTCTACTCGCGGGTAATGGCTATTACTCATTCGGATGCTTTACGACACTCGCCAGGGCTCGTGTCGGCAAACTGCATCCTCATGAGTAAGAAGCAATCATTACCCGCTTGTTGAATAATATACCATTGTTTTTGGTTTTGGGTAATGAACACCAACATTAGAATAGGTAGGTACCTAACATTTCTCAGAATTGGCATTCCTTCAATTCGTTTCTTTTCTAGAAATCCCAGATGAAAATGTTTTGAAAATCAGGGTAAGTACATATCATGTACCTCAAATGCAGCTATAGTACGTTCACTCGTACCGTGATTTTACTCGGCTGTGAGATTCTGTCTATAAGTTTCCAAATCTGAAATTTGGAAACTCCCTAGAACTTGGCGGTTGGTTGCACTGATGTCTGACAACTCAAGTTTGACAATAGGTACAGTCCTTAAACTAATTATGGCTACAATATCCCTTTAAAATAGGGTTACGGCAGACGGCCACATTTCTTCCCATTCCTCTTTCAAAGTCATCTCAGATCTGGGGCCTTATTCTTGAAACGGGAAACAAAGTTCTGATGCGATGTTGCCGTGCAAGGAGAGCTATGATTGGTCCTTGCCTAGCAACTACACATGTGAACTCTGTTCCCCGTTTCAAGAATAGGGCCCCTGGAGGTGAAACATCCGCCAGCACAGATAACCCACCCATTATTTCAATAACCTATTTTTCGGGACTTAAGCCAGACGCACAATTGACAGTTGGACGTCAGGTCTACAATGCCAAACTGCAAAATTTGCCCGGCCGAATAGAATCACGGTAGAAGTGAACCTACTATACTTACCCTATACCCATTTAGCTTCAGAGAAAGAAAGAATGAGGTTGATGGTTCGCCAGGGGGATTTTTCAGTACGACTCGTGCTATCAATGAAAATGATTTAAACCGCTTGGAGGTGGATGATTTCATTAGGTATCAGTGCAGCAATTATTATTGACCTTGACGTATATCTAAAGACGGAGTTGAATTGGTGAAAAAAGCGTTGCGAAATCAATCCCTGTGGGTTTATTCCTTGACAGAATCTTACTATTTAGGTCTCTTTCGAAAGCTACAAGGATGTACGGTTTGATCCCATTGGCATTTCCAAAATCCAAAAAAAAAAATCGGAAAAATGAGCATAATCAATGTACAGGGCGTTCCGTGATCTATGTGTCAAACTTCAACACTGGATAGAAGACTCCAATAAGGTGAGTTGAGACCGACAAGAATTTTTTTTTTTTGACCATTGGTTACGAAGATACAGGTGTTTTGTACTTTTAGTCACAATTTTCGAAGTGCAATATTTCAGTAAACGGTTTCGTATAATCAATTGAAATTTCCATGTTACATTCCCTCACTGATATTTCATAAAAAGCCATAGCAAGTAGAGAAATGATTCCAGAACCGGACTTGAAAAAAATCATTCAGGTTTTCGTGTCAAAAAGTACATTTATCTAATCCTATTGAATAATGCACGCACTATCACGCGCATACATGCCTGCATTTTTCAATAAGACTGGATAAAGCATAGTATTCTACTCGCGGGTAATGGCTATTACTCAACGGATGCTTCAAGACACTCGCCAAGGCTCGTGTCGACAAACTGCATCCTCATGAGTAAGAAGCAATCATTACCTGCTTGTTGAATAATATACTATTATCCAATCCTATTGAATATTGCACGCATTATCACGCGCATACATGCCTGCATTTTTCAATAAGACTGGATAAAGCATAGTATTCTACTCGCGGGTAATGACTATTACTCATTCGGATGCTTCACGACACTCGCCAAGGCTCGTGCCGGCAAACTGCATCCTCATGAGTAAGAAGCAGTCAATACCCGCTTGTTGATATACTACTAATTTTTGAGCGAATTAAAAAAAAATAGTTACCACATTCATAAAGCTATCAACGAGTGTGTTCGTGTTTGTGTAGTTTGGCAGCTCACCGGATTCACCGGAATGATAGGAGTCCATAGTATGATTTTCGCAGAGTTCAGGCTATAGAGAGTGAATCTTCACATCCGTCTGTGGCTGTGCAACCTACTTTTGGCAAAAGAGCCGGAGAGCCGGTTTGATTGTGAAAACTGCGAAGTCCGTTTGGTAATTATACACTTTTGCGTCACTATGGATGGAGATGGAGTGTCCATCCACGGAATATAATTGTTACACTTTTTCACTGTTTCATAGGCCGCCTCTAATTCACTTGTTGTGGTTGTATGCGATGCTCCCACCTTAGGTGTTGTTAATGTTGGCTGTTTGGCAAGAAGCCTCATTGCCGTTGCCGCTTGTCAAATATGATGTATGCAGATTTCATCTGGGGCCAGCGCCGCGCTTCGCGCTTGCCGTAGAACAAATTCGCGTGCTGCCATGCAACTTTTCCTCATCTATTCTCAATTTTCTATAGAGTGCCAATCCAATAGTACCTACTGCTGCAGTAATGGAAAAGGTTTTTGATGAAATTTGCATGGAATCTGTGAAGTGTGCCGCTCACTTTGTATTACAAATGAAAATTGGTAAACAAAAGAGGTGGGCCGGTTCGGACATTCTTTGTTGGTGACATACACTTCGTATAAGATGATTTCTCGTGACTACACCGCGCCATTGCCATTAACAAATCGAGTACGAATCCGGTGTAAAACTATAAAGACTCGAATAACCTGCATGGGAGAAAGCGGGACCTTGAACAACGACCAAGCTGAACTTGACTTCGTAGCCGCCTGCATTCTTTATCCACACAGTGGGCCTGATCATTCAACCCAACCTCTCAACAGATACTCCGCGGCATTCATCAAAACCATCACACTAATCAACAAAACAAACATTTGCTTGCCTGCAATTCTGGCTTCGCCCGAAAACCCACAAAAGCTGCTCTCCGGAAATTCCGACAGTAACGAGCGACCCTTGTAAAAAAAGTGGAAACTGGAAATCTCCTCGCTACTGATGAAATACAATCATACTACTTGCAGGTTGCAGTACAGAGGCCCAGATCAATCGTGACATGTTTTCTCTACTCTATCAAGTAGGTAGGTACTCTACAGGTGTCGTAGGATAAACTCGATAACGCTTAACGCATAACCACTATCCTCTCATCAAATTATCGGATGAACCGAATCTTTTCAGCTTTATATAAGGGAGATATAGCTCTTCAAATTTGTTTATTAATAATGTTTTTTTCGCAAAACTTTTGAACTGTTCAACAATTTTGTTCAAATTAACAACAAATTTAGTGGAATAAATCTCAATCTAACAGTTTTGCAGCGAAATTTCTCAGAGGCGTTCCTCTCTTTCCCCCTATTTTTTATTCCCTAGTATTTTTTAAAATTGTCCATATTTTTGAATCCTATGTTCAATTTAGAAAAAAGTTACTCACGAAAACACCAATTTCAAGGACCTGAGAATTAAAATCCAACAAAATTCATTCAAGGTGAAAAACTACATTCCGATTCGAGTATGTCAAAAACCAGTACAAATCAAAATTTCTCAAAAGTAGTTTATTACCAGACTGAACGTAGAATTAAAAAATACGAAGAATTTTCAAAAAATACTAGAGAGGGAAAGAGGAGAAAAGGGGGAACACCCTATGTTATCTACGCCGCTAAGAAATTTCAATAGAACGCGTTATTATTGTTCGATAGAGATTTATGTTAGTGAATTTTGGTGTAAATTCGAACAAAGTCGGTTCAACGGTTCAAAAGTTATGCGAGGAAAACCAATTTTTATTTCTATATTCGAGGCTATATTTTTATTAAGAAGCTGAATTTCGAAAAACATCTTCGGTTCCCCGATTATTTGATTAGAGGAATTATGATCAAGGGGTTTCTGTAGCCATACTGATAAAGTGTACTATGGTCGCGACAATTTAGCAAACAATGTGCGACATTGGTTTATTCGCTCATTGAAACTGAAGAAACATATTTTTTCTCATTTTTTCTCACAATAAAATATACTTTGATGGTATTACTTCGGTATTCTGTGAAAAAAAATGAGAACAAGATATGTTTCTCGAGTTGAAATGAACGAATGAATCCATGACGTACATCGCTTGATAAATTAGTAGAAATCAATTCTGTATATCCATTTTGAAAATAGAAAATTCAAATTCGGCATGCGACTTTCTTTTCCAAAAAAGTTTCATTTGAAAATTGAATAGCACAAAATAATCGCCCGTTCGGCGATTACATAATCGGTCATCCAAGGAAGTTGCCTGCCAAATTTAAATTTTCTATTTTCAAAAAAAAGTTGAATTTTTTATTTCCAAAATAAAGGTACTTACTAAGAGTGTATTCTACTAATCTACTTTTTCAAGTCTCGCCAAACTTAGTGGCGGAGGCTACTTGTGGCCGCTTTTTTTTCGTGATTATTTTTTCCCTCGGTTGAACGGTTGTTCCGAACGGTTGAACAGAAAGAAGTTCATTCTTTCGTTAATCGAATCTCAACTATTGCGGGTTGATACCGACGACGTTTAAAAATGATCGGCCAAATATAAACAATCTTTTACAACAATAGAGAATGCATAAATCGCGAAACTCATCTAAAATAGAGAAAACGTACATGTGTATCAACCTTTACATCATCATATCTTTCGATGTAATGAAGCTATGAGCAGTAAAGCAAATGAGGCCAAAGTATTGAAGAATTTTCTGAAACAAACAATTTTGATTCAGGACTTTAAGTTTTTTAGATATGATTTTTCTTTTTGACGCAACCAACAACTATTCAGAAAGAAGTGGTGCGTGCATGCCATTTATATTTACTGTGCAAAATGAACCACATTGACTAGTGAGGTAGGGTGGACATTTTTCATATAAAGCTAAGCTTATACAGAAATAGTCAGATATTTGCTCTTTACAAAGAACAAAACAAGGCTCCCGTTCAGGCTTTCCGAGTTATGGGGCGACAACCGCTCTCAAAATGGTGGTTATGGTGTTGACGTAAAACGTAAAAATGATGGAGATGAAACCATTCCCCGTAATTTCTACAGAGAAAAGGTCTTATTTCGCACTTGCTTTGTTCATGTCCCTCCATAAACCTTAAAATTACCTAAATAATCATCCGTATTCCTTACGTGTTGCATACAATTTTTCTTCTACTTTCGTTTTCTTAATTTTCACATAAATGGCCATTTCATCTCAGGTGACATTTGGCAACTAAATTTCGCTTCACCGTAGTTTCAGAGCAAATGATTTTTTGCCAACCAGCTTTTTAGGAGTTTCCAGGATAACAACAAAACAATAATGATTTTCATTGTATGCGTGCATGTGTCTTGTATAATAATTATACTCTCTGCAATAATGTACCAAAAACCAAAATGAATGACTGCTGCGAAGTAAATCCATTTTCTGAGCGAGGCTTCCTATTAAACATACCGCAAGGTGGGGAGATGGACTGGTTACTTTTTCACTGGCATCAGAAATCCCTTAAGCGTTGTTCAGTTTATTCTGGAACACCTTGTACAAGCAAGTGAAATCAGTGAAACGCCTTGACCATGTGATTACATGTTTTTAAGCTGCGATGATGATGTGCCAGCGACCGAACCCAAAACTAACCTTCTGGTGAAGAGCCGAAGAAAGCACTTGATCTGTACCCTTGAGGGAAATACCTCGTCTGGTCAGAGATAAGAGAAAGTAATGTATGTCATGAGCATTGTATGTCACAAATGCTGAAGCAAATTAACTTATTTTCAAACGACCCGTCATCCGCGGTATCATTCAAATGGTATTACTTTACTTTTCATTTCATAACTTTTATAATGAGTTATAGTGCCGGTTGGTTAGAAAACCAGACCAAACACCGGAACGATGTTTACGGTGCGGTTTACGCTTAGTATATGCTCGCATTGTTTGTCAATCTAAAACATAGAAATCCAAAGTAAAGCATTAGTTATTACTCGTATTTTTTAATCTGCATACTGAATGTGTATACAGGGTGTCAATTTGAACTTTACACCCCCGATTTCCCCTCGAAAGAATTCTTCCTACAGAAATACCGAGACAAGTCGATTTTATATTTGACGGAGGCACATAATGAGCATTAATTCAATTTTCCTGCTTCATCCCCTTGAGAGATAAGACGACAACTCTTTCAAAAATTTCAAATGGAAATATGGGTCGAGTAACTCGAGTAGCCATTTTGAAGGTTTTCCAATTTTCCTCATTTTGTCAAAAATAAATCGAAGCACCCATTGTCTGTTCACAAGCTAAAAAGTTGGAAATTTGCAGTTTTTCATTAGGAACCAAATTATGTAGAAACAGAAGCGAGTGAGGCAGTCGGACACACTGGTATTGGTACATGGATAAAGGTGAACGATCTGAAACTGGCACCACAGAAAGATTGAGAATAATTTGCAGGGAATAGGAAATTTTGAAAATTTGAATTTTCCGGGAAAACCTCGTCTTTTTCCAAAACATCATACTATGAAGATCGTCAATTACGGCTTCACTTTAAGCTCCATCATTCAAGTCCGGTTTCGAGAACCCAAGCCTGTTCTACATTTTACCAAAGAAATTCCTGGGAAATTGAAAAGAAAATTATTGGAAAATGTTCAAGAACCAGCTACCTCTTGTTTAAAAAAAAAATGGTGAAAATCTGTTCAGGGGATAAAAGGTTGGAAAATTTGCAGTTTTTCCAGAGATAAAAACTCGGAAACCGTCGATCCGATTTTGAAAATTTTCCCTCCAAAAATTAATTAAATCTTTCCTGCAACTTTCATTTCCAGCATATCTGCACTTGAAATGAATATTTCGTGGGGCTCACCGCATGTCAAAGTTCGCATTGCAATTTTTTTCAAATTCACGGAATGTGTAAGTTTCATTTTGAAAAAATTACTGGCGGAAAACCGGAATCGTGCCGATTTTGAAAATGGGTCTCACGACGCCCAATCCAATATAATTTCGATACCTATTCGACTTCTTCGAAAAAAGTCGTTCCCCGAGCAGGAATCATTTTTTGAGTGGAGTCCTGCATCAAAGGCAAGTCGTCCTGGTCAGAATACGGGCGAGAGGCCCTCTCGAGTGGCAACGTCTAGGAGAAATTTTTAAAATTCATAACGCTCGACTGGAAAATGGTGGAAGATTGCAACCGCAGACATAATTTGACTCTTTTGTTTTGTTGCTTCCTGCCGTATTTTGGTCCCAATCCATCGTATAGATTTTGAATAATCAAATGGTAAAGTTTTGAAATTTGACACTTTTAATTATTTGACAGATGACAGATAGGGACAGACTTTCAACTGTTCTGAATACAGTTTTTAATGGGCTTTCAAACGCCATATCGCAAGTTCCGTGATATATAGCTTCTGCTATTTTTTAACAGTGACATTTCCGTTTGACAGATGACAGTCAAAAACTAATGGGAGGTCCAGTACAGATAACGGCCACACACAAAAATCCAAAGAAAAAAATATGCAAATCACTCAGAATAGCGTGTGGAGTGATAATCTAAAATAAAATCTGCGGATTATCCAAAAAAAATTGCAAAAAAAAATAAAGAAGGAACAACGCGTTGGAAACACAGTTAAGTTTCTGGATGTTGTTGTATTGTTGGTTGTCTACATCACTTCAGTGGAAAATTAGAGCAGGTACGCCACAGTGACTCATGACTTAATAATAAAACAATGTTTGCCAATGTTGCGCGTGGGCCTGAGATGGGCACCGCAGAGAAGAGTAGTACCACGTAAACAATTCAACTGCAAAGAAACTGTGAGTGTGATCGTAATTTCCCCTTTAGTGGGAACTAACCATCGTGAGTAGAAGGCAACAGAAATTGTTTCGTGGTTGTAAAAACTGTTAAAAATATAGCCGTTAAGTGTACTCGACCCCCAATGGGCGGGCTCATTCGACGGTGAAACATGTCTGTGTACCAAATTTCAAGTCGATCGGATAGACGTTGCGGCTGTTATCGTGGAAAATTACAGACAAACAAACATACAAACATACACACAAGTAAAAATGGTATTCTTTAGTAGTTTGTGCAGGGTTGCGTTCGAGAACTACACTTTTCAGTAGTTCTTACATTTTGGAGTGGGGGTATCAAGTAAGGCAAAGTAATTATGACTTTCCGAACGATTTTTGCTGTACTTGAAATGTCAATGTCAATCTCAGTGATTGGCGATCGCAGTGCTGTTCAACTTTGAAGTAGATAAACATAACCTATACCTCCACGGATTTTAAAGTAAAGTGAGCTTTATGGCAGGCTTTTCTGATGAAGTACCCATTTTTATAGGTGCTGCCTACCATGTAAGTACCCAATCGAAACCATTATTGACAGAGAAATGTGTGGGGTGCTGATGTGCTCATGACGAGTAATATCCGCGGCGCTAGGAGGTGCTGCGAATTTTGTCACTTTCAACGTGACACTTTTTGGGTTCTTGAGTGCTGTGCTGGCTCTGTTTATGTTTAAATCTAGCAAGTTTTACAATCAACAATAAACGCTTTTTTACACAAGTTTAATTCATAACCGAAATGCGTATATGAAACGACATGACAAATAATAAAACTGAAGTCGTTAAACTTCTCAAAACGTTTGGTCCACATCTCCACATCCGAAAAATCGAAATAAAATTAGGTTAATCGTGCTGCAGCGCTGCAGCCGTCAATGCGTCACTGTCAGTGTCAAAGTTGTCGAACACGAATCACTTCCTGCTTTGTAACAGCGACAGCGCTGTCGAATTTCTGGTAGTGAGGCAGAGAGGGGAAAGCGCACGCACATTCTTAATTGAGCGAAGTTTCATCGGGAAAGGTGTATAGCACCTATACATATTCTACTCTGTGATTCTACTATACAGGGTCTTTTTTTAGTGATGTCACAATTTGAATGGCTTCTGACAGGCAAAGTAAGAAACTCATCAACAGGGGCATGGCAGCATCTTGTAACTTATAGTTTCAAGTTTTGTTTGACACTACAACCACAGTTGTCAGCTATCAACTTTGTCTGCACGGTGCGACAGAACAAAAAGTTGTGCTTGGCGACGTAAGGAAACAGTGTTAAAAAGTCGCTTTGTTTTTTCTTTGTAGGCATTTTCAAAGACCAGATATTCACAGACATAATTAGGGACACTCGTTATCTTGAGAAGAGGATTGAAAATGTTTGCACTGAAGTTACGTCTCGAGATTCTGTGACACCCGCCAAGCACTGCATTTCTGATAAAAGGCTTTTTTGGAAAATGACAGCCATCGCCCTAAAGTTGCACGAAGACAACTTTCACTGTATCAAAATTCAAATTTTAGGTTTTAATTTGTCAAAGTTTCAAGTGAATTGGTACAGAAATGGAGGAGGATTTTGAATTTCAAAATGAAGAAATAAAAAATTTGCAACTTTCATGCTCTTGGCACCGTGTAGACAAAGTTGATGACTGCCAATCATGGTTGTGGTGTCAAACAAAACTTGAAACTGTAAACTACAAGATGCTGCCATGCCCTTGTCGAAAAGTTGCGTACTTTGTTCACCAGAAGCTTCTGAAATAGTGACATTACTAAAAAAAGACCCTGTACAATGATACATTGAAACTATCATTTCTACTAGTAGTCTGTTTGGGCAATAATCAGCAAAATTCAACTAGTGCTTTGTGTTTTATTCGGGTTGAGTGTTTAAAATTCCTCAAATAACTATCAGTCACTCGAGAAGTAGACCAAATATTATCGAATCAAAATGTCGAGAAATAGAGTCTGTTTTACTATCGTGAATGACAGTTCTTTCGGGTTAAAACGATTCCACTGGAAAAACACTAAGCACTTGTTATATTACCAGTGAAAAAAATTCTGGAGGAGATATCGCGGTTGGGAAGTTTTCAGAGTGACACCCTGTATACTTACTTGTGCATCGACGAATTGCGACGACGAAAACTATTCCCATACACACAGAAAACGAGCGCTTCTTACTTTCAGCACTCATTTCATTGTATAATGTCGAACGGTTTTTCCCACCAGAATCCGGAATGTTGAACTTCCCTTTGCCTGAGTCATCTTTAAAATTTCTTTTTGCTTTCATTATTATCATCCTTTTCTTCATTTTTACGAGATACTGAATATTAAATGCATTCCTTATAAGAACCTTGACGCCTATAAACCCAAATCCAAAAATCATTTCACTTACCCGGCCTCATCCCTAATTGAAGGGAAAGTATTGTGATCATGCTAGAAATTTTTTAGATAACACGAATTTATCCGTCTTGACTTCTGAGGACCCCCCTCGGGTCCCCCAAGACGATGGCGTGCATGCGTGCGTGCACGACTCCGGCGCTATGACGGCGCTAAACCGGAAGCTGGTCTTCGAGACGTTTACACAGCAGTTCCGGTGTTGATGGCGGCAAGGTTGGCTTCGCGTAATACACTGGGAGCTTGGTAATCTTGGTATGTTGAGAGCACAGCATCCAGGGAACGGAGCGCCGTAGCTTGGGATCCTTGGAAGTCCACAAGCTGCAAAGCAACAGTGAGGTCTCTGGTCTCTTGTTGCGAACAACGAACGGTTCGAAATCTTGGTCATAGATCTCTTTGGGCCGCCCCCAGAGACTGAAAATGAAAATCGATGGGTACTAATCACTTAGGATACGGCAAGTAAATTGGTCGAACTTTTCACCGTCAACGATGCAACAGCAGAAGTATAGTATTGTTTTGTAATTAAGAAGTACCTATAGTTTTGATAGATGAGATATTTCTCCGTTACGGCGTACCCAGGATAATCATTTCGGACAACGGTATACAATTCGTCAGCAACTTGTTGCAGTACATCGCGCAATGTCCCCAGTTGAAGCAAACTCTGACACCTGTTTATCATTCTGAAGCAAATCCTGTTGAACGGAGAAACAGAGATCTCAAGACTCACCTCGCTTTCCTGATGAAGAATCAGCACGAATTGTGGAACGATAAACTCCCTACTATAGTAGGTTCACTTGTACTGTGACTCTAGTTGGCTGGGCAAATTTTCTAGTTAAGCATTGTAGGCTTGCCGCCTTTTTACCTGGTGTGAAAGTGACTTCTCTAGAAGTGGAGTTATATTTCTTATCAAACTGATATTAAAATTTTGGAAAACTGACCTTGTCATACGTGGAAATGCGACTAGAGGGGCGCAGAGCTGTATGACCGTCATTTAGACACCAGAACCCTACAGGGCCGCCTTCAATTCAAGTCATCTTGACGGCGGCCATTCAAGGCCGACAAAAACTCGTTCCGCCAAGGTTCAAAACGAAAGCAAATTGAAAACTGAAGGTACTCACATGAATTTCGGTCCAATAGGTACGCAACTTTGAGCGGCTGGGTTTTTTGAAATTTGGTTTAATAAACTTTTCACGCGTAAGTCCTGCTGCAACAGCAGGCCTGCTGGGATATTCCTTGTCTTGCCAATAGTTCTCTATGATTCGGCGTGTCTTTCGACTGGAAGAGAGGAAAGGATTGATGATTTCATGGGACCCCTTTTTTGGACGAAGACTAGTATTTTTCCAGTTTAAATCACGTAAGAACCGGCTTCGAGGGGTTAGAAATATTATTGACATCTGTCAAATGTCAAAGCTGCTTTGATTTATTTGTTCGTTGGCAAAAATTGAAAACAGGTCGAAAAATTACTACATTTTCCAATAAAATGGGAAAAAGCGCCAGACATCACGTCCCGCAAAAATATCTGCTGAGAAAATGTGTTTCAAAAGTGGTCTGAACGACTTCGTGTCTCTTCGTGAATTATTGTGCCAAATGAAGCCAGAATAGCCAACCGCAAAGTTTTGGGGATTTTCTATATTTTCAGATTTGGAAACTCACAAACAAAATCTCACAGCCAACTAGAATCAAGGTACAAGTGAACATACTATAAATGATTTTTTACGAAGTCGTCACAGACCATCTCCACGGGGCATTCGCCCGCCGATTTGACTTTCGCTGGCGAGCTTAGAACCCCCTATAACTCTTCATAATCGCTAGCACGTTTTTTCTTTGGTGAATTCAAGCGTAATGCCCACCGTAACGCAGTTTTACAGAAAATTATGAGCAAATGTTCAGTCCACAACAGCTAGTATGCATTTGCTATGGCCAGTCAACTGGCAGTGACCTAGAATTCACCAGAGAAAATCTCCAATTAGCTATTTTATGATTAAATTCTTTGGTGCAACCAGGGGTAAGAGTACTGGTGAAGACTCACGTTCTCTGCAACGATAACAAACGGGAGACGTCAAAGTTCTTTACGCGAAGGGATGGGCCGTATGTTATAATGACAAAGATTTCTCCTTTACCTACGGCAAGGCTTACCCGTCCGATCAGACGGTGTCTTTAGGGCACAGTCGTGTGTCTGATCTGAGACCGTTAATTTCCAAGGAAAACACTGCAGTTCAATCTCAGCGCCCTGTCAGGAAGACGGGACGCCCGAAAAGTTCCATGATCCTGGAACCGCCAGTTCTCCGTCAGAAGACATCGTCGTTCATGCTGACGACGCCTTGAGTTCTGCCGGATCCAGAGGGAAAGTTTGACACGAGCCACCTTTTCCCCGGCTTACCCTATCCAAACTAGAAGAACGCGAAGGGTGCCACGACGTCTTCGCGACGACTAGCAACGCCCACGGCAGAAGCTACCTTGGTGTCGAACTTCTCCTGGAACCTATTGTATGTCAGGGCAAGGTGGTTCACTGGAGAATTGAAGTAGAAGAGCTTTTGTGTGGGCCTCACATAAAAAACATCACCTCGCCTTAGGCCCCGTCTCAAAACATTTAGGGAGATCCTCGAAAGAACACTGGGGGAGAGAACCGCACCCGAAACAAGCCTATGCAGGAAGAGAAGGGTAGCCAACCGTTCTTCGGCTTTCCAAGGACCGATGCCTAAATCTGGCTAGCAACGCCTGCTGCGGGAAATCAACACAAGGGTAAACTCCATCGACCCTGAGGGCCAGCAGAACGTTATCTATCTCAAAACGTTATCGGAAAAATTGCGCTAATTACGTTTATATACCTTCTAGATCGTGTCCGGGATGTCGGGTAAGCCCTAAGGAGACCGTGGAGCAGAAGATCTGATCTGACGTTTCAACAATCCGTCACCTACCTTTTTACTGTTGTTTTCAATAACTTCCATCACTTCACAAAAAATTCCAAAATTCAAGATTCCTTGTTGTAACAAAATAGAACTCCGATGTCTTATTAGGCGTTGGATGACGTTTGTGATGTCATTATTGTGTTTGCCGTCCCAAATATGTGTAAAAGATACCCGCACGACCATACAGTGTACTTCGACAGCATATCCAAAATTTGGGTCCATTTTCGAAAAAGACATTCAGCCGCAGTTTTATGACAATCTTGATAAGTATGAAATTGTGAATCTACATGACTCCAACTCTTTTGGTTTATGAGTTTGAATCTTTACACCTTTGATCACCCTGTATACGGCGTCTGCACCGATCGCCATCGGCCATCGTGGCACACTTTTCAAAATTCAGGCAATGTTACATGGAACAATTTGCTTAAATTTTATTAGGATTATTCTTACGATCAATTGTTGAAATTGTGGAAAAACAGAAAGTGATCAATACAAGTCGATACTACTACAGAGATACTTATAGCCTCAGTAAATGAATTAAAACAAAGTGAAGGGGTTGAGGAAACACCAGGTTTTAGAAATTGCGGTTCTGTCACGTTAGTCTACTTGACTCGCAAATACAATTGAGGTTTAATGGAAATTATTGAATATAAGTGAACATTAGTATTCAATTTGTCCATCGCTGTAGTGCATTAGATCTAGCATGCGTCATAAAAAGAAAGCAATTAAATTAAAAACGTCTGGTGTTCAGCTCTGCGATTTCCATATGATTCGCAGTCATACAAACAACAATCCCGTTCTTTTCTTTCTCTAGCTGTTGTAATTTAATCTCTTAATTATTCAAGAGCATGCTCAGTATAGTGAAATAACAAGGCATTTTTTTCATTATCCAATTTTACTGCCCCATCCTCGAGCCGCCTGTGTAATGACACAATGACACGTACAAACAAAGGGCGTCGAGCGCGATCAAGTTGCTTGAGAAAAGTATCGGAGCCTAGCAGTATTAAAAGACCAAGCAAGTAAACATTGCAGGTTTATTACACATCGACTGCATCGAAAAGACACTATGAACGGCGAAGGTCGCAATGAAAATGGATTTCAATGCAATTTCAATTTTCTGTCGTATTTTCCACTTCGCGGTGCAGCCAGGCCCAGGACAACTTTGGATGTCGGTCGTTCCGCACTGCGCACTCCTCTTCCTCTCGTGATTTGCGACTCGTAGAATTAAAGTTTACATGGAGGGCCGGAGCGCAAACGTTTATAAGCCAACTAGCTTATTGAGATGAACCTATAAAACCTAGCAGGAGATGGCAAAACCCCGGCCCTAGAGGGACGTCATTTCCTAGTATTTTTCTTCTGCCGTGGATGCCGTGACCCTTGGCTTGACCTGTCTGGCAAAAAAAGTTCAAAAATAGGGCCCAACTATAATGGCTTTGGCAACATAATGTGTAAGTATTGTTACGAGCGGCGATTCTGGATAACACGCGATCTTTCTAGACTCTTCCCGTTAGGTCGCAGTGTACAAGTGCAATTGAAATACATGCATGGGAGACTTAGCGGTGGGTTAAGACACATCTGTTCATTTTGGCGGAGGCGCCGTATTCACCGCACGTTGGTGATGCACGGGCGTGCTGGGAGGTATTCGAGGGCCCGGGAGAATATTCCACGCGGAGGCCCGTCCAAGCGGCCCGTTTTTCGATGCAGTAGGGGGCAGTGTCAAAACTGACGTTTTTTTTGAGAAGAAAACATAGCTAATAAAACCGCAAAAATTGCTTGTCACTAACTTGTCACTTCAAGTTTCAAAGTGAGAGAATGAAAATATTAATTGCAATTATTGTGAAAACAGTATTTTGTTTTGAAGCTATAATGCCCAAACATTGTACGCACCCCTCATGGTCTTGAAAACGAGTCCATTGGGCGGTTTGCAATACATATACATATAATAATTGAAGAAACAAAACAGACAAAATAAAACAATTCATTCTGAAAAAATATAAACTAGAGAAAAATAGAAGAAAAAAATAGAAAATCAAACAAACAAAACTTATAGGTAGATAGTAATAAGGACGGCCCCGTAGCACAGGTGGTCGTGCATCATCCTGTGGTACGGTTAGTCCTAGGTTCGATTCCTAGTCATGTCTGGATGTTTTGTGCTGTCCACAATTGGCGTTAATTAAGGTTTTTTCAATTGTATAAAAATTAAATAAAGCGCAAATAACTCCTATGGCGTTGAAGAGGCCGATAAGGAGGAAAACAAACTTTAATAAGGTACAGAAAACACACTATGACCACTGGGAATAGTTCTTGAATACCTTACTTCTTTGACACATTATATGAATTATTGGTAATTGGTATTTTCTCAACATAAGAAAGGTTGGGAAACTCTGACCTAAATGAACATAGTGTGGCGTTACTTATTGCGACTACTTGATCAAGTTTTTGTGCATATATTGTGGGGAAGCTCAAGGTTAAAAAAATCGGTTGTGTCACCCCAAAACTTTCCCGACTAGTATCCAGGTACCTATGTAAATTTTTATTCGAAGCGTCCCTTCGGGTGGGAAGTTGGAATTAGAGAGAAAGATTGAAAATAATTTCCAGGAAATTGAAAATTTTGTCAGGGAAAGTTGAGTTTTCCGGGAAAACCACGAATCTTATTCCAAATCATCTTATTATTGTGAAAATCGTAAATTAGGGCTTCACTTCAAGCTCCATAATTCAAGTCCGGTCTCGAGACCCCAAGCCGGTTCTACATTTTCAACCGGAAAATTCCTGGGAAATTGGAAAAAGAAGGTTGGAAAATGTTCAAGAACCAGTTACCTCTTGTTAAAAAAAAAATGGTGGAAATCTGTTCACGGGATAAAAAGTTGGAAAATTTGCAGTTTTTCCAGAGAGGAAATCTGGAAAACATTGAGGCCGATTTCAAAAGTTTTTCCTCCAAAAATTGATTCAATCTTTTCTTACAACTTTCTTTCCCAGCATGTCTGCACCTAAAATGAATATTTCGTGGGGCTCACTGCATGTCGAAGTTTGCAGTGCATTTTTTTTTAAATTCACAGAATGTGCAAGTTTCATTTTGAAAAAATTACCGTCAGAAAACCGGAACCGTGTCGATTTTGAAAATAGGCCTACACGACGCCCAATCCAATCTCCTTTTGATATCAGTTGCAATTTTTCATAAAAAGTCGATCCTCAACAGAAATAAATTTTTGTGTGGAGTCCTACTACAAAAGCGAGTCGTTCTGGTCAATACCAGGGCGAGAGGCCGTCTCGGGTGGCAACGGCCAGCAGAAATTTAAAAAATTCATAACGCCTGACTGAACGATGGTGGAAAACTGCAACTGCAGAATCCGTCGGATAGATTTTGAATAATTAAATGGTAAAGTTTTGAACTTTGACATTCTTTAATATTTGACAGATGACAGATACGGCAATACTTTCAACTGTTTTAAACACAGCTTCTCAGGGGATTTCAAATGACATATTGCAAGTCAAGTTCCGTGAGATATACCTTCTGACATTTGTTGACAGTGACATTTCTGTTTGTCAGATGACAGCCAAAAACTAATGGGGTCTTTCCAGGAAACAACCATGTTCGTATACCAAATTTCAAGTCGATCCAGTCAACGGTTCGGCAGTTATCGTGGAAGATCACAGACAGACAGACACACAGACACACATAGTGCAAGCGGTACACACCTAAAAACACATCGATACTGCACTTTGGAGTGCAGTAACGAAAGTGCAGTAACGAGATTTTGTATGTGGATACTTTATACCAAGACAAGCGATTTGACCCGCAGCACTCGATATTTTGTCCCTTAGGGGGCCAATGGGGGTCCTCCAAATTTTCAAGATGCAAGAACTTTCACATGACGGTCATTGAGTATCGTCATGTATGTCATAAGTGAAGCTACGGGTCTATTGAAAATGTTTTCATCAATTGTCGTCGTGTCCGATTCATTCTTCACACTTGAAAAAAAAATTCTTTGCCAGAGGTCAAAAAAACTGTTTTTATTTTTTCTTCTATGCAAGGAAACGATAAATTCATATGTTCTGTTGCGTTCCCAACTAAATCGCATTCCCTAAACCTAATTATGAAGAAATTTTTCTTGTAATGGTATTTTTCAAAGAAGTGGTGACCTCTTCAGTACCTCTTTTCCAGGAGCATTTCTTTCTATGTCCCCACTGGATATCACTCGTAATTTTTGCAGGAATGGAGACCTCGGACTCTCTTCCTGGTAGTTGCGAAGCAACATGACTCTAAAACGCCCAAGGGAGCCCAAAAATTATTTTTTTTCTGCTGGGCCGTCCAACTTACGATATTTTGATTTTATAGTAGGAGAGACGCGGACCAGTATTCAATCCAAGCTGCAGACGCAGGCGATTTGGTTTCAACAGAAAATTTTCTTCCATGCCGTGTTTTATTGCAGTACAACTAAAGGCAGAGTCGTTAAGTGTAAGTAGGTATATTTTCCGGTAGAACTTATTCGCCTAGACTAGATCTTATTTATTTGCGCGTCTCCCCTACTACAAAATCAACATGCCAAAAATGTGACGGCTCAGCACAAAAAAAAAGTTTCAGGGCTCTCTTGTGTGTTTTGAAGCCATGTTGCATGGAAATTACTAAGAAAAGAGTTCAAGTTTCTCATATCTGCAAAAATTGACAGTCTTATCCACTAGGAACATTGAAAAAAATGCTGTTGAAAAAAGTGTACTGAAGAGGTCACCTCTTCTTGGGAAAATGATATTGCGAAAAAATTGTCTTCATATTTGGGCTTACGGAACGCGATTTAGTTGGGAACGATTTAGGAGTGCTGCGGGTCAAATCGCTTGTCTCGGGATAAAGTACGCCCATGCAAAATCTCGTTACTGAACTCCAATAGTATGCTTTTGCGTACCGCTCCCACTAACACAGACAGACATCATTCTGAAAATGGTCTTAATCGTCTTGGGGGACCTTGAAACGGATATATCCGGTGGAATCTCAAAAGTTTTTTTCTGCACGATTGCAATACTTCCCCTTCCATGTTGGTGGGGGGTCGAGAAAGTAAAAATCACCTAGATACTTATTCTATTTTATTCAGTGTTCACAGTAAAAATGCGACCAGGAAAAATGATTGAACTTTGCAAGTTATAGTAATTCAATTCATAAAGTTTATACAACTACCAATGTTGGATCAAAATTATGCGCGATTTCCATGTTGTAACATCTCACCACTATGGCGCTGCTCAAGATTGGATTTCCTTTGTCTCCCATGTTGCTGGTTCTTCAAATACTTCTGCCATGGAGCCTTATACGATTTTTCTATTTTTGTCTAATTTGGTCGGAAGTCGTTACGTGCGTCACAGTCGTTCAGAGGCCCTATTCTTGAAACGGAGAACAGAGTTCACATGTGAAGTTGCTAGGCAAGGGCCAATCATAGCTCTCCTTACATAGCAACACCGCGTGAGAACTTTGTTCCCCGCGGATGAGGGGAACAATGGGGAATGTTCAAGAATGAGGCCCCAGGTCGGAATTAGGTATTCTACAATGCAGTCGTAGCCGTCGTGAGTGGTTACATTTTGCTCCCACCATTTTCAATTGACAGTACAACTTCCTGTGAATGAATACCAAATTCCGCAAATAACCAGTAACATCTGATTTGACAAAAACGTCAATGTCTATCAACAAAAAGTTTTCCTTAACACGTTAGCCGGCTGTCATTTGTGCCGTTTCCTGTTGCGCCGCCGTAGTAAAACTGATAATTACCAAATCTGTCATCATGAAATTTGAAGTTCCCAATGTCAGAAAAAATTGAAAAAAACACAGTATGTGCTATTTTTGGAGCCCAATCGAACCATGGCATCATTTTGGAATGGTCGCCGGCTGTCAGGCGGCGTATCAGTGATACACGTATTACCAGAATGCCAAATGACCGCCGGCGGTACACTGGGTATCTATCTATCCTATTGTTTTAATGTGTAATAAATGCTTGAGAAAAAAATTTCTGGCTTAAATTTGAAACAATATAGCGTTTCCCTACAGAAATACGCTAAAAATACTACTTGAAACTTGAAAAAAAATTTTTTTGAAGTGAACATGCTTGGAATGCCGAACCATTTCAATTGGGGTTTCCTTGTATGCCGAAGAAACTAGCCTTGTGCGGAGAACCATGAGATTTGAATCGCCGGCTTCCAGACGACGTTTCTAGTGATGCGCGTTTTTGACAGCGGGCGGTCAAGCGGCGTACCAGTGATCCAACGTAATGACCGCCGGCTGTCAAGTGGCATTGCGGTAATGTGGCAAAATTCGGTTCGGCAGCTAACGTGTTAAAACAGAACATAATAAAAATAGCAAATACGTCAGCGGAACATTCATCAAGAGACTTGTTATTCAATCTTTGTCGTTGTTTTTTTTTGCTGTTTGCGACTCACCTCACATTAGGTCAGTTTCTGTGTACTGCAGTACAGGTTCCTTAGTACTGGGGCATCTACTATCGTGTGGTGACAATGGTTCGTTCAGTAGAGTGTCACGTTTCTACAAATCCAGAGCTTGCACGCACACATGCACACACATTTACAGGCAGACATCCAATCACAACAATATCAACTTTCACTTCCTTTCGTGGGCAGTCGGGAAAGTAAAATGAGAAGAAAAAATAAAATAAATATATGGAACAAAGCTCTTCGACTACCATAATATCAGACGGTCGAACCGAACAACTGCACAGACATGTGTTCCGCTCCTACTGGGGGCTCATCAGTGCGCAGGCGTGTTCAGCTCAACCATCCGATGCTGTGGCAATCAGAGAACTCATGGTAATATACACCCAAGAGGACTCCTAATATGTGAGTCCTCCAAGCGGCGCCATCTATCAAAGGCATTCCGCAGATGCTATATTTGATAGATGGCGCCGCTTGGAGGACTCACATATTAGGAGTCCTCTTGGGTGTATATTACCATGAGTTCTCTGATTGCCACAGCATCGGATGGTTGAGCTGAACACGCCTGCGCACTGATGAGCCCCCAGTAGGAGCGAAACACGTGTCTGTGCAGTTGTTCGGTTCGACCGTCTGATGTTGTGGTAGTCGGAGAACTTTGTTTAATAAAAATGCGAGGTGCCTGCTATATGGCAATATTTATTTATATTTGCGTGTTTGTTGTCATATAAATATATAATGTTGAAATAAAAATAGCAACAAATAACAAAAAAAAAAGGCAAACACCCGAACGTCTGCTTTTGCGACTTTTACTCTCTGTGTTTTCTGTCCTCCCTCTGTTCCGTGCTGAGCCTATAATTCACCATCGGTGGCACCCCGCCTCAGGTCTATGATTGGAATCAGGAATTCTGCTCTGATGTTATCAACGATCAAGTTAGTGCAATATAATGAAAAGTACCTACGTAGCTACTCAAGATCCATAATGTATATCTTACACACTACAATTTAATAATATACATTCCGGCCTTTTTTACGACACCCTTAGATAAAAGCAGACGTAATGGCGTATTTATAGTAGAGTTCCGTCTCAAACTTTATTGCCAAACAAAAAATACGAGCATCTCAACAAGCCAAGTAATAAATACATAACAACCTATTTTTTATAATACGAACATTTTATATCTACGTCGTGATCGGAATTATTATTACACCTAGAACGCTCAAGTTGTCTAAAATTACATTTTAGAGGAACACGAAAGCCAGGTAGGCACTATAGGTACCTACGGTATACGTACATACATAGGTACAAGGTACATACCTATTTAAAAAAAAAACATTGAAGTTGAGAGAACTTTCTTTATTTCATGCAAGTTTTACCTAAATTGCTCAACGAAAAATAAGGATATTGAAAATTGTCCCTCAAGTTCAAATGAAAGATAACTCGAAAAAAAGTTAATCAATTTCAAAACAAGTGAATAATTATCCCCTCATGTGCGTGAGTCGCAGTAGCGCATTTCTTTAGTGCAGATCTGTCATTGATAGAAATGAAGTCCAGCTGAAAAATCAAATGTTCATACGAGACAAGAGTAAGATTCACGTTTCATGACAATCGTTCCACTATTGAGAAATTTCAATATGGCGGCCAAGATGGCGGCGGAATCATGAAATTCAGTTTGGAAATATAGCCCGGCATTCTAGGGATTGACGCTGAAATAAATATGTCCCTTTTGAAATTTTGCACAAATGGCCTTTGATCAATGCTGAACAACATACTAAAAGCTCCGGTCCGACAAGTGTGCGGAACATAGTTTTTTTTTTGGGGCAAGAAAGGAGGAAGTGCCGCCAAATCAGATAAACTCTTGCTGTAGTTCAGAAAAGGGTATCTACTGTAAGTCTCAATGTTGACCAACGTGTCCCTCAAGCAATGCTGATCAACGTACTAGAAGCTGCAGGCCTTGAAATGTGAGCATCATAGACTGCGTTTCTATCGCAGCTTTCGATTCGATCGAAACTCTATCCGATCGGGTCGATCCGTTTGAAATTGCCGATATAAACGGTCAGGATTGAGATTTCAATCGGATGGAGCAGTTCAAGTCGATCCAGTGCTTTAGCCGGCTGGACATGAGTCGAACGGATCGAGGCTCGTATCAGCTTGTATTTTAACCGATGTGAACGGGATCGGATCGAAGTGACAGATGGTCGACTTGTGAACAAAGCGTAATCGTGCGTGATTCTTACTGAATCGAGGGATGCTTTGCAGTAATTGTAAATAAAATACACCAAACAAGTTTAATACGAAAATATTTTCCGGTTTGGTGCAGTTTGGATGCGTTATAAACCATGTTGCTGTCGCTCATGGTTTATATCGTGCGTGCGTGCGTGCGTGTGTGTGTGTGCGCGCGCGCGCGCGCGCGTGTGGGTGCGTGCGTGCGTGCGTGCGCGTGTGTGTCTGTCTGTCTGTAATATTTCACGATAACTACCAAACGATTGATTTGATCGACTTGAAATGCCAACATAGTTTTGCTGTCGAATGAGTCCATTAATTTTTGGCTGTCATCTGTTAAACCAAAAAATCACTATCAAAAAATGACAGGATCTTCATCTCACGGAACTTAACAAGATTTGCCTGCGCTCTGGGAACATCGCAGAGCTTAATTTCTAGACTTCTGTGGAAGTACATGGACAGTGTAGGTGTCGCTAGAAGAGCTGGCTTGGGTCGAGGACAAAAGAGAACTGCACTGCAAGGCAAGATCGTTCAATCTTCAATCGTCGAGTGCTCGAATAAATCCCTTCGACAATGCTACGATGTTGAGGAGTCGATTTATGCAAGTTGCTGAATGTTCATTGTTGTTGTTTTATTGTATGGTTTTATTATGGCATTGGCATCAAATTTCTTCCCAACCATCAGAAGTATATATTTTTTGACATAATTGTCTTGCAAACAAAATTTGATTTTAGGCGCATGAGTTCTCAAGCTATAGATTTCTCGAACAAACAAGTGGAATCACATTTTATTACCAAATTTGAATCAAAGCCGTTTACAGAATCGACATCTAATTTTTTTTGCTTTCATAAAGCTATAAAACTTTTTGGGGAAAAACTGATTTAAAAAAATCACCATTATTTGACAGATTTTGATGCAGGCTTTCTGAAAATGAGCTCAGAAAAATCTGATCAGAGATTTTCACCTTTTTCTTTGGCACCCTGTATATCTTGCAAAATGCTTTGGACGATCAAACTAAGCACAGCATCTTGTAGCTAAAGAATACCTACTCCCTACAGTAGCGCAGTCAGAATTTGAGGGCGGAGAAGGCAAAGGCAACGGCGAGGGTGCAAGCCAGGGAAAAATAGCGCCGCAGGCGTAATTTTTTGGGCATAATAAGGATGATGCTGATGACAATAGGTATATTTCATGCGTGTTGCGATTTCGGTTTTTGACGTTTTCACCAAAATTACTTGATAATCAAACTTCTTTTCAGAAAATTTTTGCGCTTAGAGGGGTGGGGTCATCCGCCCACTTTCGCTATGCCACTGACCACCAGTACCTACAAGAAGTTTTCGGTTCCAACTTTGGATGTTGAATTGGATTTGGACTGTTGACTTAATGCTAAAACCTACTCGTATGTATATATAAAATTAGGAATAATATGAATTTCTACTATCTGCAGCGCGCAGACAAGATAATTTTGTTGTTTTGTCTTTTCCCTCTTTTGAAAAGAAATAATAAAATACAAAATTTTAAGTCTTGAGGCCCCTGGCACTGTGATATCCTGGGCCGGAGCCCCTAAAGCGTAAAGTGAAAATAATTCGCAGAGATTCAGTGATACAGACACACCTATATTGCCTCTGTGTGGGCCCCCAGACCTGTTGTCATGGGGCCTGCCAAGGTAACTTTAAAATGGAAAAAGTAGGAAAACAATGTTTCTCACCGAAGTAATATGCGAAAAAAATGATCATCAAGGGAAAAAATTGAAATTTTTGGATTTTATCCCAATTTTTTTGCAGTATTTTTTACAAACAAGAGGAATTGGGGGCCCCATCAGATGATTGAGGCCCCGAGGCCCCCCTTAGTCCGCCACTGACTGTTGATATGATTTTCATTTATCCATCTTATCTACCTATTCATATTATTCCAAGTAGCAGACTTAGGTACCATTTATTATGCTACCAGCATAAATTAATACGAAACAAAATTTTGATGCAAGTTAAGAAAGTGGATGATTGATGATGATACCTACTCTCGAGATCGGAATGAAACAATCATAACGCACTTGCCGAATATGCATTGTGGACTTGCGGATCATTAATTTGGCATGTATGTAAGTATCTCATGTCATATTTTTCTGACATCAAACGACAATTTGAAATTTTACTTTTACTGCAGCCATAAGTACAACTCCCCTGACCTCATCTGTAACATTTAGTTTTGAAATTGCAGAGAAAGGTAGGTAGTATGCACAGCACTCTTATGGTTGAGGCATTTCAATAATTGCCATTTAAAGATTAATAAGGCAATTTTTCCCATCACCCAACCTGTTCGACATAATGACAATACAAAAATACCTAAGTATAACAAAATGCAAATCTTTGAGAAAGTTGTGGCTTTTGTTTGAAAAAATTTCACCAAAACAAATTTTATAGGTAGGTCCTCGATAGCCTCTAGCCTCTCTACCCATTGACTTACTGTTTACATACAGCCAGCATACACATACCTCTGCATGTTTATACAGAAAGCAAAAGCTAAAACAAACAGGGCACATTGTTATAATTATTATACAGTCATGGCACAGAATGCTGTTGCATAAAAATGTAATCATTATTTAATTACACAAAATGTAGGTAACAGAAACTTCAACTTTTCTGTTATGGCGCGAGCCCGAGCAGGGCATACAAAAAAATAAAGCTGTAAAAATAATGAAGTTTTTGAATTAATTTGAACAATAATTGATCAAATGGATTTTCATGTAGGTACATACATACATACATACATAGGTACAGATCTACATCGATGCAATTTCCTGAATGTTGAACACTTTCAGTTTTACAGGAAACGGAATTTAACTTTTAAACGAGGTCCAATTTTTTTTGATTACCAAAATTTTAATTGTGCCTATAATATAGCATACATGATAGCTCAAGCACGCATTTATCGTCATATTTGAGGTAATTCAGTTATGATTTGGACCATAACTTTTTAGTTTGGATACAATAAAATGATCCGACAATGAAACTAATTCTAGAACAATCTGTTGTTGCATCTGATAAATTTTAACCTCAACCTTCTTAATGGCTATCACCTACTTGTTTTTAATTTTATGTTGATACATGAAGGGTGTTGTAAGTTATGGCGTAAATATATTTTGCTTACAGGTTGTTATTTTAAATGACAGAGGTAAAATTGGGCCTACTTCCGGGAAAACTCAAAAATACATTTTTTTATTCGGTAGAATTTTGATTTTATCAGATGTGGTCCAGGATTGTCTATTTTAGTCACATTAATTCACTGCTGAGTTTTGTAGCCACAGTCACAATTATTTGATAATGAAAAATCACTGAAAAAGCGAAAAAATAACACAGATTGAACAGAAGTTAATAATAAAAAGGGTTGTAAAATTGTCGTCTCCAACAGTAAAACTTTCCTTTTCAACTGCAGTTTCGGCTTTATTCAATTCGTAGCCATTTTCAAAAAGTAGACGTAAAAATATAAATTTGAGATATAGGTAACAATATATAGGTAACAACAGTAGGTAGGTATCCAATTTTATAATGATCAACAAAGCTTTAACGGTGGGAATGTGATAATTAATTTAGATTTTCGAGAATTAACGGAATAAGGAAGGGTGTTGTTAAATTCTAGTTGCTCATTAATAAGTTTTGTTGGTTTTGGAATTGTTGTTTTTTAATTTCTAGTATGTCGAAAAATTCAAAAGTCTTACGACCTTCTACAGGAGCCAAATAGGTTTCAGACAAACAGGTGAAAAATTAGGATTCATCTCAACAATATGTTTCGCAAAATTTGAAGTAATGTCATCAGGAAAAGAAGTTGAACAAAAGTTATTTGCCAAAAAGATGATGATTGTAGATTGTAGAAGCCTCAACCGATATGGTAGAAAAAGTGTATGATTAATCGTTGTTGACAGTTTTCTGTTCCAGTTTTCGTATCACACATTCACTGATTGCATAACGATTGTCGCTATTATAATAATTATGATTAGATATTGAGTATTAAGTGTAACAACATAAATACACCGCTGAACAAGAAATACTATGGGGTATGTCATAAAAGTCACTTTAGGTAGTTAGGTACCGATTACTGGATTAGCGTTCAAACGAAATACGAATTGGGCAGGAGGTTACAGATGGATACAGGGTCGGTTCCAGGTTTTGAGATAATGACATATGGTTATAAAGTTGTTTCCTGTTGTTAAATTCAGTGGAAAATTTCAATTTTTTCTCTCCATGCAAGATGAACTAAACTGCTTATCAAAAAATAGGATTTTCCAAAATTTGCTTAAAAGTCAAATAAGGATATCTGAAGAAAAAATCATCGATTTCACAACATCCAAAGCAATCTCATGAGACCTACCTTTGACTACAAGTTGTATTACATTAAGCGTCGAAGAGGGTGAGTACGGGAGATGTGTCGAAAAGGTCAATTTTCGAACTCCTTTAACCCTGATTGACAAAGTTAGGTACAGATATTTTCTGATGCAATATTTTTGGTAAGCCCACATCAATATCTTAAAGCGGTTTTGTAGCCACTTCTTTGAAAAAGTGAAAGTTTTTTTTTGTCAAATTAACGTTTTTTGATGTTAATTCGATAATTTATCATTATGTCATTATGTTGACGTAAATTTGGCACTTTGGCAGAAGCGTATGATTTTACCTGGTGAGCCGTCGCATGAAAATTTTTGTATTCGCTGGCTCGTAAGGCGACTACTTCTTGTCAGTGACTAGGAGTTCTAGGACCCCACACATACATGGGATGTTGGGTGGAGGAACAGCAGTATCTACGGCTCAGGCTGCCCAATGCCCATGACCACCCCATGACCAAGCTGAATCTCGCTTCACATTTATTTGGGCGGCCGGTGGTGGTGGCTCAGGAGGGAAGACGCAGACCACCAACCAAGAGGTAACTGCTTCAAAATCCGGCCGTTCCCAAAGAACATTTCCTGAGCCAGGTGTTGACGACTGTGTGAATATTGTTATATTGGAATATGTTACGTATTGTATTGTAGTATACATACGACTAAATTCAAAAAACACCTAATAAAAAGGGTACCCTCTCCTATGACAAAAAGCAAGTCGATAAGGAGTAAAATACAAAAGAAAAGGATCAATACAGGATGGTTTCATAGTAACCAATTAACCATATCTATGTCAAGTCACAAGTATCATAATAACCATATCAGCAGCCCTTTTGCGCCATTTTCAAGGGGGTATTGTATTCCAAGAGTCGTGAATTTCTCCTTTGAACAAAAAAATTCAAAAAAGCACCCAAGTATAATAAAAAATTCAAAAATCTTTTGAGACATCAATATGAGCTTTCCAAAGACAGCATCAGAAAAAATCTGCTTTTATTATAAAACTTAGGGGAGTTGGAAAAGTGACCTTTTCACCACACCTCCATTCTCACCCTCTGTATACGATGGTGTTGAGGCCTAATGACCCTATATTACATCTTGTAGCCGAATGTAGGCTTTATGAGATGGCGTCGACCGTTTCCTTTTCCATACATATCCTTATTGGAATTTGAAGAAAATGTTGGAAAATTCCTACATTGTTCATTTTTCGTTGAGCAGTTTAGTTGAAGGCAAGAGGTCAGAAGATTAAAGAGTGCTTTTGTGGGAGTTTGTGAATTTAATGACAGTGAATAACACCAGAAAAAGGTCCTGGGCCTTGGAATATAGCATACGTGTGTCGTGATGTGTTTTTAAAGGTCTTTAATGTGGAAAGCGGGAGGTATTAAGCATTAGCGGAAGCCATGTTGATACAATCGTCACGGAGCAAGGAGGATCTTTCCGCCGGCTGTCTTGAAGGTGAAGGTTATGTAACTTGATTCAAGAGATGCGAATTCTTAGGGCTTTATGATGATGATGATGAATTAAGAGGGGTTAGCTCGGGTACCTATACAGGGTGTTGCATGAGGAAACCGACATAGCTTAACGGTAGGTCCAGTTTTTCCAGGGGAACTAGGATCTCGCTTTGAAATTTTTCTATCGCCTTTCGTTTTGATGTTACAGGGTGAATCATGTATTTTGTCGAAGTTTTTGATGAGCTATATCTTCCGAATGACATATTGGATTGGACTGAAATTTGATAGGTATGATCTTCTAATGATAGCTAATACATTGCATCATAAAGTTGTTCAGAAGTTCCAGGACCGGACTGATTTTTTTTATTTTCAAAGTTTTTGTTAGAAAAGTCATATTTTTCAATGTTTTTGTGCAAAACCAGTATCAGATTCAGAAACACCAGAAAAAATGCTACAAGGAACATCCTTCAATTTCTCCGGCACACCCAAAGTCTTCCCAGAAAAAATATCTTTTGAGATTAGGGTCGGCTGCGATCTAGTGAAAATCAGTCTAGCACGCATTCTTTCACGGATCTTTGAGATGTTCATCCTCTAATTTAATGCTGTCACGGTTTTTTTCACTTTCCCACATTAGTATCACTTGGTACGGCAAAAAAGACTAAAGTCCAGGACCGGAATCAAGTCTAGTGAACATTATTTCTAAAAATCCAATTTTTCAGTATTTAGTTGGAAAATTACAGCACAAAGTTATGGTGAAGTGGCTGAAAAATGCTCTTTTGTCTGCATTTGAAACCAGCTAAACAAATTTCTCCTTTTGTTGATTTCAAGAGTACAAAAAATTATTTCCGAAACTTTTCGCGAACAAAATAAAAAGAAGCAAGAATGATAATTATTCAGAATCGTAATTTTAATGTGTAGAAAACGAACAATATCAATGTTTGTATGTTATGTTCATGTTAATGTTTATCAAATTTCGGAAATAATTTTTTGTATTCTTGAAATCAACAAAAGGAGAAATTTGTTTAGCTGGTTTCTAAAGTGACCTGAAGTTCCAAATGCAGACAAGAGAGAAATTATTTCCGAAATTTGATAAACATTAACATAAACATAACATACAAACATTGATATTGCTCGTTTACTACAAATTAAAATTACGTTTCTGAATAATTATCATTCTTGCTCTTTTTATTTTGTTCGCGAAAAGTTTCGGAAATAATATTTTGCATTCTTGAAATCAACAAAAGGAGAAATTTGTTTAGCTGGTTTCTAAAGTGACCTAAAGTTCCAAATGCAAACAAAAGAGCATTTTTCAGCCACTTCACCATAACTTTGTGCTGTAATTTTCCAACTGAATACTGAAAAATCGGATTTTTAGAAATAATGTTCACTAGACTTGATTCCGGTCCTGGACTTTTGTCTTTTTTGCCGTACCAAGTGATACTAATGTGGTAGAGTGAAAAAAACCATGACAGCATTAAATTAGAGGATGAACATCTCAAAGATCCGTGAAAGAATGCGTGCTAGACTGATTTTCACTAGATCGCAGCCGACCCTAATCTCGAGAGATATTTTTTTCTGGGAAGACTTTGGGTGTGCCGAAGAAATTGAAGGATGTTCCTTGTAGCATTTTTTCTGGTGTTTCTGAATCTGATACTGGTTTTGCTAAAAAACATTGAAAAATATGACTTTTCTAACAAAAACTTTGAAAATAAAAAAAATCAGTCCGGCCCTGAAACTTCTGAAAAACTTTATGATGCAATGTATGAGCTATCATTGGAAGATCATACCTATCAAATTTCAGTCCAATCCAATAAGCCATTCGGAAGATATAGCTCATCAAAAACTTCGACAAAATACATGATCCACCCTGTAACATCAAAACGAAAAGCGATAGAAAAATTTCAAAGCGAGATCCTAGTTCCCCTAGAAAAACTGGACCTACCCTTAAGCTATGTCGGTTTCCTCATGCAACACCCTGTATATCCTACACCTATCGGCGTGGCGGCGTGCGAGAATGAAGAAGAGCCAGTCAGGTTATAAGATGGATCAATTTTTAGAACGTGTTCTTGGTATTCTATTATAATTCATGGGCACATCACACCGCCTTGTGATACTTATTATCAGCGACTACTTTCATCATCCTACTTTCTCTGGTTGCTTGTGTTTGGTGCGATCTTTACGTCTCTTTGGACGTCCCTACCTTTCCAAGCTCCTGCCGCTTTGAACATTTGCCCGGCAAAGTGGGGGCTTTATCTCTTAACTTCCACACTGAATGTATATAACTGGCACCTCTTTTCGCACCGGAATTATTTTTTGAAAACACAGACATGGTCGCACGTTAGACTTTAATAAAACGTAGTGTAGTATTTATAGTGTTAAGTGAGTGTTGTCATATTAAGGATATCTCGAGCTGTACAGGATTAAGCACAATGAAGATACCGCACGTGAGTTCATTTACGAGCCGGCTAATAGATGCAGAAAAGCAGTCGCGTACATCCTACCAACCACCGCATTTTTAATGCTAACTGAAGGAAAATTAACGGCATTTGGCCCTTTTGTTAGTACCTACTGACCCACTTTAAAATTTGTTGTTTTGAGCTTACCGTTTCCGAAAACTGATGTATTCTGTTTGATCAGATTACATCTGATCGGATCAGTATTGACTGATCCAACAAAATTTATTGTAAACAACAGGTCTTCAAAGGGAAACCTCGAGTGAAACAAGATACGACGGCAAGCGCATTCGGTTACCTTTAGTGATCCAACTCTCAGACCCCAACCCTTAACATCTTTGATACTAAATCAATAATTGTCATTATGCTTTCAAATGCTTTAAGTACATTCTATTTTAAAACCGAGGGGCGGGGGTAAGGGGAAGGCACCTTCGCTATTTTTTGTTTTGAAGTGTTTTTGTTCATTTGTCAACACCATAGATTAAGTAGTTTCCCACATATCTGCATACATTAACTGTTTATTACTGGAAACTTATTTCAAAATTGTTTTGTAGTCAATTTCTAAGCACCTGCACTCACTCCGCATTACCGCGTAGGGATATTTCGATCTAATCACTAAATCACTACTTACCTAGGTATATTTTTGGCGCATACGAGTCAATTCAATTCTATCTTCGATCTTCATTTTAATGAATGGGACACATTTTTTCAGCTGTACTGTATTTGTTAATCGGACATTATTGTAAACGATGTTTTCAAATGATTTTGTGGATCAATTAATGTCCCAAAAATCAATTTCTTTCAAGGATCCTATCACATATACTATCTGAAAACCGAAAAAGCGATTTTTTTAAATTTACCTGATCGTTTTTACTTTCTTTTACATCGTTTTCCAATTATTTTCTCAGTTTTGAATTTTTAGTAATAATTTTCTCTCAAGTGCCTTCAGCATTGCATTCAAGTTTCAAGAAACTTAACAGATAAACTAGACTTGGTAGGAACTGACAATGATTTTCTTATTTAGCTTCTAAAGAATAATGGTCATCACCTTGTCATAAAAAAATTGGCCGTTGATTTTTTGTGTTTTTCATTTGCCAAAACCAGATATGTGGGTAAAAAAAATTTAATTCAACAATAGTTTAGATTTTTCCAACTTCTAAAGTGTAGTATTTTGAAAATGACAATTCATTATTGCTGTTGAGAGAAAAATCTGTCTCGAATAAATAATTGATCTTAAAATTTGGAATGAAATTATCATGCTGAAAAGTTGAAGATGGCACTTTTACAAGAAGATAACAGTACGTAATTTGTCATTTCCGGACTATGACGGTAATCGAATGTGGATGAATTATTTCTAGTTATTCTTTTTATTTTCTTCATGCAAAGGAGATTAACTCGAAGTTTAATTTTTAATAATGTAAACTGACTTGAAACTGCACTGCTATTTATTTTTTATTTTCATCAGTTAATTAATAAGAAACAAATTCATAAAACTTTGTATGACTTATTGTAAACTTTGAGTTACATAATTATTAAGTAAGTCAAATTGGAGTATATCATGTCAAACTAATTAAAATGATGTAGTTTATGTGGTGCTTAAAACATGATGTAACGCAGTTCATCAACTATAAGTAATAAATAATTGCGAGCTGAACTTGAGAAAAAATTATTAGACTTGATGTTTTACCTGCATGGCTTCCGAGTGAAGCACGTTTTTAAATTATTATAATAATATCAATTGCGACCACACCCGGCGGCAACGGCAATACTCGTACTTTATGCATAAAGCGTTTCAAATTAACATCGCTTCTCAGCCCAAGTATTGTTAATCATTTGGCCGATTATTTGAACGATAAGACGGGCATCAATATGAAAGGAGGTGACGTTCCTAAACAGTCGATTGGAATCCAGAAACGCCACGAATGGTGATTATTGTGCACACACAATATACAGTTAAAACCAGATCAGTGGTCGTTATACATGATAAGTAGATACCTATGCGGGAGGGACATGCTGAAGAGCACCACAAGGTATTCCCGGGCGATAAGCTCATCATGTATCATAAATGTTGCACATGGTGTTGTTCTAAGCTGAGGTGCTTCCCTACGGCAGCATTAACCTATTCCCTGCTTATTGAATCACATCTCAATGGCATAATGTCCCGTATGTTCAATAATTATTATTGAATACAATATTGTCGTAATAAGCTCGAGAATATTTTTTGACTGATTGCATCACATTCTAATTGAATTTATTTGTTTCCAGGCACTCGTTGCAGTAGTATGCACCATACTGGCATCGCATCAAATAACAGCCGTAGTGAACAATGCGAAGGCCGCCTCCTCGAATGCAGAAAAGAACAACAGCACCAGCACTAGTCAAACTGTGAATACAACCAGCAGCAATTCATCGAGTAGTTCTACAACGGTAGCAGACTCACTTGCTGAAGGAAGTGAACAACAGGAGGCGACTCGACGTGATGCTCCAGTTGCTTTATCTCCAGAATATGGAGCACCGTTGATCGGCGGATCGGATTCTTACATCCCCACAGCTCCGAGCAATCCCGGGCTTCCCATACCCATATACGGAGCACCAGATGCACCCTCGAATAACGTGGTGTACCCTGCACCTCCAGCTGACATTCCACCGCCTCTATCAGTACCCACTGCAATCTCCACCAGTTATGGCACACCTCTTCAAGTCTACGGTCCTCCGAAACCGATAGAAGCATTCAGGCCACCGCCGCAAGATAATTACGGACCGCCTCCTCCCCCGCCGCAGAAATACGGAGCACCGATTTTTCACCAGCGGCCTCCGAAACCATTCATTCCTCCACCATTTCACTCTAAACCGTTGAAGCAATACGGTCCACCACGTCATGGACCGTCCAAGCCTCTGTTCATCCCAAAAGGGCCAAAACCGAATTACGGCCCACCGAAACAGCACTACGGCCCACCAAAAATCAAACCAATATTTGGACCTCCAAAACACAAGCCGATACTCAGTCTGCCACCGCAAGATGTGTATAGTTCGCCGCCAAATATAGGACCGTCGAGTCATGGTCCTCCGCAGGATGTTTACGGCCCACCGTCACAACAGCATTACGGTCCTCCGGATCCAGTTCCTCATGGACCACCTCATCCGGGAGCACCTGCACCTCCAACTCCTCCGGACATCAAATATGACGGCTGGCAGCCAATTCCTGGCTTAGTTTCAAGACCGCCAGCCGATACTTACGGAGCACCGGACGCGCAGCACCACGGCACTGGCGATTTACTGTTCAATTCAGATTTTACACCACCACCAGTTGGCACCTCTCATGGAATCTCGTCCCAAGGTCTCCAGTATTCAGTTGGAAACACGTATAGCTCAGCTCATGATGGACTGAGTGATTCTTACGGAGCGCCTCTGAATACCGTCACTGGATCAGGCGGCGTCGTGAGTTCTGCAGTTCCGGAGACACCTCACGATGATCATTCGATATCCCTCGGACTTTCAGCTGCGGGCATCACCGCAGGTCAAGACCACTTGTCGGTTATCAAGAGTATCCGATACGAGCTTTTCCCGAACTCAGGAGACGGAGCTGCGGGTTACTCTGCAGATTCGTACACGTCACCTCCATTGAATTCGTATTCGGCCACCGGACCATACGCTGCTGCTCATTCATATAATGGCAACGGAGTTACGTCCCTTGGATCATTCAAAACGCACGGGCTTTCTATATCGTCTTCGGGAATTGGTTTGATTCCTCCTAGTGGAGTTCACGGAGTTCCGCCGAGTGGTCAGTACGGAACACCGCTGCTATCGAAACCAAGTTCGCAGTATGGTGCACCTCTTAACGCTCTCAAAATCAATCCGCCGAAGAGACCGGTGATTTTCCGCGAACCCGTTCCAGCAGGTCTGATTGAATCGATTGGACAACACACCGCCCACAAAGACGCTCATGGCATTATCGAAAGTGGACACAGTTTTAATTCGGGTCCGGCATATATTCCTCCACCAGTGCCCGATTTTTCCAAACCAGTAAGAGAACATCAACCACCTCCGCCACCTCCCTCAAATCTGTACAGTTTACCGAGTGCAGGTCCGGCAGTGTCGTTCCAAAATATTGCGCACGGTTCGTCTCATGCCGGTTTGCCTAAGTTCAATACTGGCGAATTCGGTGGCCACACTAGTTACACCGCTCCTTTGGGCAGCGTGGATGGTTCGTACGGTTTGCCGCTTGCCGGTGGATTTTCCGGCACTTCCGTGGGTATTGATAATTCGCACCCACCATTGACGATAGATCTGACAGGAGCCACGAGCAGCCATGTCGGATCATACAGCTATCAGAATGTCCCGCACGATTGTAGCTTACGTAATTCACAGCCATTACCTACGCTTAGTTACGGTGTACCGTCAGTCAACAGCTATACTGCGTCTCTAGCATCCTTAACTACTAATATTGGAGGTGTAGCACCACCCCAGGCCAGTTACGGTCCACCTGATTTGCACACAGCACATTCTCAAACTGTAGGTGCGTCTGCTAATGCCATTGAAGATAGCGAAGTGAAGACTTACGGAAAGTCACTGGGCGAAAGCTTTGTTCCCGGCAGTGAGCTAATTAAATCCGACAGTATAGACATAAATAACATTCCCGTGCAAGGAAATTTAGGAAGCTATACGCTACAGATCCAGTCAGCTGACAACCCTGTGAGTAACGCGAGTCCTCAAGTCCAAGTGTCTCATGCTCAGGTGTTAAACGATGGACTTTTGCAATCCATATTGGCTGCGATAGAGCAACCGCAACAGAAAGATGCCACTATTTTAGGCCAACCCCTGCTGCGGTTCCAGCCGGGTCCGCAGCAGACCTATTTGACTGGAGAAACGCACAAGGGCTTCGACGTAGCGCCGCAAGATGCAGAAGCTCAGCATTCTGTCACGATTCCGGTGCTTGTTTCGCCAACAGAAACGGCCATTGCTGGTGGAACTTCAGCCACGGAAGAACCGGCTCACGATGCGGGCGATTCTCTCCACTTGATAGATAACAATGAGATCGCATTATATTTCAGTAACAATCATCAGAACGGCGATGCACGTAACAATACAAGCGAACTAAACAGCGCCTTCCGGAACGGTCAGCAGTACGGAAGTTACGTTACGTTCAAAAGTTCGAACAGCAGCTACGGATACGGCGACTTACCTTCGGAAAAAGCCGACGGACCTGCATCGAACGACAAGAACTGAGTGATTTTAAGTGCCCCCAAGACTATAAGAACTATTATTTTATTTTATTCTCACTTGTCAAGCAATTTTATATTGCTTCTGAAGTGATCGACACTTACTATAAATAGTGATTGAATTAATTTATTTTCATTCATGTAGTCATAATTTATGTACTTTGTACCTCGTAAAAAATTAGATAATTAAATTATTTCCCCATGCCTACACATCAGTTGAACATGTCCTAACTTTTTGTATCCTGCGTAATCAGTTATTGAGCGATTAGGGAGGTGAAATGGATTCGTGTTACAAGTTGAATGGATAATCCATCAACAAATAAAAAAGACGAGGAGTTTAGTAGTCTGTTGAGTTGATGAACGACCATTTAATATTGTGGTGATTCCATATCATTAGCGTCTGCCACAGGGTTAAAAGTACTCAGTTTGTTAGATGTGCCACACAAAACGACCAAACCCTTCTCACACTCACAACCCATTATTCCGAATCAGTTATTTTCATTTCCATACTGCAACCAACACACAAAACTTTTATAATCTATTATGTTGGCTACAATAGCGTGCTTTCGGCAATGAATGCACGTTTATCTATAAAATTGAATAATATTAGTGACATGTAACTGCTTTTTGCTCATTTCCTTGCTTTTACGTGACGACCAAATTGAACGCTGCCAACATACCTACCAGGTGCCTCAGTGAAAAGTTTCATCTTCCATCTCGGATTATTGTTCCTCGCGGGACAAAGGACAAAGGAGAGTAATTCTATTTGCTAGAGGTTGTATAGGTGAGGTTAAATATCGCTGGAACGGACGTTCAATTTAGAGAATGGATTTATTTTTAAACCAAAATTAATCCATTATCCATTGAAGAAGCTCAAATACGCCATGTAACGGGTGTTCAATAATAGAATGGTTTGGAGTAGGCTATTAACTAATCAACACTGACTCAACATATAGCTTGAAATGAACTTCCCACACATTGAATTAGATTTTCATGAGTCATTTTAGAATCGCTGTAAAAATACCACGAAAAATACTTTTTAAAAAAACGAATATCCTCGGAAATTTGGAACAGCTTCCACAGTTTCAAGAAAAATGTTAATCTTTCTATTAAATAATATGTAAAAGTCTTTTTAATCATAACTTGATTTGCCTGATACACAATGATGAAAATACCTGAGCAAGTTTTTGGCACTTTTACCTCTCATCGATTAAGTAATCGAAGAATGAGAGTTATGGTAATCGCAAAAAAATCGTCATTTCTGCCACGGCACATTTGATCATCTCTCGTCCCTTTTTTCAAACCAGGTGCTGCTTTCTTACGACGAATCAGATTTTCAATTCAGAAATCAATCAATAATTGTCATTTTTGGTTTCATGTTTTCATGTTCTCCTTCGCTCTCCCTACTACAACTTCTATATCAAAAATGACACTACCTACTTTGTGATACATTTTGTGATACATCAAATTGAAGTATAATTGAAGTAATTTAATTTTCTTCCTTGACAAATTTTTTTCAAAATGTTCAAAACCCTCCATTTCCATCTAAAATACTTCAAATGTTCAATTAACTGGAGGAGGGGTTGAAAATTAAAAAAAAATTACGGGAAAAGTATTTAAATACCTATAATTCGATGTATCACAAAGCAGGTGGTGTCTTGGTGAATTTTGAAGTTGGGGTGGGAGAGCAAAGAGCTGAATTTGGGTAGCTTTTTGTCCACCGAAAATTCTTTTCGATGCTATCTGGGATGCCGCAAAAACGTGCATTTTTTTGGCGATAGCTTCTTGAATGATGATTTAACATAACTGAGAGATTGACATTATTTAGGCACTTTTTCAAGACGCACTCAATGGTGATATCAGTTTTCTCCTATAATTCTAGTATTTGGACTTTGGTTTGGAGCTCGAGGGACTATTTCGGCAAAAGTTTTGGCATTTTTTATTGAATTCAAAATTGACATGAAAAAACCTATAGGAATTTCAGAACTTATATTGAGTGACTCCATTAGAATTATACACAACCACATTTATAAATAAGTTTTACATAATTTATACTTTTTACCTTTAATTTTTATATTCAGTATTATCTTTTATAGACAGATTAGTATGCTGTGTACTAGAGCAACTTGCTTGAAAGCAAGCAGCACCACTCTATTTTCAATAAAGTTGTTTCTCTCTCCAAGATGAAACTATCAACTTTTGTTCTTCTTATAGACGTCATTTGATTCTTCAACATTTTCGAATCGCATTTTTAATGGCATTTTCAGTGATGTAGGTACCAAAACCTATCAAAAAAATCATTTCTGAATAAACAGAATTAAATAGTGAAAAAAATGCCATTTTTGGACTTTTTTTAAAGCTTATTCAATTAAACTGGTTGACGTACAAATGTGCCAATTTTTGAAAAATAAAATGACGCTTTTGAGTCAGACAGCACTCGATTATTATGACAGTCCGAATTTTTGACCGCAAAGCACTTGATGATCTTTTATCACACGGGCTCAATTTTTTGACCTCACAAAAGCATTTGATTGCGTCTCACATTCCATCCTGCTCAAGAAGTTGAAGTTCTACGGCTTTGCTGCATCTGTGAAGTTCCTGGGAATCACTATATGCCCGCGGCTTGGCGGGAGACCCACACGGGGTCGGTCCTCTCGACAGCCTCAAGGAGGATCTTTCTTCTGAGGGGTCTGGCGGGTAGGGTATCTAGACAGACTTTGAGAACGGCATACTTCGGCTCAGTACACCCTATTATGTCATATGCGCTCCTGATCTGGGGCCACTCCCCCCACGCCTCTTCTGTATTTGCGATACAACGGAGAGCCGTTCGTGTGGTTGCAGGGCTGGGATATAGTGACGACTGCAGGGAGGCCTTCAGGTCGCTGCGTATTTTGACATTACCGTCTATGTATATCTTGGAATGCTTGCTCTACGTGAGGGACCATCAACTCGAGAGTAGCGTGTCCAGGGGTGAGACCCACCGCTACGAAATCAGGAACAGGGAAGACATCCACCTAAAATTTCTGAGGTTGAGCAAAACCCGCGATGGTATCAGCTATTATGGAGTAAAGTTCTTTAATTCTATTCCATCCACAGTCGGGACACAAGAACGTCAAACGTTTCAAAAAATTATAAGAGAGTACCTCATCGACGGTGCATTTTATTCAATAAATGAATTCATGACATGCAGTTTCACCCCACGACAGTGATCTTGTTTTTCGTTTACTTGATTGTTTGTAATGATGTTTGTTAATATGTTTCTAGATTTGAATAATATTTTATCTTATACTTATATGTACCTACAATTTGACGTGTGTAAACATACTTATGTGTGTAAAACATTAATAAATATTATATTATATTATATTATACAGGGTGTTGCATGAGGAAACCGACATAGCTTAAGGGTAGGTCCAGTTTTTCTAGGAAAACTAGGATCTCGCTTTGAAATTTTTCTATCGCTTTTCGTTCTGATGTTACAGGGTGAATCATGTATTTTGTCGAAGTTTTTGATGAGCTATATCTTCCGAATGGCTAATTGGATTGGACTAAAATTTGATAGGTATAATCTCCTAATGATAGCTAATACATTGCACAATAAAGTTGTTCAGAAGTTCAGGGCCGGACTAATTTTTTTTATTTTCAAAGTTTTTGTTGAAAAACTCATATTTTTTAATGTTTTTTTGCAAAACCAGTATCAGATTCAGAAACTACAGGAAAAATGCTACAAGGAACATCCTTCAATTTCTTCGGCACACCCAAAGTCTTCCCAGGAAAAAATATCTTTTGAGATTTGGATCGGTTGCGATCTAGTGAAAATCAGTCAAGCACTCATTCTTTCACGAATCTTTGAGATGTTCATCCTCTAATTTAATGCTGTCACGGTTTTTTTCACTTTTCCACATTAGTACCACTTGGTACGGCAAAAAAGACAAAAGTCCAGGACCGGAATCAAGTCTAGTGAACATTATTTCTAAAGATCCGATTTTTCAGTATTCAGTTGGAAATTTACAGCACAAAGAACCTAAATAGACAACTTTAGGTCACTCTAGAGACCAGCTAAACAAATTTCTCCTTTTGTTGATTTCAAGAATACAAATAATTATTTCCGAAACTTTTCACGAACAAAATAAAAATAAGCAAGAATGATAATTATTCAGAAACGTAATTTTAATGTGTAGAAAACGAACAATATCAATGTTTGTATGTTATGTTTATGTAAATGTTTATCAAATTTCGGAAATAATTTTTTGTATTCTTGAAATCAACAAAAGGAGAAATTTGTTTAGCTGGTTTCTAAAGTGACCTAAAGTTCCAAATGCAGACAAGAAAGTAATTTATTCCGAAATTTGATGAACATTAACATAAACATAACATACAAACATTGATATTGTTCGTTTTCTACACATTGAAATTGCGTTTCTAAATAATTATCATTCTTGCTTCTTTTTATTTTGTTCGCGAAAAGTTTCGGAAATAATTTTTTGTATTCTTGAAATCAACAAATGAGAAATTTGTTTAGCTGGTTTCTAAAGTGACCTCAAGTTCCAAATGCAGACAAAAGCGCATTTTTCAGCCACTTCACCATAACATTGTGCTGTAATTTTCCAACTAAATACTGAAAAATTGGATTTTTAGAAATAATGTTTACTAGACTTGATTCCGGTCCTGGACTTTTGTCTTTTTTGCCGTACCAAGTGATACTAATGTGGAAAAGTAGAAAAAACCGTGACAGCATTAAATTAGAGGATGCACATCTCAAAGATCCGTGAAAGAATGCGTGCTTGACTGATTTTCACTAGATCGCAGCCGACCCAAAACTCAAAAGATATTTTTTTCTGGGAAGACTTTGGGTGTGCCGAAGAAATTGAAGGATGTTACTTGTAGCATTTTTTCTGTTGTTTCTGAATCTGATACTGGTTTTTCAAAAAACCATTGAAAGATATGACTTTTCTAACAAAAACTTTGAAAATAAAAAAGTCAGTCCGGCCCTGAAACTTCTGAACAACTTTATGGTGCAATGTATTAGCCATCATTAGGAGATCATACCTATCGAATTTCAGTCCAATCCAATAAGCCATTCGGAAGATATAGCTCATCAAAAACTTCGACAAAATACATGATTCACCCTGTAACATCAAAACGAAAAGGGATAGAAAAATTTCAAAGCGAGATCCTAGTTCCTCTAGAAAAACTGGACCTACCCTTAAGCTATGTCGGTTTCCTCATGCAACACCCTGTATTATATATTATATTATATCTTCATTTTCTTTTCAACTTGTTTTAAAAATGATTCTTTTGACAGGTTGTCATAAATCGCAGAGAAGGCAATTGAAAATGCTATTCAAGAATGGTAAGAAAACAACTGGCGTCCATAAGAAAAACTAAAGTTAATAGTCTTTTCATGGAAATAGAAGAAGATGGGAGAAAACTGATAACGCCATTGAGTGTGTCTCAAATAAGTGCCTTGATAATGTCAAAGTCTCGATTATGTGAAATCATTATCGAAGAATTTATCGTCTAAAAATAGAAAATGCATGTTTTTGGTTTTCCCCAGATATCTCTAAAACCAAAAAAGATATTCAAAATCTGTTTGCAGAATAGGCTAGTGGACATGGTTTTTTTTATTTCTTTTTATGAAAGATCCTCCTAAAATTGTTGCATTGGCAAGATGATTTTGTTTGAAAAAGTTTTTGTACATATAAAAAAAAACATGAAAAAGATTTGTCTGTTTGAATGGCGCGGCAAGTGCGTGACGTCACATTTTGAAGAGCCAATAGAAACTCTAGTTGGCCATCCAATGACTGAAGAACACCTTCTCGTTTTGAACTGATTTATACCAAAAAAACATAATGAAATGCTGGAGTGCTATGGTTTGGCCTCACATTTTGGTCGATTATTCCTTAAAATTCACTTATTTTTGCTCGTGCATATAGCGTTCCTGTAATCTTGTAGTTGAGAGTAGTGGAAGTTGAGATATCACCCGACTGGAGCAGTGTACCATGCACACCCTATGCGCTTCCCGAGATCTATAGCAGTCAATAAAAACAGCTATAAACGAAACAATGGGGTGTTATATTGGGAAAAAGTAGTTATTTTTATTGAGTATTCCAATTGTTTATGATCTAATTGAGCCTTCCATGTAACAGGCACATTAATTCCGCCTCTAATTTTCTAGAAAAAAAATTTCTTATAATCTATGACGTCACTCGGTGAACCTCGCGAGCAAACCAAACGTGGCCTACTTTACCGACATTTGAGCATCTTCAAGGTTTAATCACGTTTTGTCACTTTTGACGTGTAACGTGTAATTCAAAACATCAAATCACATGACATTTGTGACATTTATTTGAATTTGAATGACTGCACCAACACGAAAAACTACCGGCCACTCCACACTCGAACAAAGTAGCGACCAGGAGACTTTGGGCTACTCAAATTTGACCCAAGCTACAGATGAATGAGACCTCTTGGTGCCAAACGTTAATGATGGAGTTTGTTGTCGTCTGTGCTGTGAGTGGCGTCTTACTTCGTTTTTCTGAATGAATAACAACTACAATACTACCTATCTCAATTGATAGGCCAAAATTAGAAATAATGTACCTTGAATCTTTCACGCCACGTCAAGCACATGCAAAATGCAGGATTGGCATCAAGAAACTGAAACACTCCACCATGAAATACTTCAGTGGGACTAGACAGCACTGGCAGCAGACATCTTGTTTATGCAGGAAAGACGACCATATAACCTTAGACGACTACTCAGTCTAAGTAAGGGCTGCAGACCGAATGAGAAATTCTGGGCTGGCAGCATTCTTGAATTTTTCTGTAGACATCCCAAGGTTCGAGTTTGGCTGAATCAGTTTTCTTTCTTTCTTCAATACCAGGGAGGTTTGGAAATATTCGAGTTTCGAGTGCTTTTCAAGCACACAGCAAATTATTGCGCCCATATTGTTTATCTCTGCCCTCAGTTCAACACAAAACAGTCAAAACACGTCAACACACGCATAAAAAGGTAATCTTGAGTTAAGACAAAGCGTTTAATGTCAAGTATAGGTATGTTAAGTTTGTATATACGCAAAGCGATGATATTCTCACTCTAAGAGTTTTATTTTCTCCAAAAGAAGACTGTCATATTATCAGCTGAAAGCTGGATAACGTTGAATTCAAATATAATACTTATTAAACGGAGTATTTTCAGTGTTTCACAGAAAGTATACGATAGTCTTGCAATTAGATAAGGTAAGTCTTGCAACAATACAGCAAGTAATTTTGTTATGAGAACAAGCGGCTTGACTATCGCATATTAGCTTTTTGGTAGAAGAAAATTATTCTTGAGATAAAATTATATCTAAATTGGACTAATACTGCTCCTGGTTAAAGCAAATATATTGAATGTTTACAAGAAGAGTTTGTTGCTTTCATATGAATAAATTCATGGTTTCAGTTCAACTATAGGATTATCTTATATCGAAAATGTTCGAATCTTGATTCTGTTTATCAAGAGCATACAGGATGTCCCAGTACTTGCGCCCCAGAGTCAAAGGCAGTTTGGGGGAATACTTAAAACGAGGCTTCAAATGTGTCAGAAGAATGTTTGAAAATTGGTGTTCTTTTACATATGAGGGGTCAAATGGGCAATGGGCATATTTGGGTCACTTTGACCTTTCCAATTTTTATTTTCTGAAGAACTTCCAGTAATTTTTTTAGGACAGACTAAACAGAAGAAAAATTCAACTTTTCAAAGTGATTCATAATCTCAAAAACCCCAGAAAATTCATTTTTTCTAAAAACAATTGCAAAAAGTTCCAGACGTCCCCAATACGACGTCCCCAATGCGATGTAAGACAGGAAGTGGAATAATTCGTTTCTATAGAATTCTTTTACAGGCAATTTTTATAAAATCTGTACTTTTAGAATTTTTGAGTCGCCGGCGCCGCCCTGTACAGGAAGTAGATAAAATTGTTGCACACACACTGAAAAGTTCAATTTCTTTAAAATCTCATCAGATAATAAAATAAGAGGGGGCAAAGTCCTACCCTTCGACGCCCCATATCTCCAAAAATAAAAATCCAATTTAAATATTTAGACATTTTTCTGACACATTTGTAGCATCTCCCTAAACTGGCTTTGACTCTGAGGCACAAGTCCTGGGAGACCCTGTATACCTAAACAAGCTTATGGGTAAAGGCTGAAATCACAATAATCAAGTATGGTATACTAAAAAAAAATGTATTTCGCAAAAGTTCAAACACAAAAATCAATAGAAATCCAAATCCAGATGGGTACATTTCAAACAAAAACGAATTCTTCTTATTCTTCTTCTTTCTTCTTATTCAAAAACAAAAAGGCATCATTTTACTGTCGCGTCGGGTGCCGCAGCGCCTATCAACCGGCACTGCAACACTATGTGGACAACTTGCGTGAATTCAACTGAAATTTGCACGAAAGAGAATCTCGCATAATTATTTAGGTAAACATAGAATACAGAAACACAGAAATTGTGTAGTAATGATGGGAAAACACTGATCATCTTGAGCTCCTAATTATCGAATGATTCCATGTGATCCACAAAATTCGGAGTTGGGGTTGGCTTTGGAAACAAAATATTGATGGATCGGAGTAATGGAGCGACTAAATTGGCCGAAGGGACGAATTTCTCGACTTCAAAGCCACCTCCGATGTCGAATTTTGTGGATCGTACGGTTTGAACAAGTGAGTAAGTAAGGGAACTTACCTCTGAATTCTTCGATAATTTTTGGATTGCAACTATAAAGTTGGAGATGAGGCGCCATGTTGCACACGCGATAGGTATAATTTTTTTTGCAGGAGCAGAAGTAGCTCACATTGGCGTGTATGTGCGCGTGCTAGTGTTGTTGCCGGAAGATGACGCAATACAATGAAACTTCGGGCGGATTGATAATACATATTCTTGATCGAAGAGTCTCAGTTTTCAGACCAAAAATATACAATCATTTCAAGAATAAATGAATATTTGGGGGAACTGATCATCGTCTTAGTTCAAGCATTGTGGCATTTGAGTTCAGTAAGTTGAAATGTTGTTTCGAAGATTGCATTTTCAGATTAAAATCACAATATGTTATAAACTGTGAAGTTTTCAATATTCTCAGTTGGAGATCTTGAAATGCTTGAGAGGAAATTTTCATTTGTTCCAAACAAGTTTATCCAAAGAGTTGTTTCAAAAACAACGTTTAATACATCTGAGATATTCGATAATATCAGTTCAAAAGAATAGTCTCATTTTGAGAATGTCTGACAAAACTATTACATTTTTCGAACAAATACTGGCTTCGTATTGAACTGAAAAAACTATTTCAATTTGAATGTATTGAATCATCAAACCAAGTCAATGAGTCAAGCAAATATGATACTTTTGGATTGAAATTACGTTTTTATGCGTGTAAGCCGTAACAGAACTCGAATGGGGAACCGCCGGGAAGTTATGCCAGCAGTGGGCGAGTCACTTGGTGGATCTCATCCGATCCTTCATGTGATATTCGAAGCCTCGTTCGAGGCCCTATCAGACCCCCTGTGTTTTCTTGTGTTCTATGAAGCCCTTTATTGAGCCCCCTCGTATCTTCATATGCATAAATCCCCCTTGCGTTCCGAAGTCTTAGTGACTCCTTTGTGCTTCTTTGTCGTTCCTCTTGCGACGAATTGTCCCAGCACCGACCGACCCACCCCCTAGCGCTCGGTACGCATAATCTGTAGCGGTAAATTTTTGTAAAACAGGGATCAAAGTTTATCTCAAGTAGATAGAAATTTGTAGATGTGTTCGTCAAGAAAATATAAATTGTTTGTTTGCTTTATTAGGCATTATGTGTGTTGGGTTGACATTCATTCGGATCAAACGGGTGTTCAGTCTAGTTCGCTGCTCTGGCATTGTATTTTGTATCGTTTTGGGTTTTGCTTTTTGTCAAGTAGGTACGTATGGATCATACACAGCACCAAACAGTCCTTCGTTTAAAATGATATCGTAAGTCACATAATATAGTCTATACAAATTAAAACCTGAAGCCTCGTCGAGCTAGAACGAAGCCTTTTCATGAACGTGGAAATGAAACCGAGGGCGGCCTGCCGCCGGCCCACGATTGAGCTTTGAATTTATCGATACGGTTGGCAGACATGATTGTGCACACGTTATCAAAGAGAAGATTACAGGCTATTATGAATGAGACTGCATCCGCCTTCGCGTGTCGGAATAGTAGTATATTATTCAACAAGCGGGTAATGATTGCTTCTTACTCGTGAGGATGCAGTCTGCCGACACGAGCCTTGGCGAGTGTCGTGAAGCATCCGAATGAGTAATAGCCATTACCCGCCCGCGAGTAGAATACTATGCTTTATCCAGTCTTATTGAAAAATGCAGGCATGTATGCGCGTGATAATGCGTGCATTATTTAATAGGATTGGATAATAGCTATTTACGATATGAGTGTTAAAAGTGACAGGTATTATTTTGTGAGCGGGGACGCTTGCGAAACGAGCATTAGCGAGTAGCGCAACCCCGCGAACAAAATAAGACACTTTTAACGCGTGTATCGTACAGGATTTTATCTACAATGGTCTTTGAAATGTTTGGTAAATGTCAGAATTTATTGAAAATATGACAGGAATGCGCAGAATCATCATTTTTTCACGTTGCCCATGACGACGTGCTAAAAGTGACGGGTATTATTTAACGCTTGTGGATAAATATGATTATGTCGTAGGTATAATTATTGTCTTGCTTGGTGAATAGAGACGCAGGGACCGGAGAAGAAATAAATAAAAACATACCTATTACCTATATTGTTTAAATGTTTACGATTTTACGAGGATTTCAACGAGCAGAACGACTCTTTTCTCTTGGTGTTTGTTTTAAAGAAAAAGAAGGTGTTGGTCATCCCAACTCATAAATAATGCCGGACACGGCAAGGATCCAGCTGCATACTTGAGCGTTGAATAAGTTTTCATAATTCTCTATACCGGTAGAGAAAGTATTGTGGGTCAACCAAAGAGCCCACACCGAATGACCACTCAGAGATTCAAAACGGCCCGGTTAATCACCCAAATCAATGCCAGTATTTTTTATTGAATGACTGGATGAGGTGGGCAGCTGGGTACCTACCTAGTCTTCAATTTTCACTTCATTAGTCCAGATGCATCAGGACGTTTTTGGGATTGTTGTAACGGCTAGCATTGAAGGCGCAGATCGATTTTGATTGTTATTGTTTCTTTTTTCACGAACCTATTGGCAAACAATGGTTTTAATTGAATTATTTCCAGGCGGCTTTTAATTATGGGCCGACGAATTGATTGCAAAGCATTTTGTTGAAAACCCGAGGCCATTTTCGTCTGGTAAACATTAACCTGCGTCCTGCATAGCTAACGTTTCCATTACAACTGATACAGTTTCATCTGGAATGAGAATGAGCAAGACGAGCTAATCGAAAGTATGACTGGGGTCAATCGATATGTCTTCTTCCACTTTCTCCGCAAATGTCCAGGCGATCCAGTCTCACCGCGATATGTATTTTCAAAGTTTCCGCAAAGAGGGAAAGTCCGGTGGGCGTCTTCGAGTTTTAATTTACGACTTCACGTATCTTGCGCTTGGCGTGGGTATGCAGAAAATTGGGATTTTAGGGAATGCGTCTGGTTTCATGGATATATTTCTAACGCGCTCAATAATTCCAGTCACTTTAGTTCGTTCGGTAGTTCCCCTTCTTTGGGGAAGAGGGGCTAAACTTAACCACATCATACGTGCTCGGCGGCATAAATGCCTTTTATCATAGCGCTACCAGTTACTTTCGTTCTATACGTTTGTTTTCTCCATTTACAGCTTTATTTCCTAAAAAAAATCCTTGCATAAAAAATATAGCTATCCAAGTTTGAACCTTTGTAAGTACAATACGGTGAATAAAGCAATTTTATGATGCGCTCGAGAGCCTCGGTAAACTGAGTAATTCACAACATCAACGAAAACAATAAAAAGCTCCAACTTCCGAAATAAACTCATTTAGTTCAGCAATATTGGTCTCGCTCGTCTCCCTGTAGTAAAAATCATCAATACAAATACCTACCTAAATCACAAATAAATACAAAGAACGTGTGGTGTTTCGAAACCTGGATATTTTTTTTACCTTTTTAATAAAATTCTCCGATAATTTTTATTCTACCCCACCCAGCTTTCAAGCAGTGACGTCATCGACAATTGCTTTGAATTGCACCCCCTTATTATTATTATTTTTGACAGATTTGGATAATATGAAATTCTGATTTCAGAATAATTCACATGTATGCCTTTTGTGCTAATAGTTTGGGCGATAATGATTATTAAATGTGGAAGTATAGGTGAGTTTTTGGTTAATGTTTTCACCAGATAAAAAGTTTTTATCGCAGATATTATAATGCTGAAATCGTGAATTATTGATGCTAAAACTCGTGAGAAATCATTTGGACTATTTTATAAAATTTTGAAAGCATGTTTTCAAAATGAACCAGATGATTTCTTGTAAGTTTCAGCATCAATGACAAACTATTTCAGCGCCATTTCGACGATAAAAAAAACTTTTCATTTGGCGAAAACATCAACAAACAGCTCCACTAATTCTTCAACATTTAAAAATAAATAGTCACGCTCTCTCTAGGTAGGTACCTATATATACCTACCTGTGCCGGCACTAGACAGGTCTATCTTTATTCTTGTAGCAAACCCAAAAAGAATTTTGAAGCCTTGTTAACAAAATATATTTAAAACTTAAGCGAGACGCATAGCGTTAATTGATCGATTTCTTTAAAAGCATCTTAGAGGGAGATGACCTCACCATGTCCCACTTCCTGGGTAGCCTCCCTAAGGCTAGGTTTCTCTGTTTCTCACAATGTGGAACGCACTGGCGTAAAACACACGATTAGATGAATCCAAGCACAATAACAATAACTTTGTCTTTATTACTACATTTATGCGGAAAATTATAATATATACAGGATACAGGATGTTCTCGAAGTTGAGCTATTTCTTTTGAGACGTTGTTGCTGACATACGAAGCCGCTGAAGGGCCCTTGTTGAACAGAAAATTTTTGAATGCAAGCTAATAACCTGCAATGCAAGTTAGTCTCCTGCAATGCAAGTTGGGTATTCTGCAACGCAAATTACTATCCTGCAATTCAAGATAGTATCCTGCAATGTAATGTTCCTAGCGGCGATTCTGGATAACACGCGATCTTTCTATACTCTTCCTGTTAGATCGCAGTGTACAAGTGCGGAGCGTTCTGGTGTGTTCCAGACACTGGCGGCTCCAGCATTTCAGAACAGGGGGTACGGTTCACCGACCAGGCGCCCTTAAAGTAAGGGCTACAATCAAAATAAGCCCCATGCTTCTTTCCAGTGGCGTACCCAGATTTTATGGACCGGGGGGGGGGGGGGGGGGGTCGAAGAGGTTTTGTGTATTTCTAAAAGATCGTCTCTGTATCTACTGGACGACCGCAGACACTAAAAACTTGCGCCGCAGACGAAAAGTTCTGGGCATATTAGTAATAATAATATTAACAATAATAAGCAGAAAAAAAGAGAGCCTCTCTAATTCATTTTGTTACTTTCCCTTTGAGGCTCAGGCAAAACTCAAAAGTGCAAAACTATTCAAAAAACATGACCTGAATTCTGTTTTTGAAACATAATGATACCTGTCAAGTAGGTACCAAGCAATCAATCAAATGATAATTCGCCAAGGGATATTAGTCGCAGCCTTAGGGGGGGATTTATACCCTTCATCCTTCCCCCGTGGGTACGCCCCTGCTTCTCTTTATGACTTTACTCGAACTCCCTATATGTAGTTGATTCATAAGCGGTTTTCAAAGAAAAACGATGATGAGAACAACTTGATTTTAATAGTATAAATTGAACTTCTTTCTACGCATCTATTCTACAAAACTTAATTTACACCTATCTGCCTCTTCTGTAATCACCAACAGGGTATTTAGTCAGTCTTCAGTTACCGTAGACCAACTTTTGGTTCTGGCGGAGCCTGGAGGCTCTAGTCCTCATTAGAAAATATTTTTTGTCATAGCTTCCAGATCGGCGAGTCAATTTTTCTGGAACTTGGCTCATAAGGAACACGGATTTACTTAGGTACCTACTCATTGTTTGGTTGAATGCATTATTCTGAAATGTATCTTTTGAAGCAACTATTTCTTCTTTTTTTTCCGCGGAGTAGGTAATGAGTGACTTCCGGCCCTCTTACATAGTATGTAATGAATCAATTACCATAATAGTTGTGAGTAATAGTACATTACATACCGAGACGGAAAGAGGTTCATTACAGACAAAGAGCCAAGGTAGCTGCAGAGCGCACCGCGGGCCGATGGTTTGTAATGGTTTATTTTCCAACAATTTTAAAAATCATTAATGAACAATGATTATGATGGTTGTGAGTAGAAGTTCTTTCCACCTTCATAGATGTTATGAGAATAGTTCCAAAATTTTATCGCGCGACGCCCAAAGCGAATTTCCACAGGTAACATTATTAATTTCATTGACGAGTTTTTATCACGTTAATTGTTTTTTACAAAGAGTAATCCATCGGTACTACTTGTGGATTTTTTTTCAAAATTATGAGCTTGACGTCTGGCGCCCCTGATTTGCAACAGGGGGTACGGCCGTACCGTCGTACCCCCCGTGGAGCCGCCAGTGGTTCCAGAGCGCGCGTGTAGGCTTTTTTCCCGTACAACTGTATGGAGACTTCAGCAGTGGGTCAAGCTACATCTGTCCATTTTGGCGGAGGTGCCACATACCAGAACACACGAGAAGCACGCGAAAGGTGTGTGATTATTCGGGAGTCGTCTAGAAACCATATGCCGGGTCACTAATATGGAAATTGCTGGAGGATGATGGAAAGTTCGGGAACACTAATCGGAGGCATATACAAGCACCGTCCTCAGCGCGACAGTCAGTATTTAATTGGAAAAGACAGCAAACGGATAAGAAGCAATAGTCCCGGCGATAATTCCAAGTGTAAATAATTGTTGGCGTGTATTTATTGTAGTAAACAGTAATAAACAGTTTGTGTTTTAAAACGATCGTCTCAATTATAATCGAACCCGTACACGCTATACGTTACAGTAAGTTAGTACCCTGTAATGCAGTTAGGTATTCTGCAGTGCAAGTTAGTATTCTGCAATACAAGTTGGTATCCTGCAATGCAAGTTGGTATTCAAACTGAACACAGACGCACAGACAGACATCATTCTGGAAATGGTCTTGATCGTCTTGGGGGACCTCAAAATTGATAGATCGGGCGAAATCTTGCAACTTTTTTCTGTACGATTACAATACCTTCCCTTCCATGTTAGTGGGGGGCCAAGAAAGTAAAAGAAACTCGACAGCACCCACATAATAATAATAATAATAATAAATTTTCTTGAAAGAATATATAAAAATCGGTTGTGTCACCCCAAAACATCCCCGACGAGTAGCAAGGAATGGATGGAAATTTTATGACGTCCCTTTGGGTGGAAAGTTAGGATTTGAGAAAAATATTGAAGAATTGAGATATTTTCTCTAATGCTGATGATCTCTCATTCCTAAACTTCCACTTAGGTCCAAAATTTCACAGGTGTCATCAACCGTAGCCGTAGCCCCCTAGCTTGTCACCTAATTTTTGCTCTAAAAAGTCATTCTACTGAATTTAAAACATGAACAGCATATACATATATTTGGAGTCTGGTAACTTTCTTCTGATTGCCGCTAAATGTTAGGTAGGGGGTAGAGGGCGGAATAAATTACAGCACAGCGCTACAGACGAAAGACAACGTGACAACGACAACCTCTTTTTTTTTACGAGGCAACTTACATCACCTGGTGTTGTAGCGGACTGTCATCCGTCAACTCTTGTTGAATAATTATCATTGTCCGAAAAGAAAAACAGGGACCTACTTCCGTCGAACGAAAGAACCTACTTCCGTCGTTGTCTGAGAACGAAAGAACAGGTCCAGCAGATTTCGATGATTTCTATTATGTTGCACATAACGTTTCCGAGTATTTTCAGTTGCCTAGCCTAAGCAGAACAAGGCATCTTGCAGCAATTGTGGCTGGAATGCTGGAAAAGTTTAAAACGAAACTGTTTCATTGAAAACGGCTATAATGGCTAGGCCTTTCTAGATCCAAAGTCTCACGTTTTATCTAATTGAATTTTCTTTCTCTTTGTGCAGTGCAGAAGAGGCGTTGAGGTCCAGAATGCTATAGGTTCAAAATCACAGCGGTCCATAATTTCAATACAGGTGTCCCGAAATTAATGCAACAAAATTTACAGGGAGGTAGAAAATTGAAGAATAAGAGGACTTCCTTGATAAAAAATACTCTCGCAAACGTAATAACGGAGATACAGGCCTTCAAAGTTGGTTTTTCAAAACAGTTTTTTTTGCATTACTTTTGAACCGTTGCGTTAAGCCGATTTTATTCAAATTTGAACCAAAGTTTACTAAAATAGGTCTCTATCGAACAATGATAACGCATTTCATTAAACATTTTCAGGGGCAGAGATATAATAGGGGGTGCCTTCCCCCTTTTTCACCCCCCTGAACATATTTGGAAATGATTGCAATTTTTGAATTCTACGTTCAATTTAGAGAAAAAAGCCTCTCTCGCGAAATTTTTATTAAAGACTTCATTTTCGAGATATTTGGGTTTGAAACTTCGGAGAACATCTCGAAAACACTACTTTCAAGGCCTTAAAAATTAAAATTCAAGAAAACTCAAGATTCTTCAAATGAAATAAGTTTTTTAGGTGTTTCAAATTGATAAAATACCATTTTTGCTGAAAAAACATAGAGCTTTTCAGAAAAAAAAAATTGGGCCCTGAAAAGTGGCGATTTTGAGATGTTTTCCAAAGTTTCAAACACAAATATCTCGTAAATGAAGCGTCCAGTCAAAATTTTGCAAGAGTAACTTTTTTCTCTAAATTGAACGTAGAACCCGAAAACTGGAACCATTTCCAAAATTATTCAGAGAGGTGAAAAAAGAGGGAAAGGGTACCCTCTATTATCTTCGCCCCCGAAAATGTTTGATTAAATGCGTCGTCATTGTTCAATAGGGACCTATTTTAGTGAACGTTGGTTCAAATTTGGATAAAATTGGTTCAACGGTTCAAAACGGTTCGAAGCTCAGGTCGTTTTTAAAGGAAAACTGTTTTTATAGCATTGAGGAATTCCTTGCGGGCTCAGTGCTAATCGAGGTGCTAATGCGATGCTAGATTTGTTTTATTATGTTGTAATATGTTTTACAATGACTGTTTTGTTTCTTCTAAGGCAGGCATGATAGCCACTTTTGACTTGTGCTGTGTATTCATGTGAATCTTTTTGATATTGTTGTTCTGTTATTTTTAGCGCACTTCTCCAAACGGGAAGGCGCTTTTGTCCTCGCTTTGTCCGTCCGTCCGTCCGTCCGTCCGTCACAGCATCTAGTCCTAGACGAAAAGGTTTTTGCGAAAAATTTTTACTCCATTGGGTAGCTCATGACCTTGTATCCCGAACCAAGAAAAATCTTGACGAAATAATAATAAACAATGACAATAATAACAATTTAGTGTGACGCGGCATCGCCGTTGAATGCTGCATTTCAGAAGCCGGCCTGATCTCGGAAGTTATCACATGCGAGGAAGTACCCGATCTTATCATTTTACCATAATACATATGCGGAGTTATATTTAGAGAATGATTTGAACTTTATTTTAATGAAAATTTCACATCGGTGCGAGGTGCCGATTAGTAGTTATTAATTTTTGAAAATGACTCCGAAACTACGGCTCGGCCGCAAATGATTTATTCGTTGCTTGCTGGTGCTTGATATCCTTTCCTCCGAACAAAACGAAATTCAATACAGAAAATATTTCAACTCGAATGGGTAGCTCATGGCCTTGGTACGCGAATCAAGAAAAATTTTGCCGAAATAATCATGAACAATTACAAAAATAACATTTTGGTGTAGGGCGGCTTCGCCGATCAAGTGCTGGCATTCGCGGTAAGATGTAGAAAGTTGCGATATGCAGGCAACTACAATTTCTTAATGAAATACATCACTGCATGTACGGCATTATATTTAGAGAACAATTTGAACTTTCTTTTGACAAAAACCCCACTTCGATCCGACCGTTGGGTCAATTGTTATCAATTTTTGAAAACGACCGCAAAGCCACGGCTCGGCGCATATTACACGACCCTACAAATTTAAAATCAGACGTGCCGAAATAGTAATTGAACATTTTGAAATAGTCAATACTAGGTACCTGAAGGATAATGGCACTCAAATTACGAAAGATGTTCGCTCAATAACAAAAAAAAAGTAGGTAGGTATCACTAAAAATCATGTGACAAGGCTACCATTTTTTCGGTTTTTCAATAAAAAAGAAATTTTCCAATTCAAAAGTGAACCCGATATTAGTGTTCAGGAGGTCGAAATCAGTTGGAGAACATTTTTTTATATAAGTAACAGAATGACGCTTATGTGGCCGGTTTGTCTGTCTGTCTGTCTGTCTGTCTGTCTGTCTGTCCGAGTCCGTGCAGAAATTAAGACGCTGTACTCCTTCTCGAGAATTGAAACAAGAGTCTTGGAACTTTTTTCCGATTAATAGCTGATGTCCCCAAGGGTGGCCAATGGGCACTATTTTTGTTATCCATACATCGTTATCATTATTCTCAAAAAACAGAGATCTCCTGTGCACTTCGATGAAGTTGAACTTCTCCTCGGGAAATAAAGCTACAGCCCTTGAAGATTGAACTTTATCCGGTGGATAGCTTAGGTCCTCAAGGACCAAATAGGCAGGTTGGCTTTCATAATTCGGCCGCCATCTTGGCTGCCATATTGAAATTTCTTATTAGTGGAACGATTGTCATGAAACTTGAAACTTACCCTTGTCTAGTACGATCATTCTTATTTTCAAGCCAAATTTCATGATTGCCCCACCATCTTGGCCGCCATATTGAAATCTCTTATGCGCACTTCTCCAAACGGGAAGGCGCTTTTGTCCTCGCTTTGTCCGTCCGTCCGTCCGTCCGTCCGTCCGTCCGCCCGTCACAGCATCTAGTCCTAGACGAAAAGGTTTTTGCGAAAAATTTTTACTCCATTGGGTAGCTCATGACCTTGTATCCCGAACCAAGAAAAATCTTGACGAAATAATAATAAACAATGACAATAATAACAATTTAGTGTGACGCGGCATCGCCGTTGAATGCTGCATTTCAGAAGCCGGCCTGATCTCGAAAGTTATCACATGCGAGGAAGTACCCGATCTTATCATTTTACCATAATACATATGCGGAGTTATATTTAGAGGATGATTTGAACTTTATTTTAATGAAAATTTCACATCGGTGCGAGGTGCCGATTAGTAGTTATTAATTTTTGAAAATGACTCCGAAAATACGGCTCGGCCGCAAATGATTTATTCGTTGCTTGCTGGTGCTTGATATCCTTTCCTCCGAACAAAACGAAATTCAATACAGACAAGCGAATATGCCTCATGGGCATGAGGCTCAGTAGCGCACTTCCTTTTTGGAGGATTAGTGAACGCAAGATGTTAAGTGATTAGGGTTCTACCGTCTTGGGCAAAAAATTGCAATATGGCGGCCAAAATATCGACAGAATCATGAAATTCGGCTTGAAAATCAAAATGATCGTACTAGACAAGGGTAAGTTCCAAGTTTCATGAAAATCGTTCCACTAACAAAAGATTTCAATATGGCGGCCAAGATGGCGGCAGAATTATGAAACTCAGCTTGAAAATAGGAATGATCGTACGAGACAAGCGTAACTCTCAAGTTTCATGAAAATCTTTCCACTTATAAGAGATTTCAATATGGCGGCCAAGATGGTGGGGCAATCATAAAATTTGGCTTGAAAATAAGAATGATCATACTAGACAAGGGTGAGTTTCAAGTTTCATGACAATCGTTCCACTAATAAGAAATTTCAATATGGCAGCCAAGATGGCGGCCGAATTATGAAAGCCAACCTGCCTATTTGGTCCTTGAGGACCTAAGCTATCCACCGGATAAAGTTCAATCTTCAACGGCTGTAGCTTTATTTCCCGAGGAGAAGTTCAACTTCATCGAAGTGCACAGGAGATCTCTGTTTTTTGAGAATAATGATAACGATGTATGGATAACAAAAATAGTGCCCATTGGCCACCCTTGGAGACATCAGCTATTAATCGGAAAAAAGTTCCAAGACTCTTGTTTCAATTCTCGAGAAGGAGTACAGCGTCTTAATTTCTGCACGGACTCGGACAGACAGACAGACAGACAGACAGACAAACCGGCCACATAAGCGTCATTCTGTTACTTATATAAAAAAATGTGCTCCAACTGATTTCGACCTCCTGAACACGGATATCGGGTTCACTTTTGAATTGGAACATTTCTTTTTTATCGAAAAACCGGAAAAATGGTAGCCTTGTCACATGATTTTTAGTGATACCTACCTACTTTTTTTTTGTTATTGAGCGAACATGTTTCGTAATTTGAGTGCCATTATCCTTCAGGTACCTAGTATTGGCTATTTCAAAATGTTCAATTACTATTTCGGCACGTCTGATTTTAAATTTGTAGGGTCGTGTAATATGCGCCGAGCCGTGGCTTTGCGGCCGTTTTCAAAAATCGATAACAATTGACCTAACGGTCGGATCGAAGTGGGGTTTTTGTCAAAAGAAAGTTCAAATTGTTCTCTAAATATAATGCCGTACATGCAGTGATGTATTTCATTAAGAAATTGTAGTTGCCTGCATATCGCAACTTTCTACATCTTACCGCGAATGCCAGCACTTGATCGGCGAAGCCGCCCTACACCAAAATGTTATTTTTGTAATTGTTCATGATTATTTCGGCAAAATTTTTGTTGATTCGCGTACCAAGGCCATGAGCTACCCATTCGAGTTGAAATATTTTCTGTATTGAATTTCGTTTTGTTCGGAGGAAAGGATATCAAGCACCAGCAAGCAACGAATAAATCATTTGCGGCCGAGCCGTAGTTTCGGAGTCATGTTCAAAAATTAATAACTACTAATCGGCACCCCGCACCGATGTGAAATTTTCATTAAAATAAAGTTCAAATCATCCTCTAAATATAACTCCGCATATGTATTATGGTAAAATGATAAGATCGGGTACTTCCTCGCATGTGATAACTTTCGAGATCAGGCCGGCTTCTGAAATGCAGCATTCAACGGCGATGCCGCGTCACACTAAATTGTTATTATTGTCATTGTTTATTATTATTTCGTCAAGATTTTTCTTGGTTCGGGATACAAGGTCATGAGCTACCCAATGGAGTAAAATTTTTTCGCAAAAACCTTTTCGTCTAGGACTAGATGCGGGGACGGACGGACGGACGGACGGACGGACGGACGGACAAAGCGAGGACAAAAGCGCCTTCCCGTTTGGAGAAGTGCGCTAAAAATATTTCAACTCGAATGGGTAGCTCATGGCCTTGGTACGCGAATCAAGAAAAATTTTGCCGAAATAATCATGAACAATTACAAAAATAACATTTTGGTGTAGGGCGGCTTCGCCGATCAAGTGCTGGCATTCGCGGTAAGATGTAGAAAGTTGCGATATGCAGGCAACTACAATTTCTTAATGAAATACATCACTGCATGTACGGCATTATATTTAGAGAACAATTTGAACTTTCTTTTGACAAAAACCCCACTTTGATCCGACCGTTGGGTCAATTGTTATCAATTTTTGAAAACGACCGCAAAGCCACGGCTCGGCGCATATTACACGACCCTACAAATTTAAAATCAGACGTGCCGAAATAGTAATTGAACATTTTGAAATAGTCAATACTAGGTACCTGAAGGATAATGGCACTCAAATTACGAGAGATGTTCGCTCAATAACAAAAAAAAAGTAGGTAGGTATCACTAAAAATCATGTGACAAGGCTACCATTTTTTCGGTTTTTCGATAAAAAAGAAATTTTCCAATTCAAAAGTGAACCCGATATTAGTGTTCAGGAGGTCGAAATCAGTTGGAGAACATTTTTTTATATAAGTAACAGAATGACGCTTATGTGGCCGGTTTGTCTGTCTGTCTGTCTGTCTGTCTGTCCGAGTCCGTGCAGAAATTAAGACGCTGTACTCCTTCTCGAGAATTGAAACAAGAGTCTTGGAACTTTTTTCCGATTAATAGCTGATGTCCCCAAGGGTGGCCAATGGGCACTATTTTTGTTATCCATACATCGTTATCATTATTCTCAAAAAACAGAGATCTCCTGTGCACTTCGATGAAGTTGAACTTCTCCTCGGGAAATAAAGCTACAGCCCTTGAAGATCATATCCGGTGGATAGCTTAGGTCCTCAAGGACCAAATAGGCAGGTTGGCTTTCATAATTCGGCCGCCATCTTGGCTGCCATATTGAAATTTCTTATTAGTGGAACGATTGTCATGAAACTTGAAACTTACCCTTGTCTAGTACGATCATTCTTATTTTCAAGCCAAATTTCATGATTGCCCCACCATCTTGGCCGCCATATTGAAATCTCTTATAGGTGGAAGGATTTTCATGAAACTTGAGAGTTACGCTTGTCTCGTACGATCATTCCTATTTTCAAGCTGAGTTTCATAATTCTGCCGCCATCTTGGCTGCCATATTGAAATCTCTTGTTATTGTTATATTGAGGTTACGTTTGCGAGGGTATTTTTATTGAGGAAGTCCCCTTATTTTTCAATTTCCTACCTCCCTGTGAATTTTGTTGCATTAATTTCGGGACACCTGTATAGTGCAGTGAATATGGGTTTTGAGATTGAAAAAATTAATTCATGAAATTTTAAAGTTGTTATCGGTTCAGAATTTCATCCTCTACCATGTACTGAAAATCCCCGTAAATCTCATAGTTGAGCTTTTTTGCAGCGCTGTCAATATATGTCGTGTTTGGTGCAAGATCCAAAAATGTTATCTTAGTTTCTGTCACATAAGGGTACACTGTTAGCCCAGAGAAGTCGTTTGAACCGTCGATATCGTATTTCGTGCAAGAAAAAACGTAACTCGCTTCAATTAGCAAATGACAGTGTTAAGTATAGTCCAGGGATTAGTGACCAAATTCAATAAAATTTGCTATGAATGGTCTCCATGGCCCTCTTTTCAAATGTACACATGGCGCCTCGCAATATTGTGGTTAGGGGGGCCGAAGGACCCCCTTGAAAATTGAAGTTGGAGGAACTCCTACATACCACCGTGAAATATCGTCACACATCTCAAAAAGTAATCATTCGACTCTCTACACTAAACCTTGACAAGAGACACACCATTTGTCGCCATGTACGCACCGTTCTTCGTGTTAAAAAGAATAACCTTCTTCGGAGTGTCAAAAAAAATCAGGTTTTGGTTATTTTTTCAAGTAAGAAGAGAGTGAATGGATCTGCTGTGTATCAATCACTATTCACTAATTTGTATTCTCCGACGCAATTCATAAAGTCTGTTTTTCTATATTATCATTCTAGAAATGACAGCTCCCGAAGAAATAAGCCAGTTCAAGTGTTGAGTTCGACAGCGTTTTCTTTTAGATTTTCCCAACCAATATGATTGGCAATTTATGAATGGATAGATAGCTGGAGCTGTTCTTTAGCTTTATTTCACATGACTACACGTGAAACCAAACGCAAAAGTCTCGCAAGATTTTTTTTTACATCGGTCACCATTGTAAAATTTGCATACCTAGGATTTTTCAAAAATAATTCTATACCATGTATTCGCTCGAACCAAGCGATTTGGAGTATTTCACGCCTGTATCTTGCTTACTATTGCCTTTTACTTGACAATTGCAGATCTTATTGGTGTTTGTATGACTTTTTGGGCTGTATTTGCTGTTGTTTCGCCAAAATAGCATGAAATCCGGCGCAGTTCTCACAGTAATAGGCGGCGGTAGAAAAAATTCTTGCAGAGCTGCCGTGCATTACTCTACATTTGGTTATACTGAACTCACACACAATAATAAGAATCAACATCATGTCTTCAAGATCTGCTGAAACAAAATGCTCCCGTCAAATTCCTTGGAGTCACCATACCACCAATTTACTTGACTTTGATTTTGTAGAATGTACAATCGCTGCCACCCGTGGGATCGAAAGTCGTAGGATCGAACGTCGTAAGACCAAAAATCCCGCATGCGCTTTACCAGCTTTACCGTAGTCCCAAACCATCGAAATGGAACCCAAGAAAATGTATTAGCATAATATGTTATTAACCGAATCAGAGTTGTATGACTGGTTGCCGTCCCACTTTTTGCCACCAATAGGTCGTTTCATTTCGTGTGCGCATATGTCGAGCAAATTTCATAGTTCCGTACACCGATATTGAAAATTAACAGTGGAAAATCTTGTAGTGCACCCAACATTCCACAAATAATTTGGGGTGTGTGTAAAAGTGAGAGCCAGGAGCCAGTAGCTGGTCAGGGCGGTGGACAGAGCATGCAGCGTTGTCATTCAACTGACAGGTGTACGAATGTTTTCAAAATTTGGCGCCTTTACTCATGCCCACCTGCCTAAACGAAATAGCCCATTGATTGACCAGATATGTGCGCTGTGTTAGTGGTCAATTTGTTTTTGTTTGTTAATATGTAGGTACTTCAATTATAATTTTATGACTTATAAATCGAGTTATAAATAATTAAATATTGTGATTGTTAGCACTTATATAATATTATGCATTAGTAACAAGTCAACAAGCCCCAGCATACTGGCGAGTGCCATTGTAATATTGGTGTAAATTAGTCAACTCATACTTACCTACCTACCTATTATTTTTTTGTGTTTTTGCAGACTTGCAATAGTGTGACTTGTTCCACTGATAGCTCGCGAATGAACTGGTAAAGTGAACAATTTCTTGGTGCTATAGTCTTGATAAAGTTTGCGAATGCGATTCAGTTCAGCTGTTGAACTTTGAACTAGCAGGTACAGTTGGGAGCGAAATGATTCATACGGCGACGCTAGGAAGTAGGCTGGATTTCAGAAATGTAAGCTGCTTGGATTGTTTTTGAATGCCAGCTTTGATTAGGTCAAAAAGTACATTTTCTGACCGCTTTTCTAAAAAACTGCAATCAATGTTCGGCCATGATTTTGTGTCAAATTAGGCCGATTTTCAGTTTTTCATATCAATGGATTTGTCTTGATAAGGGCTTCAAACCTGTACAGCCGAAAATGGCGTTTAACAAGGTTTCCTTACGTTCTTTCTGTTGAAAAATTACCTCGCACGCATTACAAAATATATCCATCACTTCTACATACTCTGCTTGACCACTGAGCGACAATTTAGCGAATATGTTCAATGTTGTGTGGGAAGTCAGTTATCACAACCTTCCCATTTTCTAGAGAAATATTCTTGCTCTTCACAAGCTTTGGTGAACAATAGAGTAATATATTTTAAAAATTATACTTTTTCTTCGATGGAATCGTAAACTAAACTGCTCAACATTTGAAATGTCGGTATCGAAAATTGTGCCCTTTTTCAAAACGGTGTAACCGGCGGTGTAACGGTATTGTCTCAACCGATTCCGATTTTGTTTTCACGGTTGCCTAGGTACATCTTTCAGCAATCTACTTCGTTGGCGAGATTTTTCAATTCGTTTCAATCACATTCGTTACAGGGTGGAATGTAAAGCATTGCAAAATTGTGCTTACTTCAATAGATCCCCGTTTTTCAGAATTTTTTTTTTTACAAATTCTAACGATATAATCATTAGGACTGATGTCTTGTCTTGAAACGGTTTTTGAATTTTCCAGATCAGAAGTTCAACAATGATAATATGATTTTTTTTCGTAAAAGTTCCATTTTAGACATTTTGAAAAAATAAGAAATTGGGGTTATATTCTTGAAACGTATTCAAACTTGAATTTTAGAATGTGTTTTTGAACCAACAAAACATATACATGTTCAATTTGATACGTCAAAAATTCCGATATTGATACGATGCAATAAGTGCGCCCTCTGATGGAGGATTTCAACCAAAATCACATAAGTGTATTAGACGCCTATTTCATGGCCGTATACCAAATTTCAGCTTAATCGGATGTACCGTTTGGGAGTTATCATGGAGGATTACACAGAGTTAGACACACGGACAGGCAGACGGACCGACTTGAACTGAAAATGGTCTAAATAAATCGATTGGATGGACCTCAAAAAAAGTTATTCTTCGAAATTTGGGAACAAATTTTTTGCGCGTTCACAATATTCTCCTTTTCATTCGAGAACGCGAACCGGGAAAGTGAGACGAAGGTTTCTGAAGGCACAGCAGTTTTTAACAGTTCAAGCAACAAGCATGCAAATTTACAGGTTCTTATCATCAAAAATGCGACTTTATTGCCAACCGAAATGACTAAAATGCAACTTTTACAAAACAAAATCATATCACCATTGTTGGACTTTTGATCTGGAAAATTCGAAAACCGTTTCGAGATGGGACATCAGGCTTCATGATTATATCGTTAGAATTCGAAAAAAAAATTGTTCACAAAAATGGGGATCTACTGAACTAAGCACAATTTTGCAATGCTTTACATTCCACCCTGTAACGAATGTAATTGATATAACTCAAAAAATCTCACCAACCGAGTAGATTGCTGGAAGATGTATCTTAACAACTGTGAAAACAAAATCGGAATCGGTTGAGACAATCCAAAGTTATACCGTTTTGAATAAGGGCAAAATTTTTGACACCGACATTTCAAACGTTGAGCGGTTTATATTGAAAAATAACTGACCCATATTTTTTTTATTTAGGCAAAAATCGTATCGTTTGGCCGCAATAAATAAACGGCGGCCAAGATGTAGATCTAAGTATTTTATATTTTTTGGTTTTTTCATTTAAAATTGATACCGGAGTTTTCTAAACGACATTCTTATACTTTGTGGAGATTATTAAATTGCCATGATGTGCCTACCAGACACAGTTTCCACCGTGCTGTAATATAACGGGGAAAATCGTACAGTAAGAAAATCCGTCACGATTTCACATTCGCATGATTATTATGTGTACCTTGGACAGACGGACCGCGTCGGCTCACCGGCACCGCAGGAAGATAAAATAAAATAATAATAAAAATTATTATTATATTATAGGTACTTTCTGGAGAATAGTATTGATGAAAATAGATAGATATTTATTGTATTAGGGGTATGAGTGAGACTTCATGTGACGGAGATGGAAGTTTAAGCGCCGAGCGCAGCGAGAAAGTAACAAAAAAGTCTAATCGTGAAAGAATCATGTCGAAAGTATTCTGCCCTTCAAGTGACCTATATTAATTATAATGATAATAAAAAAAACAAGATGCTACAAACCGTTAGGGAGCGGAGCGGGAGTACGAAAAGAACACCTCTTCGAACGTTGTTTGCTAATTGATTCATACCTATAGAAGTTCCACTTCTTCCGAGGGTGACTATGGTCACGCACCCACGTTTTTTAATTTGATGTAAATTTGGATTGCTACAATGAATTTGTATTCTGTTTGACGTGTTCGTTGACTTGATCTTCTGGCTATCAGTCTGTGGTTTTGCAAGACACTAGATATATCACATAAATTTTGTACAGGGTGTTCAATAAGACAGTGCAAAACTTCTGAATCGTCAAGAAGCTCCCGTTCGAGAAAGAATTTTTTTCACTTGAATTTTTACCACAAACAAGACCTTAAAGTACAGGATGGTGTTATAATCTCCCGCTTATCTCCTTTGTTTGCAGGTTGAGCATAAAAAATAATCTTTTTGGTTTGGCATGGATAATGTTTTTTCTCGTTGACCCATTTTTTAAATTTGCGGCTCATATTGAAACTGAAGCTTTAGGTAAAAAGACTTGAGGATCAAAATTGCCTCAAGACAAACATTCAGAATCAAAGGTTCAATAAAATGTGGCCCAAATTTTGAACGCCGTCGACAGCCTGTTTAGGGGAAGGATTTGCTAGAAGTCACGTTTTCTTTGAACAAATCATTTATTCTGAATACATTATGGTCTTTAGTTCTTGTCCTAGCCAAGAATTGTGTAGGTAAAGAAATCCAGTTACAACTGCATGTTCAAGGAACAGAAACAGTTCCCTGTTCACCTCAAATTGGTCGTAACCAACAATACGAAGAAAAACCAATGAATTACCTAAACAGGTTTGTCCATTGCTCATTGTTTTGATTTTTGTAGTCTTGGTTACGACCAATTCAAGATGATCACGGGGCTGTTTCTCTTTCCTGAACATGCAGTTGTAATTCGATTCCTTCGCCTACAATTCTTGGCTAGAACAAGCAAGAAAAACCTTAATGTAATCAGAATAAATCATTTCTTCGAAAGTAACGTCACTCTTAGCTAATAGATTTGGGCCAACTTCTATTGAAGTCTTGATTCTGAATATTTGTCTCGAATCAATTCTGATTCTCAGGTCTTTTCACCTGAAGTTTTAGCTTTAGTATGAGTCGCAAATTTTTAAAATCGGTCAACGAGGAAAAAAGTTATCCATACAAAATCAAAAAGATGATTTTCTTATGCTCACCTGTAGATAAACTAAAGGAGATAAGCGGAAAATTCGAACACCACCCTGTACTTTAAGACCTACCTCGTCTTATTTGCGGTAAAAATTCAAGAGAAAAAATTCTTTTTTGAACGGGACCCTCTTGACGATTCAGAAATTTTGCACTGTCTTACTGAACACCCTGTACAACATTTATGTGAATTATCTATTTTCTTGCAAAACCACGGACTGATAGCCAAAGGATCAAGTCAGCGAATACTTCAAACAGAATACAAAATCATTGTAGCAATCCAAATTTACATCAAATTGAAAAAAAAACAAACATTTTTGCTCTGCTCAAATGCTGCTTTAATAAAGACCATTTATTATAATATTATTATTATTATTATTATTCCAAAAACTTGCCCCTGGCAGGTGCACAAACACAACCCGCCGCCCCGGGGCCCTACATGGGACCACATCATGCGGGACTCAGCGATGGTTCCACATCTCAAAAGGCATCGCGGTATCAAGATTTGCAAGGTTCTGGCGGCTAACCTCCGCCTCCGGACTATAGGTATGTACCGAGAGTTCATAAATTAAATGGGTCAAGGGTGCCTGTGAATTCAAAAACGTTTGTCGTAACTAGCGTAATCCTTTTGTGATAAATTTGTCAAACTTTGACAAGTTACGTCACATCATATTCACACGAATGCAAGAAAATACACTTTCTTGTGAGTTGTGTACAATATTTTTCCTTCGACCGACCTATTTTCCTTGTCCGACGTCTGCTCATTGACGATCCAAATATCAAAATACTTATGTCAGAAGGCGTCACGTAGCGGTAATACTTACTGATATCCTATTTTCTAATGTATATTTTCGAATGTTGTATTGCCACTTTTCCATTTTTATGTAAATTAAATGAAATTACCGAAAACCAGATGAATTTCCTCCAATTTTGAGAAATTTCACAACAACCGGCAACGCTGTTCGACATTGACAGTTTTGCTAGGGATTTTTAGATATTTTGTTCAGATTTACCTAGTTACTAAAACTAAATTATTTCAATCCCTCTTGATGTCAATGTCACAGATTCAGCCAACATTCTCACGCGATTTGTTTTATTTCTGTTACTACTGATTACTGGAAGTTCTCGACTTTGAACAACGACCACCTACTGAGGCCGAAGAAGTATCCAGTGGCATGACCAGGGAAGTATGTGGCCCAGGGACGCCCCCCAAATGCTGGAATATGGAAAAGCGTTTGCCATGGAACTATGTTTGGCATTAAAAAGCGAAAGCAAAAGGCACTAGTGACGATATTTTCACTTTCGCGCACAGTGTTTGCAATTGGCAAGTTTCGCGCCTACTATACCGTATAGAAAGTAACGTTTTCGTGGGTGGTCGTAGGAAAACCACATTTAAAATGTTCCGAAAACAAAAACTGCGACTGGTTTGACAAATTACGATAACTTACAGACATCAATTGAACGATGCTAGTTCTGACAGATGTTTTCAAACTCACAGGCACCCTTGACCCATTTAATTTATAAACGCTCGGTACAAAGGCGTCTACGCTATCCCGGGCTTTACGTAGCACAGAACTCGTAAACTCTAGACTTCCCCGAACTCCAAATATCGAATAAAATAGTCGTTAATAATGAGACTTTAGTTCTTACTAGTTTTCTCAGCATCAGTTCTCTTCATTTTGTGACTAAGTTTGAGTAAAGCTGCAATAGAGTTCAATAATAATTATTGAACACGTACCACGTAGGTACTTATAGGTACCTAGTTGTCTTCTCGCCGAACAGCTTCCGAGGGCAGGCAATTTCGTAGCATCCACATCCTCAAAAATTTTATCCAGGGAAAACCTGTTTTTTGCTGAATATGGGGGCCAGCTGTGGGATTCTACCATATAATGCGATTTTTCATTCATAAACTCATAATCTCATAAATATGGGCGCCTTTCCGATCAGCTGATCAAGATGCGGGACGCGGGATGCGCATCAAAATTTGGATGAGACTATGGAGTTATAGATACACAGCAGCTGGGAGCTGAGGGGTTGGTGGCATCATCGCCTAGTAAGAAACTAATAATCTCCTCCGTGAACCGACGACTTTATCACACGAGACGTTATATGCCGCGGCCTTATCACTTGTGTCGCACGATCTCCAGATCGAAACGCTCTTAACTTTTTATTTATATGACAACCATGGACGACGCTTTATATTACCTCACATTTAGGTATATTGTTTTTATAGCTGTTTTATGTTTTATTTAATGGAATAGCAAACTGGTGATACCTTCACATACTCCCAACTTCGGCAGTTTCAACCACCACTAACAACTTACGAATTTGCGATCGACCAATTTTCTTTTTATTATTTTCGGTAGGGTTTTGGCTCTGGACTTCATGCGGCACGACGCGTATAGGTTCTATAGCTTATGGCCAGTGCACGAAATGATTCGATTAGGTGTCTAACGACCTATCTTCGGAGAGCGTGCCACGAATCATCGGTCATTTTTTGAGAAGTTTAATATGGAAAACAGTTAGTAGACGATTAGGTACTTTTATTTGCAAACTGGAATAAAATCGCATTGATTGAGAAGAGTCTTTATTTCCCTAATTCAAAGTGGAGACGTGACCGGTGGGTAGATATAGGTAGGTTGGTATTTTTCCCAAGAACTAGGTGAAGTGGTCCGTTACGCCGCCCCGCCTCGATTGTATAGCAAATGAAGACTCCGAGGAAGACCGCTGTGGGGTGGCTGTTTGGATGGCGGGAGGCATGGATAAAAATTGTTATTGTTGTTGGGCGTTTTGGAAGCAGATACCGTTGAAAAGTGCGAGACAGGCTTGGCGATAATAAGGGTTGGAAAATGGGAAATGGAAAGGGGCCAGCAGGCTGAGGGAAGGACGGTTTGGCGGCGGAATAAGCGGCAGCATAAGGGTGACAAGTCTGCGGAACGCGATGAGATTTGGTCCGGTGGTGGTAGCGGTCAGCGCTGGGCAGTGTAATCTACACATGTGACGGCGCGTGTCCGACAAATCAATAGCCATCGCAACCCCAACTCCCAAGCACGTCTGTGACTGAACACCAACTGGTCGCCGTTGGCCGTATGGCATTGTTTTATTCCCTATAACTCACCGGAAGACTTTAGTGCGAACCTAGGAAAGTGAAAATGCTCGTTTGCGGCGGCGGGGAAATTTACTCCGACTACGGAAAATGTCATTTCAGAGCCCACCGAGGAGGATCTATGGGCGGCTTGGCGCACTCGTTGCGGGCAATTTAGTTGACGAACCCCGGCGAGTGCCACGGTGCTGTGCCGGCTTTACTTCGCCTCCTGTATCCACCCCACTTTGAAATCTTAATTATGTAAAGGTCAGGATCGCCGTGTTATAGGGAGGTATATGGGATCTGTAATTTTGGCGCAGGTACCTACTATACCTTTTACTTACCGAGTGCATAGTTCTCAATTGAATCAATCGCTCTTGCATGCCATCTATTTGATTTTGCTCGGCCGCGGCCAGCGGACCCTCGAAGCAAAATTAAAACCCAGAGGCGACGCCGTTTTTCATCCCTTTGATTTGAGTGTCAGCCACATATATCTTATAATTGACCTGACCGAAGTGCCAACTTATATTTTCGTTCGCTCGTCCGTGTTGTTTCTGGAACCCTTTCTCCCTCGGCCGATGTTGGTTTAGCGGCGGACCCCCTACATCCCGTCTCTGAGGCTGCGGTCGAGGAGGCTGCACTTCTTGCCCGAAGCACCGCAGTCCGTTCCGCTCCTCCACCCCGTTCCCTTACACCATCGCAGACCCAGCGTCGATTTTAAAACGCAATTAGAACAGAGCGCAGTTCGTTATTTTGCAATCGTCGTTTTTAATAAGCGCTCAGTCTGATAAAGAAGTGATCGAGCTTTTTAGCGCCGTTTCGTTTCGGCTCATCAGTCCACAAAAATGGAAAACGGCGCTCGCTCGCTAATGGTGTCTAATTAGTATCCATTCATCACAACCGCGATGGAGGTGGCATCTTTTTATCAGTAGGATAAATAAATCGTCTGGATGTTCGTTTTTTCCATGGATTCTTGTTATGCCCTATACTAGCGAAGTTCAATTATGTACCTATTCGCATTATACCGAGCGCCAATTTGTACTTATACGTTCTGGGTTTGCCATTACTATTTCAGACCGGCGATCAAGGTTATTATCGCACACAGCTTGTTAGTTGTGGGGTGGTGGGCCATTGGCAATACGCAGAAACGCAGTTTCGCAGTTACCAGTAGACATGTATAGGAACAGGAATAGGGACGGTGTCGGAGGTAAAGCCAAAGACAGGGTCCTGCGCCATACCTGCCACATTTTACAGTGACAGTGTTATAAGCCCATCTAGCGGTGCGACAAAAGACGTGCGCGAGTTACAAATAGCTCATTCATAAAACACGAACAACACATGAATAACATTGGAGAATGAGGAGACGCCGAATCGCTGTGCCTCAATGCCGGATTCACTCCATCTGTATACCCCATACCCGCAGCACCTTTTCGTAAACTGCCACTGCTTCTACCTCTCTGCCGCATCCACACCTTCCCTGCGCTGCTAGGGTTCTACTCCTCCTCAGTTACGATGTTCCTGCGATGGACACGTCAACGGCGATTTGTCTTCCCCACCGACATTCAGCTTGCTTTGATAAAAATGCGAGCTGTTGAAAACGGTTTTGCCTCTGCCTAGGGAAGGATGCAGACGTGTGACCGTGCTTTTGCTCTCAAAGATGCTCATTAAGACATGCAAATGAGGCCCATTTCAATTCTTAGGGCTTTTGCAAAGTGGAATGTACCGGGCCGAGCCGCATAGCGTAGATATCACCACGAACTGCCATTTCAGTTTCACAACCAACGACCAACTCATCAAGACCATCAGACTCCTCTGACGTTATTTTATGTAAATACCTACATAGCGCCAAGCCGCACTCACCACCACCTCTCGGACGACAACGCGCCCCGCCTCTGGCATATCAGTTATTTCTTTATGCCCACTTTTATTACAAAACGTAACTGCATCATCACATGATTTGCGTGCGTGCGTGCCTACGTGCCCAGGCCAATACGCCGTAATTGAAATTATTTTAAAAAAGATCATCATAATACGCGGTCATGGAAACCAGCATAGATACTAAGGGTCTCAGCTGAAGAATTTGGAGTATTTGTGTCGATAAGTTCATTTCACAGGGATGTTATATGGGCCTCCCAGGTTAGGCCCGGAGTCTATGGTGTCCATTAAGAGCCTCTGGTTTAGCAAGAACCGATTTCCTGGATGCGACCAATAATGCGATCGATTATTTAAACAATCTTGATGTATTCTTTTGTGATTTATATTTATGTCATGCCATACGCTAAATAAATAAATATGGTGACGCCAAGAAATTTGACGGGCGCATTTTGTTTCAACCGATCTTAAAGAGAAGACAAGGTGTTGTTTCTTATTATTGTTAAGTGTGAGTTGCTTTGCATTGAACTATTTACGTTGGAATAGTTAGCAGCTGCCACTGAAGTAAGGGCAATAATGTCATGTCATTTGTCGTATGGTAGTAGCATCATCTGCAAATAGCGAGAAGTTACTGTTGGAACAATAAGGGCGATCGTTTGTACCTATACAGGGTGATTCATGAGTGACCTTACAAAGGCTAATGGGAGATAGAGGACTTCGAGGCGAGTCAGGATCCACTGGAGAAATTTTATTTTCCCGAATGGTTACGAAGATACAGGGTTTTGTGTGTTTCGTATGAAACTTTGATAAGCGATATTTCTGAAACGGCTAGAGATATTTTCTTGAAATGTACCAGTAATATTTCTGTGGAGACCAATGGGGAACTATAGTGGCAAACGCCTGAAGTAATGGCGCTCGTGTTCCATGCACCCCAGCTGTCATTAGTGTCATTTTAAGCGTACATAACCTCAACTATGGAAGTGTTATTTCATTTTTATTTGTCAGCACTCAGCATATAACCAGCGGTTTGCGTCACTTCGTGAATTAAAAAGCAGAGAAAAGTCGAAAAGTCGACAAAGAAAAAATAGCGGTGAAAAAAAGGTAGTGCCGTGTTAAGTACCAGGCTGCACCTTTGCACCAGCTCTTTTTCTCCTCTCAGTGGGGCTTTTTTCCGCCTCGACTCTTCTTTGAGCATTAGCACTTTTCCCCTTTCAGTACATTGCTTTGAGGGAGGTTATGTACGATATCTGTCAAGAGTGTCAATATGGGTGCATGGAACACGTCGCCCTCTACAATCCGTTTTGCCTATAGTTCCCCATTACCCGGGAATATCACCGGCGAGTCACCGGCCGGCTAGACGTGCGCACGAGGATTATATAATAGAGATTACCAGTGGCGGCTCGTGCTTATGAGGCTAGGTGAGGCTAAAAATTTGACAAGTCATTACAAGGCAACGAAAAACCCAAGGGGGGCTCCGGGGGGCGCAGCTCCCCGGTAGCGCGTCGCAGGCGATTTTTTTTTTGGAATTTTGAAGGGCCTAGTCTTTTAACAACCCCCCCCCTTCATTTTCTGTGTGCGGTCGTAGAAACATCGTTTAGTCGTAATTATAAGTATTTTAGGAGTACGATCTCCCGATAGGTACATCGATAAACACTGATTATGAACGAAAGTTCAATTTTGGTTATACAGGGAGAACCGAAATGCACTGATAGTTTTCCAAATTTGAAGAGCTTCTTTGTTTTGTTGTAATATATTCAGCAAATGAAAAAGTAATTCTATTTTGAAAACCGTCAGTGCATTCTGGGCCTTCCTGTAAATAAGAAAGGGCTCTCTACTCAGTCAGCAAAATATAGCATAATAATTTCGTCCAATTATGATATTTAATGTTCATTATTGCCAAAAATAAAATAGAGAAATTAAGCAAGCCGTATGTTTTACTGTTCAGCAAGACCTAGCGGGAAGGTGTAGAGGTTTCTTGCCAGGTAAGTAAGGGATATAACAAGAAAAAAGGAGAGGATGGGGGGAGGGGGTGGGAGGAATGACCTTAAAAGTAAAATAGTCATCCCTCAAGGGAGCTACTTGAACGAAAATGAAAATAAAAAATTGATAGAAATTCTATAAACGGAACAAAAAATAAACTCTAAAAAGACCAACATAAATCTATCTTCTTGACTCTGCTGCTGGACTATGTACATATTTACAATTATTGACTAGTAAGTAAGTAAGTAAGTAAGTGGTTTATTGTTTATAAAGACTTTACAGCCATGAACAATTAACCAATAAACCAATAAACCACTTACAATTATTGACTATTTATTCAGGTAATCGCATATTGCTGAAATAAAAATTAAAAAAAACAGCACAAATGTAGAAGAGACAGTCATTCAAACAAAATATAAAAAATATGTATATCAGAGTACAATCATATTCACAGTTGTTTATATACAAGTGGAATGCGCCGATTTTTCTGTTCTGCAAAATAATCTACGATTTCTTCCAAAAAAATTTGATTAGTTTCATTACTCAATTGTTTCACAAATTCTCTTTCAATAGCGATTTGTGACATATTTGTCAACCGAGACTGTCCAATTGAGTTTCTTGTGTGTGTCTTAATTCGTTTCAACGCTGAAAAACTGCGTTCAACAGATGCAGATGAGACCGATATGGTGACAATAATGGAAACAAGTTTGTAAATTTCAGATAACGTTGATTGATCATTGAGTTCGTTGTCGTGAATGAATTTGAGCATTTCGTACGGTGTTTTAGATTCACCAAGCATCTCCTTATCCGCATAGATTGCACATAATTGGCTCTTGAGCCTAATGTTGTCAAAAACATTATATACAGTTCAACCAAAGAACTGAAAATTTCCTCCGGAAACTTCTTTGCGTACGAATTGAATTGAGAAACATTGAGCAAATCAAAGAAATTTAATTTCGCAAGGTCTGAAAAACGAACTTCGATTGAGGTGATACACACATCCAAAATGTTGTAGAACAACCCCTGAAATTGCTGTTTGAGCGTGTTGTCACCAGTCTCGATTCTTCGTCGTTTGGGTGGGTGTTCATCATCAAATTTAACGTTTTCGAAAACAAGGTCAAAATATTCATCTGATCGGAATTCTCGTAGTTTTGTGACAAGATTTTGTAGTCTGCCTCGCGCGTATGTCATGTCTGTCAGTTTGTTTTGCAAAATACCGAACACTGGATCAGTATATTGAAAGATCAGTTTGTAAGTTTCGAGCAAAAAAAAGAAACTCTGCGTCTTTCAAGTAGTTTTTCAAAGCTGTTGCGCCTCTTACGGATGTTTGATCAAAATCAGCATTATCAATGATGGCATCGAAAGTTTCCATCAACTTTTCTTTATTTGTATGTACGGTCAATACACCCCGGGAAGTGAAATTCCAACGTGTTGGAGTACTTCCTGGTAACCGTTGTTGACAAACGCGATCCAAGACTTCAACTCTTTTAGGTGACTTCGAAAAATACACGGAAAACGCCGACAGGTTTGCGAAAAAGACTCTTGACAGTGTGACGGTACGAATTTTGCAAACCGGTGTTTACATGGGTTCCTCTGGACTTTGGTCACAGAGGGCGTGTATGGAGGTTTCGGCCACTAGTGAGAGGTATTGGGAATGCGCGGTCAATTGTGGACTTTTGAAGTGGGATTAGAAAAGCGATAAGAGGCAGAAAAAGAAGTAGCCATTTTGAGTGTGGAGATCTATTTTCATTTATTTTACATTATAAGGAAAACCTCGACTCATCCACTAAAGAGTATTAATCTCCACACTAAGGGACCTATCCACCATCAGTCGAGGTATGTCAGATGCCACTTCGTTCACCTTTTCTTTAATCCAGTGTCTCGGTAGGTTTTCCCACTTTTTCGTTTTCTCCGTAATTTTGTTGCCGTCCCGTGGTGGACGTTACTGTGAGGCCATCGTCGCATCCCGCCGCATTCCCTGCCATGGCTATTCGACCGCCCGTCCAGCCAAGAGAAGTATAGTGCCGTGTCACGAATCGGCGCTGAATCTCACCTCGACGTAGCGTCACAGGAGGGTTGAGAAATAATCAAACATCAACAACACCATCACCGTCCAGGTTGTGTCACCACCCATCGTCGTCAGCGAAGCGTTCGGTCGCTCTTTGGGGGCTCCTGGATTGGCTTTGTAGCGGTTCCGAGGGTGAGTCCGTTCCTGTTGTCGTGTTGTCCTGCTCATTAGAGTCTCGGTAACCCACACGGTTGTAGCTCAGAAACGGAACACATACCGTGTTCACATGCGTAGGCTACGAACGTGCACGTTAGGTAGAGCTACAGTAGAACGTAAGTCCGGAGCCGTCAATCCGTCGGCTAGAGTGTGGGAGCCTTGAGTGTCTTGGGGGTAGGCTTCATAGGGCAATAGGGGGGCTCCACGTGTAGCTGTAAACGACAGCATTGTTTTCGCCATCCAGGGCTCGTGGGGGCACCGGCGACATTCGCCCTCTCCGGTGGACAACCTGTCATCGACCAGACCTGCAACTGTCACTTGGCAATAGCGTCTTCACGCCGATCAAATAGTTACCTGTCAGAGGGCCTGGGCCTCCATCAGCGCTCTTGCTCCGTGCAATTATTTCTTTTAAATTGTAATATTCACGCCGAAATAAATTGTACCGTTAACCTCAAAAATTCGTTGACATTTCATAGTTGACAGCTTACGCCAGATTCGCGAGGTACATTAGACCTACTTTCCGTCAGGTGGAACTACTTGTCGCGCGTCATGTGTGCCTACCGTGGCTTTGAAGGGTAATCGGGTGCCCCAAAGAATTACACTAAAAGACCCGATTGGCGCCTTAAATAAATTTTATTTAACATCTCACGGAACCCACGGTCCTGCTCCCAAACCCAGCGAGCTGCCGGTGCAGTCTTGACATTTTGACGTCACAACAGATTTGATGCAATTACATGCATTGCTGAGAACCAGATTTAGCTTATGTGCATAACAATGCATAAAAAGGGCACGGGGTGCCACAGATTTGATTTTTGTCTGTAAACCGTTCAAATGCCCCGACATAACCGCTGCACCGTCGTAGGTTTGACCAACCAATTTAGATTGGAAGTCGTGACGCGAAAATTGCTCAGTCAACAAGTTGAATAAGTTTTCAGCCGTATGACCCGAACTAACATCATAAAAACCAATAAATCGTTCCGTTACTTGTCCATTCTTCACATACCTGAAAATGACAGACAGTTGAGAATTGCAACTGATGTCGGTGGTTTCGTCGACTTGCCACGAGAAAAAGTTTGCATTAGAAATTTCTTGATCGATATTTTGGTTCAAAACAAAAGCGACTGAATCAATTAACTCATTCTGAATGGTTTTAGAGGTCCCTGAAAAAACTGAGCTGCTATCGACGAATTTTTTCAAATTTGGATCTCTTTTGCTGCAAAACTCTACAAATTCTTTGAAATTTCCCTTATTTAGCGACTCTTGACTTTCATCGTGCCCTCGTAGTGGAAGTTCTTGAAGACATAAAAGAATGATTATGTCTGCTAAGCTTTTGACGACTTCGCGGTTTTCCTTTACTTCCCGATTAAACTTCTCGATGTCAAGTCTTCGTGCTGTGTCCAAAATTGTAGCGATATTTGGCCCTTTCTCAAACAGCTTAAATTTTGTGCACGACCGTATGTGTTCCTTGCTGGTTGAATGTTTTTCAGCAGAGCGCGACAGATTTTTCAAATCTCGATACCCGCTATTACACCATACAGTTTCTCCTGATTGATTATGAAAAAGAACGCACTGCCAACAAAACAAGCCGTTCCGAACTGTACTTCCCGTCAACCAAATGCACTTTTGATACCAAAAGTCGATTCTGCTTTGGTCCGGTAAGAACAAGAGACGTCGACAAATCTGGATGTGGAATTTTAAGTTTACTTACATACACTTTGTCGTTGAAGCAGAGACTGGCAAATGAGTTTTTAATTAGAAAATCAACAATATCCCCTGTGTTTTCCAATGATTCCATTTCGGTATTTTCGGCCACGGCCATTATAATTCACTCACGACACAATTCACACTTGCACAACCACAAAACTGCACCGCTATCCCTTCATCAGGATGGAAAGTGGAAACAATACGCGAGAAACCGTTAATTTATTATTATAAACAAAAACAAATACACACAAATATATAAAAAGTGTACGAGCGGGAAATTTACCGGGCAGACCGGCGAACTGAACTGATCACGCATGCACGCATGCCTCCCACGCCGTGCTTGCATCTTTCTCTGACGCGCGATCTAGGTTGCCGGGAAGGTTCAGCCTCTGAGCCGTCTCTTTTCAGCTAACGGTCGACAATACTGCATAAGTCCGAGCTGCACAAAGCGAGCTCTCATTGGTCCGTCAGTCTTTGGCGCGAGAGACTGAATTCAAAGGAGCCTCTGCCGGCTTGATGCACGGCCTCGCGACAGTCTAACATCAATTTTTCAATAAAAACGGCAATAATTTTTATTTTAGTTATCGGAAAGATTAATAGGAAGACAGAATTTTGATCGATGAATTAACTATAATAGTAAGTGGATTTAATGCTTTCTTTTCCACCTTTTTCAATGGTGAGGCTTAGCCTCACTAGCCTACCCTGACCGGCCGCCACTGGAGATTACAGTTAAGGTGTTATGTAAGATGGTAGGACTTGGGCAGTAGATAAGCGACCTTTGTGCGATACAGAGTAAATAAAGATTTGTTATTGCTGAAAGTGTGTTAAACTGTGAATCCCGTAGGTAGCACAATTGGCGACGAGAGTGTTTCGAACCTAGGCGGGGAGTACCCACACCTGGCTTGAGGTAGGTGGATTTGTGAAATTATAAATACGTAAAAGTTCCTGCATTGTTATTTCTCGTTAATAAACGAGTAATGGATAACGTATCGCAGGTCGTAAAAACGATTGAGGGCTATAAGCACCAAGAAATCAGAAAGGCGGGAGGCCAACAAACAAGCGATTGAGGGCTAAAAGCACCAAGAAATTGGAAAGGCGGGAGGCCAACAAATAATCGATCGAGGGCTATAAGCACCAAGAAATCGGAAAGGCGGAAGGCCAACAAACAAGCGATTGAGGGCTAAAAGCACCAAGAAATCGGAAAGGCGGGAGGCCAACAAATTATCGATTGAGGGCTATAAGCACCAAAACATCGGGAAAGGCGGGACGCCATCAACAAACAACCGAACGGGCTTAAACCCGGAATAATACCTAAACAAGGTAGGCGAGCTTTTGATATGTATATTAGGTATAGCCGGTCGGGCAAGGGAATAGGTACCTATTGATGGTAAAGGGGAAAGACAGTCGTCACCGACTAAAAAAAAAGTGTGATTTTCGTGGGTGCGTGACTCATAGCTGCTCTATCACAAAATTATTTATTCAACACTATTGGGAAAATTTTACCGCAATAGTGACGTTGACGTCAGGTGTCCTAGTGAATCAACATTACCATTGACCTCTACCTCTAGTCTCTAGTACATACTAAGATGGTGTTGGAGAAGTGAATAAATAAAGCAGAATTTATTTATTATTTGAAAATTGCAATAATTATTCAGCTATGACTGTGCTATGCTATAGGAAATCACCAGGCCGAAAGAGATAGAAGCGCGGCAGAATCTGCCGGTATCAAACCGTTCTCATGTGATGACATGGATAAAGCTTGTGTCCGAAATGAGTGGGGAAGATGGCTGCGGTCTGTAGAACTGTATCTCGCGGCGCGGCGGAAGTTATCACAGATTACTGCATTAATGAATTAAGCATTATTGCAGTGAATACCGCATCTCGGAGGTACCTACACAACTGCAGGAGGTAGCATAAAACATTCCAGGTGCAATCGAAACTTTCGTCCCGGAGGAAAACAACGACATCTTCAAGACCCTAAGTGATAAACTGACCGGTCATTTCTCACCAACACAAAATTCAACTTTTGAGCGACATGTGGTTCGACATATCAAACCAGGAGAGATCTTCAAGAAATTCTTAGTAAAGATCTGTCAACAGGCAGCAAGATGCAAGTTTGGGACAAGCGAAAAAGAAGCTGTAGAGATAAACCTGAGAGACAAAGTAATTGTTAGCTGGGCCCCACTGGAACACAAGAAAAAGCTACTGGAAAAAGAGCGCTCGTTGAATGAAGTAATCGAACTATGTCAAGTACACGAGCAAATCACAAATCAGGATCGGACATCGTGGATCGTTCAAGCCAAGGACGAAGTACAACAAGCGTAGCCATAAACCATAGCCCGATTTTTAGAATTTGCAATATGTACAATGTCTGTTGTATCGACTGTGATATGTTTTATGATTGTTTTAATGTGTTACAGACTTGCATTCTACATTTCTATGGTTTTGATTCTTGACCTGTACTTACCTGCTTATTTATACTTAGTGTATCTATGTTTGAACTTTGTTTTTGCGTATTCTTTTCCTGTATTTGGGTGTACAGCCTGTTGGAAAATAAACTTATTTATTTATTTATTTATAAACAAGATTTCAAGATATACGGATGAAAGAAATGCGCCGTGTACAAGATGCGGCAAACACGGACATTCGGAGCTAAGGCAGTTTCCAGCAAAAGACGTCAAGTGCACGGAGTGCTCGGTCTCCGGACACTATGCTGCTTTCTGCAGAACAAGAGGAGGAAAAAGACCCGGGACGTTTCCACTAGGGACAACCATGCAGAGGAGAAAAATCAGCTCGGGAGTAAACTTTATAGAAACGAACGATTCTGATACAAAATCGAAAAGTGCTCCAGCCAAGACAAGCTTCGCTTGTTTTCGAGTGAATAATTCTAAAAAGTCGAATAACGCTGATAATCAAGACGACATAGAACCCGGCCGGTAGCGCGGCGGTCTCCGTCTTTGGAAGCAAATCCAGGGATCGTGGGTTCGAATCCGGCCTGGGCCAGGTGAAAATTTTCATGCGCTCTTTAGTACCTTGGCGTGTACCACCGTGCAGTCACGTCAAGGGAAAAATTGTGAAACGAGAAGGACACCGAAAAAAAGGGTGCTAATAACCTCGCTGTTGATGCGTCCATAAAATGGTGGGTGGTGTGCACGGCACGGCACGGTGCAAACCACCGGCACGGATAGAGAGATGGCTTCTCAAGTTACAACTGTTCAAGCCTGATATGTTAAGGTCACATATCAACCGGGGAAACTCAACGTAGCGGACTTGCTATCAAGGTTATGCCAGCTAGACAGAATGAAAACCTTCGACAGAGAAGGTAATAGCGGAGAGCGAGAACGACACAGACATAGCCGACGCAGTACGAAAAATCAACAGCGGCTCCTGGGACTCCATCTATCGGTCGGAATTAACTGCATTGGATTCAGTAATGCTGCGAGAAAATTAACTCGTAATTCTACAGTCACTGCAAAATCACGTACTGGAGCTGGCGCATGAAGGACACCCAGGTGAAACTGCCATGAAGCGACGTCCACCGTCCACGGGCCAAGGTCTGGTGGCCACTGATTGACAAACAAACTGAAAAATTCGTGAAACAATGCCGAGACTGATTACGGGTATCGCATCAGCCTAAGAACAACCACTACGCACAAGTTTCCAGAGGGACCCTGGCAATGTCTCGCTATGGATCTCATGGGACCGTTGCTTAATAAAGACATGGTCCTTGTCAGTATTGACTATTACACCAAATACCACTGATACCAGGACGATGAGTACGCAGTCGCAGAAAGGAAGGGAAATGAGTTAGTCTTGTCGAAAGAGGGTAATACAATGAGGCGCCACATCACACACGTGAAGAAGATACCGGAAATCGAAGAAGAGGATCCCGCAACCACCTCCAAAATCTTTCACACCGAAAAACTCGAGGGGACCGCGTACCAAACGGAGATGCAGGACCGGAGGGTGAGAAGAAGTCAACGAGTCCAGAGGAAAACAAGGAGTCCCTGGTGAACACCAAAAGTGGCACCGCTGCGAGTGAAAAGAAAGGAGGGATTGTGGAGACCAATTACCCGGGAATATCACCGGCGAGTCACCGGCCGGCTAGACGTGCGCACGAGGATTATAAAGGGTGTCTCAAAAGTAACTCCCCCTTTTTCTTTTTAAATAACTTTTGAAATAAAACAAATATTCTCGGTTTGTCTAATGAAAAAGTCATATTGAACTTTTATATTTTTCTTGAAACAAAATATAGCCCAAGTAGCCATCGCGCAGCCTTCGGCAGACCTCCGCACGTCGAGCTGCATGTTGCATGACGCTTTCACACAAATCCGGCCTGTATCAAGAATAGCAGCACGCGTATGTTGTCCTAAAGGTGCTGAATTGTTTAAGGATCATCGAGGTGAAGCTTAGGCTTGAGGTAACTCCAAAATAAATAGCCTAAAGGGTAAATCACGAGGTTTTTTTGACCAGTCATTATCGCTGTTTCTCGAAATTAAACGGCTCGGAAATATTGTTTCCAATAAATTCCTTGTTTCACAAAAGGTGTGGGGGAGGAGCCCCGTCCTGTTGAAACCACATATTTTTCAATCGATCTTCAATAACTTTTGACGCGATTTTTGGCCAAGCTTTGCGTTTGGAAAAAACGTTGCACGCAGTCACTATCATTGATTTTTGGTTTTGAAAATAGGGTTTTAACATATCAGTATGTTGTGGTCCTTTGTACCTCTGCATGATAAATATGTCAAGTCTTAACTTGAGATTAAGCCAACAACTGGTTTTCAAAACCAAAAATTGGAGAAATGGTGAGCACATAAAATAGAGGCGTTACTTTTGAGACACCCTTTAAAATAGAGATTACAGTTTAAGGTGTTATGTAAGATGATAGGACTTGGGCAGTAGATAATTGACCTTTGTGCGATACAGAGTAAATAAAGATTTGTTATTGCTGAAAGTGTGTTTAACTGTGAATCCCGTAGGTAGCACAATTTCTCTATCTGAACTTACCCTGAAGCCATACTGAGTAAGTCAAAATCCAGGGCCGGGATTGAAAAAATGTGCCTCTTTTTTATTTGATCAAAAAGTACATTTTCTGACCGCTTTTCTAGAAAACTGCTATCGGATTCGAAAAGCTAAGGAAAAATACTTCAAGAATCATTCTTCAATTTAGATGACACACCTAAACCGTTTCGACATAAAAATTAAAAGTAAAATTTGTGGGTAAGTTTCCATTTTTGACCGGACATAATCGACTCATTGTTTGATTGAATGCATTCAAATTCATTTTTTAGCTTGTCTCTGTGGAACAGAATGGCTTGGTAGGAAGAAAAATTCCATAGCCGAAGATTTTTTTTTTGACGACCGAATCGAATCTAATTTTGGTTTCACTCTCGATTTTGTCATGAAAAAAATGATCGGCTCTGGAATTTTTCTTTCAACCAAGCCCTTCTATTGAACAGAGACAAGCCAAAAAATGAATTTTACACAGTGCGCCTGAACCTTGAATAAGTTTCATGAAAATGACACCAAAAACGGACTTCGGATCTTTGTAGCCGAACACTAGGGGAACTGAAATCAAGTTAAAATAAAATCGTACCAGATCCTTAACTCAAATAATATCAAATCTTAGATTTAGTTTACGTCAGAAGTGAAATACTTCAACTTTTTTTTATTATTGGATCACAGTTTATGAGTTTTAGTAAGCAACATCAACTTCTATTAGTACAGTAAAACTGTAAAAAGTATAAAACCATCAAATATTTAACCGAAAAACATAGTACGTAGATTGAAAAATAATTAGGTACTCAACTTCGAAAAAATCATAGTGTCACCCTACAAAATTTTGCGCCTTTTTAAATTCAGGAAATCCTGGTTTGCTACATAGGTACCTTTTGAATTATCTTCGAACTGTTCGTTACAAAACTGTATTGTTGCAAAATACAAGGTGTTCACCTCGGTGTTCGCATAATATTTCTACAGGGTGTTGAATTCAACGTAAAAAATTTCCAATAATTCAACATAATTATTATGTTCCTATTTGAGTGAATACAATATTTTTGTATTTCAACACTGATGTCATGAAGATAGATCTCATCTTTCTACGCAGTTTTTGAATATTCTTCTTTTATTTACAGGGTGATCGAAAAATGACAATCAACAACAACAAGTTTTTCAATGATAACTCTTTTCCAGGTCAACCGATTCCCACAATATCAGACTCATGTTGTAGTTGAAACTTTAAATATAAAAACCCAAAGAGTCGGAATCGACTTCAGGCAAACATTCAAAATACAGAGTTGCATCAAAAATGACCCAAATTTGAATGGTACCCGAAATTCCGTTTAAACAAAGATGTTTAAAAATCAACTTGCTTTCTAACAGATCATTCATTCCGAACATTTCAAGATTTTTCTTGCTTGTATGAATGTCAAGAATTAAATTTTCTATATCGTCCAAGGATCCTGATTACAACAGATGGTTTTCATGGCTGAATCAGTCCCTTGGGCCTTGGGCAGTTGAAAATGATCGCAACCTAAGCTACAAAAACCAGAACAATCACGGTTTTTCTGTTACTCTTTTCAACTGATTGTTGTGATTTTCGTAGCGTAGCGTAGGCTGCGATTATTTTCAGCTGTCCCAGGGACTGAATCATGAGTCATGAGTCATGAGAACATACAATTATAATTAGTAGGTATCCTTGGCCAATAATTTTTGACTAATACAAGCAAGAAAAATCTGTTGTGGGGCGACACAAAACTTTCCCGGCGGTATCCAGAGACGTCAGTAATGATTTTGATCGAAGTGTCCCTTCGGGAGGGGGCGATTTGATTTGGAAATTGATGAAAAAATTCTATTTGATCGAGCGTTTAGCGAGCATCCTGCATCCATTGTTGAGCGGACAGAAAAAATGACAGGTTAGGTCAGTTTTCCAAGGTGATGAAATGATCCAAAAGGTAGAACTAGGTAGCTAACTGTTGTGATATCTCAAAAATGCAATGCTGGTTCCTTATTGAAATTTTTGTTCCTACTTTAGATATGATGATGAAATTACAAAAACTTGATTGAAAACTTTCACTGCATCTGTGTGTCAAATTTCAACTCTATATTTTCAATTTAGAGCTTGGGCAGACAAACCCAGATCCAATGTGCCACCTGAGGGCTTCCGATCAAAATCATCCACCCAAAGTCTAATCAGATCATTCCAGGCTGAACTTAGGCCTCCGTACCTGATTTCGATTTGATCGGATCAATAATTCGGTAATTATCGTGACAGAACCGCTTAATTTGTACGATCGCATGAGTGGTTTTGTATTTTCAGGAGGAAAATTTCCGGGAAATTGGAGAGAAATTATTGGAAAATGTTCAAGAACCAGTTATCTATTCTCTAAAAAAAAACAATTCCAAGAAATCTGTTCACTAAATAAAGAGTTGGAAAATTTGCAGTTTTTCCAGAGAGGAAAACTCGGCAACTGTTGATCCGATTTCGAAAATTTTTCCTCCAAAAATTAGCTCAATCTTTTCTCTAACTTTTATTCACAGCATGTCTGCACCTAAAATTAATATTTCGTGGGGCCTACCGCATGTAGAAGTTTGCATTGCGTTTTTCTCAAATTCACGGAATGTGCAAATTTCATTTTGAAAAAATTACAGTCGGAGAACCGAAACCGTGTCAATTCTGAAAATAGACCTGCACGACGCTCAATACAATCTACTTTCGATATCAGTTGAAATTTCCAAAAAAAAATCGATCCCCGAGCAGGAATAAATTTTTGAATGTAGTCCTGCTACAAAAGCGAGTCGTGCTGGTCGAAACACCGGCGAGAGCCCCTCCTGAGTGGCAACGGCCAGGAGAAATTTCGAAAATTCATTACGCTTAACTGGAGAATGGTGGAAAACTGCAACTGCGGCCTCAATTTGACTCTTTTGTTGTGTTGATTCCTGCCAAATCTGGTTCCAATCCATCGGATAGATTTTGAATAATTAATTGGTAAAGTTTTGAACTTTAACATTTTTTATTATTTGACAGATGACAGATAGGGCAATGTTTCCAACTGTTCTGAATACAGTTTTCAAAGGGCTTTCAAATGACATATTGCAAGTTGAGTTCCGTGAGATATAGCTTCTGACATTTGATGATAGTGACAGTTGGGTTTGACAGATGACAGCCAAAAACTAATGGGCTCTTTTCAGGAAACAACCATGTTTGTATACCAAATATCAAGTCGATCCAGTCAACGTTACGGCAGTTATCGTGGAAGATCACAGACAGACACACACACACACACACACATACACACACACACATACACACACACACACACACACACACACACACACATACACACACACACACAGACAGACATCATTCTGAAAATGGTCTTAATCGTCTTGGGGGACCTCAAAACGGATATATCCGGTGAAATCTCAAAACTTTTTTTCTGCACGATTACAATACTTTCCCTCCGTGTTCGTGGGTGGGCCGGGAAAGTAAAATCATGGATTTTCATTTACATATTTTACAATAGAGACTTGTAGCTATAATTTTTTTTATATTAGTTGTTGAGGGGCGCATCAAGTACTAGCTTATTAGCGCCCTTTTTTCGGTGACTTCCTCCGATTTACCTTTTTTTTCCCTTAACGTGACCGCTCGGTTAGTACACGCCAAAGTATTAGAGGGCGCATAGAGAAAAGCCACCGGCTCCGGCGGGATTTGAACTCCGGATCTCTTGGTTTGAAGCCAGAGACGAAGCCCACCGATCTATCGCTAGGATAGCTAAAGAATTGAGCTATCGAATAGTTTGTACAGAATTCAGAAGGTATGTAACAAACCACAGTTACCCAAGTTTAAAAAGGCGCAAAATTTTGTGGGGTGTGCCATCATCATTTTTGCGAAGTTATTATATTTTTCAATCTACGTAGTATGTTTTTTGGCTTAATTTGGAAGTTTTTGGATGGTTTGATACTTTTTACAGTTTCTCTGTACTAACAGAAGTTGATGTTACTTACTAAAACTCATAAACTGTGATCCAATAATAAAAAAAGTTGAAGTATTTCACTTCTGACGTAAACTAAATCTAAGATTTGATATTATTTGAGTTAAGGATCTGGTACGATTTTGTTTTAACTTGATTTCAGTTCCCCATATGTTCGGCTACAAAGATCCGAAGCCCATTTTTGGTGTCATTCTCATGAAACTTATTCAAGGTTCAGGCGCACTGTGTTTAATGAATTCAATCAAACAATGAGTCGATTATGTCCGGTCGAAAATGGGAGTTCACCCACAAATTTTACTTTTAATTTTATTGTCGAAACGGTTCAGGCGTGCCATATAAATTAAATTGAGTGATTCTTAAAGCATTTTACCTTAGCTTTTTGAATCCGATAGCAGTTTAAAAAAAAAAACTGTCAGAAAATGTACTTTTTGATGAAACAAAAAAGGGGCACTTTTTTTCTAGCCCGGCCCTGGATTTTGACTTTCCCGGTATGGCTTCAGGATGAGTTCCAACAGGAAATATTACTGGTAATTTTCAACAGAATACCTCTGGCCGTTTCAGAAATATCGCTTATCAAAGTTTCATACGAAACACACAAAACACCCTGTATCTTCGTAACCATTCGAGAAAATAAAATTTCTTCAGTGGATCCTCACTCGCCTCGAAGTCCTCTATCTCCCATTAGCCTATGTAAGGTCACTCATGAATCACCCTGTATAACTGGAAAAGTAGAGGAACCAAATACAGATTCCTGTGGCATTCCTGTTGTGATGTGTTAAAGACTAGACTTTGTGCCATTCACAGATACGTAATTATCCCAGCGGTAGCTCGGTGGGCTTCGTCTCTCGCTTCAAACCCAGATGTCCGGAGTTCAAATCCAGCCGGGGCAGGTGACTTTTTCCTATGCGCTCTAGTACTTTGGCATATACTAACCGAGCGGTCACGTCAAGGGAAAAAGAGTGAAGCGGAGGAAATCACCGAAAAAAGGGCGCTAATAAGTATATCGAAATTTAATTGGAAAAAAATTAAACGCACCTAAACACCCAAATAAAAAAAAGATACAGAATGGACCCTGGCCTGTGGTTAATAATAATAGTAATAAAATAGTGATAATAGTCTTTTTCTTGATAAAATAAGACATCATCATGAGTGGAGTCAATACGCCACTCATGGTCCAGTTTTGTGCACTTTTGAGTACTTCTGAGTGACGCAATGCCGTTTGGTACAAACTTTGACTGTGAACCCCCCCCCCTCCCCCCTAGAGTGTCTTGGAATGGTATGAAAAGTATTTGTACCCAACAGCATTGCGTCACTCAAAAGTCCGTGAAATTATAGTGTACCGACTCCACTAAATCCGTTTGCTGGAAATCTGGTAACCATAGAAATACAATTTTTTTCAACAGTACATCATGAACTACACAATCGGAAGCTTTTGTCAAGTCGTAGAAGTACGCTGAGAGAAAGGTTTATTTATCGCAATGCGATTTCATTTTGCTTCACCGATGTACCACCTAACGAGGAGAAGTATTGTGAACGCGCTAAAAAATGATTCTCGAGATTTCGCAGGATATATCCGTTTTGAGGTCCCCTATGACGATTAAGATCATTTTTAGAATGATCTCTGTCTGTATGTGTATACAGGGTGATTCAAAAGTGTCGGACCACCTTGAAGGTGCATGCGTAATATGGAGGTGCAGTAGAGTGCTAGAAAGTTGTTGACAAAATTCTATGCCTTCTAATTTTGAAGTTATGGGGGGACAAAAGTTGGTCCTTCGATCGCTTCTAAACTACGCACAAAGGAATACGTCGTTCCAAAAAAATTTGCCCTTTTTCAATTTGATGTAAATTTGGATTACTACAATGAATTTGCATTCTGTTTGAAGTGTCCGTTGACTTCATCCTTTGGCTATCAGTCCGTGGTTTTGCAAGACACCAGATAATCCACATAAATTTTGTATAGGGTGTTCAATAAAGCAGTGCAAAATTTCTGAATCGTTAAGAGCCTCCCGTTCAAAAAAGAATTTTTTTCTCTTGAATTTCTACCACAAAGAAGACGAAGTAGGTCTTGAAGTATAGATCGATGTTTGAATTCTCTGATTATCTCCTTTATTTACAGGGTGAGCACAAAGAAATCATCTTTTTGGTTTTGCATGGATAACTTTTTTCGTCGTTGAACGACTTTCAAAATTAGTGGCTCATATTGAAGCTAAGACTTTAGGTAAAAAGACCCGAGGATCACAATTGACTCGAGGTAAACATTCAGAGTCAAGTGTTCAATAAAAGTTGGCCCAAATCTTAAACGTCGCCTACAGCTCGTTTGGGAGAAGGATTAGCTAAAAGTCACTTTTCTTTCGAAGGAATCATTTATTCTGAATACATTGAGGTTTTTCTAGCTTGTCCTAGCCAAAAATTGTAGGTGAAGGAATCCAATTACAACTGCATGTTCAAGATGGAAAAACAGCCTCTTGGTCACCTTAAATTGGTCGTAACCAAGACTACAAAAATCAAAACAATGAGTAATGAACAAACCAGTTTAGGTAATTCATTGTTTTTATGTTCGTAGTGTTGGTTACGACCAATTTCAGGTGAACAAGGGACTGTTCCTCTTCCTTGAACATGCAGTTGTAAATGAATTCCTCCACCTACACAATTCTTGGCTAGGACAAGAATAAAGACCATAATGTATTCAGAATAAATTATTTATTCGAAAGAAATGTGGCTATTAGCAAATCCTTTTTCTAAACGGGCTTCCCTGTTGGCTACAAATATCCCCCAGATCCTTTCACTGATAATAGAGTTAACATTGAGACGAAAGTTTGAACTTAAAGAAATAGAAAAAGTAAAATTTTGAACTAAAAGTTTGTTCTAGTGGCTCAAGAGCAAGCCCTCAAGGCCAACCAATTAACAACAGAAAAAAAACGGGCTGTCGACGGCGTTTTAAATTTATTTTTAGGTCACATTTCATTGAACTCTTGGCTCTGAATGTTTATCTTGAATCAATTCTGATCCTTAGGTCTTTTTACCTATAATTTTGGCTTCAATATGAGCCGCAAATTTTCAAAATCGGTCAACGAGGAAAAAAGTTATCCATGCAAAACCAAAAAGATGATTTTTGTGTGCTCACCTTGTGAATAAAGGAGATAAGCAGATAATCCAAGCACCACCCTGTACTTCAAGGCCTACCTCGTCTTCTTTGTGGTGAAAATTCAAGAGAAAAAAATTCTTTTTTGAACGGGAGCTTCATGACGATTCAGAGATTTTGCACTGTTTTATTGAACACCCTGTACAAAATGTATGTGGATTATCTAGTGTCTTGCATAACCACGGACTGATAGCCAAAAAATCAAGTCAACAGACACTTCAAACAGAATGCAAATTCATTGTAGTTATCCAAATTTACATCAAATTGAAAAAGGGCAACTTTTCTTGGAACGACGTATTGATTTGTGCGTAGTTTATTTTCGTTGTTTCAAAAGATTTTACATTTAAAGTTGTTCCAGTCACACCACGTATTTGTTGTTTTTTAAAAAAAGTTTAATTGACAATTGTTTCGAGGAAGACCGTCATCGTCAGAAAACTATTCAAAAAAGTGTATAAATTGCTTGTTTGTAGAAAAATTGGCAGTTTTTACTAAAAATCTTCTACAAACAAGCAATTTATACACTTTTTTGAATAGTTTTCTGATGATGAGGGTCTTCCTCGAAAAAAATTGTCAATTAAACCTTTTTTAAAAAACAACAAATACGTGGTGTGACTGGAACAACTTAAAATGTATACTGACAAAGCCACAAATGGACCAATTCTACATTAATATACAAAAGATTTTAGTAAACTGATTATGATTATGGAAAAAGAATGAGTACAAAAAATCAAACTCTGAATCTGCAAAGAATTTCTGTTTTGTATACAGGGTGAGTTATGAATGCTGAAAAATATTTTTTTCTGGAAGTACCTGTCAATAGCCACATTGGTCCCATAACCTATGTAGAGCACAATAAAACTATAAAACACAATCCATTTTAACAGAATTCTATTGCTTCTGTTTTTTTAGGAAAACTAAATTTTTGTAGTTAATGATTCACCCTGTATAGAAAACAGAAATTCAATACAGATTCAGTAGTTGATTTTTTGTACTGGTTATTTTTCCATCAATAGTTTACTGAAATCTTTTGAAACAACGGAAATAGAAGCAATCGAAGGACAAACTTTTGTCCCTCCATAACTTCAAAATTAAAAGGACACAGAATGTTTTCAACAACTTTATAGCACTCTATTACACCGCCATATTATGCACTGTTATAAATAATTGATTTGACAATTCATTGATCAGACAATTTGATGATGTCTCCATGCTTCAATAGTATTACGTCAAAGTGGTCCTGGTCCTGGTCCTATGTGTGATATGGCGTAAAACAAGTGAGGCATAGTGGCACCAAGCACTTTTTGCATTGCAGCTTCGTCCTTTTCTCAAGGTGATTAGCTTGGCAACGTACGCAACGTCTTCGTCCACCAATTTGTTGCAGAAGATGATCTCCGACGGATCCTTGCATCGTTTTGAGGATTTTCGAAGGCCTCCCTCGTCTACGAGACCTTTTATTATTGGGGCATGAAGATCTTCAAATGTTTATCAGACTTTCGGATACTTCTGTTACAAATTCAATGTAAGGTACTTTTTTGCGTTTGGTAACTTCCATATACAAAAATGTATGCGTTGCGTTCGTGGAGACGAAATGATCGGCAACCTGTAGAAAACCTTTCCTCCACCATTTTGCACTCCTTCTATCCAACTCATACAAGGAAATCATTTGATCGGCGTGATCGACTCCTCCTATGTGACAGTTGTGAAACGCGATCGCATTGGGACATGGCAGCTCTATGAGGCTTCCACCTTTAATATTTCTGGTGATTGCAGTTGTATCAGCGTTATGGTTATGGCAATCACTCATCAGTACTACATCTTTTTAATCTTTCCAACGTAATGTCAATATGCCTTCTTTGCGAACAGCTGCTACACTTTCGCCCCTTACCACCAGTTTGGCGAGGAATTTGGCGGTATTTTTTCGATTGGCCATGTTTGTTCCAAGAGCAGGAAATGCAGTTGTGTTCAGCAATTTCACAGACGTAAAAAACCGATCGAAGCATAATACAGCATCTTGACCTTTTATAGTTTTGGCCAGTTCTTGAACAACGCGGTCTCCAAGCCTTCGTTTCTTTGCCACTGCGAATGCTTATGAATATTATAAACATTACCAGTAGTGGCATCATATCAAGTCCTAAGTTTTATGCCTCGTTTCACCGGCTTCGTGGGCATGTACTGTTACAGCGATGATCGCCCCTTGAATTTAGTCATAGATTCATCTATAGACTTATAAGTACTGTTGGTTCTAGCTTTCTGGAACTTCTCTCAAAGGCAAGAGACAACTTCATCTGCATAATAAAATTTCGAGGCATTTTATGGCTTCTCGCTGGATGGTTGAAATATGATTGCTCTTTTTGGGAATGAATATATTTATATTTCTTGTCCAATCGAAGGGTTGCCTATCGTCATCGGAAAAGGTATTCTCAGAGTCATCAACACCTGGTGTGGTCGAGTCGGAGTCAGTTTCATCGTCATTAGTTGGTTCATCTCCCTGCTCGGAACGCTTGGACGGTTGAACGTCAGATTCAGAGTTGGCAGCGTAGTCGAGATCCCGACTGTCGTCACTGTCATAGTAAGGATCATGCTCGATGTCAGATAGACTCTCAGCCTCAGCCAGTTCTTATAGTTGTTCAGGTCGAAGCGGCCTGTTCATGCTGGGAAATAGTCAGAGCTGCACTTTGAGGTTTCATTACTGATGGACGTCCCCCCCCACCCTACTGTCCTCCGACATATTACTGCAGGGACGTTTCTGTCTCAACGTACATTTTGGACAAAGAAATGTTACAAAATATCGAGAAAATACTTACTCGACGCGACGTCTGGAATTAGTAGTCACCAACACAAAAATTCGAGGAAATCGGTAACACGACGTGTCTTGCACAAATCCAAGCGTGCCCTGGCGGACAAACAGCTGATGATGGGTCACGTGACGTCGCATAGATGGAATTTTTGTTACCGATATCTCATATCAACGCATGTGAGTACTGAATACCCAGTGTTATTTCAAGCAACAAGCTCAAGTACAGTAATTTTCAAATTTTCTTTGGGACGTATAGATAAGATATAGATAAGTGTTTATTGTTTCATAAATACCTTCAGGTATTATAAACAAGGGTGGGGAAAAATTATTATTTACAACTTGAAACTAAGACTAGAGGATTGAATACGCAACAAAAAGAAAATTCTCAATCAGATAGATAGTTGAACTGTTCAAAGCCCCAAAAAACGTGTGAACAGAAATACCCTTCTTTTTTTTACAATTCTCAAGAGCTTTAGAGGCTCAAAAGTATAAGTTCGAATTTTCCTAAAAGTTTTAATCTCAAAATAATTCCATGATGGTCTTTTTCTGAGACAGTAACATCTTCCATATTATTGCAGATTGTTTTCGAAACTAAAGTAATCAAACCACCACTTGCTCTATCAATTGATCCTTCTTATTGTGCATTTTTAATTCTCTAGGGTCTGGTTCTAGTGAGCCATTCTTTCTTCTTCTCCACTTTCTTCGTTTCTTCTTTCTCGATCAAAATTTTCTTCATCTAGTTTTCCAGCGGTTTTGTTCCACGGGTACCAGTGTCCATTCAGGTAAAGTTTTTGGTAGCCCACCTTCACTTCGCGGCCAAGCACTCTTTCTTCCCTTGCGATGTCCCTTAGTGTTTTTTTGGATTTTTTGTTCTTTTTTCGTCCAGTTTTGGTTTATGTAAACTTCCGTTGAATTTCTCTTCAGTTTGTAGGAGTTTTCCAGGATTTTCTTTTTTTTCAGACCAATTTCTCAATTAAACAAATGTGACGGTTTTTTTCCTTTTTCTTCATTGTCTCTATCTCATCCTCGATCCTTGCAATTCTGTTCAGTAGCTCGTGTTTTTCCTCTTCCCATTTCTTTTCCCTTCTTCTCAAATCTTCGGAAATAATTCTCAATTCGTTCTTCATTACGTTATTTTCGTTCCTTATCCTTCCAATGTCTTCTTCAATTCTCTTGTTTCCATCCAGTACAGCTTGCAGCATCCTTTCTAGGTTTCCTTCTTTTTTTTCATATTATCAGTAATTTTTTCGTTGGTTTCGGTCTTAACAGCGTTTGTTTTCTCTATTTCCGATGAAACTGTGGGTGTTGTATCTGTTCAAATTCAAATTCAAATTCATTTATTTTCTCAACCAACAAGGTTTTTCAATCGTCAACAATAATACAAGATAAAATAAGTAAAAGAATGCAACAAACAATGCAATTACACACAATTTAGTAAAAAACTGACAAAAAAGAGACAGAATACACATTATATACAATAAAATAATTAAAATCGACCTTGATGACCGAGCTCAAAATCATCTAAGGTGAAACCGTACTGGTCGTATTCCTGGATAGAGTAAAATGCTTTCTTCAGGAGCATGGACTTTACAACCGTTTTAAATTTAGGTAAGGACAAATGCACTATTTCTAGTGGTAACTTATTAATAAATGTTGGACAGAAGTAGTGGACTGTTCTTTTGGTTTTAGAAATCGTCGGTTTCGGCGTTGACTGGTCGTCCTCGAAGCTGGTGTCGTTTATTTTTCTTTTGTTGTCTTCTGTGTTTTTTCCTAAGTGGTCCTTAGATCTGAGGCGATTCTGGGAGTGTTCCGTTTTTGAATATATTTTTCTGTTCATTAAAACGGTATAGTTGTTGGTCGTTGTCTATTGTGTATGTTCGTTTTTGTTCCTTTGGGACGTATATATTCCTGCAGTATTGAAAGGGTCAAGTCTTCAGTTGCAATTTTCATCATTTTCCAGTCGAGCGTTATGAGTTTTCAAAATTTCTCCTAGCCGTTGCCAGGTTGCCATCCGAGAGGGCCTCTCGCCCGTATTTTGACCAGGACGACTCACTTTTGATGGAGGACTCTACTAAAAAATTCATTCCTGCTTAGGAACGACTTTTTTCAAAAAATTCCAACTAATATCGAAAGTAAGTTGG